>UNSF01000041.1:0-636610 GCA_900538255.1 Ulva mutabilis | reverse complement strand
TCACGTATGACCTCCATGCCCAGCACATATCCCAGCTCCCCCAGGTCACGACCCTCAAATGCCTCAAGAATCTTTCTGATGGCATCATCCATCTGCTCTCTGTGGCCGAAAATCAGCAGATCATCGACCCACAGAAAAATAAGACAACGTCTTACTTTGCAAATGAACAGTGCAGGGTCACTGGCTGATCTCACAAAAACCATATTCAACAAGAGTTCTGCAAGCGCTTTGTGCCACTCCCTGGCAGCTTGCTTCAGACCATACAACGCCTTTTTCAGACGCCACACCATACCAGACCCATCGTCCAGTACCGGAGGTTGTGCCACATACACTTCCTCCTCCAGAACACCATTCAGGAAAGCACATTTAATGTCTATATGCCTCGTCTCTAGATCCTCTACTGCACAGACTGATAACGAGCCCCTGAAGGTAGCATAACTGCCCACAGGTGCCCATGTCTCAAAGAAATCTACGCCCTCCACTTGCGTAAATCCCCTGGCTACGTATCTGGCCTTGAAACGCTCAATTTCACCCTGTGCTCCTCGCTTGATCTTAAGCACCCACTTGCCTGTCACAGGCTTCACTCCTGTTGGGCACTCAACCAGCTCAAACACATCATGTTCTCTTAAGGAGGTCAGCTCATCGAGCATTGCCGTGATCCACTTCTCACGATGAGCACCACGCATGGCCTGCTGCACCGTTGGATCATCTACTACGGCCTCGACCCTCTTCCTCACGGTAGCTGCACGCCTGGACTCACTAAGGCTAGCAGTAGGGCCACCGTTTGGAGTCACCTTCTGTCCCGTCGTCTTTTCTGCATCAGGAGGCACACTGTCAGCTGCAGCTGACACCCATCAGAACAGTCACCGACGTCATTCTCATCATCATTCATTACTGTGGGGCTCGCAGCATCACTCACATGCTCACGTGCTTCCTCCGGGGAAATGCGCTCAACAGCAGCATCACTCACAATTGCTCCCACAAGCATGGACAGCAGGTCTTAAGATTTTGCGAATCAAGTGAAAAGGCTTTGGAACCCATCGAACCCTCACCTCATGTGGCGGATCCAGACGTTCTCCGCTGCCCCTCGCGGCACTTGGTGCTGACTCTCCCCCTGAGCCATCACCTCCTGTCGCTATTTCCGCTAGCACATGCCGTAGCTCGCCTTGCCCTGGCCCTCAGACCCAGATATATGCCTCGGCTCATCATATCTGTCACGGTCATCACGCCCTGACACCGTGGACCCGCGGTGACTTCGGCCGCCGCCGTGACCGTCAGCTCGCACAGGTGGGGGTGGCTCACTCAGCTCCTTGCCCATCGACCGTTGGACTGGCTCCGCTGAACGCGAGCGGGATCTAGACTCAGACTCAGAGTCATCCTCACCTCCATCACTAGACTCAGTATCACTCACTTCCTCATCAGTTGGAAGCGGATGGATATCACAGTCCCCTATGTGCAACACAGCCCTATCCCTCGTAGGGATCGTCTCTGCAGGGCCTGAACTCGTGGTGTAGAGGCCCAGACGGCTGGTTTGCTGCATCATAGTCCCAGTGTGCCACCGCTGCAGCATTGTCAGCCGCTGCATGATCGCAGCGCGCTGCAACCACTGCCTCACTGATCTCTGGTGTGTGCCAGCGCTTCATGTCGCGCCAGCAGCTCTGCACCCAACACTCTAGGAGAAAACTCGGGCTCACCCTCAGGTAGCTCGTCTGTCGGTTTGAAACGCCTATGCAGCGTTCTTCCTGGTTCCCAGTGTTGATGGCCCAGACCCGGATGCTCCCCCTCAGCCCAATCCACATTTCTGCCCTCTCTGGCATCATGTGTTCACGACTGGCTGGTGGACGCACTGCCCGCACACTAGTGCTCTTCACCCACTTTTTCATGTTGGGCAAGAACTCAGCTTCCGGCACTACACTGGTGTACTGATCGGGTAGGATCTCAAACTCACCCTGCTCATAGTTCTCTAGCACAACTGGGTCCGCCGTAGCCTCCCCAGCCATGTTGAAATCGCTGCGCGAATCCCTTCACTAGAGCAGGTGGAGCAGCCCGTGTGCCTGTACATCCGCCACTGCTCCCCCATTCCCACGTTTCACGTAAACCCTGTCCATGTGAGGACCTCCACCCGGTCCCATACTAGGCACGAGGATTCCTCGCGCTTCCAGGTGCCTGAAGTGCTCCCTCCTTGGATACACATACATTGGACACCCGAAAGGCATTCACCTGTGCCACCACGAGACGGAAGTCATCTTCCTTGACCTTCCCTAAACCACAACAAGTATGGCACAATCTCTCTGACATTCACATTTCTCCATGTGCTGTGCCACAAATGCCAATTCTCTCCTGGCAACCAGCGTCTCACACAGCTCATTCAGACTCAGCGCATGCGCTGCAGCCTTCCTGACTCTCAGCTGCTTAGCCCGCTGCTGCACGTTCGTGGACCATGGCTCAGAGCTGGTGGCAACAAACCTATCCTCCAGCTTCTGCTTTGCCTCCTTCCGCCTCACACCCTCCAGTGCTGTGCTCGGCGTCAGGTTGTGTGCATGGTTCACGCACATGTATGCCTCCGGCCACAGGAATGCAGGCACTGCTGCCTGCAGCAGGCTCGCCCGCACTGACGTGTTCAGCACACCGATCTTTCGTTCTACCAACCCATTTGACTCATGTTGGGCGGTGTCAGTGAACGTGTGTACTATCCCTCGCCACTCAAGGTACTGAGCCAGCTGACTCGAGCTGAACTTACCTCCTTGGTCCGTGTGCAGCCTACGCACCCCTACCTCCTTGTCATAGACAATCTGAGTGCGGATGCGTTCTATCAGAAGACATATCATCTCCGCAGCACCGCTTTTCGACTTCAGCGGGATCACATGTGAGTACCTGCTGTACTCATCCACTACTACCAGGATGTAGTTCATTCCTCCTATGCCTACTGGCTTAATCTGTCCAGCCAGATCCGCATGCAACACTTCTCCAGCATACGAGGCATTCTCTGTCACTTTGCCCCCATGCTGTGCTCTGTCACCACTTCTCTGTTCCGCCACGTGGCAACCATGACACTCAGCGCTACTCCCGTAGGTTTAGGCAACTTGAGGTCATACAGGTCTGGATTCTCAGTCATTAGTTTGAGAATCCGGTTGCCCGCATGATGAAACGAGAGATGTACCAGAAATGCTGGGTCAAGTTGGTAAGAAGATCTCTGACCAATAGGTACACCATCTACCGCAGCGATTCTCGCCTGCTCACCAACCCATTTCCTATTTCTGTGGAAAAGGTTATTGGCACTGGTCCAGTCAATCCCTGAATCTACAGGGCGCAGTTCCCATATTGGTCTGCCCGTCCCGCAATACCAGCTCAATGTGGGGTTATCATCACTATCAACTCCCTGCTCACAGTTGCCCACAAATGTTTGTGCTTGGTCATAAAAACCCGGCATCTCTACTGTGTTTGCCTTGCCTGTGTGCAAGTACACGTTCGACCGCTTCAGCACAGTCGTTGATAGGATATTGATCGGGCTGGCTGGCACCCAGTAAACATGATCCAGCTCAATATCTACAGGCACCAGCTCGCCCTGTACTGTCACGTACTTCCCCACATTCGCCCTGATAGTGCCCATGCCATATATCTTAAGCCTGCCCTGGTCTAATGGCTGGCATTCCGTGATATCTGGTGGCTTGATCTCGCTGAACATGCTATAGTCGAAGCATATGTTCAGGTCAGACCCGCTATCCACCAGAAATGTGTATGGCATGTTGGGCGACGGCCCATCAGCACACGCAGCTCGCAGTTCCGCTGGGTCTACCACAGCCACCTGAGGGCCCCCGCGGCCTCTGCCACGGCCCCGCCCTGCAGCTGCCTGTTTCTGTAGGAACTGCTTGACCTCTGCGGAGAGCAAAGGGCAATCTTTCTGCAGATGGCCAGGCTTCTCACAATTGAAGCACTTGCGCTTATCTGCTCCCCCTGCTCCCACTGCGGCAACCTCTGGGGGTGTACCATGGCGACCACCGTGGCGTCCACCACGATACCCTCGTCCCCCAAATCTCTGCTGACCACCGCCATCATCCCGTGGGAATCGCGATGGGGCAGACTGGCTGCTATTCTGAGCATGCGTCAGCAGCGTAGACACTATCTGCTGCACTGGCAGTTGCTGCAGCATCGGCTGCAGCAGTGCATACTCTCTGTCCACTGCCAGTAGCCTAGAGCGGTATAGCTGATCAGGCACAGCTTCTCCCAGACCCCTCATCTGGTTCACTATACCAACTACCTCGTTGACATGTTTCTCAAGTGGCTTTCCCGCCTGCCTGGCACCACTGAGTTGCTGGTATAGCTTCTGTATTTCTACTTCGACAGAAGGCATGTACTTGGCATGCAGCAGTGCCCACATCTCATGGACAAAACTGCAGTCTGACACGAAATCCCTATCCTCCTTTGGCAATGTTACGAATAGCCAACGCTTGACTGACTCATGAGCCTGGCTATTCTGTGCTAGTGGATCATTTACTAGCAGGCTACTTTCCCCCACCATGTTTGCCCAACTCTCTACCTCTTTCTTGAACACCCGAAAGTGATCATATCTGTGGTTCCATACCGGGAACTTGTGCTTTTCTACTAGCGACTTTCCCGGCACAGACTTAGGCATTACGAGCGACAGTGCGCTCGCGAGAGTTGCAACATCGATCGACCCGGCTGTTGCTGCCGCCCCGGATGACATCGCAGCCTGCGAAGGCTGCGGTATCGGAGGTGGTATCTGCTGCGCTGCACATGCTGTCTGGGCAACGTGTGGCACTTCCTGCGCTCCGTGCACCGCTGCCTGAGCACCCGCATTCCCCGTAGGATCAGCGTTGCCCGGCATGGCGGCCTGCAGAGGGTTAACACTGAGATACCCGTAGGTCCCAGCGTCTTGTCCTTCCCCGTGGGGCATGGACTGACCCTCCGCGGCCTGCTCGCGGCGCACTGTAGAGCGAGTGCGATGATGCGGAAGGTTAACTGCTCCCTCCACACCGTCAGAACCGATAGACCCTTGGCGAGATGCCATTGAATCGTCTCGGAGTGGTGGTGTCCTGCAACATGACCACCATATGTCGCAGGAAACGCAGACCCGTAGGCCTCTTTGCGAGACCAGCACACAAGCATAATGCAGCTCCACCGTAGCATTCTGCATTAGCTTTTCTAGTCTCTCTACGGTCGGCTATACACTAGAGCGGTGTAGCACACTCATCGGAGTGTGCAGCCGTAACCGCAGGTTCCCCCTGGACTCTATCGCATGCTAATAGACATCACTAGAATACCCACAATCATCACCGATACCATGTTGTAATTCAGTGGACCGCGGCCTGAGGCCTGTGGGATCCTGAGCATGTCGTCATGCGCAGGGGTTGGTGCTGTCACATACCTTGCTGTCTTAGGTATCTGTCCGTGACAGCGCCTGTACCTTCAGTTGGAGGACGAGTGCACGTGAGTCTTAGGACAGTAGAAGAGAGAGTGATTACACTACGATCTGTAGAGCCTATATAAGCGTTCAATCAACGTCTCATACGGATACGATCAGAATCAATGTCTGCGGCACGCAATCTTGCATGCATTGCTCGTGCATATGGTCAGCCATCGGTGCATGGCTGCCCCATAGCCACTCCGGATCAGCACCGTGAATCCCCGCATACATGGTCACCGTAGTCCTGTGTATGCCACCATGCATGGTCACCGTAGTCCAGTGCATGGCTGGATCACGACAGCAGTGTCAGCCTCTTGACCAGGGCAGGCTAGACATGTATGGTGTGGGCACGATCAGAGCCAACCTGGGAGAGTATGTGAGTGAGCGGGGCACTATCACGCCAGTAGATATAGAACTGACGAATGTCTACTGGGTGCCGGCTAGTCCTATCAACATCCTTTCCACTAAGGAGTTGAAGAAGTCTGAAATATACTTGCATACTGGCAAGCATGCGAACCGGGTAGTGATGCCTGGTTTTCATGACCAGAGCTATGGGTTCCATAGGAACTGTGAGCAGGGTGAGGATGAGGATGGAAAACCTACTCTAACATGGTTCTGTGGGAAGGGCAGGCCCATATGGCAAATGCGACCGGTTGACAGAGGAGCAGCATGGACAAGTGCGAATAACTTGTTCCATAGAAATGGGAAGTGGGTGCGAGAGCAGCAGCAAGTTGCTGCAGTCACCGGTGTACCAAACGAACAAGGATCTTCCTTCCAGGTTGACCCATCATTCCTAGTGCATATCGCTTTTCACCATGCCGGCAATCGGGTACTCCAGTTGATGAGAGACAACCCACACCTGTATGACCTGAAGATGCTGAAACCTACGGGGGTAGCGCTTCAGTGTCATGGTTGCCACGTGGCTGAACAGAGAAGTGGCGATAGAGCACAGCACGGGGGCAAGGTGACTGAGAATGCCACCTATGCTGGAGAAGTTTTGCATGCTGACCTAGCAGGGCAGATCAAGCCAGTAGGAATCGGGGGTATGAACTATATCCTGGTAGTAGTGGATGAGTACTCCCGGTATTCCCATGTGATTCCGCTGAAGTCCAAGAGTGGGGCTGCGGAAATGATATGCCTGCTGATTGAGCGAATCCGCATTCAGATCGTGTATGATAGAGAGGTTGGGGTGCGGAGGCTGCACACTGACCAGGGTGGCGAGTTCAGCTCTAGCCAGCTGGCTCAGTACCTCGCGTGGCGTGGTATTGAGCACACGTGCACTGCCACGTGCCAGCATGAGTCCAACGGAATGGTGGAGAGAAAGATCGGTGTGCTGAACAGGAGTGTGAGGGCAAGCCTGCTGCAAGCGGCTGTGCCTGCATTTCTGTGGGCAGAGGCGTATATGTGTGTAAACCATGCGCATAACCTGACGCCTAGCACAGCTCTAGAGGGTGTTAGGCGGAAGGAGGCCAAACAGAAACTGGAGGAGAGACATGCGCAGTCCAGTCATGAACCGTGGTCAACAAATGAGGCTGTGAGAGCTGCACAGTTGCAGACGAGGAGAGCTCAGGCTCAGAGAATGAGTCTGCAGGCTCTGGCTGATGAAGGTATGGCCAGGGGCGATGGGAAGTTTGTCGCCCAGTGTGTGAAGAATGTAGATGTCAGGCAGATCGTACTGAAGGAATACGTAGGATAAGCTTTAGACAACGACGATGCGCAATGCAAAATCAGTTCGACCTGAGCGAGCTCTGTAGTATTCAGTATAGAGACACTTTACAAAGAGACAAACCTGAAGGAATACGTAGGATAAGCTTTAGACAACGACGATGCGCAATGCAAAATCAGTTCGACCTGCAGTGATGCGCACAGTCACAGCTTACCCAATACACACGAACACACACTCACAATACGACCCACCACACATACCTGAGCGAGCTCTGTAGTATTCAGGATAGAGACACTGAAGACTCAGAGGCTGAGCGATTGCCTATATACTATCAGGAGCCTAGGGCGACGAACGCGAAAAGAGTGTGGTACCCTCACGCATGCATGAGACTGTCATTCTCAACACGTACCATATCTGTTATGGTTCAGGAATGTGAGTGAGGACACGTTCCATCTGGTGGTGGCCCAGGTGAAGCCTTTCGGGTGTCCGATGTATGTATATGCCCGGAGAGAGGACTTCAGACACCTGGATGAGAGAGGAGTGCCCGGTTTCTACATGGGACCGGGTGCTGGTCCTCACATGGACAGAGCTTACGTGAAGCGAGGGAATGGGGGAGCAGTACGTATGTATAGGCATACGGCTTCTCCACCAGCTCTGCTGAGAGAGTTTGCAAAACATTTCCACATGTCGGAGCAAGCTACGGTGGATCCGGTCATGTTGGAGAACTATGAGCTGGGAGAATTCGAGATCATGCCCGATGAGCATACTCGTGTAGTACCTGACGTTGGTTTCTTGCCCAACATGAAGAAATGGTTGAGATCAACTAGTGTTAGGGCAGTGCGACCACCAGCCAGTCGTGATCACATGATGCCAGAGAGGGGCAGAAATGTGGATTGGGCTGAGGGGGAGCATCCAGCGCTGGGGCACACGCACTGGGAACCAGGCAGGCAGTTACATCGGCGCTATGTGCCGGATGTTGAGTTGCCTGAGGGTGAGCCGCCGTTTTCGCCGCGTGTTTTAGGCTCTGAGCTGATAGCATGCATGAGCGGTGGCACACGCCTGAGATCAGTGAGGCAGTGGTGACAGCGCGTTACGCTTACACGGCCGAGGATTGTGTGAACAGGGTACCACAATGGGAGTATGATGCGGCTCAGCAACCGTCTGGTCCACACAATGCTGAGACAAGACCGCGAGATGTGATCCCTACGCGGGATAGAGCAGTGCTGGACATGAGCGGATGCCGCATTGAGCCACAGGGTAGTGAGGATGATGTGTCTGAGGGGGAGGAACAGCCAGAGGCTGCCAGTGACTCAGCTGAGTCATTCCCAGGGGAATCTGAGCCCTCAGAATCTCAGTCTCGATCGCGCTCGCGTTGACCGCAGCGAGTTCAACGGTCGATGGGCAAGGAGCTAAGTGAGCCACCCCCACCTGTGCGAGCTGACGGTCACGGCGGCAGCCGAAGTCACCGCGGGTCCACGGTGTCAGGGCGTGATGACCGCGACGGATATGATAAGCCACGGCATATATCTGGGTCTGAGGGCCAGGGGCAAGGCAAGCTACGGCGTGTGCCTAGTGGAGTAGAGGCAGGCGGAGCTGGCTCAGGGGGAGAGTTAGCACCAAGTGCCGCAGGAGGCAGCGGAGAACATCTGGATCCGGCACCAGAGGTGAGGGTTCGATGGGTTCCAAAACCTTTCAACTTGATTCGCAAAACATTAAGACCTGCTGTCCATGCTGTGAGAGTGAATGAGAGTGAGAATGCAGCTGTTGAGCGCATTTCCCCGGATGATGCACGTGAGCATGATGATGCTGGGAGCTCCACAGTAGTCCATATGGAGAGTGACGTCGGTGACTTGTCTGAAGGAGTGTCAGCTGCAGCTGACAGTGTGACTCCTGATGCAGAAAAGACGACGGGGCAGGAGGTGAATCCGAGCAGTGGCACTCCTGCTAGCCGCAGTGAGTCCCGGCGTGCAGCTGCTGCGAGGAAGAAGGTCAAGGTTGTGCTGGATGATCCAACGGTGAAGCAGGCCATGAGTGGCTGCCATCGTGAGCAGTGGATCATAGCAATGCTTGATGAGTTGACCTCCTTAAGGGAACATGACGTGTTCGAGCTAGTCTGGTGCCCAGCAGGAGTGAAGCCTGTGACAGGCAAGTGGGTGCTTAAGATTAAGCGAGGAGCACAGGGAGAGATTGAGCGTTTCAAGGCCAGATATGTAGCCAGGGGGTTTACGCAAGTGGAGGGCGTAGATTTCTTTGAGACTTGGGCGCCTGTGGGGAGCTATGCTACCTTCAGGGCTCTGTTGTCTGTCTGTGCTGTAGAGGATCTGGAGACGAGACACATAGACATAAAATGTGCTTTCCTGAATGGTGTTCTGGAGGAGGAAGTGTATGTGGCACAACCTCCTGTACTGGATGATTGGTCTGGTATGGTGTGGCGTCTGAAAAAGGCGTTATATGGTCTGAAGCAAGCTGCCAGGGAATGGCATAAAGCGCTTGAAGAGCTCTTGTTGAGAATGGGCTTTGTGAGATCAGCCAGTGACCGCGCACTGTTCATTTGCAAAGTACGACGATGTCTTATTTTCCTATGGGTTGATGATCTGTTGATCTTTGGCCGTAAGGAGCAGATGGATGATGCCATCAGCAAGATCCTTGAGGCATTTGAGGGTCGTGACCTGGGGGAGCTGGGATATGTGCTGGGTATGGAGGTCGTACGTGATCGGCCTGCTCGCACTATCACCATTACGCACAGAAAGAACATCAGGAACATGCTGGAGAGGTTCAGTATGAGTGAGTGCAGAAAGGCACCAACGCCGTTGGTACCAAAGCAGAAAGTGTTTAGTCTGAAGGAGGATCCTAGCCAGGCAAAGGCTACTGGCACAGAGCATAAGAGGTTTATGCAAGCCGTAGGAAGCATCCAGTATGTGGCTGCTGTGTCGCGTCCTGATATTTCCTTTCCGGCAAATGTCTTGGCCAGGCATATGGCTGGGAGTGCGAAGTGTCATTGGGCTGCTGTCCAGCATGTACTGAGATACCTGCGAGGGACCATAAATCTTGGCTTGACTTTTAGTGGCTCCAATGGGGGAAGTGAGGTGTTGGAAGCATTTACGGATGCTGACTTCGCCAATGGTGCTTCCTTGAAGAGCGTGTCAGGAGTGATAGTCCGGATGCATGGGAACTGTGTGTTCTGGCGTTCGAAGAGGCAGACTATTGTGGCTGGTGACACGACTGAGGCAGAGCTTATTGCGATGAGCTCAGCAGCCAATGAGGTGATGTGGGCAAAGCAGTCGTGCACTGATCTTGGTTTGTCGGCTGTGAAGCCAACGCTGTGGGGTGACAACAAGAGTGCCAACTTGCTAGCAGTGAACCCCACCTCTAGTGACCGCTCCAAGCACATCAGGGTCAGGGACCTGAGGGTCCGAGAGTTCGTAGAACTCGACGAACTGACTATCAGCTGGGTTAGCACGGTAGACATGCTAGCTGATATGTTCACGAAGGTGTTGGCAGGACCAGCACTGGCAAAATTTAGAGATAGACTGCAGCTTGCGGTAGTACAAGCTTAGTCTAGTGGGAGTGTCGTGATCCAGCCATGCATAGGACTACGGTGACCATGCATGGTGGCATACACAGGACTACGGTGACCATGTATGCATGGATGCACGGTGCTGATCCAGAGTGGCTATGGGGCAGCCATGCACCGATGGCTTACCATATGCACGAGCAATGCATGCTAGATTGTGTGCCACAGACAATGATTCTGATCGTTTCTGTATGAGACGTTGATTGAACGCTTATACAGGCTCTACTGATCAGAGTGTAATCACTCTTCTTCTGCTAAAGACTCACGTGCTTTAATCCAACACTGAGAGCGCACTGTCACAGCGGAGCCTACACCAGCCAGGTATGTGACAGCGCGACCCCCTGCGCACAGCTACGGCAGTGCTTAGATCCCACAGTGCCTAAGGGCTACGGTCCGCTGAATTACAACAGGAATGACACGCAATAATTTTTTTTTTTATCGTATGTATCGTGCTGTGCAGCCACAGCTGCTGCAGCCGGCTGCGTCAGCCACTTGCTTCGACCAGCTGAAGCAACCACTTGCTGCAGCCAGCTGAAGCAACCACTTGCCGCATCAATTACATACCACCATCAATTACACCATCAATACGACACGAGATCCACAATGCACAGCCACTGTTGCACATCCACAGTTGCTGCAAACAGCTGAAGCACCATCAATAACACCAGCTACACGAAGAAGAGATCCACATGGCAGACCGTGCTAGTCTCGATGCAAGTTTCAAACAAGCAGCAAACAAACCATTAATGCCCTACTGTCAATCAGCAAACACAAGAGGCTACTTCTGCTTCTTTTCCTGCTTCAGGATTTTCGGGAGCTCTCTCTCAATGCCACCACGAACTCATCTGTGTTACGAGATGGCTTCAACACTCTCCCGCGTTCGGCCACAAACAGCCTGCGTGTGGTTCCTCGGGGTCAGTTGGCATCGAGTCACGAACTACGAACTGCGAACAGCAAGGCAAACTTCTGACACATGACGCACCCTTGTTTACCATCCACTGTGTGATGCAGCATTGAATGGCTGAAGATAGCCTCGGGCGGGCCCGAGAATGGTATGGTAGCATCCGGGCTTGGTGGATGGTTTTCGTCACCTGGCACATCCATGACCTCTCCACTCGGCACATCCATGACCGCTCCACTCAGCATATCCATGACCTCTCCTCTCAGCCCGGCAGCTCGGAGGCGTTGGGCCTTGCTGTGCCTACATGCAGCAATTCAGTGAGGACACAGCAACCATTGCAGATTGACATTAGCTTGTTTGTGCATTGCGTACCGCCCCCCTGGAGGTAATTAGATCACGAGTGTTGAACAGGTGTGTCTTGAAAACCCTTCCCTTCTCCGGTGCTTGCATTAACGGGGTAACGTTGGGCGGTGCAGACAATTCGAGCAGCGGACTGCCTTGGAGGCCAGCTGCCGATGCCGAGCGATTCTGAGATGACCTGCATATGTGCAATCCTAGCGTGGTGTTCTGTGGATGTGTCAAACCCTGTTCCAATGCTGAGTTCCAATCTTTTGCATACCGCTTGCTGATATGTTCAGTCAGATCATTTCTGCATGCTGCCTGTAGAACATCACTATAGGCCGTGCCTCGCTGGCACAGCTGCTTGTAAAGCCTGATGAGGGTCTCTGCATCTGTGCGTGACACAAGCTGCACCGTGCCGGACTGCACAGCCGAGTGTGCACGCTCGAAGCAACACCGACATGCGTCCAACTGCAGCTCCTCCCATTGAGTTGTTGCTGATGCAAATGACCAAGCCGCACACATCTGCGTGACCACCATATATGCCTCATGGGTGACGTAGATGTTGCCGGTGATGTGCACAATATGCACATTGATGTCACCTTGGCCACTTCTGAGGTACGCCTACATCTAACGCAGGTGTTCATCACAGTATGAGAGCGCCTCGTTCCCACACTCACTGCATTTCAAACGTGGGGCACGCAATGTTAGGTTGCAGCAGGCGCCCAGCACTTGGACGTGCTCATGCTGCCTGCTGGAGAGTTTCCTGCTTCCGCATTTCAGGCATGTCATCACGTCTTTCTCTATGGGGCCTGAGTTCTGGCATCTGACAACTGCCCTCCACTCCATGTAATTGGGCTGAAAACGTCTGCCAATGCGTCAGGGACAGCCGGATCAGGTGCTGCGGCCACAGTTGTGTCGCAATCCGGCGGGGGGGTATGATGCTGGTGCGACCTCAAATGAGACACCATCGCTTGTTTGTGCGCACAGTACCTCCGGCATTGGCTGCACTGGAGCACTTGCACATTGTTGACCACCGAAGCATAAGCACTGAGGGGGCCATGGCTGCAGCTGTTGCTGTGGCTGAATAGTATGAGCCTAGTTCAGGCACCAGTTCGCTGCCTTCGGTTACAGACGCCACTGCAAGAGGAACTGGTGTCATCATGTGAAATAGAACCCCATGGCCACCCACCGCATCAAATCCAGTCCCTGGTTGCCCGTACGCACCTATTCCAACGGCCTTCGCATTCAGAGCATACACCACAGCGTATGTGCGGACATTTAAGTTCATGCCTTTTGCTTCGCTCAGCCTTGCCACAATGTCCTCATTTGGCAATGCCTGTAGCCAAGGCTGCGAGTAGCATCATGATGTAATGATCTCATGGTGTAATGATGACTTGGATCTCACATGCACTACCCGATAGCGAGCCGGGTCCAAACACACGTACCGGCTCCACCGCATTCGACAAGCCCCACAGCGGTGAAAGAATTCGAATGGCCATAGCGTGGCCTTCAATCTGTACAAAGCAAGCCTTGCTGCCAGGCAATCGGAAGACTGCCCTGTGCCTGCATTGACGCGATTGAAGGATCAATGACCCTGCATTTGCGAACAGCATCCATCTCTGTTGTTCAGCTTGCAAGTTGTGAAACACACCCCTGATCTCCGCCTTTACTCCTGCTGCTCTGAAATACTGCATCGTGCAACCTCGTCTGACGATCGGCGGCCAGTATGGTGTATTTCTGGCCCTTGACCAGGCACGCAGAACTCAAGACCTCGGCATCAGCAGAGAGGGCGTGAATGGCAACGCTGGCCTGCGCCATCATCAAAACTTAGGAGCTTGCTTCATGTTACCGCCACACGAGGACCAGTCAAGTTCGCGCGCTCATGTTCCACTTCGTAGTGGGTCTACAGTCTAAATGTGAGTTGTGAGAGAGGCATGCCTGTGAAATAATTAACCGAAATCGTTTAACGTATAAATGTAGCTGTCTGCACTGTCGTGCGTCTGCGGTAGGATTAGTTGCGACACGTAGAGGCACATCGAGCTCGGTGTCAGACGAGTTTCCCATGACCATCTGGCAAGGCACTACTGTCTCGACCGGTTGAGCCACCTATCTGCACGCGAGGACTCAAAACACTGTGTTTATGACGCATATAAGGCTTTGCCTGCATTCTTAATGCAAAGAGGCTGCCGCACTGAGCGTGAGTTGCACCGGGGCAGTGCACGCGAATTCGAAACCAAAGGTGCCAGAGCTGTGAAACAACAATATGACACACGCGTACCGTCAAGCAGAGGTAAACATTTGACAGAAGAAAGTGTTCCTCGGTTCTGATGAAGAGTTGGGCTGAATCCCGTTTAGACCGGGCCCTATAAAGCCAGGTGCGCGGATTCAGGATGTATCGCAGGTCCCAAAATTTGCGTATATGCCGCATGCTGATATGTGTGCGGCATTCTGTGTTCTGACATGATCATTGATCACGATGCACTGCTGACGTGTGCTAAGGCGCAGCAGACGGTTAGATCGATTAATTGAACAGGATGAACTCGACAAGAAGGAACTCACTCGATTCGCTGAAGTCCGAGTTGGACTTGAAGCGGGGGGATTCTAGTGTCGGTAGGACGAAATGTATGTTGGTAAGGCCTAGCCGAGCGACCCGACCGGCGACATGAGTTTACACGCGACGCATAACAGGATTCAGGCTTGAATTGCACGCTCATATCATACGTCAAGTAGGCTGCATGCGACTAGCGGTAGGGTTCGACCCACTCAGTCCAACAGCGCCAGAACGTGTACGTAGACGGAGATCATGGATACCACGCGTACATCGCGCCGCTCAAAAAATGAACACGTACAGGCTACACGTCCCGCCAGTACCTTGGTTGGCCGAATACAGATATCATCCAGCGAGAACATAACACGGCCCGCGCCCCCTGAATGTGCAGCCTCGCATTACAGAGAACATGCACGATACATCGCTTGCACATGGAGCAGAGTAAGATTTGTCCATTGCAAGGCTTATTCGCACACGAGAGGTTTCGGACTGCGGGGATGCCTTCGTAACAACTAGACTTGACGTCCAAATTCCGCAGCATGCACCACCTCATCTTATACATGAGCTGACATGCTCCATTTTCCTTCCTGGCAGCAAAGCATTGCATGAACGGCAAGCGCATTCATTGCAGCCCTGAAGCGTTCTGCATCAGCACAGTCTCACAAAACACACGTTCAGTTCTGGCAGCACACGATCCACATTATGCACACACACGAGCTTCAGAAATCTTGGGACTTCATGTCCTTCTTTCCTTTCGTCTTTGGTAGAAGGATCTGGTGGATGTTTGGTAGAACACCGCCTTGTGCAATAGTGACAGACCCAAGCAGCTTGCTCAGTTCTTCATCATTACGAATAGCCAGTTGAATGTGACGTGGAATGATGCGAGACTTTTTGTTATCCCGGGCCGCGTTGCCTGCCAGTTCGAGGACTTCCGCTGCGAGATACTCCAGGACACTCGCGAGATATACAGGCGCACCACCTCCCAAGCGCTCTGCAGTAATTCAAGCATGTTTGAGGGGGTCCAAGGACATTCGAAGTCACCGGCGAGCCCCTCACACGGCTTCCGGTTAACACTGTTGGCCAGCAACAACGAGGCACGCAACTGCGATAGTCAGAACAGCCTACATGGATTCAAGTAGCAGCAATTGAAAAACATGCCTGCGTATTTCCCTTGCTTCAAAAACCGAGCGATGCGTCCCACGGGGAATTGCAGCCCCGCTCGCTCAGACCGGGATACGGCCTTTGCTTTCTGTGCTGAAGCCTTCCTTGGAGCCATTCTTAAAATTTATTGAAGTTCTGGATGCGGAAGGACTGTTTACCAAGGCTGGATGTAAGCAACCTGCTGATCACAGATACTTCGCAAAGTAGGATTAAGAGAAGCGCTGCAGATTTTGCCGATGGAATGGTATCGTGAACGAGTCTTGGCGAATATACAGTATATGATCATAACAGTCCAGGCCCAGCCGGGACTGAGTGTTGTTGCTTTTGCCAGTGCGCATGCTGATCGACATCCTTGACACGAGACATCGCGGTATACCGCGGTACTGCCTTGCCCAGTGTCCACTGGTGCCGCCGTCGCCAGGCTGCTCGTGCTGCTAACGATCAGCAGTCTCCACTCAACGCCGTAGGCCCATAGCGTGCACAGCCGCAGGCATTCTCCAGTGGAACCTCAGATGGCGCCCCTGCGCTGCGCTGCGGAGGGTGATAATGTCTTTGTGGACTATACAGAGCTAGCTGTGGTGTGATCGTGATTTGCTCGCGATATACATCACCTGCTTCCACAGAATCGTGAAACTCGGCTGGCAAAATGGGGAGCAGCTTGATTATAAAGTTATAGTTGGTCCCGGTGTGACATTTGTGTTACAGTAAGCACGTACCCGGTCGTGCTAGAACACTGCGTGCTGTTGTCCGTCGATACCATGTCGTCCGGACGCAATCGTAATCGAGTTGGGGTGGAAGCCTTGGACAGGTTGAAAGGCCGAAGAAAGCAGGAACATGCTGCGGCATCTCAATCTCATCTCGACAATGATAGGTATATGGACAGTTTCGCAGAAGGCCTCAGGCGCATGGAGATCGGCAATGGCAGTGATGCAGCCACAATCGCGACAGTAAAGGCGCCCCCGGAACAGGCAGTGATAGACACAGAACGTGTCCAGAAGGCTTCAAAAGCCGCTGTGTCGTCGTCCCTGAAAGCCGAGCTTGCCAGTGGACAAGCATCGGGGTCCAGCTCCAGGAGTGTCTTGCCAGCAGCAGTTGCTGACGGCTGGATTAGTGGACCAATCAATGAAACAGGTGTGACTGCACATGGTTTTTGAAAAAAATTCATCAGGATGTCTCACATCGATTCAGGCACATAAATGATGCAGGTAGTGCCTTGGACGTTAGCGATCGACCCATTCTCTGCAGTGCAGCACACTGGGAAATAGGCGAAGTTGTGTTGGGGTGCTCAGATCATGCTCTTTACGTACTAGATGTTCAAAATTCCGTACAGAAACGGCAATTGTACGGCAGTAGAAGTGGTCATCAGGAGTGGGTCACATGCGTGACTTACCTGCAAGATGGCTCTATCCTATCAGGCGGCATGGACAGTCGATTGTGCTTATGGTCTAAGGGCACCTCAAGGTCTCGTAGTTTGGAAGGTCAGCACTCCGTGGTTGTGAACATCCAATGTACTCAGAATGCGTCTGCTGTGCATCCTGCATAAAGCGTGCACTTCAGCTTGACTCAGCTTCTTGTGGCTGTCAGCTGCCTTCTCGGGGTTGTCGCATGTTATGTTAGTATGGCTTGTGCATATTGTCTGCGCATGGCTAAGCCCTTGCATAGAAGAGCACAAAGGATGTGACGCACTTCACAATGTGCTTCCAGGTCACACTGGGTCTATATCACAAGTTTGCTCGGACCAGACCGCCAATCTCGCCATATCCGCATCGTACGACAAGACCATTCGTCTGTGGACCGCCACAGGAAAATGCCAAGGGTGTCTTCAGGGACACATAGCACCGATTCTGGAGCTGCAGACAGACAATCTGGGGCGTCTCATTTCCGGAGACCGCTCTGGAACCGTTCGTGTGTGGGATGTTGGCACTGGGATCTGCACATGGGAGCTACTGAATGTGCACAAAGGTCACATCACAGCACTGGCATGGGCTGATGCTGCAGGTGGCAACTCTGCATGGCTGGGCTGTTTTGCAACCGGGGGACAGGATGGCAGCCTGCGGCTGTGGGACCCTCGAGCTCATGATCATGTTGCCAAATGTCGCGTACACATGACAAAAAGGGGTGTTGGAGCTGTGTCAGGGATTATTGTTGGTGCGTGACTGTCTACATCTTGTGTGTGAATGTTGCGAGGTCCAGTGCTGAGATGGCAAATCATGCATTTACGACCCTTGCATGGATTGCAGGTGGGGCGGCTGCGGGATACATGACTGCAACTTGTGGTGCCGATCATACATTGCGGCTTCTAGATGCACGAGGTGGCTTGGGTGAGCTGGTTTCCATTGAGGTGCCAGATTATCCGTACAGCTTTTCAGCTGCTGGGGGCATGATCCTGGTTGGTTGTGGAAATGGCGTTGTGCAAGTGGTTGATTCACACGTCATGCAAACACAGTACTGTCTGGCTGCCAGCGACTGTGCTATCAGAACCATTCAGGCGACCAGTGATCACTTTGTTTGTGCCGGAGATGCTGGATGCACGATCTTCTACTCTTTTGCAACAAAATGATATGTTGCGGTTCTACCTAGGCAATGATGGGATTCAGCTTGGTAGAATTGCAACACTACCTGACAAGCAATTGTGTTGTTACAAAGTAAAATCAAGTCATCACTGCATTCGATGCCTCTTCGAACCACTGGCAATTGATGCAGTACCGTTTGCTGCAGCATTGGCCAATTTGATGTCAGCTCGATGATCTGTCAGAAGCTCGTCAGGTGGAACCACCTCACACATAGATTTCCAAGTAGAGAAGTTCATGTTAAGGACCATCTGTGCAGGTGCAGCTGCTACAGCTGACCCTTTCCCTGAGCTTGGTCCCCCTGGCAAGCGTACCAACATGCCCCACTCATCATCTGGTAGTAATGCCACTTTCGCATTCCCCACCAACATTGCAATAGAGAACATGTTCTCCACAGTTTGTGCGAATGAACGAGGGTTGAGCACAAAGTGCGCATATGGGCGGCCATCATGTTGAACAACAGTCTCAAACATGGCCTCAGTCAGCTTGGAAGTCTCATTGCTATCATCCTGTTTGTCTGTGTCCATCTGTTCTGGAGCCTGCGAGGGACCAACTGGGGCCGGCTTTCTTTTTCTCTGCGTTGGCTCACGCTTCTGACGAAATACAGGGGGCTTGATTGCGCCAAGCATGAAGTCCACACACGCACAAGGTGCCATTCGATACAATGCTGCAGCTGATTGCCCTATCATTGTCCAATTGATGGCTGCTAGTGGTACACGCGCGTCGTCTTGGAGGTCGGAGAGAATGTCAGTCCCACATTTTGCACGTATTCGCCTGACAAGGTCAGCCGGTGCGGCAGCCTACACCATTGAGCTAGGATCAAATGCTGAAAGACTACTGTACCAGCCTTGCTCATAATATAGAAGATCCGCACCGTGGTTTTCCTGCAAAACCTGGTAACTTTGTCGCTGGCCGCCCGAGTCAGATTCAAAAATGTGTTGGCCGAATAAGCTTGCTCCGCTGGAGTCGCAACTACATGTGTACGCGATCACCGTATCAGTACTAGCATTGTGACAACTTCTGGACTCGATCGGAGCACATGTGCCGACAGTGCTATGTCAGTGCTGATGTGCTGGTGCTCGGGGCATGTGCAGGAGCAGGCTCAGAGGTTGCCGTCGACGCATTGGTGCAAGTACAGACGCACTTTTTTCGCTCAGTGCGTCTGCGCGCACGAGCAGCTTCGCCAATGTGTCGCTGTTTGGGTCTCGGACGTCGTCATTTTGATCTGCGTTGCCGACAACTGATATCACGTCTTAATCAATGCACATCCACAATGCGAGGTATGAATTCCTTCGATTCTTAGGTTTCCTCTTTGATCTCAGCGGTGGCCCACGCAGCGGCGTTGTGACCTACTGTACGGAATACACCACGGTGAAAGGCAAGGCACGCACTTGCTATGTCTCGATCAAGCTCATACATCTGCTTTCGCAGAGCATGTCTTGTGGAAGCATCGCTTTGTTTCATTTGTTCACAATGGTTAAGCTGCGAACGGACTCTAGCTCCGACGTTGGTGACACAGCACGTACACGGAACACATTGTTGCACGTTTAACTAACGCTTCAAGAGGCTGACGGAGCTTACGTCCACGTGAATTCGCACTGTAGACGAAAACCGCGACCTGATCAAACGAGCGTAGGCGAGAGCCAGCTAGCTGTCTCGAGCCTACGCTCTGTGTCCACATGTGCATCCAGCCACGGCACCCCTTGTTACTTTGCTACTTGTCTGCTTGAATTTCACGGTGCGGCAGATCAAAGCAAACATCGAACTCGGCTAACGAGATGTGTGATGTTCGTGCATATGGCAGCATCCCGAATTGATGAAGTGTACACGTATGGTATGATGTAGCCACAGCTGCACCAGATCGGACGCCAAGGCTGCACCAGCGCAACCTATCTGCGCATTCACAATGCACTGCGTTCAAGTCTACAACTTACCAAATTTCTGTCACGTGTATGCTGTAGCACCACCTCAAAGACGAGCTCTATCATGAGCAAGACCGCTCTGCACGGCTGCTCTGTGACACCCATCACATTCTTGCCGGAAACGATAGATCTCGAGTTCGTCAAAACTCTTTTACATGTCCTCGAGTGTACGGCGCGCGATGGGCAGGCCTGTGAGCTTAGGGGCGCGCTAGGCGAAGGTGCTGCATTGGAGCTGATCGAAAGAGTGACGTCTATCGTAGAGTCCGAAGGCATTATCAAGCACCTAGATCCTCCAGACAGTATGCGTGTGAATGTTCACGGGGATCTGCATGGTCACTTCTTCGACCTACGGCACTGTATCCTGAGTGAGAGGGTGCTGGAAGGGGGCAAGTGCTGCGTTTTCAATGGTACACCGCTCTCACAACCGTGACTTTGTTTTTTCCTTTTCGCTGTGGCACAACCTCTGCCAAGCGGAACCCTGATCAACGTTATTGCTTCCTGGTGCACACAAACTGTGAGTGTGAATTGCAGGCGATTTTGTCGATCGTGGTGCATGGGGTGTCGAGGTGGTCTTGACTCTTGCTGCACTGAAGCTTGCTCTCCCGTCACAAATCTGCTTGCTCCGTGGCAATCATGAATGTGAGGCGTTGGCCAGTGTCTACGGATTTCAGAAAGAACTAGAGCACAAGTATCCAGGGCAAGGCCGGAAGAAGGTCTCTCCCCTCATGAGAAAATTTACAAGCTTCTTCAGCTCGCTGCCAATTGCTGCACTGATAGGGAAGAAGACGCTGGTGGTGCATGGTGGCCTTTGGCGACGACCAAGTCTGAAGCGGAAAGCGACAAGTGGGCGAAAAAGACCGAATGCAAGACCGAAAACAAGCAAAGACAGCACTGCTGGAGACGGCAAAGTGGCAGAACGTAGAATGGTCAGCGTGTACAAATCAGCTGGTTTGCAGCTAGGCACGCTTGACGACCTCAGGAAAGCAACTAAGGGCGGTCTGAATCCGGGGTACAACCAGAAGAAGCATGCTATCGCATCTGACCTGTTGTGGTCAGACCCGCAGGCGCGGTTTCATAAACTTGTGGCATTGATCGGCCGGAGTTGCTATGCAAGACCACAAGGAGATCGTCACTGCACCTGCAGGGTCACAAAGGCCTTGCCTTGAATCCCCGTGGATCTGGGCTGTTG
Source organism: Ulva mutabilis (assembly GCA_900538255.1). Taxonomy (NCBI): domain Eukaryota; kingdom Viridiplantae; phylum Chlorophyta; class Ulvophyceae; order Ulvales; family Ulvaceae; genus Ulva; species Ulva mutabilis. The sequence continues at coordinate 615,312 of UNSF01000041.1, read as the reverse complement.
TTCGGACCAGATGCAAGTGAGTGGTTTCTAAAGCAGAATGGGCTCAAGCTGCTCATAAGATCGCATGAAGGACCAGAGGCACGCCTGGGCAGGTACGTGCCAAAGTGATGGCTACTGGATGGCTACCGGATGAGGATCACCAATGACCAGGCAGCCTGTGTGTTCAGGGACGACATGGCCGGGATGCACAATGGCTACAGCCTTGACCATGATACAGCCGAAGGTGCGACTACATTGGCCTGGTCCAATTGTGATGCGATGGCTGTGCGGACATCTGTCGCATGCAGCACTGTTTCACGTCGTCAAATGAAAGTGTAGGGGCTGTCATTACTGTATTTTCAGCAGCGGACTATCCACAGTTCCAGTATGAGGATAAAGACACCGATAGATTCAACAACAAGGGCGCAATTGTGGTCCTACGGCCTCCTGAATATTGTGATTTTGTAGTCAAGCCCTACACAGCAGCTCCCCGACCGGTGGCGCAGTGCTTCTGTGATCCTGAAGTACCCGACAGTGCCGATGAAATGCCTGAATGCTGTGGTCCCGTGTCCGACTGTGAGGATCTGTCAGTGCCGTCAGACAGCGGTGTATCTGCAATAAAGCCAAATGTGGCTGAATGCATCATGGCTAGCCCCTCGCTCCTCTCTTCAGTTCCACGCGATGTCAAAGCGGAGGTGAAGCATGTACTTGTCAACACTTCTCCGGGAGCGATGCCCTGCCACACAGACCACATGCAAGCGCTGGGTCGTGGGCACCGCAATCGAGCCCCAAAAAGGCCTCGGTGAGATGGTATCAGTTGGCACCAACGTAGAAGTTGTTGTAAAGGCTTACGTGATCAGATTTGCGTGAATTCCGGAAATTTTGTTGAGATGGGCCACTTGAGTTTCAAAGAAGCAAGGTGTGGACTGAAATGCGATGATGCTTGGCGTGATGCAATGCGTGACCTTGGCTGTGCCTCGAATTCTGCTATTAGACTTTGTAGAATGCTGAAAGGGAGCCACCTCTTCTCGTGGCATAGATAGAGCTTGATGGTGGACGTCCGCAGAAGCCGGGGCTGCTCACACTTCTCAAAAATTGCTTACAGGACTCGATCCGGCAGTTTGCAGCGATAATCACATGAAATGCCCCAGCTTGGATGCGAATAGATCAGAAAGTGCCACCTGCATCTGTACAGTCGCAGCTCGACATCGAATCATTCTGCAGAGAGACGGGAAAATCTCCTGCATGTGCTGCTTGAGAACATTATCTGGGAAGCTTTGCAGGGTCGACAACGTCTCAACCACGAGATCGACCATTGCCTCTTGCTCGACGAACTTTTCAGAGGTGTTCGAGGAGTAAGCGATGTCCGGTTCGCCATCCATATCCACAGCAGACGCCACCTGCGTTGCGTGCACTTCACTTTGTGACAAACGTCTCGGACAATAATGTAAATGATTGCTCCAGAGTCTAGACACGATGACTGCATGCAACATGAGTCGAGCGACTTGGCTTGAAAGGCGGATTCAGCTTCCAAGGTGACATACCTCTACAAGCTCTGAGCCACTTTGGCTCAGAGCTGTTGATGGCGACTCAAATCGATGCAAAACGGCAGAACATGCATGCAGCAGCTGAGCCCAGGCCTCATTTTGCAGATCTTGACTGTTCTCATTGCTGCAGAGGCTCTTGAGCATTTTCACTTCGGCGGCAGCCGATTCGATCTCTAACTCTAATAATGGTGGGTCCGTGAGCCCCCCCTTGGTCGCGGCAACTCCGTCATCTAGTTGCCATTGCGCCAGCAGACTTCGAAGATGCTGGTTCGTATTTGCCTACAGCAAAGAGCAAATTATGCCAAAACTCGGTAGCTGCTCAGTGTTCTGGCCCCCACGATGGCACCTCATGAATTCACTGCTTCAGGTGCAGGTTGGGGAATTGAGTTGGTCTGCAAGTGGCGCACCAATCTCGCATGATGGCATATATGCCTTGTTGCCTCCACAATCAGCTTGATAGCCGACAGGGGCATGGACTCGTGTTGGTTGTCGTAGATCGACACGCATGACTGCACAAGTAGCGATTGAACATGTGCACGGACTGTCGTTTGCTTCAGTCTACGAGCACCCAGTCCCTCTGCAAGGGAGTATTCGGCCTTGTCCTCGTCACCTGAACACAGTTAAGCCTACGATACGACTGTGTGTTGTAGCAGATGGTAATAAACTTCCCTGCAGATGGTAATCAACTGCCCTGCAGCCAGACGGTAACAAACTTCGAAAACTAAGAACGGTAGTACGGTGCAAGATGGCAATATCTAGTAGAAACCTAGTCAACACGATATGCACTTCTGCCAGGACTTCGAGGAGAACGTCGCACCAGAGTCTCTGGCATTGCGTTGATATCGCAACTCTGGATAGGACACGACTTTGGGCAGATCTGGCACGGTCTCCCGAGCAACCTCCAGGATGCCAGCCATAGCAGCGTTCCACATGTCCTTGTCCATAAATGGACCAGACCGTGTGATGAGCCGCTCCATTGCCGTGACGCCTACGCACGCCAGGCTGTGATGTGTGCGCAGCATGAACGCTTTGATCTTGAGTAAAACTTTTGGGAGTTGCTGGTGCACAAGCGGATAGAACTTGACCATGATGTCAATGAGATGATGCAGGCAGTGTGAGCATGTCTCATACAGCCATCGGTCTCGTTCCGCCTCTTCATTTGCCGCCTCGGGTGACACGAACGTAGCGAGATCAATGTCCTCCACCTGGACACTGTCAAATATGGGGAGCAGCATGCGCTCGAACACCTTTGCCCAGAATCCTTTCGAGTAGCATGCGCCGTGCTCATGGAGGATGTCAAACAGGACGTCCAGGGCTGACCGCCGCACGGTCGGCCGCGGATCAAATGTGAGCTCTGTTAACCCAATGAGCAGCGGCATCCAGAAGTACAGATGCTCCTCATGGTCTGAAAAGCGACGGGCCTTGTCAAGTGAGCGGCTGCGCAGGTGCATGGGGGCGCTGCTTGAGGCGACGCTGGACGCCTCTGCAGCTACATCCCCTGGTTCAATATCACCGTCGGTATCGGTGTCATCCAGCTGCCGGAAACGCGTCACAGCACGTTGTGCAGTAGACATGTCCACCTGCGGCCGACACGCAGTCATATGCCCGTCAGGGTGTCGGCACTGGGTCTCACTGAATGCCAGTCAGCCCGGCGGAGTGACATGAATCCCCAACATTCATACACCAGCATTGTATTTCATGAATGGCACACCTCTTCTGGTAAGTTGTCCACATCTCCGATCGAGCCTTCAGCCAATCGCATCGCACAAAAGCGTAGGAAGGCAATGGCATTCAAGGCAACATTGTCATCGTGGCTCTGATTGGTGAAGCAGGTCAAGCAGTTGACACAGTCTGCGAAAACTCCGACATCTGTCTCTGTAATCACTGTGAAGTGCTCCCGGACAATCTTCTCAACTGTCTCAAACGAAAGACGCACGATGGTGGACTCTGAGTCCTTTGCAGCTTGAGAAAATACCTACACATACTAAAGTTGAGACGTGCGGCAGCGGACATGGTCATCTCCGGGCGACATGCAGATGTCAAGCACTCCACGAACCAGTCCGAGAAACCTTTGTTGTGTGAGAGACTCCGCATTCACAATGTTGGTCAAGTGAATTCACGCTAGATTCTGCACACCATGAACATTGACTTCCATCCTGATTTGATGTTTGTGACGCGTGACAAGACCATGCGAGAGGCCTGCCGGATTATGAGCTCTCTAATCTCTTTTGCACCACTCTGACGCATCACCACTACGAACGGTGTCAAAAAGTCGTTTTGGAAGGACATGCTAGCCAGCTCATCCCGCTCCAAAAACTTTTCAGCAATCTGCACAGGCACCATAGTCGTTGACAAGTGCTGTACAGAATGGCATTGGTATGTTCCAACTGTGTTCTAGAGTCACTGACAGATTGACAGAGAACCTGATGTACTGTTATGCACAGTGCGCAGGACCATTCCGCCAACAACTATTTGATTGGGTGGTGATTCCAAGAGTTCGTGATGTAGACATTAGTCAGTCAGTCTGCCCGGTTAGTCTGCCCAAAGGAATCAAACACGTTGATCAATTATGGGCAAGCAATGTCCGGCACTGTTTCGGGAACACGGGGTACTGTCCGGGGACACGAGGCATAAGTTTCCGCCTCGTGCGGCATGCCCCTGACACTGCCTTCCAAGGCGCTCAAGGTTCAGCTGTGCACACCTGCCGCAATGCATCCATGGCATACATGGCTACCTGCAGATTCTCATGGCACCCAATGTCAACAAAGTACTCACTCAGCCCACGCCAGCCATCGTTGTGCTGCAGTGCTTCGTTGCTGCCTTTCCACAGGATTGTCCAAACGATACGGGGCCGCATCATGTTGTGATGGCAAGCCTCAACAATCTTGGACAGGGCAAATACACGAGGAGTCGGCTTCCCAGACAGCTCCTCCAGGGAAACAGTGGTGAGCGCATGCATGAACTCAATGATTGCCTCTGAGCCCAACGAGGACGACTTGACAACCACACGGGCCAAAATGTCATCATCCACTGCTTCTAAAACACCTGCAGTGGGAATGAGACTTGCGACTGGAACAGCATGATGCAGAGCATGTGGAACCAAACAAGTATTCCAAGAATTATCATATGCACAAGGACAAGGAAGCTGGGATATATACGAACCAGGAGCTGGTGCTTTTGAGAGAAAATCTGCGGACAGACGCATGCCAGCATCGATCAGCGTTCCAGGCTGCATGGGGGCTTTGGGGGATGTCGCAGGGCCGGCTTGCTTCCGACCAATGTTCCACCACGACTTCTTCAAGTCATGCCGCTGGTGTGGGTCGACAGTGGTGAACAAAGTGAGGTCTGTGGGAGCTCCAGACGCCACCTGGGCAACAAATGCCCATCGTGACAAGCAGCGCAGAATGACGATCCAGTCATCGTGAAGATCTGATCCTGCAGGAGCGGCTGATCGTCAGGGAGCATCAGCATGTTCAAAGTTGTTGCATCGAAGATTCGACACTACAGCGCGGATGCACCGTCCACCATACAGGAATAGTGCAAGACATCAAGAGGAGCCTCACCGACACGCTCTGGTACCGACAGCAGATGCCGCAGGGCATGTGCATGCTGAATCTGCATGCTCTGTGGCTCGTGTAAGGAGGTAAAGTTTGCCAGAGTACGGACAAAGGCGGAAGTGATAAAGGAAAACCCCAGTGCGGCAGTGAGGCATGTGGCCTCCACTAGTCCCTGCAGGCACTCACGCCACAGTCCCGGGTCCGTGCCCGCCTCGCTGAAGGTCTTGGCGAGGGTCGGCAGTATGTACTCCCAAACAGACTGTACCAGCGGCCTTAACTCGTCTGGGTGGCTCGCAGAATAGAACTGCAGGCCCTGGGTCTTCTCCTGAACATAACGAATATTTACGTGCATCCTGCATCTGCTCTCCAGGGCCTATCTTCATAAAGGATTATAATTGGAGGGCTGAGTTGTGACATCCATGATTGGCCTTATCATTTGAGGGGCCTGCCGGCAAGGGTGCAACGACAGAATCTGCTCGTGGGCACACCTTGAGAAATGTGGACAGCTGTGAGATCTGGTGCTCAGTCGGTTCAGCCCGCAGCTCCTGCGTGCGGCCAAACATGGCAAAGATGTTCTTCACAAAGTTCTCGGCATCAAATGGCAGAGCTGCGGCTGATGCGTCCTCCTCCTCTGCAGCCTCGATCATCGTGTGCCGCATCATGATTTGCCGAGTCTTGATCCGGTTGTACAGCTCCTCCAAGAAGTCCCTTGGAATATCGCGTCCGTCATCAATGCCACGGTTGTTTCGCACAAAGTCATCCGCTGACATACGCTTCTTGATGGTCGGGTTGTGCTGATCAGTGTTGAGCATGATCACCGAGTAGCTTAGCACATACGCAGTCTGCAAAGCTCACAGTTCCACAGTGAGGCACGCACATTCCTCCACAGTGATGGCTCATGAACAATTCCTTCTACTGGTGATGTTATTGGCGACTAGTCTTAACGATTCCGAGACACCCGACCAGTTACCCCTTGCTCATGCTGCATGTCTCGCCACAACAGCGAACACAAAGGCCCCCATGCAGCCAATCAGAACCATGTATGTTTGCTTGAGCACGACGCACCCCAGCATTGGCGAAAGGATACCCCTCAACGTGTGAATTGCAAACATGAAATCGCTCGGCGAACTTCTCCATCAGGCGATCAATTTTCTGAGCCTCGCCTGGCAGCCGGAAGTCCAGCAGGAACATGCGGATTGCATCATCAAACTTGAGCCCTGTGAAGTCCATGGCGTCGATGTATGCGTGCATCACCTGAATGACCAGGGTCAAGACTCGTCGTGTCTTGAGCACTAACGTGAGCTTGGGGCGGTTTTGCGCATGTGCTTGGCTGTCAAGGCGTGAAATTAGGGCATGGGATCGCACCTGTTTGCATGCATCTGATGGATCACTCAGGTAGTCACCGACCATGGCGTAGTCCAGACCTTCAGTCTGTTTCAAAAACTGGGCAACACTCTGTGCATCCTGTGAAACCAGGCCATTGCTCTGCAGATACGCGATGCCTTTCTTCGGTTTTGCATTGAAGAGTACCACGCCTTCCGCTTTCAAGCGTTTGCGTTCCTTTTTGTCTAACAGGTTCGCGCCTGCATTGGGCTGCGGCATAACCACGGGGGCGTCTGCTGCGTCCGCCGCCACAGCACCGGCTACAGAAGTGGTTTGGTCAGCAATGCCTGCACACGACACGTTGTAATCTGATGACCATGACAGCCAGGCCAGATGCCATAGCAAGCTTACTCTGCACCCAATCCTTGCCCAGCTCTGATTCATGCGCAACACTAGCATGCATGCATTGACATGAGTCACTGGAGCGCACCTCCTGGCGGAGCAGGCCCACCAACTTGGTCGTACCATTTGAAAAGAGCATTGAGCATGCGTGTGATGCACGCGAGTGCCCCGTAGCGGAGGGTATTCCTCTGATACGGTGGCATTGGCGCAGGCATGTTGGGGTCAGCCAGGCCGTCTGGATGGTTGATCGTTGTGATCAAGCCCCTGAACATGCGCTCCAGCAGCACAGTTTCAGTGCGGTCTGGGTCGCAATCGTAGTTCACATACAAATCCATGAGCAGTTGACCATCTGAGCAGACAGGCTCCAGGCACTTGAACGCAACCAAGCGATACTCTAGGTCCACGTCCTTGAACTCTCCAGGCGGCTCCACACCCTTGAGAATCGTGTGCCGGAACAAGTATGCGACCTGCGGAAAGACTAGAATTACTTCACGTGAGTGTAACCATCCACCATGCTTGGAGCAGCTATGACATAGACCTACAACCACCAGTGGTACCTGCGCAATCGCTGCAGGGCTGTTGAGAGCGACACGCATAGGTGATGTCTGCTGGAACATATGAGGTCTGCCATGCGGACACAACAAAAGTCATTGAATGCCGTATGTACGGGATGCTGCCAACCTTTGCCTTGATCTCCTCTCGGAACGCCTTCAGGACAAACACAAACACCTCACACGTCAGGCGCTGCAGCACAGAGGAAGAGCTCTTGCAGTTGGCCAGCAGGCAATTGCCAAGCTCTCCCTTCACGATCTGCATCAGCTGCGGGTACGTTCGAAACTGCGCCTGGTGGTTGATAAGCACCACTGCAATCAGTTCCATAGCAAGGATGCGGCCACGTGTGACCGAAGCATCTCCTGGTACATTTGAAGTGCGCATCGAAAGTTTGCAAAGGGCGCGCATCGCCTTGGTTGCGCCCTGCATTAGACGGGCCTGTGCCTTGTTGGGCGCGTGTGAGGGCGCAGATGTGGATGGCATAGAGCCGGTCGAAGATGGCCGGGCTAAGGAACCATTTGCACCTTGCAATGGGGCATCTGTGGCAATGTCTGCCAAATCAACAGCTGCTTGTACTGGGCGTGGGCCCTCCCCGGACAGAGACGATGCATCTGACCTGCAACAGTCCGACCTACGCATGCTAGATGCAGTGTGTCAGTATGCCTACCAGCTAGAAAAGAATGAAAAACTGCATGCAGGGCATCGCAACAGACCTTGTATCACTCTCGGGCATATTGTAGACATCTGAGGTGAAAGAAGAAATGGGTGCATCTGCAGGCATGACAGACTCCCACACGGACATAATGACTTGCTGCGCTGTGACAGCGTCACGGCGCGCTTCCGCCCGAGCGCTGCTAACCGACACCAGGTCCGGCGGCGTGATGGGCCGGACATGCCCAGAGTCGCCAACAACCAACCGCTGAAACACAATGTTGACGATCTGCGTCAGAACAGCCTTTGCAGCCTGTTGATTAATGTCGTTACGGGACATGATGAAGATGTTGTAGCAGCCGCGGATGATGAGGAGCAGCACCATGCCATGCGTGGCAATCGTGACAGACGTGACGAATGTCAACATCGTGCGGAGCACAGCAACCTGCAACACGTCCCCGGTGTACTATCAAGTGTGGATTCCTGGAACCATGGTGCAAATCTTGTGAGACTCTTGCTGTTGAGAGCATTGCTTGGTGCAGACAGAAGAGGGCGGCCGATGAAAGCGCCAAAGAGCAGTGCGGAAGGTCAAGCTGCCACAGATGACAGCAGGAGTGTGTACCTCTACTGCCTCATCACTGCAGCAGTCCTCGCATACGCACACAAGGTGGAGCGCCTGAGCGGCCACTCCGAGCTTCTCGGGCGACATGCTGAGGCCACGCGCAAGCATACCAGGTTGCTCCCCGCCATTACGCCCTTCACCATCCAGAATAAGAGACGGAATCTCTCCCTGGATAAATCCAGCTGCTACTACCTGCTGGACTGTGGATAGTGCGATAATTACAAACGGGGGCTTGGCAGTGGCGACTGCGAGGCGCAGCACATACAATAATGCTTTTGCAGCACCATCAGCAATCGCTCGGGGAAGTTGCGGTGCCCCAGATTGGACGTAGTCCTCCATGATATGATTATCAACGGTGTGAGCCACTCCATTCTTTGCTGAATCTCCTGTGTTGTACAGCACACCAGCTGCTCGGCCATTGGATGCCTGCACTACACCATCAGCATGCAATTGCTCCACTCAAACAACCCAAGCCTTCAACACACAACGCATTGCAGGCCGATGACGCACTGATACATAATTCTCCACAATGTTGTCCCCCAGATTCGCAACAGCGTGACCATCATGAATCGAGGATTCTGCTGCATCTTCTGATGTGCTGTGATTGGGGTTTTGCGTGGTTAACACCGCTGGTAAAGGCTCTTGGGTGTCAAAGTCCTGTGGAGAGCCTTTTTCCAGACTTTCTGCGCATGGCCCAGAACCGGAGGCGGGGACAAACTTGTGCCGCCTGGACTGTGCATGCTCTGCAGGTAGGTCTTCAGCCTCAGAGTGGGGACTATCAGGCATCGCAATGGCACGGACCCCTTCGGTGGACTGCTCATTAGCAAACTCCGGCTGCCCATCTGAACCAGTCGCGCTAAGAGCGGCTGCCTCATAATCCTGCAAGCCGTGATCTGTGGTGATCACCTCATCAAGGTGCAGCTGTCCCTCTTCGGGCTGCGATCCACTATTTTTCAAGATAGAGTGGTCAGGCTCTGACGCGTGCCCCACAGCCGCTTCGTCGGGCGGATTGGCAGTCTGGGGAGGGGCCGAAGATGCATGGACATCCTCTCCGTCACGGCTGCGATGCGATCCTGTCGAGTGCCGCGTTGCATCACCAGCTCCTACATGTAACACCATCGAGTCCTCTTGCACGGTGTCCTCTGCATCCGGCTGAGAAGCTCGGAGTGCTTGGGGTGTGCTCGGGTCCAGGCCAAGTAAGAGGTCATCGATGTGATCATGCAAGTACTGCATGAAGCCATCGGCGTATCAGCTTATATCCTGAAACGTGGGCAGGATAAGCGATACTTGGTACATGAGCTCGCGAGCACAGCGCAGTGAAACGGTGACAGACTCGGGACAAGTGTTTTGCAATGATCGCAGCTACATCGTGCAAATTAAACGGCATACGAGCGCTTTGGAGACATTACAGGTTGGAAAGGGAAACGGTAAGTGATCCGTGCCTGTGCTGCGTCCCTGCACTCTTTAAACTGCTTACGTGCACCTGCTCGACTGATCAGCTGCGCGCACGCGCCCTTAACGACATCGGAAGCTGAATGTTGTAGCATGGACAATGTCTGCCCTTCTACCTCAACGCTTATCTCATTTGCAAACAGGCCAACGAATCCACCGCGACAGCACTGATGAATGCATCGAATCAGGCGCGCGTGTGACAAACCTTCTGGCACATGATAAACTGGTCTACACTTACATGCGGGTTGTATGATCAGCCGCGGATGTCATTGCGAACTGCACGCTCGGACTCAGTTACTGCCACGCCCCTGTGGACATAGACATGGATCCGGCAAACTATCGAAGTACGCATGCGCATTACATGAACCTGTACGATCGTACATACGACCAGTCTTATCACTCTGCACAGTCGAATGGTAGCACAGTAAACAGAATATTGTAGCATCGAATGACGAATTGCCACGGGTTTGCAAACGCCTGTGATTTGTGAAACGTTGGAAGTGAGATAAATTGAACTTGATTATCAGCCGCGTGCATCCTTCCTCTGCTTCGATTTGTGGCTACCTCTCGCTCGAGCAATTGAAGATTTGCATTTGAGAGCTTGTTTGTGGGCGTTTGCGGCGCCCTCTGTGTCATTCGCAGCCGAGTGAATGCCCGCCTTGAACTCCCAGACCTGGTGCATTGAAGGATCAGATGGTCGGCATTGGTACACCGACATGATTGAGCTGACAAACTGGTCAGTCGCCTTGAGCGCCTGTATATGCAAACAAGTTCAGTGAGTCAATGCAGTGATGTGGCCCGAGCGCATGCACACATGGACAGGTACATACACAAGCACAGCAACACACCGTCTCGAAATCTTTCAGATCCATTGAGATGTCAGCGATCTGCTGATAGACCATCGGAAGCCGCCGGTTCTTACGCCCTTGGGTCTCCTGCATTTCTACGATCGCCGCCAGTTCGGTGAACATGTCTCTAGACTCGCGGTACAGGGTAAGAGCCTCCTCATCCTGCCCCTCAGCCTTGAGCCGATGGCCCTTCACCCTGAGCTGCACAGCGAGGAAATTGGCATACATGGGCACGGTGACGCCCGGGTCCATCTCTGCGGCCGCCCTGTGCCGAGCCAATGCATCCCGGCCCATGGCAATTGCGTCATCCTGTCGCTCACATGCCTCAAAGTGTTTAGCATAGTCCAGCTTACACCGTGCAAGAGCCTGCAGGGCTCTAGCTAGCTTGGCATCATCAGACTCTCCTGTTCGTTCCTGTGCTACCATCGTGTTCTCGGCCTTGACAGTTTCTAGGTGCTCCTCGAGCTTGGCCACCTCTTGGTCTAGGTATTCGCGGCACTCATCACCTCGCTTCCTGGTCGTCAGAATGTCGACGATGCTGTGCCGTGCCAGGACGACATACTCCGATGTGATACCTTCCCTAGCTTCAATATCTGCTTTAAAACTGCGGTGCAGCATTAGGGCCATGTTGTACTTGCCCCGTTTACGCAAAGCGGTGGCAAGGTTGTGCATCAGAGTTGTCTCAAGCGCAGCATCGCCTGCCATTCGCGCCGCCTGCGACCACATCTTGGTCACTGCATATGGCCGCATTGGCTGCAGCCCATGCGCTTGTGGCTTGCAGCAGTACACAAGCATGCTATATGGAATAGCTCATCAGGAGAACACCGTAGTCGTGAAACAGCTCACCTGGACACCGATATCCAGCATTTCCTCTGCTGCGTCAAAGAGCTGCAGCTGGAAGAAAAAGTCAGCCGCAGTGGATGCATGCTCGGCCACTTTCAGCGGCCGGCACTGACCTGACATGCACGAGTGAACATCATGCTTGAGCTCCTTCAGGCCCTTCTCCTGCAGCTCTGCCGCAGTTGCTCGCCCACCGCCTGCAACAGCATGCTTCACTTGTGCGAGAGCATCACATTGCGGCACAGGCATCACTGTGGCACTGGCTTTCAGACACAGAAATGAAGACCAGCAGGTCCCACTTGGGGGGGAATCGTTTCACCAACACAGCTTTCAAAACAAACAGAAGTGACCAGGTAGAACTAAATCGTGAACGATGAGACCTGGGAGATGAGATAGGACTGCACCCATTCGCTGAAGCTCTTTAGCCAGGTCCAGCAGTTGCTCTGCGGCCAGCTTCTCATCTGCCGTCTCTTCTGCATCTGCAGCAATGTCCTTGCCCGCTAGCTCCAGATTGCGATGCGCAAACTCAAGGTCTTTGTCATCGCCGTCCATCGCTGACACAGAATCAGCAGCTGGGCCTGCGATGTCTTGTACATCGCCGGTTTCGCCCACAGTATCTGACACCGGCCCAGGCGCCTCTTGCTCGCTCTCGCCCATGCTGCCGTGGGGTGGTGGCGTCTCCTTTGCGGGAGCCAGGTCGCCCTTCTGTGCCATCGTATTCACTGCCGAGGACGGCCGGAACGCTGGTGCATCGACATTGAACTGTGTCTTCTCGACCTGGCCTTTGGACCGCTGGACGGGTAATTCAGCCGCAACCTCGGCTGCCTCTGCGATTTGCCCATGCAGTTCTGCAACTGGTGCATCAGCTGGGCTCAATGCCTGTTCCGTCGGCGCAGCTTGCCCGGTTGCAGAAATCTGGGCATGCCCGATTTGAGAAGTGGATTGCAGGAGCTCTGGGGTCGAAGCAAATGTCACAGCAGCTGCTGAAGAGGCTGTTCCAGCTCCCTGTGCCACTGGATCTGAATCTGCGTCACCGCTGTTGCTTCGAGGACGAAACTCCTGTGCGTTTACATTGAGCTGCACTTCAGGTGGTGCAGAAGCAAACGTGGCACTAGCTGGTTGGGAAGCATCTGAACTTCCGTTCCGCCTCTCTGTGGAGCTGATTGGCTTCTCTGCATCAGTCGCTGGGCTACCCTTTGTGCCCGCTGTCGAGCTGGCACTGGTGGGCTTGTCAGACTCAGAGTCTTTGTCACTGCGGCTTCGGGCTCTATTCCCTGACAACAAGGGTGGAACGCGCTTCTTGCGTGCAGGAGCAGCTTCAGGCGCCGCTACAGGCGCAGCCGCGGCGGCCTTCGCCTTCGCAGCTGCAGCTCGAGAGTCACCGGCGCTGCTCGTCCGATCAACTGCACATGAAGCCGTGGATTCTGCAGCTACGCGGTCGGTAACGGGCCTATCTGATCGTGATCGAGCCGCCTCGCTTCGAGCTTCACCGCGGCGCGTGCCTTGTACAGTAGTGGTGCTGCCACCTCTTCGGGACTGTGATCGAGCTGCTGAGCTTTTTAGTCCATGTGATCCGCCTGACCTGACAGACCCAGCTCCTTCCCTGCAAATATGTCGGTTTGTATCCGGGCACTGGCCGGAGCATGCTACGGCATGGGGCGTGTTGGTGGCATACATGCACCCTATGGGCGGCCATGAAGCAAAATCATGATTAGATAACGTACGATTGCATATTTTGTAACAACCCCATAATTTGGATGCATTGAAAACGGTTTGCGTATTTGCATGGATCCAGTAGCCGGCAGCCTTGCAACGCGGCATGGCTCGAGATAAGACTGCAACGCGGGGAAGGGAGCACACCTTGAGCCACGCGTGGACCCAGAGACCCTTTGACTAGATCTTCCCGATGCCTTATTGTGTCCACGTCTCAAACGGCGCACAACGGCAATCATCACCGCGCTGGCAACAAAGCCAGCAACAGCAACCGCTCCGATCCGGGCTTGATTCTGCGTACGCGGCGAGGAGGCATCCTCATCAGGAGAAGATTGCTCTAGAGCTTGTGCTGCAAATGCATCTGTTAAAGCGTCGTTGTCAGCGGCGATCCGATCTTGCACGTCTTCGCTGAGTTCTAGCACGCCCGGGACGGCAGCCAAAGGAGCGCCAATGTCTGAAGCCCCAATTTCGTCTAGATCTTCGCGGCTCAGAGTAGGCGGAGAGGCACTTTCATTTTGTGCAGACGCTGCATCGCGGTCGGCGGACATTTGCGCAGGGGCATCATTGCTCTGGCGAGATTCCATCTGTACACTGCGATCCGAGTACACACTGTCACGATACACTGCTTTCTGTGATCCCGGATGGTGTTATGGCATGCCTGCCAGGATGACGCCTGTCTATTCGACGATAGAAGCTTACAATTTCAAATCAGCGCGACGTAAGGAGCGCCGCTAATGCACGTAACGCTGGGCTACATACGGCGCGAAGAAACCACCACGTCCTGTACCGTGTCTTATGAGAGGCCTCGAAACCACTTGCGGCAACCATTCGCAAGGGAGGGCCACGGGTCGCATGCGCGCATATGTGCGTATCAATAGCGGCTACAGGTGTTCTTCGACACATGACGCTGGCGCTCATGGACATAATGGCGCGCCATGAGCCAGCATACAATTTCAGCACCTCCCGGAGCTCGGCGCTTCGAAGGCGGGTCAACGAGCGAATCGTTGCCCTCAAATCAGTTTCGCGGGTGGCTAGTGCCAAAGTCAATTGAGGGCATCGTGGTTACCAGGCACTTCACAATGCCCATTTCGCCCTGCGCCCGCCCCCACCCCCCCCCCCCACCCCCCTCCGCCCATTTCGCCCTGCATGACCCCCTCCCACCCCCGCACCCGTCCCTCCTCCTCCCTCCCTCTTCCCTCCTCCCAGCGCACCTCCGCCGTTTCTCCTCTGCCCCCCTACCCGGACACCGCTCGTGCTGCCGGGCTGGCTGTGGCTGCAGCCTCTGGGACCGGTGCCTCGCGGCCTCGCAGATGGCCGTAGCGCGCGCCGGCGCGCCCGTGCAGACTGCTAGTGTCGAGTCGGCGCCCGCCGGTGGGCCTGGCGCATGCTGACTGTGTTTGGTGTGCGCGTGGGCTGCGTGGTACTGCGTGGTGTGTGCGTGTCTGCTTTTGAGCCGGCGCTAGTTCGTTCTGGCATTTGCTCGTGCGGAGAGTGGCCTTGGTGCTTGCAGTGGCCGGTGTGTCTGTTTGCTTGTTGCCTGGTCTGTTGCCTCGGTGCTGCTGAGTCCTAGATCTATCACTGTGTAACACAATGGCCAGTGGATGGTTGCGCTTGGTGCAAAAAAGGTGCACATGGGCTTGATCTATCACAGTGTAACACATGGGCTTCAGGCCCTGATATACAACAGCTTCATCTGGAGTCTTCACTGACGTGTTGACTACACACGAGTCGATACAATTGAACATGAGGTTGACATACTTGAACGTGTACAAGCAGCGGTCCTGGATTGTGTGGCCCATGTCGCAGGTGGCGCGGCAAGCGCCCCATGTGTACCACACCTTCTGCCACCCACCCCTACAGCGGCGGCCTCAGCCCTGCAGCGGAGCAGACCTAAGCAGCCCGCGCTACAGCATACCTGTGTATGCCCAAAGTACGTATATATACTACAAGAGCCCCTCCCCGTACACCACCCCCGGCCCGGAACAAGGAATGCCTGCTACCCTGCCCGAAGACCGCTTCCACCGGGAGTCACCCATTGCGCACTGACTGGATTGCGCAATCTGCTGCTGCATTCGGGAATGCGAGAAAGCATCACACATAGCTGTGCCACTCGTGACCTAGCCTTTTGAAGTGCTGTGAATCTACTAGCAAATCAACATGCGCGGAATCTATATCGTCACACTGTCTGTGCCCAGCCACCAATGTTCAGGTGCAGCGCGCAGCGCCCGGGCATCGTGGTCATGCACTGAGATACGTTACAGGTATGCTCCACATGCATGGCCATGTTCGAGAGGAACGCGTCTCATGCATTCACCCACAGGTAATTACAACACGCCGTGCGCCGTTGGCTGCCATACTCTTGTGAGCCCGGTCGATCGTCTCAGTGTGTTGCAACTGTGCAGGCGCAAGCGCGCGTGGGAGCTCGTCGATCTCGCCTGGCGCAACCGTGACGTACGCTCGAGATTGTATGTGGCAGGCGGTGCAAATCACACTCGCGGTCACATATAACTACCTCTTGCCTAAATTTCACTTGTTGAATTGGCTATCTGTTTCTGCTCTACGCTGTCTAGGACGTGGCGTGACAGTACTGCTTGAAGCGAATGTGCTACATCCTCCCTGGCTCTGCAGTCAGTCCACTCAAGCGAGAATACCTGAGCAACGTAATCGTATTGGTGCAGATGATCTGTAGCCATGGACCGTTATGCTGATTGGCTCCTTTGTTTCGCACTGGCAGGCAAAAGCCGCTGTCTTGGGCTGCCAGTGGGCTGGTGCATCGTTTCTTGGTATGGTTCCTACAGGATCACGGTCCGAATATCTTGTTGTCATGCTGCCGTCACGTCTTGATTACGATGCCTTTGCCGATGCTTCATGTGCTTTCCTCTGGCGTTTGCACGTTTCTCATCGGGACAGTGAGAGTGCATGCTTTCTGCATGAAGGCAAGTTCAAGCGCCCGCTCCCCTTTCTTATCAGAACACTTTGGCGGCCTGTCCGTCCCAATTTCGAACATGGAGATTCTGGTGGCGACTATGTCCACTTGCGACAGCAGCTGCGGCACAGCATGCAGCTGTATGAAGCCAGCGTCAACGGCGTCGCGCAACACAGCACAGCCACAATAGATGATCTCATTTCTTCTATCACCAATCTTGTGCACCATGGAGAAGGCAATACGCAGTTTGATCAGGCGGCCGCAGCTCGTGGGCTCCACATCGCAGTTGCATCACTTGTCGAAGTACCGGCAAGGTTGGGTCTGGCTGAGGGCAGCTATGAAAAAACGATGGCGAACCTTCACATGGCCCAAGAGCTAGTATATAGCTGCCTGGCATACTATATCCCTGATTCCGAGTCAGCAGAGCCCGTACCCCTGCTGAACGTTGGTGATTGCCGCCACTCCACTTCGATTATCACACAGGCTTTATCACAGCATGATCCTGCCGCTGTGGTTCCAATGCTGCGTACTATGACAAACGTTGCCGGAGACAAAGCAAGGGTATGGCTACACTTGCATGTGTCAGCGTGCTGCTCTGGCGCTGGGCAAATTCGACACATGTCGGGAGCATGTAGGTGGGATCGGTGACGGCTACAGCCATGGTCCGGGCTTGTCTACGGAGTCGATTTCAAGGCATGACCAGCAAAATATCCAACTTGCCACGTGCAGCAGGGCGTAGAAAGACCCAGCTGGATCGCCGATTTCACGCCATGCTGAAGCTAAGCAAAAGCCTCGACCGCCATCAGCACCCACCACCTTGCCTTTTTCAGGTCCTCTTCTCTCTCTGTTACCTTCTGTCCATAGACTCGACCCTGTAGTAGCCATGACTGTGGTGGAAGCTTCCAAAGTGTGCAATGACCTTGTATGTGCAGGCCCTGGTCACAAGTGCGATTGCCACAGACTTATATCACTGGAATCGTATGCGTGTTGCGCATGCTGAAAAGCAAGCAAAACGGTGGGCACGACCACGGCAGCATGTCTCCCTGCAGCCTCCCAAAAGGTCTGTCACTGGAATTCCGGCTAGTGTGAAAGGTGGTGAGACACGTGTGCACAAAAATTTAGAGGCCACAGCCTGGCTTGGCGCTGTGCCTGTTGCGTTTCTGCTGGCACATGATGACAGCCACACTCACCGTGTGTTGAGCATGCGCGGGGCCTCACTGAAGCAGTGCATTAGTGATCGGCTTGCGATCGAATTGCTGGGGCTGTCCCGGTCTGAGGATGATGTGACGCAAATTCTCCACAAGTTGATCTTTCCCAACGCTGCAAAAAAGCCGCTTGCATGGGTTGACCGAGCCAGTGAAGCCGTGACCTGTGCTGCTGTGAAGCAGTTTGTCATCAGTCAGGCATGGTCACATGCCTTACAAGTGGTGAAACAAGCTATCGCTGCTGAAATACAGGTAAATACCTGACACCAAATTGGTTGCCGCAGCTTTCTTGCTGCTCCAGTTCCAGTCAGGCTCCGTTCAACAATGCACGGACAGCAATTTTGCAACGATGACATGTGACATATGTAGGGTCATGAGGATCAGGGTGTTGTGCATGCCACGATTGAAGATCCGTTCAGTTTACTTCGCCTCAGTGATGCTACCCCAAGATTGCATTGGAAGCGATCTGCGGCAATGGCTACGAATGCACTTCTTTGTGGACTTGCAAATATTGTAGCGAGACCCACGTGTCATGCTCCCACACAGACCCAGATGGTTTACACTAAAATTGATTATGCCATTCGCTTGTCACAGGTGCGTATTGGCGTCTGTCCCAGGCACATGTGCCATTTCATTGGCTGTATCATACCATGAGAGGTGCTACCTTGTTGTTGTGGTGCCTCGAATGCCTTTTAATGTGTAAGTTGTCAGCAAGGTGGGTTGTGGCACCGCTGTTCATGCACGCCTGCGCTTGTGCCTGCCCTACATGCAAGCTAGCGGCAAGGGAGCCTCACGTTTGAGGGTGTGGCAACTTCCCGATACTTTACCATGATCCCCGGGGCTGCAGGTGCATGGAATTCCATTGTCATCTCACACAGTGAAGCAAGTCTTTATGTGTGCATTGTATAAGAAGCATGCCGATGGCAGGGTGAATGCATCGAATGTGCGCGATGCCTGCCTGGCGAGCGACGGGAACAACTTATCCTGGTCAACAGCAGCGCATGCGCTGCTTCTGGTAGGAGATGATGGGAGGCATGCTCTATCAATGCTTGGGGCTGTTTGCACATACAGTAATGCGCCTTGGTCTGCATCTGGAACTGCAGCGGCTGCGAAGTGTTCAGTGGCGACAGCATTCGCGGTCCTGCGGGCTCCTGGAATTGGGCTGGAGGATCGCCTGCAGAGACTCCGCCACCTTTTGTCTATAGTGCCTGATACTGAGGTACGGACCAGCGCTGACCACATGTAGCGCTTTTCTTTCGATGCAGCCTTTTTGTCTCTGAGGGCGTATGTGTTTCATGCAGATGGAGTGCTTTCAGCTACGGGAACGATTGTCCAGAGCAGCGGTGGCAGGGTTCTTTCAGCACGCGAGCTCGATGCAGGATTTATCAAAGCATGGCCTGCTGCAGCTGCTGTTACAGTTGATGGGGGGAGGTCTTCCGTTCACAGCGCACCTTCAAAAAAGCCTCGCTCGGCATAAACATGTTCTGGCTGTCGCGCTTGTGAGGCATGGGGTGCCGGATGCAGCGGCAATGGAGCTCAAGTTTGCAATGGAGCGTCTGGCAGTAGGAGATGTACACTTTGCAGGATCTCACGCAGGACGTCGATGTATTAGCCGTGTAGCTGCTGTTCGTGGCCGCACCGCACACGCCATGTGTCGCAGAAATTCTGCAGATGACACGCCATACTGCACTGATGGCTATGTCACGTCCACGGGCTTTGCCTTGTGTCCTGCTGCGCCTGAGGAAGTCATTGCAGACTGTCAGCAAGCTGCAGCATCCTGGTTGCCCCCTGCCGGAGGCGACATAGGTGGATTGTGCCGCCAGCCATACCAAGACATGTGGCCAAGCCCAATGACAGCGGAGCTTCTGTCCGGCACGTCTCCAGCCAGCCTTGCGAATGTTGACTGGATGCGAAGAGCTGAAGGTGCCCACAGCAGTCCGCGGACTGACTTGCTATTGCCACTTGGTGAGGAGTGGTACCTGCAGCAGGCATTGCAGCTGACGCCACTGCAGATGCAGAAGGCGCTGCATGCTGTTAGCACAGCCTTCCGTTTGATACACGCGGTGCCTCCTGAGTAAAGGGTGGAATGGGTATTTGCGAGTGCGGCATACTTAGGTCTGATGTCACTGGGAATCGGCCTGTGCATGCCGCGGCGGCCTAAGTATCGCTGGAAGCAACAAGGCGTCCATGTGAAGTCGATGGATGCTTTTGCCTGCAAGGTTGCCCGCAAAGCAAAGATGAATACATACACACTGCAACAAATAAGCCGAAACGTGTTGAGGGGCACGATCTTCCACCGGGACCTGTCTTGCATATATGTTACACTGGGACAGATCACGGCCCCGCCAGCGCCGCGGGAAGGGAGCACGTAACTTGCACGTGTAACAACCAGCAGTGGCTGCTCATCAGTGCGTGACAGCATGACACGATGTGCGGGCAGAAAACATGGCATCACACTAACTTGGGGATACAGCGGCCATGTCGGGGCGGATTTCCAAGTCGGTGTTTGTCATGAACACATACAAGAAGCTGTCTTGTGCGTTGCAGAGGGGCAACGCCAATATGTACGCTCAGTCGCTGTCGCCCATTGCGTGTGGGACTGGAGAGCACTTCATGCTGGGCCTGGACGTGCCGGTGGAGCAGTTCTGAGTGCGTAGTGAGCCTTGCTGTGAGCAGCACAAGAGAATAGAGTGAGAGAATGTTTCGAGCAAACTGTAGCGCGACTCTGGAGCTGTTTTGTTTCAGTGTGTTTACGGCACTCTGCCATGGTGATGTGCTTGATGCATTGCCATGAATCTTACCTGTGTGTTCTACCACCACGTGGAGCATACCCATGTATCGTACCTGTTACTTGAAGGACGCTCAAGTTGCTACAGGTCTCTGTGCGGGACGCGTTGTCTCGCGTCTCGTGACTCGTGTGTATGTCCTACGACGCTGAATCATCTTCAGCAGCTATCCTTTCTTGATGATACCGGTACGCCTGATGACCCAGCCGTCATGTGGACATACCGGTATCTGGTACTATTACATCGTAACAGTGGCGATGGGATCCAGCGGGACCAAGCACCGGGGACGATCGCCGCGTGGAGTTGCGCAAGGCTCCACACCCTACATGGCAAGTCTGTGCTGTGCAACGTCATGTATATCTCATCGTGGCGTTGCATATGCGCGACTTGATGGTGTTCGACAGATTGTATGCACGACACTCAGATCGGAACGAACGGGAACGTCACGGTGTCTCGTTTTCACTGTCGTACCCAGCCCCAATATTATACTAAGCCACTATGCAAAGCTCCTGTGGGGTGAGTGCATTGCAGAAGCGGCTCCCCATTCCCTTTCGCTCGCAACGCGGTTTGCGACTGCACCGCAGAACGCGCAATGGTACGATCACTGCGAAACCACACATCTTAGATTCTGACTTCTAGCATGCTTTTTTGGTTCTTCACTCTTCTTGAGCAAAGGCTGGCCTTGTTTGGACATCCACTGCTTTCGTCAGATGTGTCATGTTGCCGGCGGGCTGACAACAACAGAATGACGCACACACGTATTTTCCATCTAGATTTTTGCATTCTGTGCAGAGCTGTGTGGAAGTGTGCAAGTTCAGGGACTGCCACCGCAGATTGTCCCCGAAATGGCAACCAACCTGGTGGTAACCCAACTTGGTGAAGGATTAGAAGCGCCGGTCCAATTGACCTATTTGTCATTGCTTCTGGCTCTGCTGTCTGGTGCAGCGTTTGCAGTAGTGCGTCAAGTGTTTGTGCGGCGCGAAATGGATGAGCGTTCGAAGGTTTTGGGTGAACTCATCCGCACAGGGGATGCCACCAGCGAGGATTACTTTGAGCTCGGCGTCGTCCTGGCAAGAAAAAGATTGTACACGCAAGCCTTAAAAAACTACACTAAAGCTGTGAAGCTGTGGGATGGAGAGGATGTTGAGCTTGCCCAGGTGCGCCCTCCAGTTCGTAGTGCTCTGCGGCAGCGAACGGACCGGGCATACACAGTTACACTCACTCTCCCACACATGAACATTGCCAGCCTCTCTTCAACAGGTCCTCGTGTTCCTGGACATTTCGTACATCATGTATGTATTGTAATCAAGAATCGTCTGAGTACGTTGACCGGGGTACACACATGCCTGATTTCTTCACGTTGGACAACATGCCATCCCAAGATGGCTGGGCATATTACAATTTTGACGCATGGCTTGGCCAGTCAGTGTGGCTCAATTCGCACTTCGTGCAGGTTCACAATGCGATGGGATTCTGCTACATGAGCATGGAGAAGATGGCGCAAGCATCAAAGGAGTTTGACACAGCTACACAGCTACAACCCGGCTATGTGACTGCATGGAATAACTTAGGGGATGTCTTGGAAAAGGAAGGCAAATGGAAAGAAGCCTTGCCTGCATATGAGGCTGCGTATGGACTCGATCCTGAGAACACAACTGCAAGATTAGCCGTGGAACGCCTGCGAACGCGCAACAGGAGAATGTCATCTACGATGTAGCAGCCTTCATGTAATTATGCCATGCTGGAATCAGATGTGTTTTGAACACAGTGTTCACGCTGTAATCAGTACTGTCAAACTGTTCAGACATTGTTACTTCACTGCGCCGGTATGGCGACTGCTTGTCCACAAGAAGATGTGCCTAGAACGTAAGCAAGGGTCTACGATGATATGCGCCGCTAGAACCAGTGCTGGAGACAGATACGGTCAACAGTGTGGCTGCACAGGAGGAGAGCAAAGATGAAGTGTTCTTACCGGGGGCTCCTGTCACTTGCCCTCGTGCTGTTGATGCTTTTCCGCCTGAAGGGGATGGTGGGTGGGTGCGATTCGTTGCTTTACAGCACCTGTCTGCGAATGACGGTTTGAAATGCAGAGGCAGAACAAAACGTAGATAGCAGCAGCGACCGCAAGCTGCGTTCCGCAGTGCAGATGTTGTTGTACAGTCTGCTGCTAGTACCCGCATGCACTGCCCGGGCTCTAGGCACTAGTCCTGTACTCATGTTGTGTGCCCAGATGCCCGTGTCACCACCACCGTGGTGCCATGGCCACTCACTGCGATCCATTGCACCATGTGCTGCTCTCAGAGTCAAGAAAGAATGGGCCCCCAGGTCCTCTAAGCTAGCTGGCCTGAAGCTCTACGAACGGTCATAGCTTGGGGATGGCGGGTGGTTGACCGTGTAATGACTGGCTGCGGCGCCGCAGCTGTGGACAAGCTTACCCCTGATTTGCTCGATAAACTGCAGCTGTCTATCCCAATATTGATAGTCTAGTTCTCCTACTTGCAAATTATAGCTAGGCGTACGCGCTTGTACTTGCGCTGCTGGGATTGGCGCCTGAGCTTCAAAGGTACCTGCAACAGCGCCTGGCACACAGGTTCTGCTCGGTGCCGCCCAAGGAGCCAGTGATCATCCAGCTGATGCTGGCGACAGCGACGATGAGATCGCCTTGCCTTTGGCCTCTCAGAGCATCTATACTGGTCCTGGTGCCTCTGCCAGCATCTGCAATGCCTTTGGTGTATCTGTGTCTCAGCTCAGCCAAAACGGTATGGTGGGCGGGTGCACTGTTCGGCTGTTTGGTCTGCGGGCTGTCAGGTTCTGTTTGAAATACAACAGTACGAAACAGTCGATTCTGGCAGCGCTGCATGAAGGCTGAGCCACTTGAGGATGCTGTTGCTTTATGCTTGGCTATTTGCAGATGCATGGCTGCTGGCATGCTGTGCAGCATTGCTGCTCTGTACTGCATTTGCACACCTGTCATACTACCTTGTCAACGATTTTGGCGATAGCATCACTCTGGTGAAGGACAGGAGATACTCATGTGGAAGGTTATCCAACACTGGGCGAATTCCGCTGAATCATCGAGGCGTAAGTCTGTGCCAACACTGACTGCAACACAAATGAAAGCATATAAGGGATCTTAATTTACGCTGATGAAGTGCTTGGCATGTGTCTGGGGGCATTGAGCCCATGGATTGAGTAGGTCACTTTTTCTGACCTTCTCCAGCTGAGCTGGCGGGAGCGCGCCTGCTCCCCAAATATATGCCCATGTCCCGCGAACAAATATGTGCGCTCCATGCCAACAGTCGTTGCTGCTAGGCGGTATCTGGTCACTTTAGCCACAGCTGTGATATGACATGCTAAGATTGGCACCGTGAATCGACTTATGACTGCATCAGCGCCCCAAAGAACCAACATCTTCACTGCAGATGCATTACAAATAAATAAAGTTCTGATGGCATGCTGCCATACACGCACCGTACAATCACACTCTACACAGAAGAGCTGTGTTCTGCAGAAAAAACCCTGTGTGGGAGCCTCTTGAGCAAGCTGTTGTATGGCCTGTGTTGCCCTACAACTCCAAGTGCGCTTCAGGTGTCCAGGCAGTGCATTACATGGACGTCACATCAGTTCTTTGCTTTGAGCTCATTTGGCTGTGACGAAAGTCCCATAGCGAAGTCGATGGTCACATCGCGCTTTGCAGCTACTTGTTTCCATGTGGTCATCTGCGACAACGCAGCGATGGTGCCACGGGCATTGTTCATGGCTGATGGTGTGCCCAGAATCTTGCCGAATGCATTTTGATACCCTGCTAGCTCTAGGACGACACGAACTGATCCACCAGCAATGACGCCAGTTCCTTCGGAAGCAGGCCTGAGCATCACACGAGATGCACCCTCCTTGATTTGAATTTTGTGCGGAAACGTCCTGCCCGCATTCATGGGGACACTGATTGCAGATGCTTTCGCGATTGCTGAAGCACGTTCAACTGCATCCACGACTTCTTTCGCTGAAGCTACTCCGTAGCCAACCTTGCCTTTGTGATTGCCAGAGACAACACAGGCACGGAACTTCATGCTCTTTCCCCCTTTCAGCACCTTCGTCACCCGATTCAGCTGCATGCGATGCAGCCGCGTCAGATCACAGATGAAATTCAATTGGACTAAACTAGGACAACGCTGCTGAGCAATCTAATCTCCCATGGACAGGAGTTTGAGCACGCGCGTCCAGGCAACGCTTCGCAACACCTGAACCACCGCTGACAGAGAGAAACAGCCACAAGCATGCCGTGGTACTCTACTGCACGCAGGCAGGCACATACATGTTCAGTTTCTCGTCCATGTTCCGCTAGGTCGTATGCACGTGCTTTGCCGCCAAGTCGTACCTGGACGATCTTGTCCTCCCATTCTTCCTTCTTACGGTCACCACCTCGCGAATATGTTCTCTGCGC
Source organism: Ulva mutabilis (assembly GCA_900538255.1). Taxonomy (NCBI): domain Eukaryota; kingdom Viridiplantae; phylum Chlorophyta; class Ulvophyceae; order Ulvales; family Ulvaceae; genus Ulva; species Ulva mutabilis. The sequence continues at coordinate 590,465 of UNSF01000041.1, read as the reverse complement.
CTGCCTTGAATCCTCTTTGCGTGCACGCTCCTCTTGGATCTTATCAACCTCGAGCTCGGGGACATCGTCGTCGGGGCCGCTGGACGGGTCTTCTGCCGCTGCACGAACGCACACAACGCGCTCTAGAGCAACATTGGGCGAGATTGTTGGTCTTGCAATAAATGTGGAGCTGACTCGAGTAGCCGCAACTCTGCGGGGCATGTGCGCGCGAGCAGCCATTGCCAAATGCTTGGGGACTTCAAATGGCCAGGCCGGCGTGCGTACTGACAAGCGTCAGACAAACAGCAGTATCGTCGTCATGTTGACAGTTGAAGCTTCATGTGAAGGCTTGCATGCTGCAAGACTGGCCGCGATGCATCGCGATGTTCAACCTCCGGGCATGCATGTCCGTGGCCACGCGTGGGTGCAGCTGCAGCTGGGCCACAGCTGGGCCACAAGTGGCCGCACCCCTGCACCACGTGAGAATACGACCTGCTGAGATACGTTACAGATGTATGCTCCATGCATGCGACCTGCTAGCCAAGTACATGCAATTCTTAAAGACCAGCGCGTCCTTGACGATCAAAATAGCTTTCTTCGTCTGACCGCTTTGTATCTGCGGTGACCTGCGGCGACCTGTTACGACTACTGTCTAACAAATATCGGCTACTGCAACAGCAGTGTGTTAGCTATCCCCAATAGATCAGTATGCGCTAATACAGCTAGAACAGCTTACAACAAAACTGGCTTGTGGGATCGGCGCAAAAGTATTTTTACGACCCCATGATCGGGATCCTACCCGAGCAGGTATTCCACTGGTTGCCATCCGCTGAAAACGACGAGAGCATCCTCGTAAGCAGCTGAGTATCGGCCAATCGAGCGCAATTTACTGGGGCTTGTCCGCTGATATGTATGCTCGCTCGTTTCGATGGTGTTGCAGCACGTCCATAGTCACTGGCAGATCCTTTGTGAACCATGGATACCACAGAGCATATTATAGTTTTCCACGGGGATACTGACATATAGGTAGTCGGCTTCTAGCGAAAACAATGTCTATGCGCATCTTCTATTCCTGATTGTACGACAGTCCAGCTTTCGAACTGATCGACGCTGCGAATGGTATGTGTTGCTTGACAAAGTAACTATGGATTTAATGCCATACCAAATGCCGAAACTGAAATGGTTGATCAGTATTTTTTTGCGTTGCTGCAGCACGTGGTGAAGACGGCGGCGAGGTGACAGTGCATACCATAGTTCACAGCTGCAGACTTCGATAACGTATTTTCTGAAACCCTATCGTATGTCGCCACAGCGAAACTCGAAATTGCAAGGGTAGCTAACACACTGCTGAGAAGTATCGTGTTGATGCCAGCCATGGTGGGCTGGCTTTCAGTGGAGCGTACTTCTGCTTCCCATCCATCGCTGGAGACCTTGTCAGACGCTCAATACTGGCACCTGCCTGCATATTTACTGGAGACTGAGTTTTCTCTGCCCGTCTGGCGAAAACTGGGTTGGCTGTCAGTTTGACAAGTGTCCGTAGTTTAGGGGCGATTTGTGATTGCACATGATCACGAATAATAATAGTCAATCGCGATACCGTGCGGTAGTTGAGTACCTGAATTCGCCACCACTTCTGTTGTGTGTGTTGGCAAAGTTTGGCATGCATGGATGCAAATATGCATGTCTCATGCGTTATGTACTTGTCTAGACATGTCTATCAGAATGCAGGGAAACTCAGTATTGGTGGCGCAGGCACTGCTGTGCAGTACATTTATGCCACTCCCATATGCTACAAGGGACTGCAAATGTCCTCTGTGTGTAATCGATGAAAGGCGCGTTTGATATGTGGTATATCTGAGTACGTTGGCTCGTCGCTTTGGCATAGCTGACCGACCCAGATGCTGATGTAGATCTGCCTGTGTCTGTCAGAAGGTGCGTGGCATGCCCTTGGCACACTGAGTAATGCGGTCTTGTTGTGACATGCGTGGAACGTTCCACACATCGCATACTCTTGCCTGCATCTTCCAGCGGCTTTCGTTGTTTCGAATGTGTAGATTTCCCTTGCTATTGGAGAGATGCTACAAGCAGCGCAACAGCAAGCCAGCAAGCTGCAAAGCGTGCTCAAATCGCTTCAAGATCTTACTTGGGAAATGTTTGGGGTATGCCACATAGCCCCATACCCGTAGCACCCCTAGCCCCCTAGTTATGGGGTACTCCGAAACGTATATGCTGGCGTTCATGACTACATCTGTCTAGTACATTTTCCTTCTACATATGTCTAGTACATTTTGTTTCTACGTGTGTCTAGTACATCCGCCGTAGCAGAGAGCCTTGACAAGGATAGTCTTCCCAGAAATCTGCCTCCACTGTCTTGACAGTCACTCTGATCAACACTGACAGGTGGCATGCCGCTGCTTCTCTTCTCTACGCTAAGAATCTTGGTCCGCATCCTCCACTGATGTCTGCATGCTATCATTGTGTGCGGCAAGGCTGAGTGCATGTAGCAGTTGAGCACCATGGCAGCTGAACCCGGTGATCATTTGGACTGGGATTGAGAGCGACAGAGTCAACTGGAAGCCGGACGGACCTGAGCAAACAAGTGTGTCATCGTGTCGTAAGGGTGTCCGAATACCTGAAGGATATGACGGGCGGCATGCTTTTGCAATGCACTTCTGATCTCGGCAGCACCAGCATCTGGTCTCGCAGATAAGTACTGAGCGATAAGGCCAGTAACAAGCGGTGTGGCCTGAGAAGTGCCTGAGTACCTTGCTGTGCATTCAAAGCAGTCAGGCGAAGCAGCTTCAATGTCAACCCCAGGGGCCCACACATCCACACACCCACCATAATTGCTCCAGGACCAAGGATAAGCCATAGTCGCATCATGCGTCACGTCAGCTGCTGCAACAGTTATGACTCCAGGAAGTCCGGAAGGAATGTAGTCACAGCTGTCTGCACACGGGCAATGTCAAGACGGAGACTGACCAGCATCAAGCAATCTGCAGACTGAACAAGAGGTTTGTGGACTGACCATCATGGAAATTTCCTGCGGCTGCGACCACAATAATTCCATTCTCTATCAGTTCTTCCACTTTTTCTGCTATAAGAACAGATGCAGATGATCTGCTGCTGATAATCAGAGACATTGATACAACAGCAGGTTTTCGTGGTTCTGGTTGTGCAAGATGCCTATTCAGTACCCAGTCCAGACCTTCTTCAAGCTCTGAGGCATACCCAGACATTCCGCACCCAGGCTGCACAGCCACTGCACAGTGCAAGATATCACTCAATTGAGTATGCCAATAAAGGATGCCAGTTGTGCACTTTGAGAGTCGCAGACATGCCTGACACCAAATTGGCGCTTTTTGCAGCTCCTGCTTGAAATCCTGCAGCGAGAGATGCAACATGTGTACCATGATCTGAAGCACATGTCAATCCTTCGTTCCTTCTGGCGCTGTATGAAAAGTGACGGTCCTCCACAATTCTGGTCGCGCCAGTGTCCATATCTTGGAACTCCTCGTGGTCTGCAACGTTCTGCAGGAAACAAATCAAACATTGTGCATTCTGCCACTACCAACATGCACCGCCAGTTATGGCAGCATCTGTTTCCATCACACCAGCTTAAGTGCTATGAGGCATACCCCATCTACAATATAAATAGTCACGTCTTCCCCTGAGTGCGAGTAGATAAATTTCCTGGGATCATTGCAACGGGCAATGCAGCCACCAGCGTATGCACTGAGGCTAGCTAAAGGCAGAGGTGCGTCATGCTGAATCACGATGGGCAACACTGCGGCTGTCTGTGGCACGCGCTCCGGTGAGATGAGTTTCCTTGGATTTCTGAACCGCGTTCTGTCAAACAGTGTCCGCTTTTGTTCTTGTGCAAACCACGAGTGCTTCTTGCCATCAACCTTGCCAGGCATTTTCTTGGTTTCCGTCTCATCCAGGGCCACGTCAGCAGCAGATTTCCACTGTATCTGTGCAGCTCCTTCAAGATGGAGTTTAGCTGCAACTCGTGTGATTTCGTCAGGGAGCCACTCGATGTTGTTGTCATCCAACAGCTGCAAATCCACATAGAAGATGCTGAATAAAAATTGCACGTCTACACCTCCACAAATCCAAAATGTAGACCTCCTCAGCGATAGTCTGCTTTCGCGTCCTGCCGCTCCACACTACGATTATGAAAGCACCTGTCCACACGCTCCTGTCGCCCAGACCTTCTTGCAGGCAAAGCTGTTATTCTGTTCCAATTCGTCGCACATGTTCTTGATTTTTCTCGCCCCTAGGATGGTTGCAAGCTGCCCTTTGCCGTGCCCTTTGGCAACCGCTGCGAACATGGCATCACTGCGGCACCACTGTTCACCTGTCTCTTATGAATGAAAGTAATTCAAGAGAGGGGCATATTCCAATCACAAGTTTCCACACAAATGGGCAGTGTGTGTCCATAACCGTGCAAACCTCACAGAGCGCGCGGTGCCATTCCAAGTGCATATCGACATCGGAAACCCACCATTGCTCATCATCCTTTGACGCCGCGCGTAATGTCAGCGTCAGCAGCACCAAGGCCTGAAATAAACGCTCCATGAGTCACTCGGACAGTAGTGGTCGTCTTATGTGTGGCTTCGCGGCTGGCCACTACAGCGGCAATCACGGACACTGCACTTCTGCTGTGCGCCACAGCGTTGGCATGTCAGCGTATGTCCAAGTCAAACACAGCCTCGTCTACAGATCTCTGTGCCTTTATTTTATTTTTCAGATAGTATCGCCATGTATGGGTGCAACTCATGCCGCTGCGTTCTGCGGAGTCGTGTTGCATGCAATGCATTCGTACAGTACCTTGTCTTCAGCCGTATGCATTGTTGACATGCACATGTGCCCTGTGGACATGGCCCTGTGGACATGTCTGTATGGCCATAGCAATACATCAGCGACCACAGTCAACGCTTCACGTGAACTGACGTTTTACTGCGCCAGTGTATGTGATCACGGCATCGTTAAGCAAACAAATGGGTGAGCGGTTTGACGCGACCGACAGATGCACCTGATTCGCCCCGCCAAATCACTGTTCGCGAAGTTATGTAGTGCACAAGTGTCCTTTTGCACATCTGTGAAGTTTGATGCGTCGTGCGACGATGTCTCAGATCTCTTTGACAGGCATGTTCTCAGGGAGCCCTCGCAATCCTCGCATGTCCTCAGCACACGGAAGGATGCTTTGCAGCTTTATAGAACAATCCTGAAATATTCAGCCCTTTTTGATTGGCATGATGAACATGGCGTCATGTGGCGGGACAAGTTACGAGCGAGCGCACGCAAAGAGTTCGAAGCGGCACGAGCGGAAACAGACCCCGAAGTCATTACCAGGCTCCTCATAACGAGCCGAGAAGCAGTTGATCAAGTAGCTCAGAAGTTCATCCAAAAGCGAGAGGCACTGCACGGGCAGGATAAACACGTAGTGTCACAACCTAGAAATTGACAGCAGTGTCGTCAGGCAAAAAAGTCCCTGAAAAAAATGAGCCAGCAAATGCATTTGCGACAGCATGACCGAGGTGTCACAGGTAAAGAGTGCTCAGGCAACGAAAATGCGATTCGCAGTGGTGCAGCTGAGCTGATGTCCAACTCCTATTGGTTAAAATGAATATGTACAACTGCATCTGGATCGGGAAACATGACGTAAACCAGATAGATCTGGGCCTAGGGCCTGTGGGATCCTGCATGCCGTAGCTATGCGCAGGGGGTGGGGGCGGTCACATACCTGTGCTGGTCTAACAGGTCCTGCCGTGACAGCTCCTATGCTCTCCAGTGGATGAATGCACGTGAGATTTTAACAGATTAACGTCGGCACCAGCGCCACTGGTGTCTTGTCCATGTGGTGTCCTGTTCCAATTTATCACCTCGTGATCCAAGTTTCACCAGGAATACATATGTAACTTGTTCACTTTCACGACATTTCAGGACGTGCAACAAGTTGCGTCGAGCAGCAGCGGCACTATGATTCTGGTGACAGGTGCAACTGAGGGCCGAACATGGACACAACGTTCTTGCCGTCGACGGGGACTCGAGAAGCCGTGTCGCCCCATCAGACATAAAACAGCAGCATCTCTCCTGAGCACAACTAGCAGTCGCTGATAACATCGTGCCCTGTGAGTTCAGAGCAAAGTGCTATTCACATACAAGTGTTGTAAAGCAACGGATCGCACCGATGTACCATCCCCTGGAGACAGCGAAGCTTAAGGATCAAGAATGAGCTCAGAGGCGACACTGGCACCAGGTATGACCACTTCATCGTCAGTCTCCTCCTGCTATGCCGGGCAGGCTGCTGCACCCAGTGCAGGTCTCAATGAGGCCTGCATGTGGCGAACACCGACTCATGAATTGACAATCAACAGCCGGAGAGACAGCGGTTGTGGTCACCACAAAGGAACGAGTAAGCACACGCATGTCGTGATCCAGCCATGCACAGGACTACGGTGACCATGCATGGTGTCATACACAGGACTACGGTGACCATGTATGAGTGGATGCACGGTGCTGTTCCGGAGTGGCTATGGGGCAGACATGCACCGATGGCTGACCATATGCACGAGCAATGCATGCAGATTGCGTGCCAACAGACAATGATTCTGATCGTATCCGTATGAGTCGTTTAGAGAACGCTTATATAGGCTCTACCGATCGTAGTGTAATCGCTCTTCTCTTCTGTCAAGTCTCACGTGTATCAACCTCCACTGAATACGTCGGGTGCAGTCACGGGCAGATACCTGTAGACCAGTCAGGTATGTGACAGCACCAACCCCTGCGCACGGCTACGGCATGCACAGGATCCCTCAGGCCTTAGGCGGCGGTCCACTGAATTACAACATGGTATCGGTGATGATTGTGGGTGTTTCTGTGATGTCTATTAGCGTGGGATAGAGTCCAGGGGGAACCTGCGGCTACGGCTGCACGTTCTGATGAGCGCTGTCACACCGCTCTAGCGTGCAGCTGACCGTAGAGAGATTACAGACAGCTAATGCAGAATGCTACGGCAAAGCTGCATTATGCTTGTGTTCTGGTCTCGCGGAGAGGCCTACGGGTCTTCGTTTCTTGCAACATACGGTGGTCATGTTGCAAGACACCACCATCCCGAGACGATTCAAAGGCATCTCGCCAAGGATATATCGGGTCTAACGGTGTGGAGGGAGCAGAGCGTCAAGCTCATCCTCCGCGCCATCGCACGCGCTCCACAGTGCGCCACGAGCATGCCGCGGAGGGTCATTTCATGCCCACTAGGGAAGGACAAGGCACTGGGACCTACGGGTATCTCAGTGTCAACCCTCTGCAGGCCGCCATGACGGGCAAAGCTGATCCTACGGGGAATGCGGGTGCTCAGGCAGCAGTGCATGGAGTGCTGGACATGCCACACGCTGCCCAAACAGTATGGGCAGCGCAGCAGATACCACCTGCGGCACCGCAACGTTCGCAAGCTGCGATGTCATCCGGAGCGGCAGCAACGGCGGGGTCGATCGATGTGCGCTATCGCTCGCAATGCCTAAGTCTGTGCCGGGGAAGTCTCTAGTCGGGAAACATAAGTTCCCGGTATGGAACCATAAATATGACCACTTCCGGGTATTTAAGAAAGAGGTGGAGAGTTGGGCAACATTGTAGGCGAAAGTAGTCTGCTGGTCAATGACCCACTAGCACAGAATAGCCAGGCCCATGAGTTGGTCAAACACTGGCTATTCACTACACTGCCAAAGGAGGATAGGGAATTCGTGTCTGACTGCAGCTTTGTCCATGAGTTGTGATCACTGCTCCATGCAAAGTATATGCCCTCTGTTGAGGTCGAGATACAGAAGTTGTACCAACAGCTCAGCGGTGCTAGACAAGCAGGAAAGCCACTTGAGAAGCATGTCAACGAAGTAGTTGGTATAGTGAACCAGATCAGGGGTCTGGGAGAGTCTGTGCCTGACCAGCTGTACCGCTTGAAGCTGCTGGCAGTAGACAGGCAGTATGCACTGTTGCAGCCGATAGTGTCCACGCTGCCAATGCATGCCCAGACTAACAGCCAACCTGCCCCATCGCAGTTCCCACGGGATGATCGCGGTGGTCAGCAGCGTTACGGGGGACGAGGGTATCATGGTGGACGCCGCGGTGGTCGCCATGGTACACCCCCACAGGTTGCTGCAGTGGGAGCGGGGGAGCAGATAAGCGATTTTGCTATAACTGCAAGAAGCCTGGCCATATGGCTAAGGATTGTCCCCTGCTCTCAGCAGAAGTCAAGGCTTTCTTGCAGAATCAGGATGCTGAGGGGCGAGGCCGAGGCCGTGGCCGCGGTGGCCGTGAGGTTGCTGTGGTGGGTCTAGAACAGCTGCAAGCTGATTGCGCAGACGGGCCTTCGCCGAATATGCCATACACGTTTCTGGTGGATAGCGGGTTTGATCTGAACAGTTGCTTTGATTATGGCATGTTCAGTGAGATCAAGCCACCGGATATCACAGAGTGCCAGCCCTTAGACCAGGGCAGGCTCAATATATATGGCATGGGCACTATCAGAGCAAATGTGGGGAAATACGCAACAGTACAGGGTGAGCTGGTGCCTGTGGACATTGAGCTAGATCATGTTTACTGGGTGCCAGCCAGCCCTATCAACATCCTATCAACGACTGTGCTGAAGCGGTCGAACATATACCTGCACACAGGAAAGGCAGATACAGTAAAGATGCCTGGCTTCTATGATCAAGCCCAGACATTTGTGGGCAACCGTGAGCAGGGTGTGGATAGTGAGGACAACCCCACTCTGAGCTGGTATTGTGGGACAGGTAGACCAATGTGGGAGCTGCGCCCTGTAGATTCAGGGACAGACTGGACCAGTGCCAACAATCTTTTCCACAGAAATAGGAAATGGGTTGGTGAGCAGGCACAAGTCGCTGCATCAGATGGTGTACCCATTGGTCAGAGATCTTCGTTCCAGGTTGATCCATCCTTTCTGGTGCATATCTCGTTTCACCATGCTGGCAACTGGATTCTCAAACTGACGAGAGATGATCCAGACCTGTATGACCTCAAGCTGCCTGAACCTACGGTAATAGCACTTGAGTGTCATGGTTCCCATGTGGCAGAGCAGAGAAGTGGTGACGGCACAGCGCGGGGGCAAAGTGACAGCGAATGCCACGTATGCTGGAGAAGTGCTGCATGCGGATCCGGCTGGACAGATAAAGCCTATAGGCATAGGAGGAATGAACTTCATCCTGGTAGTGGTGGATGAGTACAGCAGATACTCCCATGTGATCCCGCTGAAGTCAAAAAGCGGTGCTGCGGAAATGATATGCCTTCTGATAGAACGCATCCGCACTCAGATTGTCTATGACAAGGAGGTTGGGGTGCGGAGGCTGCACACGGACCAAGGAGGTGAGTTCAGCTCGAGTCAGCTGGCTCAGTACCTTGAGTGGCGAGGGATAGTGCACACGTTCACTGACACCGCCCAACATGAGTCAAATGGGTTGGTAGAACGAAAGATTGGTGTGCGCCCGGCCGTCCGCAGGCGTTGCCACCTCATGTGCAGTCGTGCATTCACCTCGCCGTGTGGCCCATACGCGTGACACCGGGACAGCTATCACAACACCTGCGCCAGTCGTGGCTGCACACGCAGGGACCAACCATGGGACGCCCCTGACCGACGCGCCTGCCCCCATTTGCCGCGCCGGCTCGCTGCCATGCCACTCCCCCCCAAACCTCCCATGCGCCCCGCCTCCCCCCCGGCCAGCGCGCCGTCCTCCCGAATGTCTCCCGCGCCACCATTAGCGCTGGCCCATGGGTTGACTCCCACATGCGCGATCTGACGGAAGCAGACCTCGTCAGCGACACCCAGGTGGATCCAATGCCAGCCCCAGACACGCCGCCATCACTGGAGGCCCCCTACCCAGACGTGCAGATCCTTCAGGTTGTGCCGGACGAATGCAGATCCAGCTGGGCCGACGTTGTGGCCACAGCGCTGGAACGTACCGCCGATGCGGCTGAGCGCGGTCACCGGCCCAGTGTAGAGACAGAGCTCCGGCTCATACTCCTGCTGCCCAGCTAGGCCCTCGGCAACACTGGCGCAAGCAGGGGGCGCGCCCGGCGAGTCAATGCCCGCGTGCGCGAGATCCGGAAGCGGACCAGGGAGCAGATGTTGCTCGCAACCGCAGAACACAGCGACCCTGGCCGCACTCGCACAGAAGTTGTGGCGGACATCGCAATGGCAGGGCGCATGCACCGACATGCATGCAGCGGCAATGTTGGCCGCGCTGCGCGCTGCTTGGACAGCAGCCCTAACGTTCCCATCGACCAGAACTCCCTGCCACGCCTGCGAGCGCTGCACCCCCCCGCGCCCCCTCCAGAGCGCGCAGCGCAGCCTACCCCAGCCGGCAGCCGCTCAGCGGAAGTCTCAGTGGTGCGGTTTGAGGCCATCCTGCAGAACCTGACACAGGGCTCAGCGGCCGGCCCCAGCGGGTGGACATACGAGCACATCCGCAGCGCCGGGTTGTATAAAGAGCGCACGGGCGAGGCCATGCGACGCTTTGTCAACCTCCTGCTGTCAGGCACCATCCCCCACTCCGACCTGCTGTTCCTTAGCCGCCTGATCGCCATAGCCAAACCGAACGGCGGCGTTCGCCGGATCGCTATCGGCTTAGTGTTCATGCGCATCGCCGGTATCTGCGCGCGGGCATGCGTCCCAGAAGCGCGGGGCCTGCTTGCCCCGCACCAGATCGGGGTCGGTGTCCGCGGCGGCCCTGAGATTCCGCGCCACGCGCTGACCCCGGACTTCTCAGATGCGGAGATGGTCACAGTGCAGCCCGATCTTGAGACGGCGCTCAACCTGATTGACCGCGAGACCATCATTGCGGAGATTGACGCGCACCTCCCCGCCCTGGCCGCATTCGCACGCATGGCGTCTGGAGAGCCATCGCCGCTGCTGGCACGTCAGCAAGACGGCTTCAACGCGCTTCTGTGGAGTGCATCTGGCGTGAAGCAAGGCGACCCCATCGGCCCCCCCTACTTCGACATCGCGTTCCGGCCCACTCTGTTAGCAGCGCAAGACGCCGCCCCTGACATGTTAGCCATCGCGTGCCACGATGACCTGACGGGCAGGGCACAGGCGAGCAAGTGGTCGCCATGGGCCGAGTTGTGCAATCCCGCCACCAGTGCAACAAGCAGAAGACGCTCGTCCACTGCACCGATCCCGCCAAGGCCTCGCGCGCAGCCGCCTGCATAGGCGCCACGGTCGCAACTACGACAGCATGGTTGCATGCGGCGCGCCACTGGGCACCCCTGCCTATGTGGAGGCGTATGTGCGCCGCAGATGCAAACGCACCGTCGAGCTCGTGCAAAAGCTGGCAGGCCTCCCGCTGGCGACCCAGACACGGTGGGCTGTCCTCTTTCAGTGCCTGCAGCATTGCGAAGCACACCTGCTGCACACTACCGACTGGTCCCACCTCGAACGGCCGCTCATGGGCGTCAAGAACGCCAGCATACACTCCATGTGCTGCATCATCGATACGCAGCAGCTCACCGACCTGCAGCGTGAGCAGGCCTTGCTCCCTCATAGACATGGAGGCATGGGTCTGCGACACTACACAGCCGACGTTGCTGACGCAGCGCGACTCGCGTCGGCAGCAGTTGCGCACGCGGTGCTCGCAGACGGCATCGACGGCGGTAAGCCGTTCCGCGGCGACGCCGCAGTCCAGCACCAGGCCCGCCTCGCACGCTTGCGGAAGGCATGGCCGGCCGTGCAGGGAATCTCAGACAGCCCGACCCCAGCCGACGCCTGGGCGTCTGACGCTGGCTCGAAGCTGTGAATGACGCAGCTCCAGAGCGCGCTCAGGCAGGCGGAGGCCGACACGCGCTGGACCGCCACGCGCGACCAACTCCAGCTCCTGAAGCACGGTCCGAATCCCCAAACGGTGGAGACGGCGTTCGCTGATCTCGCTTGCCTCCACAGCTGCTCTGGCTTGCTGGCCTCGGCGTTCCTCACGGCCTGCCCCGGCCCAGTGACAGGCCTGACCGACCATGAATTACAGGTGGCTGTGCTGCTGCGACTGGTTGAGCCGCTGCTACCCGTCTTGGACTCGGATAAGGCCTGCCCCTGCGGCCGCGTGGCTGCGTCCGGCACGCACAGTGTCGTATGCAGCCAGCTATGGGCGACTTCAGTCCTAAAGCACGGCCTCATCACCGTGGCTTGGAGGCGGGTGCTCATGCGCGCGTCGCTCGCTTCATCGCTCGAGCCGCATGTTGGCAAGCTCCCACAGGCATACGCGTGCTCCCCCTCCGCGGCAGCCGGCAGCCGCCACCAGCCGCGCCGCCGGCGGACTTCACACGCCCACCGGCTGCGCCGTCTGCGAGTGCACCGGCCGCGCCGTGTCAGCGAGGCCCGCCGTTGCCGCCGCCGCCACCGCCACCGCCACCGCCGCCGGACTCCCCAGCCGATGCTGCGCCGGTGCAACCCCCACCCCATCTCTCGCAGGCCCCCCAGGCTTCGGACGTGCCCCACACCCCTCATGGCACCCAAGCCCTGGCTCCGGCCTCCCCCACCCCTACTGCCGGTACCGCCCCCCCCGCCGCGGCCCAAACCCTGACGCGCGACGCCCGACCCGCCCCTGACTGGGCGGCAGCGCCCCCTCCCGCACCCCCGCCGCCCCAATCGCAGCGGCCTCCGCAGCGCGGCGACCTCCTGGCATTCCTCACCACGTGCATGGCGCTGCTGGACGTGAAGGTGACGCACCGCTTGCCAGGTCGCATGTGCGCGGTGCGTCACGTGAGGCTGGCGCGACCGCTGAGAAGAGCGAACGGCAGAAGCGCGACAAATATGGCGCCGTCACAGGTGCCGCCCAGTTCATCCCGCTCGTGCATGAGACGTATGGCAGGGTTGGACGGAACGCGTACCGCTTCCTCCAGACGGTCGCGGAGGTAGCCGCGTGACGCGGCGCGGTGTCTAAGAATAGTTTCCTGCTCAATGCCATGCGCGACCTGTCCACAACATTGTGCCGTGGGCAGGCGGACCAAGCCCGCGCGGCCGCGCCCCTCCGTGCTAGACTGGTCGGGTGGGCGCTGCTGCCGGGCCTTCCTATCCCCGCAGACGGCCTGCCGGCGCTGACAGGCCATCGCGCATAGGCCTGCGCCGTGCCCCAACCCCCGCCCCCCCTCCACCTCCACCCATCTCGCCCTGCGCCCCCCCCCCCCCACCCCCTTCCGCCCATCTCGCCCTTAGGCCCCCCCCCCCTCCACACCCCTCCCTCTTCCCTCCTCCCAGCGCACCTCCGCCGTTTCTCCTCTGCCCCCCTTTCCGGACACCACTCGTGCTGCCGGGCTGGCTGTGGCTGCAGCCCCTGGGACCGCTGCCTCGCGGCTTCGGAGATGGCCGTAGCGCGCGCCGGCGCGCCCGTGCAGACTGCTATTGTCGAGTCAGCGCCCGCTAGTGGGCCTGGCGAGTGCTGACTGTGTTTAGTGTGCGCGTGGGCTGCGTGGTACTGCGTGGTGTGTGAGTGTCTACTTTCGAGCCGGCGCTAGTTCGTTCTGGCATTTGCTCTTGCGGAGAGTGGCCTTAGTGCTTGCGGTGGCCGGTCTGTCTGCTTGTTTCCTGGTCTGTTGCCTCGGCGCTGCTGAGTACTAGGTCTATCACTGTGTACCACACACAGAAAGAGCATCAGGGACATGCTGGAGAGCTTCGGCATGAGTAAGTGCAGACGGGCGCCAACTCCGTTGGTACCCAAGCAGAAAATATTTAGTCTAAAGGAAAATCCCAGCCAGGAGAAGGCTACAGGCACAGAGCATAAGAGGTTTATGCAAGCCGTTGGAAGCATCCAGTATGTGGCAGTTGTGTCGCGTCCAGACATCGCGTTTCCGGCAAATGTCTTGGCCAAGCATATGGCTGGGAGTGCTAAATGTCATTGGAATGGTGTCCTTCACGTACTGAGATACCTGCGAGGGACCATAGACTTTGGCTTGACCTTTAGTGGCTCCAATGGGGGAAGTGAAGTGTTGGAAGCATTTACGGATGCTGACTTTGCCAATGGTGCTTGCTTGAAGAGTGTGTCAGAAGTAGTAGTCCGGATGCATGGGAACTGTGTGTTGTGGCGTTCGAAGAGGCAGACTATTGTGGCTGGTGATACAACTGAGGCAGAGCTCATTGCGATGAGTTCAGCAGCCAATGAGGTGATGTGGGCAAAGCAGTTGTGCACTGATCTTGGTTTGTCGGCTGTGAAGCCAACTCTGTGGGGTGACAACAAGAGTGCCAACTTGCTGGCGGTGAACCCATCTGTAGTGACCATTCCAAGCACATCCGATCGTAGTGTAATCACTCTTCTCTTACTACCAAGTCTCACGTGTATTCACCTCCAAACGAAGACACAGGCGCTGTAACGGGCAGATACCTGTACAGCAAGGTATGTGACAGCACCAGCCCCCTGCGCATGGCTACGGCATGCACAGGATCCCACAGTTGTCTTCACAGCCGACAAACCAAGATCAGTGCACAACTACTTAGCCCACATCACCTCATTGGTTGCTGAGCTCATCGCAATAAGCTCTGCCTCAGTCATGTCACCAGCTACAATAGTTTGTCTCTTCGAACGCCAGAACACACATTTCCCATGCATCCAGACTATCACTCCTGATACACTCTTCAAGGATGCACCATTGGCGAAGTCAGCATCCGTAGATGCTTCCAACACCGCATTTCCCTCATTGGAGCCACTAAATGTCAAGCCAAGATTCATGGTCCCCGCAGGTATTTCAGTACATGCTGGACAGCAGCCCAATGACACTTAGCACTCCCAGCCATATGCCTGGCCAAGACATTAGCCGGAAACGAAATACCAGGTCGCGACACAGCAGCCACATACTGGATGCTTCCTACGGCTTGCATAAACCTCTTATGCTCTGTGACTGTGGCCTTCAGCTCCCCCAGGTCACGATATCAAGATGCCTGTGTTATTCGGTGGCAGGGTGTGAAGGGCTTACGCCCCAGCACGAGGGCTGTACACGGGCAGCTAATACACACGGCATGAATAAACACCGAATGGGATGAACAAGACAAAATGGGCTGTGAGAATATAAGGCGCCCCAGTCAGAGCACAAGCGCAAGCGCATGTACATGAACTCTGACCTCAGCAAGCGCACGGTATAAATACCGCTTGTGATGCGCTCAGGACCTTTCTGTTACATATAGCTGACCTCGCCAAAGTAACGAGCATCCCGGTCGCCACATTATTGGGACACCGGATGACTCTGATCATTATGAGGCGAGTATGGACTAGGCTCGCTGTGGCTTTGACATTGCCACTCATGCAGCTCCGACTCACACCAGCAGTGGAGAGTGCTGAATCACGGAGTGATGGTGCTCAGCGGCATGCAATCTTGCATGCATGTCTCGGTGCCGTTGAAGCTGCGGAGTGGTCAAAGCCACCTGCCAGCTGATTGGAGGCCTGAGCGCACTCTTACTAGCTGTAAGAGTGCGTGTGGGATGTGTGATGTGATTATGTAGGTCTCACTATCATGCCACAGCTTAGGCCACTGACATGGCCATGCTGTGCATGCTGAGGTGTGAAGCACAGGTGTGCACAGCATGCTGACATGGATGATAGACAGCTCATAAATGCATGCCAGGCATGAGCTTAGACGAGATGTGCATCTCACAACACACGACCCTCAAATGCCTCAAGGATCTTGCTGATGGCATCATCCATTTGCTCCTTACGAACGGAGATCAACAGATCATCGACCCCCAGGAAAACAAGGCATCGTCCTATCTTGCAAATAAACAGTGCAGGGTCACTGGCTGATCTCACAAAACCCATTCTCAACAGTAGCTCTGCAAGCGCCTTATGCCATTCCCTGGCAACTTGCTTCAGACATACAACCCCTTTTTCAGACGCCGCACCATAGCAGACCCATTATCCAGTACCGGATTTTGTGCCACATACACTTCCTCCTCCAGAACACCATTCAGGAATGCACATTTAATGTCTATGTGCCTCGTCTCCAGATTCTCCACAGCACAGACAACAGAGCCCTGAATGTAGCATAACTGCCCACAGGTGCCCAGGTCGCAAAGAAATCTACGCCCTCCACCTGCGTACCGTCACAGTTGTAATGTCTGGTAACAATTACGTCACGCGTCGTCTAATCTGGTGTCGCTTTTCTGCCCAGTCACGCAGGATTTCCCGAAAAGTCACCTGCGCGCCGCAGGTGTCACACGGAGAAAGCAAGAGCCCGGCAGCGAGGGCAACAGCAGGAAAGCAGACGACCAAAACCCCGCAAGCAGGCAGCAACAAACAGCAACAGTCCCAGGCAAAAAGCCACAACGAACTGATACAACTGACACAACCACACCCACGCAGCCACACACGCGCACTCCCCTGCACACCACCACCGCGGCAACCACGCCAAAGCCGCACACAGCGACCATCCGCACCTCGAACTGCCGCCCACCCCCAGCAAACTTGGCCACCAGCAACCTCCCAATATCAGCAGCACCACCACAGCCAGCCCCACTTGAGCGCTCCACCTCGGGCACCCTGCCCATGAGAGCCCGGGGGCGCACGCCCCCCGCAGGACAGGGCGTACCAGCCTCCCGACAGCTGCACGGCAGCGGCCCAAGGGCGAGGCGTGAAGGGCTCGTGTGGCGCCGCATCGCTCACCTCGCGGCAGCCCGCAGCCACCCGTGGGAAGACAGGGGGGACCAGCGCGGAAAGACGTGGGGCCAGCCAGCGCTGCAGCAACCGCGGCCCCCGGTCCATCGCAGCGGCCAGCGGCCGCCTACAATACGTCCGACGGGACAGCGTGGCCAGGCATCACCGCCCGGCCTGCCAGCCGCATGCGCAGCGGAGATGCAGCGAGGACCTGGCGCGTCACACCACGGCAGAGAAAGGTGGAGAGTTTGCACATGGCATTCTGCAAAAACGCTCGCCTTGACACGGCACCCGAAGCCGCAGCGAAGTCAGCAATCTTATTCAGGAAGGCAAGCACACCCGTGCCCACACGGCCAAACGTCTATTGCGACAGGGACACAAAGCAGCACGCGCGCGTGCCGGAGCGGCCGTACTTGTCGCGCTTTCTGTTGTCCATCAGCTGGGCGGCAGCGCCGGGCGTGTTTGCCGCGGCGACGACCAGGGAGGGGGCCACCGGACAGGTCACGCACACATCGGCCACGATAGTATCGCAGGGCATCATCACGAGCAGATCGCCCCGTTCCGGTTCGCGCTGCGAGCGGGGGGGCAGCGGCCGGGCGCAAGCCGCGGCCGCGCGACCCCGCCGACCCTCGGGCAGGCGCTGCAGCGGACCAGTGGCTGCCGGGCCCACCTGCGGCAGGTGCTCATACCGCACCGTGCACAGGCCGGCCGGGGCGGCCGCCGTCACGTCCACGGCGGCAGCAGCGGTCACGCTGAGCTCCCGCGCGCCAGCGTGGCCGATGGCCGCCCCGCCAAGGACGTCGACGTCCATGGCGTCGGCCTCTTCGGCCGCAGCAGCGGCACCCTCTGAGGTGCCGGCGGCCGTGGCGGCATCGCCGAGCGGGGCAGGGGTGTCCCCTGGTCCGGAGGGGTGAAAGGGGGCAGGCGGGGAACGCGACAGCGCCTGGGTGCCATATGGGTTTGAAGGCACAGCTGAGGCGCTGGGGGGCGGGGTGGGTGGAGCGGGCGCACCGGCGGCAGCACAGCTGGTAGACTCACAGCAGGGGCCCGGCGGCTGCGCAGGAGGCTGCACGCCCGGCACATCCGGGTACTGCGGGAGACTCTTGATGTTGGGCTCAAGAGACGTGGAGATGCCCGCCCGCATGATGAAGCGGCGCCATGCCTGCGTGATCGCATCGTGGCGGGCAACCACCGTGCGCCACACCGCATTGCACACGAGGGCATGCCAACCATCAGCAGGCGATGCCCGGCCGCACACGCAGTCGCCGTCTCCTGGTCAGTGAACAGCGCCTCACCGAGGCGCAAGCGCACACTTACACGGAACTCCATGGCAGTCAGCTCAGTCGCACCGGGTCTGGCTTTCAAGAAAACCGACGCCATCGAGCCCGCGCAATTGTGCAGGCGCGCCTTGCTCGTCAGGCACTGTTTGCGTGTCTCCGACGATGAGCTGCGCGTCCCTTCATCCAGCGCTGCAAGTCGAGTGGGCTGGCCGCGCGGGCGTCAGAGTCGGCCCGGCTGACCGCATTCTGCAGCCGCGACATGCGGATGGCAGACAGTCCGCGGCTCAGGCCAGCCCACTCTGCGGGCTCGGCGGGGCACGCAGACAGCCCCGGGATGCTTGGCCACTGCTGGCGTAAATTGTGAGAGTGTGGCGCATGGCGACTCCGGCAGCGCCGCGGAACGGCAGTCCGCGCTCTATCCCTTCTGCGAGAGCTGCATGGGCGAGTGCAGCAGACGACAGGCGAGCAGCGTTGGCGATGGGTTGGGTGAACCTGCGGAGGCCCATGCCGCCGTGGTGGTGGGGTAGCAAGGCTTGCATGCACTGCGCGTCTGAGGCTGGTCACGTCCAGAATATCTCCGAGGCCCTTCAGCGCTTCTGGTGTCATGCGGACCGAACTTGCTTCGAACTAGCAAACGGTGGTTCCCTCCGCCCGGAGAATTTGGTTTCCGCTCGCTGCGCTCGCCTGCCTGGTCTCCTGCCGCACGTCGTCACGTGCTCCGTCTCAAATCTTGCCTCCCCCCTTTCGCTGACGGCGTCACGGCCACAATCTCACGCTGCCAGACATTACAACTATGACGATAAACCGCCTAGCTACATATAGCGCCTTGAAACGCTCAATTTCAGCTTGTGCACCTCGCTTACTCTTAAGCACCCACTTTCCAGTCACAGGCTTCACTCCTGCTGGGCACCAGACCAGCTCGAATACATCGTGCTCCCTTAATGAGGTCAGCTCATCAAGCATGGCCAGGATCCAATGCTCGAGATGACAGCCTCTCATGGCTTGCTGCACCGTTGGATCATCTATCATGGCCTTGACAATCTTCTTTGCAGCAGCTGCACGCCGGCGCCGGGACTCGCTGCGGCTAGCAGTCTTGCCACTGCTCAGAATCACCTCCTGCACCGTCGTCTTTTCTGCATCGAAGTCACACTGTTAGCCGTAGCAAACACTTCCTCAGCTAAGTCACCGACGTCACCCTCAATATTGAATACAGTGGAGCTCCCAGCATCATGCTCACATGCATCCTCCGGGGAGATGCGCTCAACAGCACCATCATCACTCACAATCGCTCCCACAGCATAGACAGCAGGTTTGAAGTTTCTGCAAATCAATTTGAAGGGCTTTGGAACCCATTGAACCCTCATCTCTGGTGGTGGATCCAGATGTTCTCCGCTACCCCCGGTGCCACTTGGTGCTAACTCTCCCCCTGAGCCAGCTCCGCCTGCCTCATCACCACTAGGCACATGCCGTAGCTTGACGTGACCCTGGCGATCATCGTGCTCTGACACATGCCGTAGCTTATCGTGCCGCTGGCGCTCATCACGCCCTGACACCGAGGACCCGTGCCTGCGAATGCGTTGTATCTGCCGTGTGTCGTGATCCAGCCATGCACAGGACTATGGTGACCATGCATGGAGTAAATGCACGGTGCTGATCCGGACTGGCTGTGGGGAGGCCATGCACCAATGGCTCACCACATGCACGAGCAATGCATGCAGATCGCGTGCAAGCAGACATTGATTATGATCGTATCCATATGAAATGTTGATTGACGCTTACATAGGATCTGCAGATCTTAGTGTAATCACCCTTCTTTCTGTCTAAGCCTCACATGTATTTACCTCCACTGAAGACAACTGGTGCAGTCACGGGCAGATACCTTTAGACCAGCAAGGTATTTGACAGCACCAACCCCTGCGCATAGCTACGGCATGCACGGGATCCCACAGGCCCCAGACCGCGGTCCACTGGTTTACAACATCTATTGGGTACAAGCAAGCCCTATCAACATCCTGTCTACAACGGAGTTGAGAAGGTCCGACATATACCTGCACACTGGCAAGACAGGGAACACGGTAGAGATGCCAGGTTTCCATGACCATTTATGTCAGTGGGAGGATGTGAGCAGGGTGGGGACCAGTTGGGCAACCCGACTCTGACATGGTACTGCGGGACGGGCAGGCCCATATGGCGGATGCAACCGGTAGACAGCGGTGCAGACTGGACCAGTGTGAATGACCTGTTCCATAGAAGTAGGAAATGGGTGCACGAACAGCTGAAAGTTGCAGCAGTGACGGGTGTACCAGACGGACAGGGATCTTCCTTCCAGGTTGACCCATCATTCCTAGCGCATATCTCATTTCATCATGCTGGCAATCGGACTCTCAAATTAATGCGAGACAATCCAGATCTGTATGACGTTAAGTTGCCTGAACCGACGGGGGTGGCGATTGAGTGTCATGGTTGCCATATAGCTGAACAGAGAAGTGGAGATAGAGGGCAGCACAGTGGCAAAGTGACTGAGATAGGCTGTATATGCCGGGGAATCATTGCACGCTGACCTGTCCGGGCAGATCAAACCAGTGGGCATCGGGGGTATGAACTACATCCTTGTAGTGGTGGATGAGTACTCCAGGCATTCCCACGTGATACCGCTGAAGTCCAAGAGTGGGGCTGCGGAGATGATATGCTTGTTGATAGAGCGGGTCCGCACTCAGATTGTCTATGACAGAGAGATAGGGGTGCGGAGGCTGCATACAGACCAGGGTGGTGAGTGCAGCTCTAACCAGCTGGCTGAGTACCTTGACTGGCGTGGCATTGAACATACATTGCCACTGGCCAGCACGAGTCGAATGGGATGGTGGGGAGTTGGTGTGCTGAATAAGAGTGTGTGGACAAGCCTGTTGCAGGCAGCTGTGCCAGCATTCCTGTGGCGTATGTGTGTGAACCATGCGCATAACCTGACGCCAAATACAACACTGGAAGGTGCTAGGCGGAAGGAGGCAAAGCAAAGGCTGGGGTGCGAAATGTGACGCACAGCACAGAGCTGTGGTATACAAACGAGCAGCACAGAGCTAATCAGCTACAGGCCGGGAGAGCAAAGGCTCATGGGATGAGCATGAAGGCTCTGAATGATGCTTCAATAGCCAGAGGGGACATGGCATTCGTGGCTGAGTGTGTGAAACCTGTGAGTGTCAGACAGATTGTGCCATATCTGATGTGGCATAGGAATGTGAGTGAGGATACGTTCTGACTGGTGGTGGCCCAGGCGAAGCCGTTTGGGTGTCCATTCTACGTGTACCCCAGGAGGGAGGATTTCCGGCACATGGATGAGCGAGGAATACTCGGTGGCTATATGGGACCGGGTGTTACACGGACATGAACGCAATAGCCCGGCAGCGAGGGCAACAGCAGGAAAGTAGACGGCTGAAACCCCCGAAAGCAAACAACAGCAACAAGCAACAACTGTCTCAGGTGAAAAGCCACAACGAACCGACACAGCCGACACAACCACACCCACGCATCCACACACATGCGCACTCCCGCACCCCACCACCACGGCACCCGCGCCACAGCTGCACACCGCAACCACCAGCCACACTGCGCACTACCGCCCACCCCAGCAAACCCGGCCACCACCGAACCCCCAACAGCAGCACCCCCACTCCAGCCGGCCCCACTCAAGCACTCCATCACGGGCCCCCCGCACATGAGAGCCCGGGGGCTCACGCCCCCCACAGTACACGGCGTACCAGCCCTCCCCCTCCGGCTGCCCGGCAGGGGCCTGAGGGTGGGGCGCGAAGGGCACTGGCGGCGCCGCATCGCTCTCCCCGCGGCAGCCCACGGGAAGGCAGGGCGGGCCAGCACGACCAGACGCGGGGCCGGCCTGCGCCGCTGCAACCGCGGCACCCGGTCCATCAGGGCGGCCAGCGGCCGCCTATAGCACGTCCGACGGGACAGCGTGGCCAGGCACCACCGCCCGGCCCGCCAGCCGGATGCGCAGCGGAGCCGCAGCGAGGACCTGGCGCGTCACACCACGGCACAGAGTGGTGGAGAGTTCGCACATGGCATTCTGCAAGAACGCTCGCCTGGACACGGCCCCCGAAGCCGCAGCGAAGTCAGCGATCTATTTCAGGAAGGCGGATACACCCGTGCCCACACGGCCAAACGTCATGCGACAGGGACACAAAGCGACACGCGCCCGTGCCGGAGCGGCCGTACTTGTCTGGCTTCCGGTCGTCCATCAGCTGGGCGGCAGCGCCTGGCGTGTTTGCCGCGGCGACGACCGGGTGCAAATGGGACCAGGTGTAGGTCCTCATATGGACAGAGCTTACGTGAAGCGTGGGAATGGGGGAGCAGTGGGCATGTACAGACACTCAGCTGCTCGACCAGCTCTGCTGAAAGAGTTTGTGAAATGTTTTCACATGGCGGGACAAGCTACGGTAGGCCCGGTCGTGTTGGAGAACTATCAGTGTCAAGACGGCTGTTATTCGGTGGCAGGGAGAGATGGGCTTACGCCCCAGCTCATAGGCTGTAAACGGGCTGCGAGGACACAATGAGCACTCGCAAGGCAGATACACACAGCGAATGGGGTGAACATGGCAGTATGCGCTGTGAAAATATGTGGCGTCCCAATCAGAGCACCAGCGCAAGCGCTAGTCCAAAGATCCCAGCAAGCGCACAGTATGCATACTGCTTGTGATGCGCCCAGGACCTTCCTGTTATAGCTGGCCTCGCCGAGGTAACGAGCATCCCGGTATCCACGTTAATGGCAGACCGGATGACTCTGATCATTACGAGGCCAGCATGAATTAGGCTCGCTGTGGCTTTGGCATTGACACTCATGCAGCTCCGACTGACACAAGCAGTTTGCTGTCTGTTTGCTTGTTGCCTGGTCTGTTGCCTCGGCGCTGCTGAGTCCTAGATCTATCACTGTGTAACACAAGCAGTGGTCGTGCAATCTTACATGCATGACTCGGTGCGGTCGAAGCTGTGGAGTGATCAAAGCCACCTGCCAGCTGATTGGAGGCCTGAGCTCGCTGCCTGGCTATTGCGTTCATCTCCGTGTAGCACTCTTACTAGCTGTGCGTGGGATAAGTGATCATGTAGGTCTTACTATCGTGCCACATGTCAGGCCACTGACATGGCCATGCTGAGGTGCAAAGCACAGGTGTTCACAGCATGCTGACATGGATGATAGGCAGCTCATGAATGCATGCCAGGCTTGGCGAGATGCACATCTCGCAACAATGAGCTGGGAGACTTTGAGGTCATGCCTGATCAGCATACTCAGTTTGTGCCTGATGCTAGTTTCTTGCCCAACATGAAGAAGTGGTTGAATTCAACCAGTGTGAGGGCGGTACACCCACCAGCCAGTCGTGAGCACATGATGCTGAAAAAAACTTCAGATTTTTGTCCAGTCCAAAACTCAACTTGAACGAACCTTGAGGTATTTTACGCTGTACATAAAATCAACATGTGTCCGAATGGACATGCATGACGTGATGTGATCATTGTGGCGCAAGTGGCGTGGTCCACTGGGGTTGCAATACTGTACAAAGTGCAGCTTCTGTGAACCCTTCTGCACATGTCCACACAACGGCCTGCAAGGTGCAAGGCAAGTGCACTTGCCTTGGCTTACATTTGACACATGGTCTACCGATCTTGTGATCCGTTAGTCGGGCACATGCGGCATGACTACTTGCTGGAAGTTTGCAGGTTTATACCCGTTCCAAACGATGGCACTGCTATAGGGATTCGAACGACATGCACCAGTGCTGCTGACTCATCAATTCATCAGCATACTGCAAGCCCCAGTGTATACCTGCCCACCACTGTCATGCATATCGCAAACCGCAGCACTAGCACCCCTGCCACGAGCCCAAGAAGATTTCATGTCCTGTGACCGGAAGATATGGTGGGATCAGGTACTACATCCACTGTTGGCATCCGACAGAATGCCTTGGCAACAATGACAGAATGCCTTGGCAACATTTGCACGCAGCGGGCTCACGATGTATCATCTTCGGTGTCAGCTGGGAAGCTGCCTAGCACTCTGACAAATGGTGCAATTTCTTGCAAGTGTTTCAGAGCATTCTGACACCTCTCTTCTGCCATAGGGGCAAGAACATCCACGTAAAACAAGTAATTCAATTGTCTGTTCTGTCCATCCTGGCTGACCACTAGCGGCTGAGTCCTCAGTGGACGGCTCTGTATGAAAGTCATGTCAATGTCTCGCAGTGCAAAGACAGAGAGAGCTTTGAACAGCTGACCTGGCCCTTCTGCCAGGCTGAAAACGACAGACGTTTTGTACAGACGGCGCTTAGACTCATCTACACTGCTTACAAGGGGGTCCCTGCACAGTCAGCATTGGAACTGATCAATGGGGTTGCACTGCTGTGAGATGAGAGTCACGTAGAGTGAGTCTCCACGATGGGAGCGGATGTGACAGTGTCTCGAAAAGCCATCACACAGCAGAGCTGACCTGGATAACACGATGAAGCGAGTGAAGTTGTCAGCTTTATCTTGGATACCTTCATCAAGAATCTGAAGTCCATACAACTCAGCTGCACGACTGCTGGCAATCGCAGCAGTAACTTCAGAAACTTCTTCTTGTGAAACTAGTTGAGCAGCCCCTGAACACAATGGGCAGGTGAGCACAACATGCATGCAGATGTGCTGCAGATGTCCAGTATGCCTTGTGGTGGGAAGCGCCTGACAGGCACGTGTAAATGTGAGGGCAGAGGGCCCATGTCAAGCTCACCAGCGGTGTCGTCAACTGCCTCCTTGACAACTTGCATCTGGCGCAGATACTGATCGCACTGCGCTAGCGCTTGGGGATGCGATAAAACGCGTGTAATGTCAGATTTACTTACGCCGTGTTTGGCCATCAAGCAGTGGCTGATGGAGATTGACTTCTCCCCCACAATATGGAGGTTGTACCGCAACAAAAGGTCGTAAACCGTGTGTATGCTCCCTGCACAAGGTCAGCCGATCATACTGATACGCATTTCAGTTGACCCGCTCATCCGTCCTCTTGCACGGTTTGTGCTCGTCACGACCACACAGGAATGATTGCTTGCACATGGGACGGAACTAGCTTGACTCAGCGGACGCACCTCCTAGCGAGTTTTCTATAGGTATGCACGCACGCTCCGCCATCCACTGCGACAATGCCTGAAATGCCACTTCAAATTGTGCGCAAGGGAGAGGCTCGTGATCGGGGCATACTGTACTCGCAGCACCTTCCGAGTATGCCCCTGGCACTCCTTGGTACGCCACCCGTGGCTTATGTCCCTGGGGAGTGACCTACATAACAGTGTGACCATATGCATCCGTCTGCGAGCCGGGCGTTGGTTGCGGCGGCATATGCTTCTCTCACCTTATGGATCGTTTGCCCAGTGGCAAAAGCGATGCCGCTGGATGACAAAGGCACGTGTGGCTGTAACGAGTCAGCTGGCGCCAAACTCAAGGACGAAGCTACTGCACTGCGATCTGGCCCAGTGTCCTTCATAGCTGCTTGTACCGCCGGCAGAGTCCCTGTTTGTTGTTTTTCAGCAGCAAGGCGTCTTCCTGGATCAGCACCAATTCGCTGGCTCTGTATGGAGATTGAAGCGAACATGTTCAAATTGCGCTTTTGGGCGCAGCCAGGAATGCTAGACCACGTCTCCGTGGGGGCAAGTTCTGATCCCTTCACTCAGTGCGCATGCTCCAGGACCTGAGCACAGTACTACGCTCGACATTACATGACCACCGACAACATCGCCTGCAGCACGACGATTTTTGGCGACTGGATGGTTCGTTATATGTAATTGATCGTATCCACCATTGCGGTGCGACCGCTACGTATCTCGAGATACTGCGATGTTGCACGGCCGGCGCACTTGTAGCTACTGGGTGGCTCAGCAGATCAGGTATACCCAGGGATGCACCCAGAAAATCATACCCGGGAGGTATACGCAGAGACGGAAATCAAGCTCGAGTCAGCATCACATGCTCATACCACATGCCAGGCCCATATGCCAGGCACTTGCACTGATGCTCAGGCAATTCCTGCTTGTGCAGCCCTTGCACAGGCACTTCTGTCATGCCCTTGTGACTTGCTAGTTCTAGAGATACGTTACAGATGTATGCTCCACAAGGTGGTAAAACACAGAGGCACGATTCATGGCAATGCACCAAAAATCATTCACCATGGCCGAGCGCCGTACAAATTGCTGGTTCTGGTGCGCTGCGTGACTGGCGGCGTTCCCAGCTGTCAGGGCGGCCAAATTTGCCGAACCAAAATCTCGCGAATCCGTAACTTTGGAGCCCGCCATAACGTCACCAGGCCATAGGTACGTCAAGAGCTCGTCGTGACGCGGAAAATTCATAGTGTGACGCTCATATGAGTGGCGTGGGGTCTTCCCTCCTTGCCCATCGCGACCCCGACCATGTCTTGGAATTCTGCCGCGCTGGAACACTCCAAAAAGGCCTTTGTTAATGGCTCCGAGGTGCCAAAATACTGCGGCTTCTGAAGTCGGGCGGCCGCAGGGTGAGTGTGGTAGCCCTACAGTGGTGTGAAATGTTACAGAAGAGACTTGTAGTAGCCTGATCAGGCCTAAACCGTGGCCACGGAAGTTGATTGCGGGATGCTGATTGACCAAAGCGCATTCATTATATTGAAGCGTCACCTGGTTTTATGTTTCGGATAGCTTTGACAGTCAGGGACTCCATGGAGTCTCAGGTGCAGCGTCTGGCAGATTTGCACAGCTGGGAGACGGTGCACATGCATCATATACAAGCGGCAGGTTCATCGACAATTGGCATGTATAAATGTCTGCCAATGGTTTTATAAGATGCTGCCGGATACAACACGATCATGCGATGCTGCATACTGGCACTCTTGCAAAAAACTGGACATGCACATCTCATAGTTTAGGTTCAGTGTAAAGAGCGGTCCACAATCTGTGTGTATGGCACAGCAATGTCACACCTTGTGGATCAGCGAGCACTGGTAATGCCATTTGTGGCTCATGCTCGAGACTGCTGTCAACTGACTCTACAGCCCCCAGTGCAACTGCATTGACTGTGTAGCAATCCATATTCTGCCTCCAATCTGTGGACTTCAGCACGAGTCCACCGATCGTGCTCCTGCCTATCCTCTTGTGACACAACAACACCTTGTTTATCTCTCTGAACTGCTCCAACTCAGCACGCATTCGTAGATACCATCTTATATCTGCCACACCGGCTCACATGGCAATCAGCATTTGCTACAAGCTATGTTGGAGTATCTGACAGCTAAACAAAAATGTGCATGTGCTTGTGAGGTAGCAAGCCAAGAAAACAGTCGGTATATATACAGTGACAGCTCTGACCATTTGACCAGTTAGTGTTGGTGGTTCCTTGCACAGCCTGCAGCTGTGACCATGTGGTATCGAGCTGCTGTGTATTGCTGCCCGCTTCAGCCGTGCAAGTTAGACCACAGAAAGTGTCAACTGTCGCTCAGTCATCATGCCAACACTTTTCATGTTGCTATTTTAACGCGTTCAATCGCCTCGATGCAGTTGCGGGACTACCCGGGGTTCGTGCCCGTGCGGGACCCAAAAGCTGAGTAGACATGGCATGCAACAGGTAGCCGAACATCTGCTGACATGGAAAAGACCACTTTTGTTGGTTATGTGGATCCAGCAAAGCGCGGGATGCTGTGGGGGGGAGCCACCGGCAGGTTGGCGACAACGGACTCTTTGTTGGGGGGTAATGATGTGGCAGGCCTGACTGATCAGGTGCCTAGACCTTTAGCCAACTTTGCGAGGTCTCGTTGCACTGTGACATCGAGGGCACGAGCGAAGCACATGCTGCGAACAGCTTGGAAAACCCGCTGTGTCAGGCCACCGATCACATGTATCTGAAGTCAGCAAGAATATCTTGCTGACCTGTAAGTGTGAGATCTGTGCACAGGTCTTTTCCAGCGCAGATTTGACCAACCAGCAAACCACGAGCAGGTGCACGAGCGTGCATTGAATTTGCGAGACAACACCAACCTGGAATCGGAGTCAGATTAGGATGACTATGTGAAAGGCACGTCAGGAGTCAATGGGCAATTTGTGCCCAGCATCAGTCTTCGAGTAATCGCCAGCCTCGATCTCGTCTTTGATCTCCTGGGCAAGCTGAGGATACAGCTCCAGCATCTCATCCACTGTTATCTCATCCAGTCGCTCCTCCAGGTCTGCCAGTTGCCTACATGATCAGACAAGTTACGAAACAGCCGCATGCCGACAGAATCGGATACGTCGGCATCTTGTGCCGCGTTACAGATCAGAAAATCGCTCTGAGATGGTCATGCAAACCTTTCTTGCTTACGGACTTCATCGAGATCCGTGAGAACTTTTTGCTGAGCTTCGGTGACCCCGGGTGCCATAATTTTCCACATGTCTTCCCATGTTGTGTCCGGCTTCGGGGCTGGCTGCTTGCCGGCCTCCTCTGCACCAGATACGATATTCATGTGTGCCCACAATGTAACCCAAACTTCAATATTTTATGGTGTACGTGAGAGCGCACCGGCCATCATGGACTTTAGACCGGTCACGAAGTCTGGGTGGATGCCCAGCCCGTCTGTGTAGTAACTGGCATCAACAGACCCATCGGAGAGTGTCATCAAGCCCCGAGGCAGACTTGGGCCCGCCTACATGTGCAGCATGCAGTTTTGGTAGTGAAGAATGCAAAAAAATTGACCCTTGCGCCTTTGTGATAAACCTCAGACGGAGTTGCGCACAGCTTTCTTTTCAGCTTCCATTTTGTCGACCGCCAGACGTAAATCACGCAATTTTCGTACAAATTGCACAAGAGCATCATTTTCGGGAAGCCCTTGTGTGTACTTGTCTACTTGGCCGAATGAGCCCTTGGGGTCAAACGGTGTCATGCCATCGGGAACAGACACGTCCGTCGGCCACGCTGCAGCAGCATGCTCTCGCACAGCTGATGATCCCGCAATCAGGCGGTTCAGGTTTGCATGCACGCGCTGAGACGAACGGAGCATCGTGTTGCGTTGCTATAGGATCACGCCCGATCGCCCAACTGCATATTCACAGGGAACACTTGAAATGGCAACAGCGTGACACTGTATGTAAAGACTGTGTTGCTCTTTCACCGCACCCTGCAGTGACCAAGGTCGAGCAGTAGGGCCCATGGCCATGAGCGCGCACTGGTCACTCGACTCGCGCCAGCTCGTGGCCACGCGTGGGTGAGCTTCAAGAATCTGATTGTCAAGAAACAGGCGCAGAGAACCGTGACAATAAGAGTGTGGTATTGGCAAAAGTATGCTACAACGCGTGTCACGGCGCGCAACCACTATGTGTTACACGGAGATGAACGCAATAGCCCGGCAGCGAGGGCAACAGCAGGAAAGTAGACGGCCAAAACCCCCCGAAAGCAGACACCACCAAAAAGGAATCACTGTCTCAGGTGAAAAGCCACAACGAACCGACACAGCCGACACAACCACACCCACGCACCGAGACGTTTGGCCGTGTGGGCACGGGTGCGTTCGCCTTCCTAAATAAGATCGCTGACTTCGCTGCGGCTTCGGGGGCCGTGTCCAGGCGAGCGTTCTTGCAGAATGCCATGTGCGAACTCTCCACCACTCTGTGCCGTGGTGTGACGCGCCAGGTCCTCGCTGCGGCTCCGCTGCGTATGCGGCTGGCGGGCCGGGCGGTGGTGCCTGGCCACGCTGTCCCGTCGGACGTGCTATAGGCGGCCGCTGGTCGCCTTGCTGGGCCGGGTGCCGCGGTTGCAGCGGCGCAGGCCGGCCCCGCGTCTGGTCGTGCTGGCCCGCCCTGCCTTCCCGCGAGCCGCCGTTGGGGGGAGTGATGCGGCGCGGCCAGTGCCCTTCGCGCCCCGCCCTCAGGCCCCTGCCGGGCGGCCGGAGGGGGAGGGCTGGTACGCCTTGCACTGTCGGGGGCGTGAGCCCCCAGGCTCTCATGTGTGGGGAGCCCGTGATGGGATGCTCCAGTGGGGCCGGATGGAGTGGGGGTGCTGTTGTTGGGGAGTCGGTGGTGGCTGGTTTTGTTGGGGTGGGCAGAAGTGCGGTGGTGGTGGTTGCTGTATGCGGTTGTGGCGCGGGTGCCGTGGTGGAGGGGTGCGGGAGTGCGCATGCGTGTGGGTGCGTGGGTGTGGTTGTGTCGGCTGTGTCGGTTCGTTGTGGCTTCTCACCTGGGACAGTGATTGCTTTTTGCTGGTGTCTACCTTTGGGGGTTTTGGCCGTCTACTTTCCTTCTGTTGCCCTCGCTGCCGGGCTATTGCGTTCATCTCCGTGTAACACCCACGCACCCACACGCATGCGCACTCCCGCATCCCTCCACCACGGCACCCGCGCCACAACCGCACAGCGCAACCACCTGCCAAACTGCGCACAACCGCCCACCCCAGCAAAACCAGCCACCACCGACCCCCCAACAGCAGTACCCCCACTCCATCCGGCCCCACTCAAGCATCCCATCACGGGCCCCCCGCACATGAGAGCCCGGGGGCTCACGCCCCCCACAGTGCAAGGCGTACCAGCCCTCCCCCTCCGGCCACCCGGCAGGGGCCTGAGGGCGGGGTGCGAAGGGCTCTGGCGGCGCCGCATCCCTCAACCCGCGGCGGCTCTCGGGAAGGCAGGGCGGGCCAGCACGACCAGACGCGGGGCCGGCCTGCGCCGCTGCAACCGCGGCACCCGGTCCATCACCCACGCAAACAGGTTTGGTTTGAGATCCATGCATTATCTACAGATAGGAACGTGCAGACCGAGGGGGCCATGGGCCGCTAACTTATAGCGCGTTGGTACCTGATGGCAGCACTGTGTTGTGCATGAACATGTGCAAGGAACGCATAGCCGGCCAGGAGGAGCATGGTCCCCCAGCACCTGGCATCATGCCAGGCTGTGGCGCTGTTCCTGGCATTTCATAATCAGGCTCATCCAAATTCTGACACATACAGGGTCACAGAGGCTGTGAGCTGCATCCTGGGTGGGTGGCAATCTGTGTTTAACGGTGATAGCTCGAAGCCCCAACAGCACCGAGAGATCGAAGCGCAGAACAAAACAAAGAATCACAAGCAGCACGGTCACCCTACGCAGCAGCATGAACTGCATTGAAAAGGAACACAACCAGCTGCGCAAACACACAGCGCATCATTGCGCAGTCTATGTACACAAGGCATGCACATGCACCACGCATCGGCGACCGCGGCACCTAGCCGGCGCAGCTGCCGGCTGCAGCAGCCAGCTCCGCCACGGGATCGACCCACGCAAGGCCACAGCAACGCGCGACAGCCATACCCCCTGGCCCCTGACCACCTGGTGCCGGAGCTGGTGGCAATCTGTGTAGGACGCAACCGATGAAGCGTCTTCAGTATACCTTCGGACGTGCCTACGAGTGTTCCACACAGACAGTCCTAGATCTATCGCTGTGTAACACAGACAGTGTGTAAGGCGGGTCTGAAACCCTGATCCCTGAACCGCAGCCGCTGGCGGCACGTCCGCATTGAACTGCATGCAGCTGCAGCGTCGCACCAATGCGGCTGCATTGGTGCTGGCAATAGGCATGCATGTCGGATCGGGGCCTTGGCTCAGCTGAGCTCAGGCACACGGACTGAGTCACAGCACAAGCGACGAATTCTTCCCCCACGAAGTTCTGACTGAGGGTCACCACGTGCCAGATAGAACAAGAGAATATTGCAACAGGCAGTGGAGCAGCTCGGCCGAGCTCGGTACGTATTGCAGGACAGGAGTTGCGCTTCTGATGCAGCTGTACTGCTCAGAGCCGACATATATGTAAGTCTCGCTCGAAGGCTGCACCGTTTTTCTGTTGGTGTTTGCGTGACGGGGCCCGCGGGGTCATGGGCCAGAAAACAGTTGTGCGGACAGAATGAAATTGGAAAAGCGTGGGATCTATGCCACGTAAGCTGAGAAGCTGGCATAGCACTCTGACATTACTGTATGTGTACATAGCATTCTGCAAAATGGTCTTCGTGCTTGCAATGACAATCGCCCCGCTTGTCGGAGCTGTCAATGCCCTCATGAAGACGGCAATGTAATCATACAATCGGGAAATATTGGAATATGATGTGTGCTTGATGGCTTGTGATGTGTTCTGTGTCATGGCCGGCCTGCGTCAGCCCGACCCGGCCCAGTAGGACCGCACTAGAACCCGCGCAAAAACAAGCATCAGTCCCGATAATATTATAGAGTGGCTGTGCTGTTTGACTTGCAAAAAATAGCGAGTGTGCGCATGACAACCATGTTCGTTGTTATGTCGCAGAGTACGCAGGAACGCGCCAAAACAACTCGCGCGTGACAGACGCAAAAACACAATGATGCATGTGTATGTAAACCGTAAATGATGGTGTCCCCGTACCTGTCTTTATAGCCCAGAAGAGGAAGAGGCTCTGTGACTTCAGCAGTTAGCACGGTGACCAATTAGGACCCCAGGAAGGACAATAGGAAAATGCCAACGAACTCATGTACAAAGACCCGCAAAAGAAAACAAAATGGTCAGTGGCCTGTATTACCTGTGGACAGCTGTCTATGTAGACAGATTTGACAACCCTAGCCCGATGGCGCCGCCCCCCAGCACCACCACCATGCCAGCAGCTCTCCGACTCCATCCCAAACTATCCGGCCCAAACATGAGATGAACCAACGACCACCAGGCAGCGGACAGCCATGAAAGCATCCGAATTGTACCAGTGCTCGCAACAGCCTCAGTTCGCTCCGCCAACACATACATCAAGATCGCCCAATGGAAGCCCGGCCAACTGACAGCAATCGAAACAGTACAATGTCCACAGTGCCAGAAGATCCTCAGCTTCCCCATCCGCTCACACAACGCGGCACGCGCAGGCAGTGCGGATTGCAGCCACAAGACCTCCACCGAAGAATCACGCAGACTCCGGATGGCAGTGCATGCCAGAGCCAAGCCCACCCCAGCTTCAGCCCACCAGCAAGCCCGACAGCCCCAAGCAAGCGCATCCCATGCGCCTCCTCCCGAAACCACCCGCACCCCCCAGCAGACCACCGCTCCCACCCTACCCACACCCCCAACATTGACAAAATGACCAGTCCAGACCCAGACAGACTATCCCAAAGGCCTCCGCACCAGTCTTTGAGGAAGGCGTGGCCAAGTCAACGCCGTGACCAGCGCTCCAGACCCACATCAGCCACAGCGGCAACCACAGCCATGCTGTAGTACCCCTCTCAGATCCTGACCAACAATAGCCCCAATGGCCTCGAACACCGCATCGCTGCGAGGATCCAAGCCCACAGCCAAGCCAAGGATCCCATCCAATACAAAGAACGCCGCAAGAAATCCTGTACCACCCTGACCCAACAAGCATCCGACCAGCGCACAGCAGCCCACATGCACGTAAAGCTCACCATGAAAAGTCTCTCCCAAGCAGCTGGATGCCCCAACCCCAGATCAATCGTCCACAGGCCTCACTAGAAGACCTCCATCCCCCGCCGCATCTGCCAGCACCATGGCCAGAGACGCCATTCTCCACCTCATCAACCAACTCATCAGTGGCCAGTTCCCGCAGGTGACCGCCCTCCTCAGCACCAGACTCGTCCCCATCCGCAAGCCAGATGGTGGCGTCCGCCCCATCGCTGTCCAAGAAGTGTGGGCCCGCATCGCCAGCCTCTGCGAACTCGCCCAATGCTGCGATTGGGGCCCCAGCCTAACACCACTGCAGGTCGGTGTCGGTGTCCCCGGTGGCACCCAGACTATGCGCCATGCGCTCTGGTCTGCTGCCACCGGGGACCTTGACACAGTCCACCAGCGCACCCCCGAACTCCTCACATATGCAATGTGGGCCAACACAGCGCCAACCCAGCACCACATCAGGCGCCCGAGCCGACACAGCCCCGATTACATCTAACAGAGATATGAAACAGGGCAACCCCCTTGCCAGCCTCCTGTTCTCACTGACTCTGCAGCCCGCCCTCGAGGGCGCCCAGGCTACTGCAGACCCCGCTGATGTGGCCGTCCCCGGGTGTGCTGATGACTGCAGCATCCGTGGCACCAGCGACACCCTCGTCAAGGTCTTCACAAACCTGGAGGAGAACGCCCTCCCGCTCAGCCTCTGCATCACCCACGAGAAAAGTGGAGCCACATCCATTGCCGGCCTCGGTGCGGCGGAAGCCGCAGCCGACGCCACGGATGTGCCGCTGTGCCCAAGCGGCATCACCTGCGCCGGCACGCCAATTGGCCACCCCTGCTACTTCAAGGAATACTGCGGCCGCCGCGCGAAAACCGCCTGTGCGAACATCGATCGCCTCCTCTCTCCCCCCCTGCCTGCCCAGGACAAGTTCCTCCTGATCCGCAGCTTTTTGCTGCACGCCCTAGCCCATCTCGTCCATGTCCTCGAGAGCTGCCTGTGCGCGTGAACAGTTCAAAATCGCAGAGTACAGAGCTAGTGCAGGGATTGTACAAGGTGGTACTGGTCGTACATGAAACGAATGGCAGACCAAGGTCACATGCGATGCAGTACCTCAACAAGATGGCAGAGTCAGTAGTTGCGCCGTGCGATAAGCGGGCGAAGAGCCGCTGGATTGAGCAGTCGTTGCGGCAGATCAGCGCGGCGACAGTGAAAGGAAATGGGTTTGTGATCGGAAAAACCATGTCCGGCGTAGCACGGTCTTCTTGCTCACGGGTGTGTCTTACACAGTGATAGATCTAGGACTCAGCAGCGCCGAGGCAACAGACCAGGCAACAAGCAGACAGACCGGCCACTGTAAGCACCAAGGCCACCTGAACTAGCGAACTAGCGCCGGCTCGAAAGCAGACACTCCCACACCACGCAGTACTACGCAGCCCACAAGCACACCAAACACAGTCAGCATTCGCCGGGCCCACCAGCCGGCGCCGACTCGACACTAACAGTCTGCACGGGCGCGCCGGCGCGCGTAACGGCCATCTCCGAGGCCGCGAGGCACCGGTACCAGGGGCGGCAGCCACAGCCAGCCCGGCTCACGGGTGTGCAGTTTGTGCCAGGTGATCGCCTGCCCCAATCACACCTGATAGGTAGCATGTGAACATGTGTCTAAGACCTAGTTGTATATGTGCTTGGTGTACTGGCTCGGAGCCCCTCAATGTAAGTGTACATACAGTACAAAATCTGGTTGATCCAGGGATTAGCCGCATGCCATGCATGCGCCTTCCGTACGAGCTGAATGGCTGAAGGAATGCGCAGGATCAGCTTTAGACAATGACGATGCGCAATGCAAAATCAGGTGGACCTGAGCGGACTCTGAAGCATTTAGTATAGAGACACTTTACAAAGAAACAAACCTGAAAGAATACGTAGGACAAGCTTTAGACAATGACAATGCGCAATGCACAATCAGTTGAACCTGCAGAAGTCATCTCGTGACACAGTGCTGGCTGGTGGAGCTGATTCATCAAAGAGAACATGTCTTGATGTCACAACTTTGCCACTTGGCATACGAGTCTCGTGTGCCTTGTGATTGGCACCATCAAAGCCCAGGGAGATGCCAGCATCAGACTTTGGCGGCATCTCCTTTTTCTTTCTGACTTCTTAAATTTGGCATATTCACCCATGCCAGACATCCCCACACATGGAGATTGGAGATATCCGGCTTCTCACCTTTCAGAAGCTCCCCCGGAGTCGCGGAGCCATTTGTTGAGCTGATATGGGTGAGGTAGACAGCGTGAATTAGACATTCGGCCCACATGAACCTTTCTACGCTGGCGTCTGAGATCGTTGCTCAATGCAGTTTCACCAAGCGTGCGGAGGGCACGCTCAGCATACCCATTTTCCGCTGGGCTGTAGCCCGAGGTCGGCACGAAGGAGATAGCACTGTCCTTCATCCACCGCTTGAAGTCATGCGACGTGAACACGGAGTCCTTGTCTGACCTGAGCTGTTGCACTTTGTACTTGAACTTCGCATAGCGAGACTCAAGCATGCGAACCTTGTCTTTGATGAAGTCTGGCGCATCACTCTTCGCATGGATAGTACCAACAATTCTGTAACCCGTAAAGTCATCAACGATGGCCACAAAGTTTTATCGTGATCCAGCCATGCACAGGACTACAATGACCATGCATGGAGTGGATGCACGGTGCTGATCCGGAGTGGCTATGGGGCAGCCGTGCACCGATGGCTGACCATATGCACGAGCAATGCATGCAGATTGCGTGCCAGCAGACAATGATTCTGATCGTATCCGTATAAGTGGTGTAGCGAACGCTTATGTAGGCTCTACTGATCGTAGTGTAATCACTGTTCTCTTCTGTCACAGTCTCACGTGTATTCATCCTCCACTGAAGACACAGGCGCTGTCACGGACAGATACCTAGACAGCAAGGGTGCTGCCGCATTTGACGTTGTGCTGTGCCTGTACTGGACAGCGGCAAAGCACTCGCGGCATTGCAGAGTGCTGGGTCGGGCGGGATGCAGCCGCATGTGACATTGTGCTGTGCCTGTGCTGGACAGCGGCAAAGCACCACAACGTCACATGCGGCTGAACCCCGCCCGACCCAGCACTCTGCAATGCCGCGAGTGCTTTGCCGCTGTCCAGCACAGGCACAGCACAATGTCACATGCGGCTGCACCCTGCCCGACCCAGCACTCTGCAATGCCGCGAGTGCTTTGCCGCTGCCCAGCACCGGCACAGCACAACGTCACATGCGGCTGCACCCTGCCTGACCCAGCACTCTGCAATGCCGCGTGTGCTTTGCCGCTGTCCAGCACAGGCACAGCACAACGTCACATGCGGCTGCACCCTGCCCGACCCAGCCCTCTGCAATGCTGCGTGTGCTTTGCCGCTGTCCAGCACAGGCACAGCACAACGTCACATGCGGCTGAACCCTGCCCGACCCAGCACTCTGCAATGCCGCGAGTGCTTTGCCGCTGTCCAGCACAGGCACAGCACAATGTTACATGCGGCTGCACCCTGCCCGACCCAGCACTCTGCAATGCCGCGAGTGCTTTGCCGCTGTCCAGCACAGGCACAGCACAATGTTACATGCGGCTGCACCCTGCCCGACCCAGCACTCTGCAATGCCGCGAGTGCTTTGCCGCTGTCCAGCACAGGCACAGCACAACGTCACATGCGGCTGCACCCTGCCCGACCCAGCACTCTGCAATGCCGCGAGTGCTTTGCCGCTGTCCAGCACAGGCACAGCACAATGTCACATGCGGCTGCACCCTGCCCGACCCAGCACTCTGCAATGCCGCGAGTGCTTTGCCGCTGTCCAGCACAGGCACAGCACAATGTTACATGCGGCTGCACCCTGCCCGACCCAGCACTCTGCAATGCCGCGAGTGCTTTGCCGCTGTCCAGCACAGGCACAGCACAACGTCACATGCGGCTGCACCCTGCCCGACCCAGCCCTCTGCAATGCTGCGTGTGCTTTGCCGCTGTCCAGCACAGGCACAGCACAACGTCACATGCGGCTGAACCCTGCCCGACCCAGCACTCTGCAATGCCGCGAGTGCTTTGCCGCTGTCCAGCACAGGCACAGCACAATGTTACATGCGGCTGCACCCTGCCCGACCCAGCACTCTGCAATGCCGCGAGTGCTTTGCCGCTGTCCAGCACCGGCACAGCACAACGTCACATGCGGCTGCACCCCGCCCGACCCAGCACTCTGCAATGCTGCGTGTGCTTTGCCGCTGTCCAGCACAGGCACAGCACTATGTCACATGCGGCTGCACCCTGCCCGACCCAGCACTCTGCAATGCCGCGAGTGCTTTGCCGCTGTCCAGCACCGGCACAGCACAACGTCACATGCGGCTGCACACTGCCCGAACCAGCACTCTGCAATGCCGCGAGTGCTTTGCCGCTGTCCAGCACAGGCACAGCACAATGTCACATGCGGCTGCACCCTGCCCGACCCAGCCCTCTGCAATGCTGCGTGTGCTTTGCCGCTGTCCAGCACAGGCACAGCACAACGTCACATGCGGCTGAACCCTGCCCGACCCAGCACTCTGCAATGCCGCGAGTGCTTTGCCGCTGTCCAGCACAGGCACAGCACAATGTTACATGCGGCTGCACCCTGCCCGACCCAGCACTCTGCAATGCCGCGAGTGCTTTGCCGCTGTCCAGCACCGGCACAGCACAACGTCACATGCGGCTGCACACTGCCCGAACCAGCACTCTGCAATGCCGCGAGTGCTTTGCCGCTGTCCAGCACAGGCACAGCACAATGTCACATGCGGCTGCACCCTGCCCGACCCAGCACTCTGTAATGCCGCGAGTGCTTTGCCGCTGTCCAGCACCGGCACAGCACAACGTCACATGCGGCTGCACCCTGCCCGACCCAGCACTCTGCAATGCCGCGAGTGCTTTGCCGCTGTCCAGCACAGGCACAGCACAATGTTACATGCGGCTGCACCCTGCCCGACCCAGCACTCTGCAATGCCGCGAGTGCTTTGCCGCTGTCCAGCACCGGCACAGCACAACGTCACATGCGGCTGAACCCTGCCCGACCCAGCACTCTGTAATGCCGCGTGTGCTTTGCCGCTGTCCAGCACAGGCACAGCACAACGTCACATGCGGCTGAACCCTGCCCGACCCAGCACTCTGCAATGCCGCGAGTGCTTTGCCGCTGTCCAGCACAGGCACAGCACAATGTTACATGCGGCTGCACCCTGCCCGACCCAGCACTCTGCAATGCCGCGAGTGCTTTGCCGCTGTCCAGCACCGGCACAGCACAACGTCACATGCGGCTGAACCCTGCCCGACCCAGCACTCTGTAATGCCGCGTGTGCTTTGCCGCTGTCCAGCACAGGCACAGCACAACGTCACATGCGGCTGAACCCTGCCCGACCCAGCACTCTGCAATGCCGCGAGTGCTTTGCCGCTGTCCAGCACCGGCACAGCACAACGTCACATGCGGCTGCACCCTGCCCGACCCAGCACTCTGTAATGCCGCGAGTGCTTTGCCGCTGTCCAGCACCGGCACAGCACAACGTCACATGCGGCTGCACCCTGCCCGACCCAGCACTCTGCAATGCCGCGAGTGCTTTGCCGCTGTCCAGCACAGGCACAGCACAATGTTACATGCGGCTGCACCCTGCCCGACCCAGCACTCTGCAATGCCGCGAGTGCTTTGCCGCTGTCCAGCACCGGCACAGCACAACGTCACATGCGGCTGAACCCTGCCCGACCCAGCACTCTGTAATGCCGCGTGTGCTTTGCCGCTGTCCAGCACAGGCACAGCACAACGTCACATGCGGCTGAACCCTGCCCGACCCAGCACTCTGCAATGCCGCGAGTGCTTTGCCGCTGTCCAGCACCGGCACAGCACAACGTCACATGCGGCTGAACCCTGCCCGACCCAGCACTCTGTAATGCCGCGTGTGCTTTGCCGCTGTCCAGCACAGGCACAGCACAACGTCACATGCGGCTGAACCCTGCCCGACCCAGCACTCTGCAATGCCGCGAGTGCTTTGCCGCTGTCCAGCACCGGCACAGCACAACGTCACATGCGGCTGCACCCCGCCCGACCCAGCACTCTGCAATGCTGCGTGTGCTTTGCCGCTGTCCAGCACAGGCACAGCACTATGTCACATGCGGCTGCACCCTGCCCGACCCAGCACTCTGCAATGCCGCGAGTGCTTTGCCGCTGTCCAGCACCGGCACAGCACAACGTCACATGCGGCTGCACCCTGCCCGACCCAGCACTCTGTAATGCCGCGTGTGCTTTGCCGCTGTCCAGCACAGGCACAGCACAACGTCACATGCGGCTGCACCCTGCCCGACCCAGCCCTCTGCAATGCTGCGTGTGCTTTGCCGCTGTCCAGCACAGGCACAGCACAACGTCACATGCGGCTGCACCCTGCCCGACCCAGCACTGCAATGCCGCATGCACAAGTGCTTTGCCGCTGTCCAGCACCGGCACAGCACAACGTCACATGCGGCTGCACCCTGCCCGACCCAGCACTCTGTAATGCCGCGTGTGCTTTGCCGCTGTCCAGCACCGGCACAGCACAACGTCACATGCGGCTGAACCCTGCCCGACCCAGCACTCTGTAATGCCGCGTGTGCTTTGCCGCTGTCCAGCACAGGCATAGAACAACGTCACATGCGGCTGCACCTTGCCCAACCCATCACTCTGCAATGCCGCATGCGCAAGTGCTTTGCCGCTGTCCAGCACCGGCACAGCACAACGTCACATGCGGCTGCACCCTGCCCGAACCAGCACTCTGCAATGCCGCGAGTGCTTTGCCGCTGTCCAGCACAGGCACAGCACAATGTCACATGCGGCTGCACCCTGCCCGACCCAGCACTCTGCAATGCCGCGAGTGCTTTGCCGCTGTCCAGCACCGGCACAGCACAACGTCACATGCGGCTGCACACTGCCCGAACCAGCACTCTGTAATGCCGCGAGTGCTTTGCCGCTGTCCAGCACAGGCACAGCACAATGTCACATGCGGCTGCACCCTGCCCGACCCAGCCCTCTGCAATGCCTGCGTGTGCTTTGCCGCTGTCCAGCACAGGCACAGCACAACGTCACATGCGGCTGCACCCTTGCCCGACCCAGCACCTGCAATGCCGCATGCACAAGTGCTTTGCCGCTGTCCAGCACCGGCACAGCACAACGTCACATGCGGCTGCACACTGCCCGAACCAGCACTCTGTCAATGCCGCGAGTGCTTTGCCGCTGTCCAGCACAGGCACAGCACAATGTCACATGCGGCTGCACCCTGCCCGACCCAGCACTCTGCAATGCCGCGAGTGCTTTGCCGCTGTCCAGCACCGGCACAGCACAACGTCACATGCGGCTGCACACTGCCCGAACCCAGCACTCTGCAATGCCGCGAGTGCTTTGCCGCTGTCCAGCACAGGCACAGCACAATGTCACCATGCGGCTGCACCCTGCCCGACCAGCACTCTGCAATGCCGCGAGTGCTTTGCCGCTGTCCAGCACAGGCACAGCACAATGTTACATGCGGCTGCACCCTGCCCGACCCAGCACTCTGCAATGCCGCGAGTGCTTTGCCGCTGTCCAGCACCGGCACAGCACAACGTCACATGCGGCTGCACCCTGCCCGACCCAGCACTCTGCAATGCTGCGTGTGCTTTGCCGCTGTCCAGCACAGGCACAGCACAATGTCACATGCGGCTGCACCCTGCCCGACCCAGCACTCTGCAATGCCGCGAGTGCTTTGCCGCTGTCCAGCACCGGCACAGCACAACGTCACATGCGGCTGCAACCCGCCCAACCCAGCACTCTGCAATGCCGCGAGTGCTTTGCCGCTGTCCAGCACCGGCACAGCACAACGTCACATGCGGCTGCACCCCGCCCGACCCAGCACTCTGTAATGCCGCGTGTGCTTTGCCGCTGTCCAGCACAGGCACAGCACAACGTCACATGCGGCTGCACCCTGCCCGACCCAGCACTCTGCAATGCCGCGAGTGCTTTGCCGCTGTCCAGCACAGGCACAGCACAACGTCACATGCGGCTGCACCCTGCCCAGACCCAGCACTCTGCAATGCCGCGAGTGCTTTGCCGCTGTCCAGCACCGGCACAGCACAACGTCACATGCGGCTGCACCCTGCCCGACCCAGCACTCTGTAATGCCGCGTGTGCTTTGCCGCTGTCCAGCACAGGCACAGCACAACGTCACATGCGGCTGCACCCTGCCCGACCCAGCCCTCTGCAATGCTGCGTGTGCTTTGCCGCTGTCCAGCACAGGCACAGCACAACGTCACATGCGGCTGCACCCTGCCCGACCCAGCACTGCAATGCCGCATGCACAGTTGCTTGCCGGCTGTCCAGCACCGGCACAGCACAACGTCACATGCGGCTGCACCCTGGCCCGACCCAGCATCTGTAATGCCGCGTGTGCTTTTGCCGCTGTCCAGCACCGGCACAGCACAACGTCACATGCGGCTGCACCCTGCCCGACCCAGCACTCTGTAATGCCGCGTGTGCTTTGCCGCTGTCCAGCACAGGCATAGAACAACGTCACATCGGCTGCACCCTGCCCGAACCAGCACTCTGCAATGCCGCGAGTGCTTTGCCAGCTGTCCAGCACCGGCACAGCACAAACGTCACATGCGGCTGCAACCCCTGCCCGACCAGCACTCTGTAATGCCGCGTGTGCTTTGGCCGCTGTCCAGCACCAGGCACAGCACAACGTCACATGCGGCTGCACCCTGC
Organism: Ulva mutabilis; assembly: GCA_900538255.1. Taxonomy (NCBI): domain Eukaryota; kingdom Viridiplantae; phylum Chlorophyta; class Ulvophyceae; order Ulvales; family Ulvaceae; genus Ulva; species Ulva mutabilis. The sequence continues at coordinate 548,416 of UNSF01000041.1, read as the reverse complement.
CCGACCCAGCACTCTGCAATGCCGCGTGTGCTTTGCCGCTGTCCCAGCACAGGCACAGCACAACTGTCACATGCGGCTGCACCCTGCCCGACCCAGCACTCTGTAATGCCGCGAGTGCTTTGCCGCTGTCCAGCACCGGCACAGCACAACGTCACATGCGGCTGCACCCTGCCCGACCAGCACTCTGCAATGCCGCGAGTGCTTTGCCGCTGTCCAGCACCGGCACAGCACAAACGTCACATGCGGCTGCAACCTGCCCGACCCAGCACTCTGTAATGCCGCGTGTGCTTGCCGCTGTCCAGCACCGGCACAGCACAACGTCACATGCGGCTGCACCCTGCCCGACCCAGCACTCTGCAATGCCGCGAGTGCTTTGCCGCTGTCCAGCACAGGCACAGCACAACGTCACATGCGGCTGCACCCTGCCCGACCCAGCACTCTGCAATGCCGCGAGTGCTTTGCCGCTGTCCAGCACAGGCACAGCACAACGTCACATGCGGCTGCACCCTGCCCGACCCAGCACTCTGCAATGCCGCGAGTGCTTTGCCGCTGTCCAGCACAGGCACAGCACAACGTCACATGCGGCTGCACCCTGCCCGACCCAGCACTCTGCAATGCCGCGAGTGCTTTGCCGCTGTCCAGCACAGGCACAGCACAACGTCACATGCGGCTGCACCCTGCCCGACCCAGCACTCTGCAATGCCGCGAGTGCTTTGCCGCTGTCCAGCACAGGCACAGCACAACGTCACATGCGGCTGCACCCTGCCCGACCCAGCACTCTGCAATGCCGCGAGTGCTTTGCCGCTGTCCAGCACAGGCACAGCACAACGTCACATGCGGCTGCACCCTGCCCGACCCAGCACTCTGCAATGCCGCGAGTGCTTTGCCGCTGTCCAGCACAGGCACAGCACAACGTCACATGCGGCTGCACCCTGCCCGACCCAGCACTCTGCAATGCCGCGAGTGCTTTGCCGCTGTCCAGCACAGGCACAGCACAACGTCACATGCGGCTGCACCCTGCCCGACCCAGCACTCTGCAATGCCGCGAGTGCTTTGCCGCTGTCCAGCACAGGCACAGCACAACGTCACATGCGGCTGCACCCTGCCCGACCCAGCACTCTGCAATGCCGCGAGTGCTTTGCCGCTGTCCAGCACAGGCACAGCACAACGTCACATGCGGCTGCACCCTGCCCGACCCAGCACTCTGCAATGCCGCGAGTGCTTTGCCGCTGTCCAGCACAGGCACAGCACAACGTCACATGCGGCTGCACCCTGCCCGACCCAGCACTCTGCAATGCCGCGAGTGCTTTGCCGCTGTCCAGCACAGGCACAGCACAACGTCACATGCGGCTGCACCCTGCCCGACCCAGCACTCTGCAATGCCGCGAGTGCTTTGCCGCTGTCCAGCACAGGCACAGCACAACGTCACATGCGGCTGCACCCTGCCCGACCCAGCACTCTGCAATGCCGCGAGTGCTTTGCCGCTGTCCAGCACAGGCACAGCACAACGTCACATGCGGCTGCACCCTGCCCGACCCAGCACTCTGCAATGCCGCGAGTGCTTTGCCGCTGTCCAGCACAGGCACAGCACAACGTCACATGCGGCTGCACCCTGCCCGACCCAGCACTCTGCAATGCCGCGAGTGCTTTGCCGCTGTCCAGCACAGGCACAGCACAACGTCACATGCGGCTGCACCCTGCCCGACCCAGCACTCTGCAATGCCGCGAGTGCTTTGCCGCTGTCCAGCACAGGCACAGCACAACGTCACATGCGGCTGCACCCTGCCCGACCCAGCACTCTGCAATGCCGCGAGTGCTTTGCCGCTGTCCAGCACAGGCACAGCACAACGTCACATGCGGCTGCACCCTGCCCGACCCAGCACTCTGCAATGCCGCGAGTGCTTTGCCGCTGTCCAGCACAGGCACAGCACAACGTCACATGCGGCTGCACCCTGCCCGACCCAGCACTCTGCAATGCCGCGAGTGCTTTGCCGCTGTCCAGCACAGGCACAGCACAACGTCACATGCGGCTGCACCCTGCCCGACCCAGCACTCTGCAATGCCGCGAGTGCTTTGCCGCTGTCCAGCACAGGCACAGCACAACGTCACATGCGGCTGCACCCTGCCCGACCCAGCACTCTGCAATGCCGCGAGTGCTTTGCCGCTGTCCAGCACAGGCACAGCACAACGTCACATGCGGCTGCACCCTGCCCGACCCAGCACTCTGCAATGCCGCGAGTGCTTTGCCGCTGTCCAGCACAGGCACAGCACAACGTCACATGCGGCTGCACCCTGCCCGACCCAGCACTCTGCAATGCCGCGAGTGCTTTGCCGCTGTCCAGCACAGGCACAGCACAACGTCACATGCGGCTGCACCCTGCCCGACCCAGCACTCTGCAATGCCGCGAGTGCTTTGCCGCTGTCCAGCACAGGCACAGCACAACGTCACATGCGGCTGCACCCTGCCCGACCCAGCACTCTGCAATGCCGCGAGTGCTTTGCCGCTGTCCAGCACAGGCACAGCACAACGTCACATGCGGCTGCACCCTGCCCGACCCAGCACTCTGCAATGCCGCGAGTGCTTTGCCGCTGTCCAGCACAGGCACAGCACAACGTCACATGCGGCTGCACCCTGCCCGACCCAGCACTCTGCAATGCCGCGAGTGCTTTGCCGCTGTCCAGCACAGGCACAGCACAACGTCACATGCGGCTGCACCCTGCCCGACCCAGCACTCTGCAATGCCGCGAGTGCTTTGCCGCTGTCCAGCACAGGCACAGCACAACGTCACATGCGGCTGCACCCTGCCCGACCCAGCACTCTGCAATGCCGCGAGTGCTTTGCCGCTGTCCAGCACAGGCACAGCACAACGTCACATGCGGCTGCACCCTGCCCGACCCAGCACTCTGCAATGCCGCGAGTGCTTTGCCGCTGTCCAGCACAGGCACAGCACAACGTCACATGCGGCTGCACCCTGCCCGACCCAGCACTCTGCAATGCCGCGAGTGCTTTGCCGCTGTCCAGCACAGGCACAGCACAACGTCACATGCGGCTGCACCCTGCCCGACCCAGCACTCTGCAATGCCGCGAGTGCTTTGCCGCTGTCCAGCACAGGCACAGCACAACGTCACATGCGGCTGCACCCTGCCCGACCCAGCACTCTGCAATGCCGCGAGTGCTTTGCCGCTGTCCAGCACAGGCACAGCACAACGTCACATGCGGCTGCACCCTGCCCGACCCAGCACTCTGCAATGCCGCGAGTGCTTTGCCGCTGTCCAGCACAGGCACAGCACAACGTCACATGCGGCTGCACCCTGCCCGACCCAGCACTCTGCAATGCCGCGAGTGCTTTGCCGCTGTCCAGCACAGGCACAGCACAACGTCACATGCGGCTGCACCCTGCCCGACCCAGCACTCTGCAATGCCGCGAGTGCTTTGCCGCTGTCCAGCACAGGCACAGCACAACGTCACATGCGGCTGCACCCTGCCCGACCCAGCACTCTGCAATGCCGCGAGTGCTTTGCCGCTGTCCAGCACAGGCACAGCACAACGTCACATGCGGCTGCACCCTGCCCGACCCAGCACTCTGCAATGCCGCGAGTGCTTTGCCGCTGTCCAGCACAGGCACAGCACAACGTCACATGCGGCTGCACCCTGCCCGACCCAGCACTCTGCAATGCCGCGAGTGCTTTGCCGCTGTCCAGCACAGGCACAGCACAACGTCACATGCGGCTGCACCCTGCCCGACCCAGCACTCTGCAATGCCGCGAGTGCTTTGCCGCTGTCCAGCACCGGCACAGCACAACGTCACATGCGGCTGCACCCTGCCCGACCAGCACTCTGCAATGCCGCGAGTGCTTTTGCCGCTGTCCACACAGGCACAGCACAATGTCACATGCGGCTGCACCCTGCCCGACCCAGCACTCTGTAATGCCGCGAGTGCTTTGCCGCTGTCCAGCACAGGCACAGCACAATGTCACATGCGGCTGCACCCTGCCCGACCCAGCACTCTGTAATGCCGCGAGTGCTTTGCCGCTGTCCAGCACAGGCACAGCACAATGTCACATGCGGCTGCACCCTGCCCGACCCAGCACTCTGCAATGCCGCGAGTGCTTTGCCGCTGTCCAGCACAGGCACAGCACAATGTCACATGCGGCTGCACCCTGCCTGACCCAGCACTCTGCAATTGCTCGCGAAGTGCTTTGCGCTGTCCAGCACAGGCACAGCACAATGTCACATGCGGCTGCACCCTGCCCGACCCAGCACTCTGCAATGCCGCGAGTGCTTTGCCGCTGTCCAGCACAGGCACAGCACAACGTCACATGCGGCTGCACCCTGCCCGACCCAGCACTCTGCAATGCCGCGAGTGCTTTGCCGCTGTCCAGCACAGGCACAGCACAACGTCACATGCGGCTGCACCCTGCCCGACCCAGCACTCTGCAATGCCGCGAGTGCTTTGCCGCTGTCCAGCACAGGCACAGCACAACGTCACATGCGGCTGCACCCTGCCCACCCAGCACTCTGCAATGCCGCGAGTGCTTTGCCGCTGTCCAGCACCGGCACAGCACAACGTCACATGCGGCTGCACCTTGCCCAACCCATCACTCTGCAATGCCGCATGCGCAAGTGCTTTGCCGCTGTCCAGCACCGGCACAGCACAACGTCACATGCGGCTGCACCTGCCCGACCCAGCACTCTGCAATGCCGCGAGTGCTTTGCCGCTGTCCAGCACAGGCACAGCACAACGTCACATGCGGCTGCACCCTGCCCGACCCAGCACTCTGCAATGCCGCGAGTGCTTTGCCGCTGTCCAGCACAGGCACAGCACAACGTACATGCGGCTGCACCCTGCCGACCCAGCACTCTGTAATGCCGCGAGTTGCTTGCGCTGTCCAGCACAGGCACAGACAATGTCACATGCGGCTGCACCCTGCCCGACCCAGCACTCTGTAATGCCGCGATGTGCTTTGCGCTGTCCAGCACAGGACAAGCACAATGTCACATGCGGCTGTCACCCTGCCCGACCCAGCACTCTGCTAAGTGCCGCGAGTGCTTTGCCGCTGTCCAGCACCGGCACAGCACAACGTCACATGCGGCTGCACCCTGCCCGACCCAGCACTCTGCAATGCCGCGTAGTGCTTTGCCGCTGTCCAGCACAGGCACAGCACAATGTCACATGCGGCTGCACCCTGCCCGACCCAGCACTCTGCAATGCCGCAAGTGCTTTGCCGCTGTCCAGCACCGGCACAGCACAACGTCACATGCGGCTGCACCCTGCCCGACCCAGCACTCTGCAATGCCGCGAGTGCTTTGCCGCTGTCCAGCACAGGCACAGCACAACGTCACATGCGGCTGCACCCTGCCCGACCCAGCACTCTGCAATGCCGCGAGTGCTTTGCCGCTGTCCAGCACAGGCACAGCACAATGTCACATGCGGCTGCACCCTGCCCGACCCAGCACTCTGCAATGCCGCGAGTGCTTTGCCGCTGTCCAGCACAGGCACAGCACAACGTCACATGCGGCTGCACCCTGCCCGACCCAGCACTCTGTAATGCCGCGAGTGCTTTGCCGCTGTCCAGCACAGGCACAGCACAATGTCACATGCGGCTGCACCCCGCCCGACCCAGCACTCTGCAATGCCGCGAGTGCTTTGCCGCTGTCCAGCACCGGCACAGCACAACGTCACATGCGGCTGCACCCTGCCCGACCCAGCACTCTGCAATGCCGCGAGTGCTTTGCCGCTGTCCAGCACCGGCACAGCACAACGTCACATGCGGCTGCACCCTGCCCGACCCAGCACTCTGCAATGCCGCGAGTGCTTTGCCGCTGTCCAGCACCGGCACAGCACAACGTCACATGCGGCTGCACCCTGCCCGACCCAGCACTCTGCAATGCCGCGAGTGCTTTGCCGCTGTCCAGCACCGGCACAGCACAACGTCACATGCGGCTGCACCCTGCCCGACCCAGCACTCTGCAATGCCGCGAGTGCTTTGCCGCTGTCCAGCACAGGCACAGCACAATGTCACATGCGGCTGCACCCTGCCCGACCCAGCACTCTGCAATGCCGCGAGTGCTTTGCCGCTGTCCAGCACAGGCACAGCACAATGTCACATGCGGCTGCACCCCGCCCGACCCAGCACTCTGCAATGCCGCGAGTGCTTTGCCGCTGTCCAGCACAGGCACAGCACAATGTCACATGCGGCTGCACCCTGCCCGACCCAGCACTCTGCAATGCCGCGAGTGCTTTGCCGCTGTCCAGCACCGGCACAGCACAATGTCACATGCGGCTGCACCCTGCCCGACCCAGCACTCTGCAATGCCGCGAGTGCTTTGCCGCTGTCCAGCACAGGCACAGCACAATGTCACATGCGGCTGCACCCTGCCCGACCCAGCACTCTGCAATGCCGCGAGTGCTTTGCCGCTGTCCAGCACAGGCACAGCACAACGTCACATGCGGCTGCACCCTGCCCGACCCAGCACTCTGCAATGCCGCGAGTGCTTTGCCGCTGTCCAGCACAGGCACAGCACAACGTCACATGCGGCTGCACCCTGCCCGACCCAGCACTCTGCAATGCCGCGAGTGCTTTGCCGCTGTCCAGCACAGGCACAGCACAACGTCACATGCGGCTGCACCCCGCCCGACCCAGCACTCTGCAATGCCGCGAGTGCTTTGCCGCTGTCCAGCACAGGCACAGCACAACGTCACATGCGGCTGCACCCTGCCCGACCCAGCACTCTGTAATGCCGCGAGTGCTTTGCCGCTGTCCAGCACAGGCACAGCACAACGTCACATGCGGCTGCACCCCGCCCGACCCAGCACTCTGCAATGCCGCGAGTGCTTTGCCGCTGTCCAGCACCGGCACAGCACAACGTCACATGCGGCTGCACCCTGCCCGACCCAGCACTCTGCAATGCCGCGAGTGCTTTGCCGCTGTCCAGCACAGGCACAGCACAACGTCACATGCGGCTGCACCCTGCCCGACCCAGCACTCTGCAATGCCGCGAGTGCTTTGCCGCTGTCCAGCACCGGCACAGCACAACGTCACATGCGGCTGCACCCTGCCCGACCCAGCACTCTGCAATGCCGCGAGTGCTTTGCCGCTGTCCAGCACCGGCACAGCACAAAGTCACATGCGGCTGCACCCTGCCCGACCCAGCACTCTGCAATGCCGCGAGTGCTTTGCCGCTGTCCAGCACAGGCACAGCACAATGTCACATGCGGCTGCACCCTGCCCGACCCAGCACTCTGCAATGCCGCGAGTGCTTTGCCGCTGTCCAGCACAGGCACAGCACAATGTCACATGCGGCTGCACCCTGCCCGACCCAGCACTCTGCAATGCCGCGAGTGCTTTGCCGCTGTCCAGCACAGGCACAGCACAACGTCACATGCGGCTGCACCCTGCCCGACCCAGCACTCTGCAATGCCGCGAGTGCTTTGCCGCTGTCCAGCACAGGCACAGCACAATGTCACATGCGGCTGCACCCTGCCCGACCCAGCACTCTGCAATGCCGCGAGTGCTTTGCCGCTGTCCAGCACAGGCACAGCACAATGTCACATGCGGCTGCACCCTGCCCGACCCAGCACTCTGCAATGCCGCGAGTGCTTTGCCGCTGTCCAGCACAGGCACAGCACAATGTCACATGCGGCTGCACCCCTGCCCGACCCAGCACTCTGCAATGCCGCGAGTGCTTTGCCGCTGTCCAGCACAGGCACAGCACAATGTCACATGCGGCTGCACCCTGCCCGACCCAGCACTCTGCAATGCCGCGAGTGCTTTGCCGCTGTCCAGCACAGGCACAGCACAATGTCACATGCGGCTGCACCCTGCCCGACCCAGCACTCTGCAATGCCGCGAGTGCTTTGCCGCTGTCCAGCACAGGCACAGCACAATGTCACATGCGGCTGCACCCTGCCCGACCCAGCACTCTGCAATGCCGCGAGTGCTTTGCCGCTGTCCAGCACAGGCACAGCACAATGTCACATGCGGCTGCACCCTGCCCGACCCAGCACTCTGCAATGCCGCGAGTGCTTTGCCGCTGTCCAGCACAGGCACAGCACAATGTCACATGCGGCTGCACCCTGCCCGACCCAGCACTCTGCAATGCCGCGAGTGCTTTGCCGCTGTCCAGCACAGGCACAGCACAATGTCACATGCGGCTGCACCCTGCCCGACCCAGCACTCTGCAATGCCGCGAGTGCTTTGCCGCTGTCCAGCACAGGCACAGCACAACGTCACATGCGGCTGCACCCTGCCCGACCCAGCACTCTGCAATGCCGCGAGTGCTTTGCCGCTGTCCAGCACAGGCACAGCACAACGTCACATGCGGCTGCACCCTGCCCGACCCAGCACTCTGTAATGCCGCGTGTGCTTTGCCGCTGTCCAGCACAGGCACAGCACAACGTCACATGCGGCTGCACCCTGCCCGACCCAGCACTCTGCAATGCCGCGAGTGCTTTGCCGCTGTCCAGCACAGGCACAGCACAACGTCACATGCGGCTGCACCCTGCCCGACCCAGCACTCTGTAATGCCGCGTGTGCTTTGCCGCTGTCCAGCACCGGCACAGCACAACGTCACATGCGGCTGCACCCTGCCCGACCCAGCACTCTGCAATGCCGCGAGTGCTTTGCCGCTGTCCAGCACCGGCACAGCACAACGTCACATGCGGCTGCACCCTGCCCGACCCAGCATTCTGCAATGCCGCGAGTGCTTTGCCGCTGTCCAGCACCGGCACAGCACAACGTCACATGCGGCTGCACCCTGCCTGACTCAGCACTCTGCAATGCTGCGAGTGCTTTGCCGCTGTCCAGCACAGGCACAGCACAACGTCAGCAGGCCGCTGCACCCTGCCTGGACTCCAGAACTCTGACAATGCTAGCCGAGTGCTTTGCGCCTGTCCAGCACCAGGCCACCAGCACAACGTCCACATGCCGCTGGCACCCTGCCTGACTCAGAACTCTGCAATTCTGCGAAGTGCTTTGCCGCTGTCCAGCACAGGCCACAGCCACAACGTCACATGCCGCTGCACCCTGGCCCTGGACGTAGAACTCTGCAATCTGCGAGTGCTTTGCCGCCTGGTCCAGCACAGGCACGGCACCAACGCACATGCGGCTGCACCCCGCCCGACCCAGCATTCTGTAATGCCGCGTGTGCTCTTTGCCGCTGTCCAGCACAGGCATAGCCACAATGTCACATGCGGCTGCCACCCTGGCCTGACTCAGCCACTCTGAATGCCGCTGAGTGCTTTGCCGCTGTCCAGCACGGCACAGCACAACGTCACATGCGGCTGCCACCCTGCCTGACTCAGCACTCCTGCAATGCCTGCGGAGGCTTTTGCCGCTGATCCAGCACAGGCCACAGCACAACGTCACATGGCGCTGCACCCTGCCTGACTCAGAACTCTGCAATGCTGCGAGTGCTTTGCCCGCTGTCCAGCACAGGCACAGCACAACGTCACATGCCGCTGCACCCTGCCTGACTCAGCACTCTGCAATGCTGCGAGTGCTTTGCCGCTGTCCAGCACAGGCACAGCACAACGTCACATGCCGCTGCACCCTGCCTGACTCAGAACTCTGCAATGCTGCGAGTGCTTTGCCGCTGTCCAGCACAGGCACAGCACAACGTCACATGCGCTGCACCCTGCCTGACTCAGAACTCTGCAATTCTGCGAGTGCTTTGTCGCTGTCCAGCACAGGCACAGCACAATGTCACATGCGGCTGCACCCCGCCCGACCCAGCACTCTGCAATGCCGCGAGTGCTTTGCCGCTGTCCAGCACAGGCACAGCACAATGTCACATGCGGCTGCACCCTGCCCGACCCAGCACTCTGCAATGCCGCGAGTGCTTTGTCGCTGTCCAGCACAGGCACATCACAATGTCACATGCGGCTGCACCCTGCCCGACCCAGCACTCTGCAATGCTGCGAGTGCTTTGCCGCTGTCCAGCACAGGCACAGCACAACGTCACATGCGGCTGCACCCTGCCTGACTCAGAACTCTGCAATTCTGCGAGTGCTTTGCCGCTGTCCAGCACAGGCACAGCACAACGTCACATGCGGCTGCACCCTGCCCGACCCAGCACTCTGTAATGCCGCGTGTGCTTTGCCGCTGTCCAGCACAGGCACAGCACAACGTCACATGCCGCTGCACCCTGCCTGACTCAGAACTCTGCAATGCTGCGAGTGCTTTGCCGCTGTCCAGCACAGGCACAGCACAACGTCACATGCCGCTGCACCCTGCCTGACTCAGAACTCTGCAATTCTGCGAGTGCTTTGCCGCTGTCCAGCACAGGCACAGCACAACGTCACATGCCGCTGCACCCTGCCTGACTCAGAACTCTGCAATGCTGCGAGTGCTTTGCCGCTGTCCAGCACAGGCACAGCACAACGTCACATGCCGCTGCACCCTGCCTGACTCAGAACTCTGCAATTCTGCGAGTGCTTTGCCGCTGTCCAGCACAGGCACAGCACAACGTCACATGCCGCTGCACCCTGCCTGACTCAGAACTCTGCAATTCTGCGAGTGCTTTGCCGCTGTCCAGCACAGGCACAGCACAACGTCACATGCCGCTGCACCCTGCCTGACTCAGCACTCTGCAATGCTGCGAGTGCTTTGCCGCTGTCCAGCACAGGCACAGCACAACGTCACATGCCGCTGCACCCTGCCTGACTCAGAACTCTGCAATGCTGCGAGTGCTTTGCCGCTGTCCAGCACAGGCACAGCACAACGTCACATGCCGCTGCACCCTGCCTGACTCAGAACTCTGCAATGCTGCGAGTGCTTTGCCGCTGTCCAGCACAGGCACAGCACAACGTCACATGCCGCTGCACCCTGCCTGACTCAGCACTCTGCAATGCTGCGAGTGCTTTGCCGCTGTCCAGCACAGGCACAGCACAACGTCACATGCCGCTGCACCCTGCCTGACTCAGAACTCTGCAATGCTGCGAGTGCTTTGCCGCTGTCCAGCACAGGCACAGCACAACGTCACATGCCGCTGCACCCTGCCTGACTCAGAACTCTGCAATTCTGCGAGTGCTTTGTCGCTGTCCAGCACAGGCACAGCACAATGTCACATGCGGCTGCACCCTGCCCGACCCAGCACTCTGCAATGCCGCGAGTGCTTTGTCGCTGTCCAGCACAGGCACATCACAATGTCACATGCGGCTGCACCCTGCCCGACCCAGCACTCTGCAATGCTGCGAGTGCTTTGCCGCTGTCCAGCACAGGCACAGCACAACGTCACATGCGGCTGCACCCTGCCTGACTCAGAACTCTGCAATTCTGCGAGTGCTTTGCCGCTGTCCAGCACAGGCACAGCACAACGTCACATGCGGCTGCACCCTGCCCGACCCAGCACTCTGTAATGCCGCGTGTGCTTTGCCGCTGTCCAGCACAGGCACAGCACAACGTCACATGCGGCTGCACCCTGCCCGACCCAGCACTCTGCAATGCCGCGAGTGCTTTGCCGCTGTCCAGCACCGGCACAGCACAACGTCACATGCGGCTGCACCCTGCCTGACTCAGCACTCTGCAATGCTGCGAGTGCTTTGCCGCTGTCCAGCACAGGCACAGCACAACGTCACATGCCGCTGCACCCTGCCTGACTCAGAACTCTGCAATGCTGCGAGTGCTTTGCCGCTGTCCAGCACAGGCACAGCACAACGTCACATGCCGCTGCACCCTGCCTGACTCAGAACTCTGCAATTCTGCGAGTGCTTTGCCGCTGTCCAGCACAGGCACAGCACAACGTCACATGCGGCTGCACCCTGCCCGACCCAGCACTCTGTAATGCCGCGTGTGCTTTGCCGCTGTCCAGCACAGGCATAGCACAATGTCACATGCGGCTGCACCCTGCCTGACTCAGCACTCTGCAATGCCGCGAGTGCTTTGCCGCTGTCCAGCACCGGCACAGCACAACGTCACATGCGGCTGCACCCTGCCTGACTCAGCACTCTGCAATGCTGCGAGTGCTTTGCCGCTGTCCAGCACAGGCACAGCACAACGTCACATGCCGCTGCACCCTGCCTGACTCAGAACTCTGCAATGCTGCGAGTGCTTTGCCGCTGTCCAGCACAGGCACAGCACAACGTCACATGCCGCTGCACCCTGCCTGACTCAGAACTCTGCAATTCTGCGAGTGCTTTGCCGCTGTCCAGCACAGGCACAGCACAACGTCACATGCGGCTGCAACTTGCCCAACTCATCCCAGTGTGGCACTCTATTCACACAATCCTCGGCTGTGTAAGCGCAACGCGCTGTCACCACTGCCTCACTGATCTCAGGCGTGTGCCACCGCTCATGCCTGGCTATCAGCTCAGGGCCTAAAAGACGCGGTGATAACGGCGGCTCACCCTCAGGCACCTCAGCATCCGGCACAAACCGCCGATGCAACTGTTTGCCTGTTTTTCAGTGTGTGTGCCCCAGCGCTGGATGCTCCCCCTCAGCCCAATCCACACATCTGCCCCTCTCTGGCATCATGTTTTCACGACTGGCTGGTGGTCGCACTGCCCTAACACTGCTTGACTTCAACCATTTCTTCATGTTGGGCAAGAAACCAACGTCAGGTACTACACGAGTATGCTCATCGGGCATGATGTCAAATTCTCCCAGCTCATAGTTCTCTAACACGACCGGATCCACCGTAGCTTGCTCCGACATGTGAAAAAGTTTCGCAAACTCTCTCAGCAGAGCTTATGGAGAAGCTGTGTGCCTATACATGCGCACTGCTCCCTCATTCCCACGCTTCACGTAAGCTCTGTCCATGTGAGGACCTGCACCCGGTCCCACATATAAACCGAGCACTCCTCTCTCATCCAGGTGCCTGAAATCCTCTCTCCGGGCGCATACAGGTGGCCAGGCTTATCACAGTTGAAGCGCTTACGCTTCTCTGCTCCCCCTGCTGCCCCTGCTCCCACAGCTGCCACCTGTGGGCGTGAACCTTGGCGACCACCGTAGCGTCCACCCCGGTACCCTCGACCCCCATGGCGCTGCTGTCCACCGCGATCTTCCCGTGCGAACCGCGATGGAGCTGACTTGCTATTTGTCTGGGCATGTGTCAACAGCGTAGACACTATCTGCTGTACTGGCATTGCCTGCAGCATTGGCTGCAGCAGGCTGTACTCCCTGTCTACTGCCAGCAACCGTGCCCTGTACAACTGATCAGACACAGTCTCGCCTATTCCCCTCATCTGGTTCACCTGATCTGGTTCACCTCATTTTCATGCTTCTCCAGCGGCTTGCCAGCCTGCTGGGCACTACTGAGCTGGTGATACAGCTTCTGTATCTCTACTTCCACTGATGGCATGTACTTGGCATGCAGCATCGGCTAGACCTTATGGACGAAGCTACAGTCTGCTACGAAATCCCTATCCTCCTTTGGCAGTATTGATAGTCTCTTCGCCGGTTGAGCTCTGCGCTGCTCAGTTGGCACTACGGTGACGGCTGCCCGCGTAGCAGCGCGCGCCTGCCAGCCTTCCGAGCGCGCAGCACGCGCATAGCCCTCGCAAGTAGGTCTATATGCTGCATACAACTAGGCGTTCGTGCTCTCGACGACAGGATCCCCAGCGCCCGAGCCTACTCCTTCTGTGGGTGCGCCAGCACCAGGTGCACAGCACCACTTTCTGGCTCGCGCGATCTGGCCATGGATCCGCGCAAGCGTTGGACGGCGGTCCAGCCCACTCAGCATCGAATCAGCAAATCGTCCGCTGTGATTCCGCGCAAGCCGTACCCATGCTGCGGCACGCTGTTCGGGTCGACGCAGCAGCTGCTGCAGCACTGCCGCAGGCAGCACGCTGGTGACACGTTCTCGACAGGACCGGGTGCCGCGGCTGCAGCAGCGCAGGCCGGCCCCGCGTCTGGTCGTGTTGGCCCGCCCTGCCTTCCCGCGAGCCACCGTGGGGGGAGTGATGCGGCGCCGCTAGTGCCCTTCGCGCCCTGCCCTGAGGCCCCTGTCGGGCGGCCGGAGGGGGAGGGCTGGTACGCCTTGCACTGTGGGGGGCGTGCGCCCCCGGGCTCTCATGTGCGGGGGGCCCGTGATGGAATGCTCCAGTGGGGCAGGATGGAGTGGGGGGTGCTGCTGTTGGGGGGTGGCTGGTCTTGCTGGGGTGGGCAGTAGTGCGGTGGTGGTTGTTGCTGTGCGCGGTTGTGGCGCGGGTGCCGTAGTGGAGGGGTGCAGGAGTGCGCGTGCGTGTGGGTGCGTGGGTGTGGTTGTGTCGGCTGTGTCGGTTCGTTGTGGCTTTTTCGCCTGGGAGAGTGATTGCTTTTTGCTGGTGTCTACTTTCGGGGGTTTTGGCCGTCTACTTTCCTTCTGTTGCCCTCGCTGCCAGGCTATTGCGTTCATCTCCGTGTAACACGTTCTCGACAGCAGACCTCGCCCAGCTGAACGGAGCCACGTGTCACTTCTGTGCGAAAGTGTACTCGCGGCTCGGCCTGGGCGCACAAGAGAAACGGTGCCCGTCGAACCCCCAACGACGCAGCAATAGCACTACAGGGCACCCCACAGCACAGTGCAGCCATGGCCTCGCACAGCCTGCTCACCGCCGCACCCAGCCTCCGGCACAACCGGCGCCCGTCACTCCGCACTCGACAGCCCGTCCCCGCTCGCAGTCGGTCACGCGCTGCGGCCTGGTACCCCGCGAGGCCGCCTCGGGGCCTGCGTCAGCACCGGCTGCAGATGGGAGGGGAAGCAATGTCCGGCCACATAGCCTGCCGCCCGCCAGCCGCCTCGCGCAGCACCTCCTGGCCGTGAATGGCGAGTACCACGGGAACAACGGGTCGGCAGGCGGCCGTCAACCTCCAGGTGATGTCCCGCCGTCACCTGCCCCGCCCCCATGTGATGCTATCATGCATGACGCCGGCGCAGTTGCCAGCCCGACCGCCGCGACCCCCACTGCGGCACCAGATGTCATGCATGGCACCGCTGCCGGCAACGGCCAGCGTGCGTGGCCAACACCGACCGAGTCCACCGGTCTGCCTGCGCCTGCCATGCTAGTCAGCCCTGCTCACGCAGGGAACCACGCCATGGTCGCCCCTGAGGGCACGCAGCCCAGCCTCAACGCCCAGCCGAGTCCGCCCGCGCCGCCATCGGGCCTGGCCGAGTCAGGCCTATCCGGCCTGCGCATCGGCTCCGCGCCCGCCGACAGCGTCATGCAGGACGTCGGCACAGACTCCGCCGGGGTGCTGGCGGCAGCCGCACCAGCCGTGGAAGAGGCTTCCTCTCCGGGCGTGGCTACGCCATACCGCGACGTCAGGGTGCCTAAAGAACTCCCCAGGTCAGTCACTGATGTCTTTGCCGCGGCCGCGGCCGACTGCCTGGAGGCCATCCACGATGCCGTCAAGCGCGAGCATGATGCAAGCAAGCAGCAGCACATCACTGAGCTATTGATGCTCCCTACCGAGCTGCTTGGGGACAACCGCAGCGGCAGCGGGCAGCGCCGGCGGGTCCTGGCGCGCATCCGTGACCTCCATAAACGCCGACGTGCTGCCGCGCCGGCTGATACTGACGCCAATGCGACGCCCCAGCGCACTCGGACAGCGCTGCTGGCTGACCATGAGCTGGCCGGGCGCATGTATAGGCACTGCCGCAACGGCAACGACGGGCGCGCGGCCCGCTGCCTGGACAGCAGCCCGCTGGCAGCCGCTGATGCGGCCACTATAACAGCGCTGCGGGAGCTGCACCCGTCTGCCCCCCCGCCCGTTCTGCCGTACACCGCTGACCTCCCACCTCCCGCCGCAGTGATCGGGGAGGAACAATTCCATCAGATCGTGCTGAGCCTGTCGCGGGGCACGGCAGCAGGGCCCAGTGGGTGGACAAACAAGCACATCCGCGCCGTGGCACTCCATGACCCACGCATCCGCGCCGCGCTGCGCCATTTTGTCAATGACCTCCTGTCGGGGAGCATCCCCCACACGGTTCTCCTCCAAGCCAGCCGACTGATCGCCCTCGCCAAGCCGGCAGGCGGCGTCAGGCCAATCGCAATCGGTGAGTCGCTGATTCGCCTGGCGGGCATCTGCGCGCTGGCGACGCTGCCGGATGCAGCCAGCCTGTTCGCCCCGCTGCAGGCCGGTGTCGGCATCTCTGGGGGTGCTGAGATCCCCGGCCATGCGCTGTAGCCTGACTTTCATGACCCCGATGTCGTGACCGTCCAAGTGGACCTCCGCAATGCCTTCAATCTGTGCGATCGGACCGCCATGCTGGCAGCCGTTGCACAGCACGCCCCGGGTCTCTTGCCATTCGTGCGGATGTCATACCAACAGGCATCGGCGCTGCTTCTGCGGCGCCCGGACGGCGCACATGAAGTGCTGTGGAGCGAGACCGGCGTGCGACAGGGCGACACAATGGGGCCGTTCCTCTTCAACCTGACGTACCAGCCGACTCTGCGAGCAGCGAGGGTGGTCAGCGGCGGAGCGCTGGTCACGGCATGCCACGATGACACGTACCTGCAAGGACGGCCGCAAGATGTCGCTGCCGGCGCAGCACTGATCATGGGTAGGCACCCGTGCCAGCCGCAGAAGACTAGCGTCTACTGCAAGGACACGGACACAGCTGCGCATGTCGCCGCCTTGCTCGGTGCGCACGTCGCCCCGGACGGCATCGTGGTGTGCGGCACCCCGCTGGGTAGCGATGAGTTCGTCACGGCACATGTCTCCCGCCGCTGCGCAGCCACTCGCGCGCAGATTGCGAAGCTGACCGCACTGCCACTGTCCCCTCAGGTGAAATGGCTTGTCATGCACAACTGCCTGCAGCATAGAGAATCCCATTTGTTGCGCAGCACGCAGTGGCGGTTTCTGGCGCAGCCGCTGCACCAGGTGGAGACAGCGCTGCTGAAGGGCCTCGGCGACATTCTGGATGTGACCAGCCTCACGGACGCACAGTGCCTGCAAGCCCTGCTTCCCCACCGCCACGGCGGCATGGGCCTACGCAGGTTCACCCAACCCATCGCCGACGCTGCTCGCCTGTCGTACGCTGCACTCGCCCATGGAGCCCTCGCAGAAGGAACAGATCGAGGCCTGCCGTTCCATGGCGATGCGGGCGTCGCCATGCGCCACACTCTCGAAGAGTTGCGCCAGCAGTGGCCAAGCATCCCGGGGCTGTCTGAGTGCCCCGCCGAGCCCGCGGAATGGGCGGGCCTGAGCGGCGGGGGGTCTGCCATCCGCATGTCACGGCTGCAGAATGCAGTCGGCCGGGCCGACTCTGACGCCCGGGCGGCTGCGCTGCTTGCAGCGCTGGATCAAGGGACGCGCAGCCCGTCGTCAGCAACACGCGAACAGAGCCTGACCAGCAAGGCGCGCCTGCACAGTTGCGCAGGCTCGATGGCCTCAGCTTTCCTGAAAGCCAGCCCCGGTGCGACTGAGCTGACTGCCACAGAGTTCCGCGTGAATGTGCGCTTGCGCCTAGGTGAGTCACTGTTCACCGGCCCAGAGGCGGACGGCGACTGCGTGTGCGGCCGGGCATCGCCTGCTGATGGTTCGCATGCCCTGGTGTGCAATGCGGTGTGGCGCACGGTGGTCGCCCGCCATGATGCGATCACGCAGGCATGGCGCCGCTTCATCATGCGGGCGGGCATCTCCACGTCTCTTGAGCCCAACATCAAGAGCCTCCCGCAGTACCCGGATGTGCCAGGCGCGCGGCCGCCCGCACAGCCGCCCGGCCCCTCCTGTGAGCCTGCCAGCTGTGCTGCCACTGGTGCGCTCACCCCACCCACCCCGGCCCCCAGCGCCTCGGCCGTGCCTTCAACCCCATATGGCACCCAAACGCTAGCGCATTCCCCGCCTGCCCCCTTGCGCCCCTCCGGACCGGCGGACAACGCTGCCCAGCTCGGCGACGCCGCCACGGCGGACGGCACCTCAGAGGGACCAGCCGCCGCGGCTGCACTCGTCGCTGCTGCCATCTCAGCCGTTGTTGCCTCTGTCGTGATCCAGCCATGCACAGGACTACGGTGACCATGCATGGTGGCATACACAGGACTACGGTGACCATGTATGCATGGATACACGGTGCTGATCCGGAGTGGCTATGGGGCAGCCATGCACCGATGGCTGACCATATGCACGAGCAATGCATGCAGATTGCGTGCCAGCAGACATTGATTCTGATCGTATCCGTATGAGACGTTGATTGAACGCTTATATAGGCTCTACAGATCGTAGTGTAATCACTCTTCTCTACTGTCCGAAGTCTCACGTGCATTCATCCTCCACTGAAGGTACAGGCGCTGTCACGGACAGATACCTAAGACAGCAAGGTATGTGACAGCACCAACCCCTGCGCATGGCTACGACATGCAAAGATCCCACAGGCCTTAGGCCGCGGTCCACTGAATTACAACATGGTATCGGTGATGATTGTGGGTATTCTTGTGATGTCTATTAGCATGCGGTAGAGTCCAGGGGGAACCTGTGGTTACGGCTGCACATTCCGATGAGTGTGCTACACCGCTCTAGTGTATAGCCGACCGTAGAGAGACTAGAATAGCTAAGGCAGAATGCTACGGCGGAGCTGCATTATGCTTGTGTGCTGGTCTCGCGAAGAGGCCCACGGGTCTGCGTGTCCTGCGACGTACAGTGATCGTTGCAGGACTCCACCACGCCGAGACGATTCAATGGCATCTCGCCAAGGATCTATCGGTTCTGACGGTGTGGAGGGAGGAGAGCGTAAAGCTAACCTTCCGCACCATCACATGCGTTCCACAGTGCGCCGCGAGCAGGCCGCGGAGGGTCAGTTCATGCCCCACGGGGAAGGACAAGACGCTGGGACCTACGGGTATCTCAGTGTAAACCCTCTGCAGGCCGCCGTGCCGAGCAACGCTGATCCTACGGGGAATGTGAGTGAGGCAGCGGTGCACGGAGCGAAGCACGCGCAGCAAGTGGCTCAGGCTGCACACTGGGATGCACACTGGGATGCACACTGGGATGTACACTGGGGTACACAGTAGGCATAGTGAACCAGATGTGTCGTAATTCAGTGGACCGCAGCCCTAAGGCACTGTGGGATCTAAGCACTGTGTAGCTGTGCGCAGGGGGTCGCGCTGTCACATACCTGGCTGGTGTACAGGCCTCCGCTGTGACAGTGCGCTCTCAGTCTTGGATTATAGCACGTGAGTCTTTGGCAGAGTAGAGTGATTACACTTTGATCAGTAGAGCCTATATAAGCGTTCAACCAAACGTCTCATACGGATACGATCAGAATCATTGTCTGCGGCACGCAATCTAGCATGCATTGCTCGTGCATATGGTAAGCCATCGGTGCATGGCGTCCCATAGCCACTCCGGATCAGCACCGTGCATCCACTCCATGCATGGTCACCGTAGTCCTGTGCATGGCTGGATCACGACACTCCCCCTAGACTAGGCTTGTACTACCGCAAGCTGTAGTCTATCTCTAAATTTTGCTAGTGCTGGTCCTGCCAACACCTTTGTAAACATATCAGCTAGCATGTCTACCGTGCTAACCCAGCTGATAGTTAACTCATCGAGTTCTACGAACTCGCGGACTCTCAGGTCCCTGACCCTGATGTGCTTGGAGCGGTCACTAGAGATGGGGTTCACAGCTAGCAAATTGGCACTCTTGTTGTCACCCCACAGAGTTGGCTTCACAGCCGACAAACCAAGATCAGTGCACAACTGCTTTGCCCACATCACCTCATTGGCTGCTGAGCTCATCGCAATAAGCTCTGCCTCAGTCGTATCACCAGCCACAATAGTCTGCCTCTTCGAACGCCAGAACACACAGTTCCCATGCATCCGGACTATCACTCCTGACACGCTCTTCAAGCAAGCACCATTGGCGAAGTCAGCATCCGTAAATGCTTCCAACACCTCACTTCCCTCGTTGGAGCCACTAAAAGTCAAGCCAAGATCTATGGTCCCTCGCAGGTATCTCAGTACATGCTGGACAGCAGCCCAATGACACTTCGCACTCCCAGCCATATGCCTGGCCAGGACATTGGCCGGAAAGGAAATATCAGGACGCGACACAGCAGCCACATACTGGATGCTTCCTACGGCTTGCATAAACCTCTTATGCTCTGCGACAGTAGCCTTCTCCTGGCTAGGATCATCCTTCAGACTAAACACTTTCTGCTTTGGTACCAACGGCGTTGGTGCCTTTCTGCACTCACTCATACTGAACCTTTCCAGCATGTCCCTGATGTTCTTTCTGTGCGTTATGGTGATAGTGCGAGCAGGCCGATCACGTATGACCTCCATACCCAGCACATATCCCAGCTCCCCCAGGTCACGACCCTCAAATGCCTCAAGGATCCTGCTGATGGCATCATCCATCTGCTCCTTACGACCGAAGATCAACAGATCATCGACCCATAGGAAAATAAGACATCGTCCTATTTTGCAAATAAACAGTGCGGGGTCACTGGCTGATCTCACAAAGCCCATTCTCGACAAGAGCTCTGCAAGCGCTTTATGCCACTCCCTGGCAGCTTGCTTCAGACCATACAACGCCTTTTTCAGACGCCACACCATACCAGACCCATCATCCAGTACAGGAGGTTGTGCCACATACACTTCCTCCTCCAGAACACCATTCAGGAAAGCACATTTAATGTCTATGTGTCTCGTCTCCAGATCCTCTACAGCACAGACAGACAACAGAGCCCTGAAGGTAGCATAACTGCCCACAGGTGCCCATGTCTCAAAGAAATCTACGCCCTCAACTTGCGTAAATCCCCTGGCTACATATCTAGCTTTGAATCGCTCAATCTCACCCTGTGCTCCTCGCTTAATCTTAAGCACCCACTTGCCTGTCACAGGCTTCACTCCTGCTGGGCACCTGACTAACTCGAACACATCATGTTCCCTTAAGGAGGTCAACTCATCAAGCATTGCTATGATCCACTGCTCACGATGGCAGCCTCTCATGGCTTGCTTCACCGTTGGATCGTCCAGCACAGCTTTGACCTTCTTCCTCGCAGCAGCTGCACACCGGGACTCACTGCGGCTAGCAGTCTTGCCACTGCTCGGAATCACCTCCTGCCCCGTCGTGTTCTCTGCATCAGGAGTCACACTGTCAGCCGTAGCAAACACTCCATCCGCCAGATCACCGACGTCACTCTCCATATGGACTACTGTGGAGCTCCCAGCATCATCATGCTCACGTGCATCATCCGGGGAAATGCGCTCAACAGCAGCATTCTCACTTTCATTCACTCCCACAGCATGGACAGCAGGTCTTAAGGTTTTGCGAATCAATTTGAAAGGTTTTGGAACCCATCGAACCCTCACCTCTTGTGGTGGATCCAGATGTTCTCCGCTGCCTCCTGCGGCACTTGGTGCTAACTCTCCCCCTGAGCCAGCTCCGCCTGCCTCTACTCCACTAGGCACATGCCGTAGCTTGCCTTGCCCCTGACTATCAACACGCTGTGGCATATGCCGTGGCTCATCATGCTCCCAGCGTACTGCACGTCCTGACACCGCTGACCCTTGCCATCGGTTGTACATCCCGTGGTCTTCAGATTTCGCAGGTGGGGGTGGCTCACTCGGCGCCTTGCCCATCGACCGTTGGACTCGCTGCGGTGAACGCGAGCGCGATCGAGACCGAGATCCTGAGGGCTCAGATGCCCCTGAGAATGACTCAGCAGAGTCACTGGCAGCCCCTGGCTGTTCCTCCCCCTCAGACTCATCATTCTCACTACCCTGTGGCTCAATGCGGCAGCCACTCAAATCCAGCACTGCTCTATCCCGCGTAGGGATCACATCTCTCGGTCGCATCTCAGCATTGTGCGGACCGGATGGTTGCTGAACCGCATCATACTCCCAGTGTGGTACCCTGTTCACACAGTCCTCGGCCGTGTAAGCGCAACGCGCTGTCACCACTGCCTCACTGATCTCAGGCGTGTGCCACCGCTCATGCCTGGCTATCAGCTCAGAGCCTAAAACACGCGGTGAAAACGGCGGCTCACCCTCAGGCAACTCATCATCCGGCACATAGCGCCGATGCAACTGCCTGCCTGGTTCCCAGTGTGTGTGCCCCAGCGCTGGATGCTCCCCCTCAGCCCAATCCACATTTCTGCCCCTCTCTGGCATCATGTGTTCACGACTGGCTGGTGGTCGCACTGCCCTAACACTAGTTGATCTCAACCATTTCTGCATGTTGGGCAAGAAACCAACGTCAGGTACTACACGAGTATGCTCATCGGGCATGATCTCGAATTCTCCCAGCTCGTAGTTCTCCAACATGACCGGATCCACCGTAGCTTGCTCCGACATGTGGAAACGTTTCGCGAACTCTCTCAGCAGAGCTGGTGGAGAAGCCGTATGCCTATACATACGCACTGCTCCCCCATTCCCTCGCTTCACGTAAGCTCTATCCATGTGAGGACCAGCACCCGGTCCCATGTAGAAACCGAGCACTCCTCTCTCATCCAGGTGTCTGAAGTCCTCTCTCCGAGCATATACATACATCGGACACCCGAAAGGCTTCACCTGGGCCACCACCAGATGGAACGTGTCCTCACTCACATTCCTGAACCATAACAGATATGGCACAATCTGTCTGACATCAACATTCTTCACACACTGGGCGACAAACTTCCCATCGCCCCTGGCCATACCCTCATCAGCCAGAGCCTGCAGACTCATCTGCTGAGCCTGAGCCCTCCTCGTCTGCAACTGTGCAGCTCTCACAGCCTCATTCGTTGACCACGGGTCACGACTGGTCTGCACATGCCTCTCCTCCAGTTTCTGCTTGGCCTCCTTTCGCCTAACACCCTCTAGAGCTGTGCTAGGCGTCAGGTTATGCGCATGGTTCACACACATATACGCCTCTGGCCACAGAAATGCAGGCACAGCTGCTTGCAGCAGGCTTGCCCTCACACTCCTGTTTAGCACACCGATCTTTCTTTCCACCATTCCATTGGACTCATGCTGGCCCGTGGCAGTGTACGTGTGCTCAATGCCACGCCACGCGAGGTACTGAGCCAGCTGGTTAGAGCTGAACTCACCACCCTGGTCAGTGTGCAGCCTCCGCACCCCAACCTCTCTATCATACACGATCTGAGTGCGGATTCGCTCAATCAGCAGGCATATCATTTCCGCAGCCCCACTCTTGGACTTCAACGGAATCACATGGGAGTACCGGGAGTACTCATCCACCACTACCAGGATGTAGTTCATACCCCCGATTCCTACTGGCTTGATCTGCCCTGCTAGATCAGCATGCAACACTTCCCCAGCATAGGTGGCATTCTCCGTCACCTTGCCCCCGTGCTGTGCTCTATCGCCGCTTCTCTGTTCAGCCACGTGGCAACCATGACACTGAAGCGCTACCCCCGTAGGTTTCAGCATCTTCAGGTCATACAGTTGTGGGTTGTCTCTCATCAACTGGAGTACCCGATTGCCAGCATGGTGAAAAGCGATATGCACTAGGAATGATGGATCAACCTGAAAGGAATAACCTTGTTCATTCGGTACACCGGTCACCGCAGCAACTTTCTGCTGCTCACGTACCCATTTCCCATTCCTATGAAACAAGTTATTCGCACTTGTCCAGGCTGCTCCTCTATCTACCGGTCGCATTTGCCATATCGGCCTGCCTTTCCCACAGAACCATGTCAGAGTAGGTTTTCCATCCTCATCCTCACCCTGCTCACAGTTCCTGTGGAACCCATAGCTCTGGTCATGAAACCCAGGCATCACTACCCGGTTTGCATGCTTGCCCGTATGCAAGTATATCTCAGACTTTTTCAACTCCTTTGTTGAAAGGATGTTGATAGGACTGGCCGGCACCCAGTAGACGTTTGTCAACTCTATGTCTACTGGTGTGATAGTGCCCTGCGCACTCACATACTCTCCCAGATTAGCTCTGATCGTGCCCACACCATACATGTCTAGCCTGCCCTGGTCAAGAGGCTGACACTGCGGCATATCTGGTGGCTTGATCTCGCAAAACATATCATAGTCAAAGCATATGTTTATGTCTGAGCCACTATCTATTAGGAAAGTGTACGGCATGTTGGGAGACGGCCCATCAGCACAGTCAGCTCGCAGCTTATCTAGGTCAACTACAGCTACCTGAGGGCCACCGCGGCCTCTGCCACGGCCTCGCCCTGCAGCTGCTTGCTTCTGCAGGAATTGTTTGACCTCTGCGGAGAGCAATGGACAATCCTTTTGCACATGTCCAGGCTTATCACAGTTGAAGCATTTCCTCTTTTCTGCTCCCCCTGCTGCCCCTGCTCCCACAGCTGCTACCTGTGGGGGTGAACCTTGGCGACCACCGTAGCGTCCACCTCGGTACCCACGTCCCCCATGGCGCTGTTGTCCACCGCAATCGTCCCGTGGGAATCGCGACGGACCCTGCTTGCTGTTCGTCTGGGCATGTGTCAACAGCGTAGACACTATCTGCTGCACTGGCATGGCCTGCAGCATGGGCTGCAACAGGCTGTACTCTTTGTCTACTGCCAGCAACCTTGATCTGTATAGCTGATCAGACACAGTCTCACCCAGTCCTCTCATCTGGTTCACTATGCCCACCACCTCATTCACATGCTTCTCCAGCGGCTTGCCAGCCTGCTGGGTACTGCTGAGCTGGTGATACAGCTTCTGTATTTCTACCTCCACTGATGGCATATACTTAGCATGCAGCAACGACCAGACCTCATGGACGAAACTACAGTCTGCCACGAAGTCTCTATCCTCCTTTGGCAGTGTGGTGAACAACCAGTGCATGACTTGCTCATGAGCCTGGCTGCTCTGAGCAAGCGGATCATTGACTAGCAGGCTACTCTCACCCACCATCTTCGCCCAGCTCTCTACCTCCTTCTTAAATATTCGGAAGTGATCAGTCTTATAGTGCCACACCGGAAATCTGTTCTTCTCTACTAGAGATTTCCCCGGTACTGGCCTGGGCATGGCAAGCGACAGCGCTTGCGCTAGCGTGCTTACGTCAATAGATCCAGCCGTAGCTGGTACTCCTGATGACATCGCAGCCTGCGAAGGCTGCGGTATCGGAGGCGGTATCTGTTGGGTCATCCACGCAGCTGGCGCTGCGAGATGTGCTGGCTGTGTTCCTTGCGCCGCAGCCTGAGCTCCTGCTTCCCCCGTAGGATCAGCATTTCCCGGCAATGCCGCCTGCAGAGGACCTGCATTGGGATACCCGTAGGTCCCAACGCGCTGTTCTTCCCCGTAGGTCACGAACTGGTCCTCCGCGGCCTGCTCGCGGCGCGCTGTGGAACGTGTGTGGTGGCGAGGACGAACTTCTTCTCCATCCTCGCCGTCAGAGCCAATAGATCCCTGGCGAGATGCCATTGGGACTTCTCGGCGTGGTGGCATCCTGCAACACGACCTTCGTGCGTCGCAGGACACGCAGACCCGTAGGCCTTTCTGCGAGACCAGTACCCTGACAGAATGCAGTCCAGCCGTAGCGTTATGCATCTGTGTACTCTAGTCTCTCTACGGACTCTACAGCTAAACGCTAGAGCGGTGTGAATCGCTCATCGGGACGCTCAGCCGTAGCCGTAGACCCCTGGACTCTATCGCAAGCATACAACCATCGCTAGAATACCCACAAACATCACCGATACCATGTCGTAATTCAGTGGACCGCAGCCCTAAGGCACTGTGGGATCTAAGCACTGTGTAGCTGTGCGCAGGGGGTCGCGCTGTCACATACCTGGCTGGTGTACAGGCCTCCGCTGTGACAGTGCGCTCTCAGTCTTGGATTATAGCACGTGAGTCTTTGGCAGAGTAGAGTGATTACACTTTGATCAGTAGAGCCTATATAAGCGTTCAACCAAACGTCTCATACGGATACGATCAGAATCATTGTCTGCGGCACGCAATCTAGCATGCATTGCTCGTGCATATGGTAAGCCATCGGTGCATGGCGTCCCATAGCCACTCCGGATCAGCACCGTGCATCCACTCCATGCATGGTCACCGTAGTCCTGTGCATGGCTGGATCACGACAAGATGAGGGGTCTGGGAGAATCTGTGCCTGATCAGCTATACCGCTCTAGGCTACTGGCAGTAGACAGAGAGAATGCACTGCTGCAGCCGATGCTGCAGCAACTGCCAGTGCAGCAGATAGTGTCTACGCTGCTAATGCATGCTCAGAATAGCAGCCAGTCTGCCCCATCGCGATTCCCACGGGATGATCGCGGTGGTCAGCAGAGACTTGGGGGACGAGGGTATCGTGGTGGACGCCACGGTGGTCGCCACGGTACACCCCCAGAGGTTGCCGCAGTGGGAGCAGGGGGAGCAGATAAGCGCAAGTGCTTCAATTGTGATAAGCCTGGCCATCTGCAGAAAGATTGCCCTTTGCTCTCCGCAGAGGTCAAGCAGTTCTTACAGAAACAAGCAGCTGCAGGGCGAGGCCGTGGCAGAGGCCGCGGGGGCCCTCAGGTGGCTGTTGTAGACCTAGCGGAACTGCGAGCTGAGTGTGCTGATGGGCCATCGCCCAACATGCCATACACGTTTCTGGTGGATAGCGGGTCTGACCTGAACATTTGCTTTGACTATAGCATGTTCAGTGAGATCAAGCCACCAGATATCACAGAGTGCCAGCCCTTAGACCAGGGCAGGCTTAAGATATATGGCATGGGCACTATCAGGGCGAATGTGGGGAAGTACGTGACAGTTCAGGGTGAGCTGGTGCCTGTGGACATTGAGCTAGATCATGTTTACTGGGTGCCAGCCAGTCCGATAAACATCCTATCAACGACTGTGCTGAAGCGGTCGAACATATACTTGCACACAGGCAAGGCAAATACAGTAGAGATGCCTGGTTTCTATGACCAAGCCCAGACGTTTGTGGGCAACTATGAGCAGGGAGTTGATAGTGAGGATAACCCCACACTGAGCTGGTATTGCGGGACAGGCAGACCAATGTGGGAGCTGCGCCCTGTAGATTCAGGGATAGACTGGACCAGTGCTAACAATCTTTTCCAGAGAAATAGGAAATGGGTTGGTGAGCAGGCGAAAGTCGCTGCAGTAGATGGTGTACCCATTGGTCAGAGATCTTCTTTCCAACTCGACCCAGCATTCCTGCTGCACATCTCGTTTCACCATGCTGGCAACCGGATTCTCAAACTAATGACAGATAATCCAGACCTGTATGACCTCAAGTTGCCTAAACCTACGGGAGTAGCGCTTGAGTGTCATGGTTGCCACATGGCGGAACAGAGAAGTGGTGACAGAGCACAGCATGGGGGCAAAGTGACAGAGAATGCCACGTATGCTGGAGAAGTGCTGCATGCGGATCTGGCTGGACAGATTAAGCCAGTGGGCATAGGAGGAATGAACTACATCCTGGTAGTAGTGGGTGAGTACAGCAGGTACTCACATGTGATCCCGCTGAAGTCGAAAAGCGGTGCTGCGGAAATGATATGCCTTCTGATAGAACGCATCCGCACTCAGATTGTCTATGACAAGGAGGTAGGGGTGCGGAGGCTGCACACGGACCAAGGAGGTGAGTTCAGCTCGAGTCAGCTGGCTCAGTACCTTGAGTGGCGAGGGATAGTGCACACGTTCACTGACACCGCCCAACATGAGTCCAATGGGTTGGTAGAGCGAAAGATCGGTGTGCTGAACACGTCAGTGCGGGCGAGTCTGCTGAAGGCAGCAGTGCCTGCATTCCTGTGGCCGGAGGCATACATGTGCGTGAACCATGCACACAACCTGACGCCGAGCACAGCACTGGAGGGTGTGAGGCGGAAGGAGGCGAAGCAGAAGCTGGAGGACAGGCTTGTTGCCACCAGCTCTGAGCCATGGTCCACGAACGAGCAGCAGCGGGCTAAGCAGCTGAGAGTCAGGAAGGCTGCAGCGCATGCGCTGAGCCTGAATGAGCTGTGTGAGAAGCTGATTGCCAGGAGAGAATTGGCATTTGTGGCACAGCATATGAGAAATGTGAATGTCAGAGAGATTGTGCCATACTTGTTGTGGTTTAGGAAGGTCAAAGAAGATGACTTCCGTCTCATGGTGGCACAGGTGAAGCCTTTCGGGTGTCCAATGTATGTGTATCCAAGGAGGGAGCACTTCAGGCACCTGGAAGCGCGAGGAATCCTCGGTGCCTATATTGGACCGGGTGGAGGTCCTCACATGGACAGGGTTTACGTGAAGCGTGGGAATGGGGGAGCAGTGCGGATGTGCAGGCACACGGCTGCTCCACCTGCTCTAGTGAAGGATTTCGCGCAGCGATTTCACATGGCTGGGGAGGCTACGGCGGACCCAGTTGTGCTAGAGAACTATGAGCAGGGTGAGTTTGAGATCCTACCCGATCAGTATACCAGTGTAGTGCCGGAAGCTGAGTTCTTGCCCAACATGAAGAAGTGGGTGAAGAGCACTAGTGTGCGGGCAGTGCGTCCACCAGCCAGTCGTGAACACATGATGCCAGAGAGGGGCAGAAATGTGGATTGGGCTGAGGGGGAGCATCCGGGTCTGGGCCATCAACACTGGGAACCAGGAAGAACGCTGCATAGGCGTTTCAAACCGCAAGACGAGCTACCTGAGGGTGAGCCTGAGTTCTCTCCTAGAGTGTTGGGTGCAGAGCTGCTGGCGCGACATGAGCGCTGGCACACACCGGAGATCAGTGAGGCAGTGGTTGCAGCGCGCTGTGATCATGCAGCGGCTGAAAGTGCTGCAGCAGTAGCACACTGGGACTATGATGCAGCAAACCAGCCGTCTGGGCCTCTACACCACGAGTTCAGGCCTACAGAGGCGATCCCTACGAGGGATAGAGCTGTGCTGCACATAGGGGACTGTGATATCTATCCACTTCCAACTGATGAGGAAGTGAGTGATAGTGAGTCTAGTGATGGAGGTGAGGATGACTCTGAGTCTGAGTCTAGATCCCGCTCGCGTTCAGCGGAACCAGTCCAACGGTCGATGGGCAAGGAGTTCACCCTGTGCTCCTCGCTTGATCTTAAGCACCCACTTGCCTGTCACAGGCTTCACTCCTGATGGGCACTCAACCAGCTCAAACACATCGTGTTCTCTTAAGGAGGTCAGCTTATCGAGCATGGGCGTGATCCACTGCTCACGGTGAAAGCCACGCATGGCCTGCTGCACCGTTGGATCATCTAATACGGCCTCGACCTTCTTCCTCACGGTAGCTGCACGCCTGGACTCACAAAGGCTAGCAGTAGGGCCACCGTTTGGAGTCACCTTCTGCCCCGTCGTCTTTTCTGCATCAGGAGGCACACTGTCAGCCGTCGCAGACACTCCTTCAGCCAAGTCACCGACGTCATTTTCATCATTGAATACTGTGGAGCTCGCAGCATCATGCTCACGTGCACCCTCCGGGGAAATGCGCTCAACAGCAGCATCACTCATAATGGCTCCCACAGCATGGACAGCAGGTCTCAAGACTTTGCGAATCAAGTTAAAAGGCTTTGGAACCCATCGAACCCTCACCTCATGTGGAGGATCCAGACGTTCTCCGCTGCCCCTCGCGGCACTTGGTGCTGACTCTCCCCCTGAGCCATCACCGCCTGTCGCTATTCCTCTAGGCACATGCCGTAGCTCGCCTTGCCCCTGGCCCTCAGAGCCAGATATATGCCTCGGCTCATCATATCTGTCGCGGTCATCACGCCCTGACACCGTGGACCCGCGGTGACTTCGGCCGCCGCCGTGACCGTCAGCTCGCACAGGTGGGGGTGGCTTACTCAGCTCCTTGCCAATCGACCGCTGGACTGGCTCCGCTTAGCGCGAGCGGGATCTAGACTCAGACTCAGAGTCATCCTCACCTCCATCACTAGACTCACTGTCACTCGCTTCCTCATCAGTTGGAAGTGGATAGATATTACAGTCTCCTATGTGCAGCACAGCCCTGTCCCGTGTAGGGATTAGCTCTGCAGGCCTAAACTCATGGTTTAGAGGCCCAGACGGCTGGTTTGCTGCATCATAGTCCCAGTGTGCCACTGCCGCAGCACTGTCAGCCGCTGCATGATCACAGCGCGCTGCAACCACTGCATCACTGATCTCCGGTGTGTGCCAGCGCTCATGTCGCGCTAGCAGCTCTGCACCCAACACTCTAGGAGAGAACTCGGGCTCACCCTCAGGTAGCTCGTCTCGTGGTTTGAAACGCCTATGCAGCGTTCTTCCTGGTTCCCAGTGTTGATGGCCCAGACCCGGATGCTCCCCCTCAGCCCAATCCACATTTCTGCCCCTCTCTGGCATCATGTGTTCACGACTGGCTGGTGGACGCACTGCCCGCACACTGGTGCTCTTCACCGACTTCTTCATGTTGGGCAAGAACTCAGCCTCTGGCACTACACTGGTATACTGATCGGGTAGGATCTCAAATTCACCCTGCTCATAGTTCTCTAGCACAACTGGGTCCGCCGTAGCCTCCCCAGCCATGTGAAATCGCTGCGCGAAATCCTTCACTAGAGCAGGTGGAGCAGCCGTGTGCCTGTACATCCGCACTGCTCCCCCATTCCCACGCTTCACGTAAACCCTGTCCATGTGAGGACCTCCACCCGGTCCAATATAGGCACCGAGGATTCCTCGCGCTTCAAGGTGCCTGAAGTGCTCCCTCCGCGGATACACATACATTGGACACCCGAAAGGCTTCACCTGAGCCACCATGAGACGGAAGTCATCGTCTCTAGTGCTGTGCTCGGCGTCAGGTTGTGTGCATGGTTCACGCACATGTATGCCTCCGGCCACAGGAATGCAGGCACTGCCGCCTGCAGCAGACTGGCCCGCACAGACGTGTTCAGCACACCGATCTTTCGTTCTACCAACCCATTGGACTCATGTTGGGCGGTGTCAGTGAACGTGTGCACTATCCCTCGCCACTCAAGGTACTGAGCCAGCTGACTCGAGCTGAACTCACCTCCTTGGTCCGTGTGCAGCCTCCGCACCCCTACCTCCTTGTCATAGACAGTCTGAGTGCGGATGCGTTCTATCAGAAGGCATATCATCTCCGCAGCACCGCTTTTTGACTTCAGCGGGATCACATGGGAGTACCTGCTGTACTCATCCACTACTACCAGGATGTGGTTCATGTTGTAATTCAGTGGACCGCGGCCTAAGGCCTGTGGGATCCTGGGCATGTCGTCATGCGCAGGGGTTGGTGCTGTCACATACCTTGCTGTCTTAGGTATCTGTCCGTGACAGCGCCTGTACCTTCAGTTGGAGGATGAATGCACGTGAGTCTTAGGACAGTAGAAGAGAGAGTGATTACACTACGATCTGTAGAGCCTATATAAGCGTTCAATCAACGTCTCATACGGATACGATCAGAATCAATGTCTGCGGCACGCAGTCTTGCATGCATTGCTCGTGCATATGGTCAGCCATCGGTGCATGGCTGCCCCATAGCCACTCCGGATCAGCACCGTGAATCCACTCCATGCATGGTCACCGTAGTCCTGTGCATGGCTGGATCACGACACTCCCCCTAGACTAAGCTTGTACTACCGCAAGCTGCAGTCTATCTCTAAATTTTGCCAGTGCTGGTCCTGCCAACACCTTTGTAAACATATCAGCTAGCATGTCTACCGTGCTAACCCAGCTGATAGTCAACTCGTCGAGTTCTACGAACTCTCGGACCCTCAGGTCCCTGACCCTGATGTGCTTAGAGCGGTCACTAGAGATGGGGTTCACTGCTAGCAAGTTGGCACTCTTGTTGTCGCCCCACAGCGTTGGCTTCACAGCCGACAAACCAAGATCAGTGCACAACTGCTTAGCCCACATCACCTCATTGGCTGCTGAACTCATTGCTATGAGCTCTGCCTCAGTTGTATCACCAGCCACAATAGTCTGCCTCTTCGAACGCCAGAACACACAGTTCCCATGCATCCGGACTACTACTCCTGACACGCTCTTCAAGCAAGCACCATTGGCGAAGTCAGCATCCGTAAATGCTTCCAACACCTCACATCCCCCATTGGAGCCACTAAAGGTCAAGCCAAAGTTTATGGTCCCTCGCAGGTATCTCAGTACGTGAAGGACACCATTCCAATGACATTTGGCACTCCCAGCCATATGCCTGGCCAAGAAATTAGCCGGAAACGCAATGTCTGGACGCGACACAACTGCCACATACTGGATGCTTCCTACGGCTTGCATAAACCTCTTATGCTCTGTGCCTGTAGCCTTCGCCTGGCTAGGATCTTCCTTCAGACTAAACTTTTTTTGCTTTGGTACCAACGGAGTTGGCGCCCGTCTGCACTCACTCATGCCAAATCTCTCTAGCAAGTCCCTGATGCTCTTTCTGTGTGTGATGGTGATAGTGCGAGCGGCTCGATCACGTATGACCTCCATGCCCAGCACATATCCCAGCTCCCCCAGGGCACGACCCTCAAATGCCTCAAGGATCTTTCTGATGGCATCATCCATCTGCTCTCTGTGGCCGAAAATCAGCAGATCATCGACCCACAGAAAAAATAAGACAACGTCCTACTTTGCAAATGAACAGTGCAGGGTCACTGGCTGATCTCACAAAACCCATGTTCAACAAGAGTTCTGCAAGCGCTTTGTGCCACTCCCTGGCAGCTTGCTTCAGACCATACAACGCCTTTTTCAGACGCCACACCATACCAGACCCATCGTCCAGCACCGGAGGTTGTGCCACATACACTTCCTCCTCCAGAACACCATTCAGGAAAGCACATTTAATGTCTATATGCCTCGTCTCTAGATCCTCTACTGCACAGACTGACAACAGAGCCCTGAAGGTAGCATAACTGCCCACAGGTGCCCATGTCTCAAAGAAATCTACGCCCTCCACTTGCGTAAATCCCCTGGCTACGTATCTGGCCTTGAAACGCTCAATTTCACCCTGTGCTCCTCGCTTGATCTTAAGCACCCATTTGCCTGTCACAGGCTTCACTCCTGTTGGGCACTCAACCAGCTCAAACACATCATGTTCTCTTAAGGAGGTCAGCTCATCGAGCATTGCCGTGATCCACTTCTCACGATGAGCGCCACGCATGGCCTGCTGCACCGTTGGATCATCTACTACGGCCTCGACCCTCTTCCTCACGGTAGCTGCACGCCTGGACTCACTAAGGCTAGCAGTAGGGCCACCGTTTGGAGTCACCTTCTGCCCCGTCGTCTTTTCTGCATCAGGAGGCACACTGTCAGCTGCAGCTGACACTCCATCAGAACAGTCACCGACGTCATTCTCATCATCATTCACTACTGTGGGGCTCGCAGCATCACTCACATGCTCACGTGCTTCCTCCGGGGAAATGCGCTCAACAGCAGCATCACTCACAATTGCTCCCACAGCATGGACAGCAGGTCTTAAGACTTTGCGAATCAAGTGAAAAGGCTTTGGAACCCATCGAACCCTCACCTCATGTGGCGGATCCAGACGTTCTCCGCTGCCCCTCGCGGCACTTGGTGCTAACTCTCCCCCTGAGCCATCACCTCCTGTCGCTATTCCGCTAGGCACATGCCGTAGCTCGCCTTGCCCCTGGCCCTCAGACCCAGATATATGCCTCGGCTCATCATATCTGTCACGGTCATCACGCCCTGACACCGTGGACCCGCGGTGACTTCGGCCGCCGCCGTGACCGTCAGCTCGCACAGGCGGGGGTGGCTCACTCAGCTCCTTGCCCATCGACCGCTGGACTGGCTCCGCTGAACGCGAGCGGGATCTAGACTCAGACTCAGAGTCATCCTCACCTCCATCACTAGACTCAGTATCACTCACTTCCTCATCAGTTGGAAGCGGATGGATATCACAGTCCCCTATGTGCAACACAGCCCTATCCCTCGTAGGGATCGTCTCTGCAGGCCTAAACTCGTGGTGTAGAGGCCCAGACGGCTGGTTTGCTGCATCATAGTCCCAGTGTGCTACCGCTGCAGCATTGTCAGCCGCTGCATGATCGCAGCGCGCTGCAACCACCGCCTCACTGATCTCTGGTGTGTGCCAGCGCTCATGTCGCGCCAGCAGCTCTGCACCCAACACTCTAGGAGAAAACTCGGGCTCACCCTCAGGTAGCTCGTCTGTCGGTTTGAAACGCCTGTGCAGCGTTCGTCCTGGTTCCCAGTGTTGATGGCCCAGACCCGGATGCTCCCCCTCAGCCCAATCCACATTTCTGCCCCTCTCTGGCATCATGTGTTCACGACTGGCTGGTGGACGCACTGCCCGCACACTAGTGCTCTTCACCCACTTCTTCATGTTGGGCAAGAACTCAGCTTCCGGCACTACACTGGTGTACTGATCGGGTAGGATCTCAAACTCACCCTGCTCATAGTTCTCTAGCACAACTGGGTCCGCCGTAGCCTCCCCAGCCATGTGAAATCGCTGCGCGAAATCCTTCACTAGAGCAGGTGGAGCAGCCGTGTGCCTGTACATCCGCACTGCTCCCCCATTCCCACGTTTCGCGTAAACCCTGTCCATGTGAGGACCTCCACCCGGTCCAATATAGGCACCGAGGATTCCTCGCGCTTCCAGGTGCCTGAAGTGCTCCCTCCTTGGATACACATACATTGGACACCCGAAAGGCTTCACCTGTGCCACCACGAGACGGAAGTCATCTTCCTTGACCTTCCTAAACCACAACAAGTATGGCACAATCTCTCTGACATTCACATTTCTCATGTGCTGTGCCACAAATGCCAATTCTCTCCTGGCAACCAGCGTCTCACACAGCTCATTCAGACTCAGCGCATGCGCTGCAGCCTTCCTGACTCTCAGCTGCTTAGCCCGCTGCTGCACGTTCGTGGACCATGGCTCAGAGCTGGTGGCAACAAACCTATCCTCCAGCTTTTGCTTTGCCTCCTTCCGCCTCACACCCTCCAGTGCTGTGCTCGGCGTCAGGTTGTGTGCATGGTTCACGCACATGTATGCCTCCGGCCACAGGAATGCAGGCACTGCTGCCTGCAGCAGACTCGCCCGCACTGACGTGTTCAGCACACCGATCTTTCGTTCTACCAACCCATTTGACTCATGTTGGGCGGTGTCAGTGAACGTGTGTACTATCCCTCGCCACTCAAGGTACTGAGCCAGCTGACTCGAGCTGAACTCACCTCCTTGGTCCGTGTGCAGCCTCCGCACCCCTACCTCCTTGTCATAGACAATCTGAGTGCGGATGCGTTCTATCAGAAGACATATCATCTCCGCAGCACCGCTTTTTGACTTCAGCGGGATCACATGTGAGTACCTGCTGTACTCATCCACTACTACCAGGACGTAGTTCATTCCGCCTATGCCTACTGGCTTAATCTGTCCAGCCAGATCCGCATGCAATACTTCTCCAGCATACGAGGCATTCTCTGTCACTTTGCCCCCATGCCGTGCTCTGTCACCACTTCTCTGCTCCGCCACGTGGCAACCATGACACTCAAGCGCTACTCCCGTGGGTTTAGGCAACTTGAGGTCATACAGGTCTGGATTCTCAGTCATTAGTTTGAGAATCCGGTTGCCCGCATGATGAAACGAGAGATGTACCAGAAATGCTGGGTCAAGTCGGTAAGAAGATCTCTGACCAATAGGTACACCATCTACCGCAGCGATTCTCGCCTGCTCACCAACCCATTTCCTATTTCTGTGGAAAAGGTTGTTGGCACTGGTCCAGTCTGTCCCTGAATCTACAGGGCGCAGTTCCCATATTGGTCTGCCCGTCCCGCACTACCAGCTCAATGTGGGGTTATCATCACTATCAACTCCCTGCTCACAGTTGCCCACAAATGATTGTGCTTGGTCATAGAAACCCGGCATCTCTACTGTGTTTGCCTTGCCTGTGTGCAAGTACACATTCGACCGCTTCAGCACAGTCGTTGATAGGATATTGATCGGGCTGGCTGGCACCCAGTAGACATGATCCAGCTCAACATCCACAGGCACCAACTCACCCTGTACTGTCACGTACTTCCCCACATTCGCCCTGATAGTGCCCATGCCATATATCTTAAGCCTGCCCTGGTCTAAGGGCTGGCACTCTGTGATATCTGGTGGCTTGATCTCACTGAACATGCTATAGTCAAAGCATATGTTCAGGTCAGACCCGCTATCCACCAGAAAGGTGTATGGCATATTGGGCGACGGCCCATCAGCACAGTCAGCTCGCAGTTCCGCTAGGTCTACCACAGCCACCTGAGGGCCCCCGCGGCCTCTGCCACGGCCTCGCCCTGCAGCTGCCTGTTTCTGTAGGAATTGCTTGACCTCTGCGGAGAGCAAAGGGCAATCTTTCTGCAGATGGCCAGGCTTCTCACAATTGAAGCACTTGCGCTTATCTGCTCCCCCTGCTCCCACTGCGGCAACCTCTGGGGGTGCACCATGGCGACCACCGTGGCGTCCACCACGATACCCTCGTCCCCCAAATCTCTGCTGACCACCGCGATCATCCCGTGGGAATCGCGATGGGGCAGACTGGCTGCTATTCTGAGCATGTGTCAGCAGCGTGGACACTATCTGCTGCACTGGCAGTTGCTGCAGCATCGGCTGCAGCAGTGCATACTCTTTGTCCACTGCCAGTAGCCTAGAGCGGTATAACTGATCAGGCACAGCTTCTCCCAGACCCCTCATCTGGTTCACTATACCAACTACCTCGTTGACATGTTTCTCAAGTGGCTTTCCCGCCTGCCTGGCACCACTGAGTTGCTGGTATAGCTTCTGTATTTCTACTTCGACAGAAGGCATGTACTTGGCATGCAGCAATGCCCATATCTCATGGACAAAATTGCAGTCTGACACGAAATCCCTATCCTCCTTCGGTAATGTCACGAATAGCCAATGCTTGACTGACTCATGAGCCTGGCTATTCTGTGCCAGTGGATCATTCACTAGCAGGCTACTTTCCCCCACCATGTTTGCCCAACTCTCTACCTCTTTCTTGAACACCCGAAAGTGATCATATCTGTGGTTCCATACCGGGAACTTGTGCTTGTCTACTAGCGACTTTCCCGGCATAGACTTAGGCATTACGAGCGATAGCGCGCTCGCGAGAGTTGCAACATCGATCGTCCCGGCTGTTGCTGCCGCCCCGGATGACATCGCAGCCTGCGAAGGCTGCGGTATCGGAGGTGGTATCTGCTGCGCTGCCCATGCTGTCTGGGCAACGTGTGGCACTTCCTGCGCTCCGTGCACCGCTGCCTGAGCACCCGCATTCCCCGTAGGATCAGCGTTGCCCGGCATGGCGGCCTGCAGAGGGTTAACACTGAGATACCCGTAGGTCCCAGCGTCTTGTCCTTCCCCGTGGGGCATGGACTGACCCTCCGCGGCCTGCTCGCGGCGCACTGTAGAGCGAGTGCGATG
The DNA here is from genome assembly GCA_900538255.1 of Ulva mutabilis. NCBI lineage: Eukaryota > Viridiplantae > Chlorophyta > Ulvophyceae > Ulvales > Ulvaceae > Ulva > Ulva mutabilis. The sequence goes on along the minus strand of UNSF01000041.1, from coordinate 511,254 downwards.
ATGCGGAAGGTTAACTGCTCCCTCCACACCGTCAGAACCGATAGACCCTTGGCGAGATGCCATTGAATCGTCTCGGAGTGGTGGTGTCCTGCAACATGACCACCATATGTCGCAGGAAACGCAGACCCGTAGGCCTCTTTGCGAGACCAGCACACAAGCATAATGCAGCTCCGCCGTAGCATTCTGCATTAGCTTTTCTAGTCTCTCTACGGTCGGCTATACACTAGAGCGGTGTAGCACACTCATCGGAGCGTGCAGCCGTAACCGCAGGTTCCCCCTGGACTCTATCGCATGCTAACAGACATCACAAGAATCCCCACAATCATCACCGATACCATGTCGTAATTCAGTGGACCGCGGCCTAAGGCCTGTGGGATCCTGGGCATGTCGTCATGCGCAGGGGTTGGTGCTGTCACATACCTTGCTGTCTTAGGTATCTGTCCGTGACAGCGCCTGTACCTTCAGTTGGAGGATGAATGCACGTGAGTCTTAGGACAGTAGAAGAGAGAGTGATTACACTACGATCTGTAGAGCCTATATAAGCGTTCAATCAACGTCTCATACGGATACGATCAGAATCAATGTCTGCGGCACGCAATCTTGCATGCATTGCTCGTGCATATGGTCAGCCATCGGTGCATGGCTGCCCCATAGCCACTCCGGATCAGCACCGTGAATCCACTCCATGCATGGTCACCGTAGTCCTGTGCATGGCTGGATCACGACAGTTCATGCCTCCTATGCCTACTGGCTTAATCTGTCCCGCCAGATCCGCATGCAGCACTTCTCCAGCATACGTGGCATTCTCAGTCACTTTGCCCCCGTGCTGTGCTCTGTCACCGCTTCTCTGTTCCGCCACATGGCAACCATGACACTCAAGTGCTGCTCCCGTAGGTTTGGGCAGCTTGAGGTCATACAGGTCTGGATTGTCTGTCATCAGTTTGAGAATCCGGTTGCCAGCATGGTGAAACGAGATATGCACCAGGAACTCTGGGTCGAGTTGGAAAGAAGATCTCTGACCAATGGGTACACCATCTACTGCAGCGACTTCCGCCTGCTCACCAACCCATTTCCTATTTCTCTGGAAAAGATTGTTAGCACTGGTCCAGTCTGTCCCTGAATCTACAGGGCGCAGCTTTCACATTGGTCTGCCTGTCCCGCAATACCAGCTCAGTGTGGGGTTGTCCTCACTATCAACACCCTGCTCACAGTTGCCCACAAATGTCTGGGCTTGGTCATAGAAGCCAGGCATTTGAACTGTATTTGCCTTGCCTTTGTGCAAGTATATGTTCTACCGCTTCAGCACAGTCGTTGATAGGATGTTTATCGGGCTGGCTGGCACCCAGTAAACATGATCTAGCTCAATGTCCACAGGCACCAGCTCGCCCTGTACTGTTACGTACTTCCGCACATTCGCCCTGATAGTGCCCATGCCATATATCTTGAGCCTGCCCTGGTCTAAAGGCTGGCACTCTGTGATATCCGGTGGCTTGATCTCACTGAACATGCTATAATCAAAGCAAATGTTCAGATCAGACCCGCTATCCACCAGAAACGTGTATGGCATGTTGGGCGATGGCCCATCAGCACATTCAGCTCGCAGTTCCTCTAGGTCAACCACACCCACCTGAGGGCCCCCGCGGCCTCTGCCACGGCCTCGCCCTGCAACTGCTTGCTTCTGCAGGAACTGCTTGACCTCTGCGGAGAGCAAAGGGCAATCTTTCTGCAGATGGCCAGGCTTATCACAGTTGAAGCACTTGCGTTTGTCTGCTCCCCCTGCTCCCACCGCAGCAACCTGTGGGGGTGTACCATGGCGACCACCGTGGCGTCCACCACGATACCCTCGTCCCCCAAAACGCTGCTGACCACCGCGATCATCCCGTGGGAATCGCGATGGGGCAGGTTGGCTGTTAGTCTGAGCATGCGTTAGCAGCGTGGACACTATCTGCTGCACTGGCAGTTGCTGCAGCATCGGCTGCAGCAGTGCATATTCTCTGTCTACTGCCAGCAGCCTAGAGCGGTACAGCTGGTCAGGCACAGACTCTCTCAGACCCCTCATCTGGTTCACTATACCAACTACCTCGTTGACATGTTTCTCTAGTGGCTTTCCCGCTTGTCTAGCACCACTGAGCTGTTGGTACAGCTTTTGTATCTCTACCTCAACTGAAGGCATGTACTTGGCATGCAGCAGTGACCATAGCTCATGGACAAAGCTACAGTCGGACACAAAATCCCTATCCTCCTTTGGTAAGTTATGAATAGCCAATGCTTTACCGACTCATGAGCCTGGCTATTCTGTGCCAGTGGATCATTCACCAGCAAGCTACTCTCTCCCACCATGTTTGCCCAACTCTCTACCTCTTTCTTGAACACCCGAAAGTGATCATACTTATGGTTCCATACTGGGAACTTATGCTTCTCAACTAGAGACTTTCCCGGCACAGACTTAGGCATTACGAGCGATAGCGCGCTCGCGAGAGTTGCAACATCGATCGACCCGGCTGTTGGTGCCGCTCCGGATGACATCGTAGCCTGCGAAGGCTGCAGTATCGGAGGTGGTATCTGCTGCGCTGCCCATGCTGTCTGGGCAACGTGTGGCACTTCCTGCGCTCCGTGCACCGCTGCCTGAGCACCCGCATTCCCGGTAGGATCAGCGTTGCTCGGCATGGCGGCCTGCAGAGGGTTAACGCTGAGATACCCGTAGGTCCCAGCGTCTTGTCCTTCTCCGTGGGGCATGAACTGACCCTCCGCGGCCTGTTCGCGGCGCACTGTGGAGCGAGTGCGATGGTGCGGAGGGTTAACTGCTCCCTCCACACCGTCAGATCCGATAGATCCTTGGCGAGATGCCATTGAATCTTCTCGGAATGGTGGTGTCCTGCAACATGACCACCGTATGTCGCAGGAAACGCAGACCCGTAGGCCGCTTTGCGAGACCAGCACATAAGCATAATGCAGCTCCGCCGTAGCATTCTGCATTAGCTTTATTTAATCTCTCTACGGTCGGCTACACATTAGAGCGGTGTGACACGCTCATCAAAACGCGCAGCCGTAACCGCAGGTTCCCCCTGGACTCTATAGCAAACTAATAGACATCACAAGAACACCCACAATCATCACCGATATCATGTTGTAATTGAGTGGACCACGGCCTAGGGCCTGTGGGATCCTGTGCATGCCGTAGTCATGCGCACGGGTTGGTGCTGTCACATAGCTTGCTGTCTAGTTATCTGTCCGTGACAGCGCCTGTGCCTTCAGTTGGAGGTGAGACTTGACAGAAAGAGAAGAGTGATTACACTACGCTCGAAAGAGCCTATATAAGCGTTCTCTAAACGACTCATACGGATACGATCAGAATAATTGTCTGCTAGCATGCAATCTGCATGCATTGCTCGTGCATATGGTCAGCCATCGGTGCATGGCTGCCCCATAGCCACTCCGGATCAGCACCGTGCATCCACGCATACATGGTCACCGTAGTCCTGTGTATGCCACCATGCATGGTCACCGTAGTCCTGTGCATGGCTGGATCACGACAGCTTGGAGCGGTCACTAGAGATGGGGTTCACTGCTAGCAAATTGGCACTCTTGTTGTCTCCCCACAGACTTGGCTTCACAGCCGACAAAGCAAGATCAGTGCACAAATGCTTAGCCCACATCACCTCATTGGCTGCTGAGCTCATTGCAATAAGCTCTGCCTCAGTCGTGTCACCAGCCACAATAGTCTGTCTCTTTGAACGCCAGAACACACAGTTCCCATGCATCCGGACTATCACTCCTGACACACTTTTCAAGCATGCACCAATTGAAGTCAGCATCCGTGAATGCTTCCAACACCGCACTTCCCTCATTGGAGCCACTAAAAGTCAAGCCAACATCCATGGTCCTTCGCAGGTATCTCAGTACATGCTGGACAGCAGCCCAATGACACTGCGCACTCCCAGCCATATGCCTGGCCAAGACATTACCCGGAAAGGAAATATTAGGACACGACACAGCAGCCACATACTGGTTGCTTCCTTCAGACTAAACACTTTCTGCTTTGGTACCAACGGCATTGGTGCCTTTCTGCACTCACCCACACTGAACCTCTCCAGCATGTCCCTGATGTTCTTTCTGTGCAAAATGGTGATAGTGCAAGCAGACAGATCACGTATGACCTCCATACCCAGCACATATTCCAGCTCCCCCAGGTCACGACCCTCAAATGCCTCAAGGATCTTACTGATGGCATCATCCATCTGCTCCTTACGACCAAAGATCAACAGATCATCAACCAATAGGAAAATAAGAAATCGTCCTATTTTGCAAATGAACAGTGCAGAATCACTGGCTGATCTTACAAAGCCCATTCTCAGCAAGAGCTCTGCAAGCGCTTTATGCCACTCCCTGGCAGCTTGCTTCAGACCATATAACGCCTTTTCCAGGCGCCACACCATACCAGACCCATCATCCAGAACAGGAGGTTGTGCCACATACACTTCCTCTTCCGGAACACCATTTAAGAAAGCACAATTATGTCGTGATCCAGCCATGCACAGGACTACGGTGACCATGCATGGTGGCATACACAGGACTACGGTGACCATGTATGCGGGGATTCACGGTGCTGATCCGGAGTGGCTATGGGGCAGCCATGCACCGATGGCTGACCATATGCACGAGCAATGCATGCTAGATTGCGTGCCGCAGACAATGATTCTGATCGTATCCGTATGAGACGTTTGGTTGAACGCTTATATAGGCTCTACTGATCAAAGTGTAATCACTCTCTCTTCTACTGTCCAAAGTCTCACGTGCATTCATCCTCCACTGAAGGTACAGGCGCTGTCACGGACAGATACCTAAGACAACAAGGTATGTGACAGCACCAACCCCTGCGCATGACTACGACATGCTCAGGATCCCACAGGCCTTAGGCCGCGGTCCACTGAATTACGTCAAGTATATAGGCAATCGCTGAGCCTCTGAGTCTTCAGTGTCTCTATACTGAATACTACAGAGCTCGCTCAGGTATGTGTGGTGGGTCGTATTGTGAGTGTGTGTTCGTGTGTATTGGGTAAGCTGTGAGTGTGCGCATCACTGCAGGTCGAACTGATTTTGCATTGCGCATCGTCGTTCTCTAAAGCTTATCCTACGTATTCCTTCAGGTTTGTTTCTTTGTAAAGTGTCTCTATACTGAATACTACAGAGCTCGCTCAGGTCGAACTGATTTTGCATTGCGCATCGTCGTTGTCTAAAGCTTATCCTACGTATTTCTTCATTTTTCAGCACGATCAGCTTCGCTCGTTGCTGATTAGCGAGCGGAGCTACACTGCTAGTCAGGGCATCAGAGATACCCATGATCATTGCATACGCCTCAAGGGACGTAAGCCAAGTTTGGAAGTTGTGATTTGTCAACGGCCCACAGTCCATTTTAACATCTTTCATCGATATCGAACTGTGGTCCTGCGGGACGGCCGGTGTAGCGGTTTGAGTATCGCTACCTACGACGGTGCCACGTACCGCGGCTGCGGGCGTGGTACCTCCTCCGGGCGTGCCGTGATCTGACATTACGACGTCTTGTCAATCCTAACGATTCCGTTCAATGTTTAATTCCGCAGAGTTGTAGCGAGCCTGAGCCCATAACCTGAAGGAATACGTAGGATAAGCTTTAGACAACGACGATGCGCAATGCAAAATCAGTTCGACCTGAGCGAACTCTGTAGTATTCAGTATAGAGACACTTTACAAAGAAACAAACCTGAAGGAATACGTAGGATAAGCTTTAGACAACGACGATGCGCAATGCAAAATCAGTTCGACCTGCAGTGATGCGCACAGTCACAGCTTACCCAATACACACGAACACACACTCACAATACGACCCACCACACATACCTGAGCGAGCTCTGTAGTATTCAGTATAGAGACACTGAAGACTCAGAGGCTCAGCGATTGCCTATATACTATCAGGAGCCTAGGGCGACGAACGCGAAAAGAGTGTGGTACCCTCACGCATGCATGAGACTGTCATTCTCAACAACTACTGTGGAGCTCCCAGCATCATGCTCACGCGCATCTTCCGGGGAAATGCGCTCAACATCTGCATCATCTCTCACATTCACTCCCACAGCATGGACAGCAGGACTTAAGTTTCTGCAAATCAATTTGAAAGGCTTTGGAACCCATTGAACCCTCACCTCTGCTGGTGGATCAAGATGTTCTCCGCTGCCTCCTGCGGCACGTAAGTGCTGAGGGCAATTGGTGTGCAATTGGTGTGTGTAAGTGCAATTGGTGCCAACTCTCACCCTGAGCCAGCTCCGCCTGCCTCCTCTCTCCACTAGGCACATGCCGTAGCTTGCCTTGCCCCTGACAATCATCACGCTGTGGCACATGCTGTGGCTTGTCGTGCTCCCAGCGCGCTGTACGTCATGACACCGCTGGCCCGTGCCTTCGGTTGTACTTCCCGTGGCTATCAGATTTCGCAGGTGTGGGTGGCTCGCTCGGCTCCCTGCCCATCTACTGTTGGACTCGCCGCGGTGAACGCGAGCGCGATCTGGACTAGGATGCTGAGGGGTAAGACTCCACCGAGTGCGTCTCAGACCTTGGAGCCTCGGCTCCCTCAGCATCTTGCTGTGCCTGCTCCTCAGACACATCATCATCACTTTCCTGTGGGTCAATGCGGCATCCCCCCATGTTCAGCACAGCTCTATTCCTCGTAGGGATCACATCTCTAGGCCTGTTCTCAGAATTGTACAGACCAGAGAGCTGCTCAGCCGCATTGTACTCCCAGTGCGGTACCCTGTTCACACAATCCTCGGCCGTGCAAGCGCAACGCGCTGTCACCACTGCCTCACTGATCTCAGGCGTGTGCCACCGCTCATGTTTGGCTATCAACTCAGAGCCAATAGCACGCGGTGAGAACGGCGGCTTGTTGAGAGAAGCTGTCTAGTCTAGTGCTGAGTGGGTAGTGCGAGTGGCTAATGCATGACGTACCAGTCCATGCTAGTTGATGATCGGAGTTGTGATTCCGGGACGTTGAATGTATATAGTCTAACTGTGGTTGGTGAGCATCATCGAGTGCTTACTGTCTTCCCGGTTTCATGACAGGTTATGGGCTTTTAACGACTCCACTGCGTTATCATGCACCCCAAGGATATTAATTCAGGCGTCGAGCTGACCCAGGCCAATGTGTCGTGATCCAGCCATGCACAGGACTACGGTGACCATGCATGGAGTGGATTCACGGTGCTGATCCGGAGTGGCTATGGGGCAGCCATGCACCGATGGCTGACCATATGCACGAGCAATGCATGCAAGATTGCGTGCCGCAGACATTGATTCTGATCGTATCCGTATGAGACGTTGATTGAACGCTTATATAGGCTCTACAGATCGTAGTGTAATCACTCTCTCTTCTACTGTCCTAAGACTCACGTGCATTCATCCTCCAACTGAAGGTACAGGCGCTGTCACGGACAGATACCTAAGACAGCAAGGTATGTGACAGCACCAACCCCTGCGCATGACGACATGCCCAGGATCCCACAGGCCTTAGGCCGCGGTCCACTGAATTACAACACAATGCCGTTCAGTGGTTTCAGCGCATGGAGATACTGCTTCGCAGTGTCGAGTGCTGGGACGCTGTTACGACTGGTGCTGGGGATGACCAAAAGTTGAATGACACCCGACTTGCAATTTCATGCAATGTCGGCGATGATTTAATACATATCATAGACCCCTTAACGCCTTTCAAAGACTCATGGGAAGCGCTGAAGAAACAGTTCAGTGGGGTAAGCAATGCGAGAAAGATGGCTATCTCATGCAGCCAAGCTTCCTTTCGCAAGATACCGGATGAGACACTTGATCAGTTTCTGACCAGAGCAGAGCAGCTCCGTACTGAGCTCATCTCAGCACAGCTGTTCAAAGAAGCAGAATTCAGTCTAATGTTCCTCGCCGCTCTGGATGAACAGATTACATGGCCTGGGCGCAGGCAATTTCAGCCCAGAATTCACTGCCTTCATTTGCTGACATCACTGAGAATCTGCGTGGCACCTTCTATCAGAAGCTGCATGACAGCTCAGGTGCCACGTCACACTCTGGAGTATATCAAATTGATTCCAGTCAGCAACGGATAAAATGTGAATATTGCCACAAGCCAGGCCATCAGATCTTGCAGTGCTTCAAGCTGCAAAACAATCAGAAGTCATACAGCAATGACTCCAGCCGCGGAAGGGGCCGTGGCAGAGGCTGTGGCCGTGGCCGTGGCGGCAGAGGTCGTGCCCGAGGATCCAACGCCAACCATGCCTCCAGCTTAGCTAGTGCATTCGTTTGCATTTCCTCCAGCAAAGTGTCTGTAGTCAGAGACAAATGGCTGTTTGACTCCGCCACCACTGACCACATGGTGAACCGGCCTGAGTATATCCGTGGTGCGCAGCCGCTGAAGACCACATGCACTGTGGCAAATGAGCAGACGGAAGAAGTCACTGCCATCGGCACCGTCAAGGTCATCAACCATTATGGTGATCGTGTCACGCTCAAGAATGTGGTGCTCGTTCCGAATTTGCAGCACAATCTGATCTCCCTCAGCCGCGCTGATGATGCGGGCATGTCCTACACCGGCAGAGGAGGCAGAATCATTCTTCGTAAGTAATTCAAACAGCTGTTGATTGCCACCAATGTCAATGGCCTCTACGAACGACTGTGAGCCACAGGACTCAGATCAGATGCCCGAGACGGCACTTGCGTCACAAGTCCAAGATGCTGTGCTGTGGCACCGCCGGTATGGTCATGCCGGCTTCAGCACCCTTGCCAAGATGTCTCGAGGCGAAACCGTGCAAGGACTGCCTCCTGCGCACGAATTTGAGAAGCAGCTGAAGTCCACAGCTGTTTGCACGCCGTGTGCGGAAGGGAAGATGAAGAGAGCTCCCTTTCCCAGCACGCATGAGCGAGCGACCTCCAAGTTGGAGCGCTTGCATGTCGACATGGCAGGTCCATTCGTGAGATCGCCCAGCGGGTCTCACTACTACCTGGTGATCGTTGATGATTTCAGCGGTTACAAGATTGTGCTTCCACTGGCCAACAAGTCTGATGCGGCTGATGTGCTGCTGAAGGCCATTCCGCATCTTGAGAAGAAGTACAAAGCACACGTCGGTGCTGTCCGGTACGACCGCGACACAGTTTTTCTCTCCCAGAAGGTGCAGAAATATCTTGAGGAGCGCGGAATTGATTCCCAGCCGACGTCAGGGTACAGCCCACAGGAGAATGGGTATGCTGAGCGTGCCATCGGCACATTGTCAGACCTTCGTGGCGCCCTGCTTGCTGATGCAGGGTTGAACAGAATGTATTTGGTAGAAGCTGTGAAGCATGCAGCTTACCTGTCCAACATCATGAGCAGTGATGGTAGTGCGTCCCCGTGGGAGCTCATGAAGGGCAAGAAGCCAGACATCAGTAGCCTGCACGTCTGGGGTTGCACTTGCCACATGCGCATTCCAGCACAGAAGCGCAAGAAAGGCCAGCTCCCGGCCAAAGCGACAGCAGGCAAGTTTATTGGGTACGATCAGCCCAATTTCAAAGCCTTCAGAGTCCTCCTGCCCAGCGGAAAAGTTGAGATCTCTAAAGATGTCAGATTTGATGAGTCAGCAGCTCCAGCGAGTGATTTACGCCTTGAAGCGCTCTCAGATCTGATGATCCATGTCGCACAACAGCAGCAGCCACCACAGCCTGAGCAGCAGACTCAGCAGCCGGTGCTGCAGCCGGCTCCACAGCAGCATGCACTGCAGCCACAGCAGATGCAGCAGCTCATGGCGAGCAATCCATTGTTCGATGTTGATGAAACAGCGGATCAGGCGCCCGCGCCAGCAGCGCCGCAGCCCAGCTCCCAGCCAACCACTCCTCGGCGCAACCCAGCGCGCAACAGACAGCCACCTCAGGAGCTGTACCAGAGGTACCTTCATGGCCTGCCGCACAATGCACAAGTACATATTCAGCTTTAGGGCTCCCTCCGGAGCCCAAGACAATGCAAGAAGCACTTGCTGGTCCAGAAGCGCTATTTTGGCGCACAGAAGGTGAAGAAGAGTTCAACTCTCTGGTGTCCATGAATGCGTGGGAGCTCATGATGGCTCCCCTAGGCTACAGAGTCATTCCACGCAAGTGGGTTTTCAAGCGAAAGCTCAATGCAGATGGCTCCATCGAGCGATACAAAGCTCGGCTTGTGATCAAAGGCTTCTACCAGAACGAAAGGATTGATTACAATGCAGTGTTTGCACCCGTGGTGCGCGCAAGCACAGTGCGCTTATTCTTCTCCATCGTGGCCAGCTACGATCTTGTTTGTCATTTGATTGACATTAAGAATGCGTTCATCCAAGGAGACCTTGAGGAGCAGATCTTCATGCAGCAGCCAGCTGGCTTTGCTGACAGCACCGGCCGTGCCTGTCTCCTCAACAAGAGCCTCTACGGGCTCAAGTAGGCTCCTCGTGTCTGGAATAAGACACTCTCAGCCCACATTGTCTTCCTCGGTTTCGTCCAGAACAAGATAACAGCGCATTGTTCATGTAGTTCTCAGAGCAGCTTGGCTTCATGCTCATCTTGTGCTACGTTGACGACATTCAGATCGCAGCCAAGAAGTTGTCCAGCGTTCAGTCCGTCAAGAAGGCAATTCTGTCCAAATTCCCCGGCAAGGATTTAGGAGAGTCGAAGTACTTCCTCCAAATGTCAATCCAACGGAACCACCTCTAGAGGACCATTTGTTTGAAGCAGCAGCGTCACATTGAGAAGTTGATTGATCAGCATGAGCTCAAAGATGCCTGGCCTGTTTCCATCCCCATGATCTCCAATGTCTACAAGGATCCACCAGGGTCAGATGTCTCAGATGTAGCAGCAATCTAACAGTACAAGTCCATTGTGGGAGCACTGCTGCACATTGCCAACTACACCCGGCCAGATATTGCCTTTGCTGTGTCATATCTGGCCAAGTCCACCGCTCAGCCAACATGCAACAACTTTGCTAGGCTGAGAGATGTTCTGCTTTATCTGCATGGCACTGTCTCCTACAACTTGTGCTTAGGTGGTTCTGAATGTGCCTTGCATGCTTGTTGTGACTCTGACTGGGCTGTTTGTGTTCATACTCGCAAATCGATCACAGGTTTTGTGATTAAAAGCGGTCTAGGAAGTGTGTCATGGAAGTCCTCAAAGCAGCCAACATTGAGCCGCTCATCATCTGAGGCAGAGTATACAGCAGCGGGAAAAGTTGCTAAGGAAGTCCAATACTTCCTGGATTTGGCTCCACAAGTGGGATTGGGGTCTACATGTATACCAGTGGGCATTGACCATCGAGCTGCGAAGTGCTTGATTGAGGACCCTTTGTCAGCTGCACGTACAAAGCACATAGAGATTCTGTATCATCATGTGAGAGAGAAGGTCCAGCGACAACAGATGAGATTTGTCCCGGTGCCAACGGCCAAGGACCCAGCAGATGTCTTTACAAAGCCATTGCCCCAGCTGTTGTTTGAACGGCATCGCCAGACGCTTGGTGTTGTGCCCTAGACTACGTGGGAGTGTTGAGAGAAGCTGTCTAGTTTAGTACTGAGTGGCTAGTGCAAGTGGCTAATGCATGACGTACCAGTCCATGCTAGTTGATGATCAGAGTTGTGATTCCGGGACGTTGAATGTATATAGTCTAACTGTGGTTGGTGAGCATCATCGAGTGCTTACTGTCTTCCCGGTTTCATGACAGGTGTGTTTGCTGGCTCATTGCATGTCAACGTCGCACCTCTGTGTAATTTCATCGAGTGCTCAGTGACTTCCCTGTTTCATGACACGGCTCAACCTCAGGCAACTCATCATCCGGCACAAATCGCCGACTCAATTGCCTGCCTGGTTCCCAGTGTGTGTGCCCCAGCGCTGGATGCTCCCCCTCAGCCCATTCCACATTTCTGCCCCTCTCTGGCATCATGTGATCACGAATGGCTGGCGGTCGCACTGCCCTAACACTAGTTGACTTCAACCATTTCTTCATGTTGGGCAAGAAACCAATGTCAGGTACGACTGGAGTATGCTCATCAGGCATGATCTCAAGTTCTCCCAGCTCATAGTTTCTTAACACGACCGGATCCACCGTAGCTTGTTCCGACATGTGAAAACTTTTCGCGAACTCTCTCAGCAGAGCTGGTGGAGCTGCTGTGTGCCTATACATGCGCACTGCTCCCCTATTCCCTCGCTTCACGTAAGCTCTGTCCATGTGAGGACCTGCACCCGGTCCCATATAGAAACCGAGCACTCCTCTCTCGTCCAGGTGCCTGAAATCCTCTCTCCAGGCATACACATATATCGGAGACCCGAAAGGATTCACCTGAGCCACCACCAGATGGAACGCGTCCTCACTCACATTCCGAAACCACAACAGATATGGCAAAATCTGTCTGACATCCACATTCTTCACACACATAGCGACGAACTCTGCATCGCCCCTGGCTATCCCTGCATCGGCCAGAGCCTGCAGGCTCATCTCCTGAGCCCTGGCTCGCCTGGACTTCAGTTGAGTAGCTCTCGCGGTCTCATGCGTTGACCACGTCTCATAACTGCACTCCACATGTCTCTCCTCTAGCTTGTGCTTGCCCTCCTTCCGCCTAACACCCTCTAGAGCAGTGCTGGGCGTCAGGTTGTGCGCATGGTTCACACACATATACGCCTCTGGCCACAGGAATGCAGGCACAGCCGCTTGCAGCAGGCTTGCCCTCACACTCTTGTTCAGCACACCGATTTTTCTCTCCACCATCCCATTGGACTCATGCTGGCACGTGGCAGTGCACGTGTGCTCAATGCCACGCCACGCAAGGTACTGAGCCAGCTGGTTGGAGCTGAATTCACCACCCTGGTCAGTGTGTAGCCTCCGCACCCCAATCTCTGTCATAGACAATCTGAGTGCGAATTCTCTCAATCAGCAGGCATATCATCTCCGCAGCCCCACTCTTGGACTTCAGCGGGATCACGTGGGAATATCGAGAATGCTCATCCACCACAACAAGGATGTGACTCATACCCCCAATACCCACTGGCTTGATCTGCCCTGCTATGTCAGCATGCAACACTTCTCCGGCGTTTGTGGCAGTCTCAGTCACTCTGCCTCCGTGCTGTGCCCTATCGCCACTTCTCTACTCCGCCACATGGCAACCGTGACACTCAATCGCCACCCCCGTAGGTTTCGGCAACTTGAGGTCATACAGGTCCAGGTTGTCTCGCATCAACTGGAGAACCCGATTGCCAGCATTGTGAAAAGCGATATGCACAAGGAATGATGGTCAACCTGGAAGGAAGATCCCTGTCCATCTGGTACACCAGTCACCGCAGCCACTTGCCGCTAGTCACGCACCCATTTCCTATTCCTATGGAACAGGTTATTCGCACTGGTCAAGGCTGCTCCACTGTCAACCGGTTGCATCTGCCATATTGGCCTACCTCTCCCACAGAGCCATGTCAGAGTGGGATTTCCATCCTCATCCTCACCCTGCTCACAGTTCCTATGGAACCCATGGGTCTGTTCATGGAAACCTGGCATCACTACCCGGTTTGCATGCTTGCCCGTATGCAAGTATATCTCAGACTTCTTCAACTCCTTTGTCGACAGGACGTTGATAGGACTGGCTGGCACCCAATAGACATTTGTCAGCTCTATGTCTACCGGCAAGATAGTCCATTTCTCATTGACATACTCTCCCAATGTTGCTGTGATCGTGCCCACACCATACATATCCAGCCTGCCTTGGTCAAGGGGCTGACACTGTGGCACATCTGATGGCTTGATCTCACAGAACATGTCAATCTAAGCATATGTTGATGTCTGAGCCACTGTCAATCAGGAACGTGTATGGCATGTTGGGAGATGGGTCATCAGCACAGTCAGCTCGCAGCTTCTCCAGGTCAACAACAGCCACCTAAAGGCCACCGCGGCCTCTGCCACGGCCTCGCCCTGCAGCTGCTTGCTTCTGCAGGAATTGCTTGACCTCTGTGGCAAGCGAAGGGCAATCCTTTTGCACATGGCCAGGTTTATCACAGTTGAAGCACTTGCGCTTATCTGCTCCCCCTGCTGCCCCTGCTCCCACTGCTGCTACCTGTGGGGGTTAACCTCGGCGACCACCGTAGCGTCCACCTCGGTACCGTCGTTCCCCATGGCGCTGCTGTCCACCGTGATCGTCCCGTGGGAACCGCAATGGACTCGGCTTGCTATTGGTCTGGGCATGCGTCAACAGCGTAGACACTATCTGCTGTACTGGCAGTGCCTGCAGCATGGGCTGCAACAGGCTGTACTCCTTGTCTACTGCCAGCAACCGTGCTCTGTATAACTGATCAGACACAGTCTCACTTAGTCCCCTCATCTGATTCACTATGCCCACCACCTCATTCACATGCTTCTCCAGCGGCTTGCCAGCCTGCTGGGCACTACTGAGCTGGTGATACAGCTTCTGTATCTCTACTTCCACTGACGGCATATACTTAGCATGCAGCAATGACCAAACCTCATGGACGAAGCTACAGGTCGCTACAAAGTCCCTATCCTCCTTTGGCAGGGTAATAAACAGCCAGCGCTTAACCTGCTCATGAGCCTGGCTGCTCTGAGCAAGTGGATCATTGATCAGTAAGCTACTCTCACCCACCATCTTTGCCCAACTCTCTACCTCCTTCTTAAATATTCGGAAGTGGTCATACTTGTGGATCCACACCGGAACTTATGCTTTTCTGCCAGAGACTTTCCCGGTGCTGGCCTGGGCATGGCAAGCGACAGCGCTTGCGCCAGCGTACTCACATCAATAGATCCAGCTGTAGCTGCTACTCCCGATGACATCGCAGCCTGCAAAGGCTGCGGTACTGGAGGCAGTATCTGCTACGCTGTCCGCACACCTGGCGCTGCGAGGTGTGCTTGCTGCGCCCTGTGTGCCGTGGCGTGAGCTCCTGCTTCCCCCGTAGGATCAGCGTTACCCGGCATAGCGGCCTGCAGAGGATGTGTATCGAGGTACCCGTGGGCCCAACACGATGTTCTCCCCCGTAGGTCATGAACTGTTTCTCCGCGGCCTGCTCGCGACGCGCTGTGGAGCGCGTGTGGTGGCGACGACGAACTTCTTCTCCATCCTCGCCATCAGAACCGATAGATCCTGGCGAGATGCCGTTGGAACTTCACGGCGTGGTGGCATCCTGCAACACGACCTTCGTATGTCGCATGACACGCAGACCCGTAGGCCTCTTTTCGAGACCAGCACACTAACAGAATGCAGTCCAGCCGTAGCGTTATGCATCTGTGTATCCTAGTCTCTCTACCAACTCTACAGCTAAACGCTATAGCGGTGTGAATCGCTCATCGGAAGACTCAGCCGTAGCCGCAGACTTTCCCCTGGACTCTATCGCAAGTGTATGGACATCACAAGAATATCCACAATCATTCACCGATACCATGTCGTAAACCAGTGGACCTCAGCCCTAAGGGCATTGTGGGATCCCGTGCATGCCGTAGCTATGCGTAGGGGGTCGGTGCTGTCTCATACCTGTGCTGGTATACAGGCTCTGCTGTGACAGCTCCGCTCTCTCTCGGTGGATAGATAGTACGTGAGTCTCAGCAGAAGAAGAGTGATTACACTACGATCTGTAGAGCCTATATAAGCGTTCAATCAACGTCTCATACGGATACGATCAGGATGAATGTATGCTTGCACGCGATCTGCATGCATTGCTCGTACATATGGTCAGCCATCGGTGCATGGCGTCCCATAGCCACTCCGGAACAGCACCGTGCATTCACTCCATGCATGGTCACCGTAGTCCTGTGCATGGCTGGATCACGACAGCAAGCTGCTGAGGGGTGAGACTGTGGCCGTTGCCACGGTGATTGTGAGGTGGCTGTGGTTGATCTAGCTGAGCTGCACGCAGTCTGTGCCAGTGTGCCATCACCCAACATCCCTTACACTTTCCTGGTCGACAGTGTCTTACACCAGTAGATCGCGGCCTATGGAAACCCAGATAGATGCGATTCCAATGATAACCCATAAAGTGCAGTATGGGCTGCAATGGCTTGCCAAGGTCATATAACACCACTGCCATTAGCGCGCACAAATGGGTTGGCCGATGGTTAGATAGCGTAGGTCACTGTATTTGTAAAAGTTCAACTCCACGATGTTGGCAGGACCAGCACTGGCAAAATTCAGAGATAGACTGCAGCTCAAGGTTGTTGGGGCTTAGTGT
Source organism: Ulva mutabilis (assembly GCA_900538255.1). Classification (NCBI taxonomy): domain Eukaryota; kingdom Viridiplantae; phylum Chlorophyta; class Ulvophyceae; order Ulvales; family Ulvaceae; genus Ulva; species Ulva mutabilis. Next base: position 495,048 of record UNSF01000041.1, on the reverse strand, counting down.
AGGGGGAGTGTCATGATCAAGCCATGCACAGCGCTACGTTTGCATGTATGGAGTGGATGCATGGTGCTCATCCGGAGTGCTTGCACCGATGGCTGCCCACATGCACGAGCAATGCATGCGGGTTGCATGCGACCATGCAATGATTCTGATCGTTTCTGTATGAGTCGTTTAGAGAAAGCTTATATAGGCTCTACAGACTGTAGTGTAATAACTGTTCTTCTGTTACAGTCTCACGTGTATTCATCCACTATCGAAGACACTGGCGCTATCACGGCAGAGCCTGCTAACCAGCCAGGTATGTGATAGCACCCCCCTTGCGCATACCTTTGGCACGCACGGGATTCCACAGGCCCATAGCTCGCTGGCAAGGGGGAGTGCGGAGCTGTGCCGCTCACCAGGGTGCCGCACAGGAATTCACAACAGATTAAACCCAAACCTCGCGTTGTTTTCTCTGCATAGGTGAGAACTCTCTACTTTGCCTGAGATATACATGGAGGTGCACCGCATATGCAACATGAAGGCACCGCTAGCCAAAGTATGCAACGATTGACGCCTGTGCGCAAGCATGGGATGAATATGTCTCGGACATCGTGTACTCAAATGACGGAGTGCAGCCTGATGGTCGTTTGCCATGAAGGCAGCCTTGACGCTCTCGCTTATAGAGTTTGTCGCAACTGACAAATTCCATATTTGAAGGTCAACATGTGTTTTCCAAACACATGTTGACCTTCAAATTGTCGCATACGGGTTTTCTACCGGCTATTACCTTATGCCTCATGAACAAGGTCACGCTTGCATGAAACGGCATTGAGCTACCAAAATTGCTCATGCCTCATGGACACCCCAGAGATTCGGAAATGTTGCATGTGCCCTGAAGCAAGGCAAGCATCTATTGTAACCACAATACCTGACCAGCTGCGTGACGTAGGCCATTTCTGAGAATGCCACACGGCATCCACCACTTTTTGGCAAGTGTTCACAAGCAACGCAAAGACTCGTGAATGGCACATGCGTGTCACAGGTGAGAGGGGCAGGCCTGAAATCTCCATGAGTTGTGGAGGCGACCTCATATCGCTATTATTGATGCAAAGCTCTCTTGCACAAACGCAATCATTCACAACAACCTGTGCCGTGACGCCGTGAGCATCGTACAAATGAAAATGTTACTGGAATCTGACGGGCTTTTGTGTGGCTCACATCTGCGCACAGCACACCAGTGATGGATGATACATGACATTCGGGACACTCCACACCTCCGCCCAGCACAACCCACCACATTTGATAGAAGGGCTTGAGCACAGCTGATTCAGTTTTAAGGCTGCCAGTGCAGAGCTATCGTGTACATGTTGGGAGACATGTAATTTCGGATCAACGCCATCCAAGGGACAGGCCGAAAACTATCGCGGTGCCACATACCGGTAGCGTCTAACCCTTTCCGACCTCCACGGTATTCTGACTATTTATACAGCCACGGTGCCTTTGAACGGTGATGGATGTCCCATTACAATCAGATAGATTTCAGCTCGGTGGCATATTGTAATGGTCTGCTGTGCGCCTCAAATACCGCACAATTGCCAAATATTGAACCCCTCAATCTGAGTTTACGCTACGCATTCCCAAATATAGCAGCGGTGTTGGACACTTTTAAGAGCAATTGTCCAGTAAGGCGATCCATTAATTTGCAAGTACCGGGTAAGCAATCTCGGCAGCAGGCCACATTGCAAAACATGCACAACATAGCCACATAGCTGCCGAATCAGTGCATCAAGGCTCCTCCATGGGTTGTGCAGCTACATCACTGCTGTTGGCATCCGCTTTCACTTCGTCTGCAGGGGAATCTTCTTCCATCGGTGCTGGTCCGCTGGCTTTCTCGGGCTGGTCTGTTGGTTTGCCTTCCGCTTCCGGTTTAGGCGCTGGAGGTGGTGCTTTGTTCACGATGGGGTGCAAAACATTGTCCAGAGTCTGCTTCCGTTCAATCAACTCATGTGTGAGCACTGCAGGTGGATCAACTAGGGACAGTGCCGATTGTGCAGCTGCTTTGCTCTCCAACCATGACAGGGCTGCGGCGCATTCAGCCCTGACAACCTCACGATCACGAGTTTCGATGTGAGCATACATAGGTTCATCTGTCTTGACCCACTCCAGCCCATGCTGGCATGCATTTGAAAGTGCCTGCATGGCCTGATCCCTTGTACCAGCCTCATTGTACCTCAGAAGAATTGGGTCACCTTTCTGCTTCAAGTCCACGTGTTTGGCATCGTATACCTACATAGAATGCTCACCTCGCCTGGGCCACATGAGGAATGCAATTCATTGTAGGGCAATTGATCTCAAGACCTACCGAGGCCACATAGTTGACAGTGCGCATGCAGTCTGGACCACCTTGAATGATGTCACACTCAACAAATATCAATTTGTGAAATAAATTTTATGATGAAACTACATCATGCATGCAAAGGGTGCACACCGACTTCTTCTCATCTTCCCCATCTTCGTACAGCCATTCCTCCATAGCATTGAGCTCAGAGACCAATGCATCTCGTTCATCTGTCTTCACAAAGTTGGCACAGTCACCCTGGACCTTGGAGCGTAACATGTAGACATACTCCTCCAATGCATTCTTTGACTCATCTGTTGCACGCTGCAGTGAGTCAGCTGCTGCCATTTGGCCCTCCTCCTCTAGGAGCCTGTGTTTCGTCTCTGAGATCAGGTCAGCATGGAAGACTTGCGTGATCCCAACGTCCTTTGACACCTGAGGAAAACCGGGGTTGGCTTGCAGCAGTTTCACAGAAGAAAGAAAAACAATCATCGTATCACTTTCAATACAAACGTGACGCGGACGAAGAAGTGCAAAGAACAAGTACAAGAGATGGTGCAAAGCATGATTTGACACCCGACACGGAAAACACTGTACTCCACAATGCCATACAGTTTCAAGTGACAAGAACAATAGAACTTTCAGCAAGCCATTCCTATGTTCGGATTGATTTTCGAAAGAAATCTATTCACAGCGAACCTTTTTGGTTTTCTTCACACTGGGCTTGGCTTCAGCAGTTACGTTGGTGTCCATTGCACTCGTGGGGTTTTCTGTAGTTTCAGCAGATGCATTCCCTTCGACTGAAGGTGCTGGTGTGGTAGCTGTGTCAGCTGGGGCAACATCCTCCACTTCAATCTTGTGGCAGTGCACTGCTTGCACACAGTTCACCAGGCCATGCAGATCGAGTTCAAACGAGACCTTGCATGACAGACTTGTTGCACCTGTGGGAGTCTTGTGTGGTTCCGTGACTTTGAAGGTTGCAATCTCTTTGGAGGCCTGCAAAAGAAAATGTGAGGGACGACATGTATCAAGATCCGATCGAGACATGATACAGCCTGACAAACGTTCACATCTGTTCACACAGCTACTACAAATGCTACCACACATATGCATCCATTGCAACTGAAACATTGATCGCATTTGCATATGTGGGGATTCTGCGATCATACCCCACCAATGTCACTGTCTTCACTGTAGGTTGCTTCAATCGAAAATGGTTCTGTTTTCATGAACGCAACGTTTTTGATGCATGGGATGTACTGAGGTGCTCCCTTGCCATCCTTAACAACCTCCCCAAACAGCTGGCTTGTTGTAGCTTCGCCATCCTTCTCCCAGGATATGTTGATCTTGAAAGGGTAAAGGTCTTTGACATCAAAGTGCCGGACCTGAAATATTGGGGACAGCATCGCTGCTTGCAAGGAGCACCCGCGTGACACACACTCTTTGCTGTTCATAGTCCTGAAAGATATCATTTGTGAAGGTATGAACAGTGCGTCAATAATGGATCAAAATCAGGTTGCATGCACAAGTAGAAGAAACTGACCTTTTGGGTTCTTGCTTAAAGAACTCAGCAACCTTGCGGACAATCGCTGGTGTTCGTGATGCACCGCCAACCATCTCAACGCTGGAAATTTGCTCAATCGTTAGCCCTGCTCTGTCAAGTGCATCTGCACACGGCTTGAGGACACGCTCCAGCACAGGCGCTGCAAGCTGCTCGAACTGCTCCAGCGTGATCTCAGACCTGTAAGTTTCTTTGAAAGCTGACCGAAATGGAATTGATACACGACGTATGATGCATATGTACGATAAACATGAAGTGTTGTTACATGATGGACAGGCCCTTAAGGCTGACACAAACAAGAAGCAGTGCACACAGTCAGTGCAGACTGCGTCACGTTGCGGTCAGTGTGCTGTATGTTTGCGCTGCTGCTGTGTTCCTTATGAGTGTGATTCATGCCATGCTGCTTGTGATTGTTTGTTTGGCTCCGAGCTTCCTTCTCTGGGCGCTGCTGAGGCCTTGATCTACCACAACGTAACCAACCAAAGCGTCTGAACTATATGAGGCAGCAAGCACCTGAAGTCTGTGTCTTCCATCAAGCATTCCACTGAGATTGGTGCCTGTGGGCCGGTCGTGAGAATTTGCCTGCTCTTCTCGACCTGCGTCTTCATGCGAAAGCTAGCTTTGGGATTTTCCGCAATATTCAATCCTGTCTTGGATTTGAACTCTGCGCCGAAGTGTGCTACGAGGACCCCGTCCAGATCGCGGCCTCCTAATGAGCGATCCCAAGCATGGGCTTTCACTTCCATCTGAGCTTTCTTGAATTCCACGATACAGACCTACATGGCAGCACTGATAAGCGGATTCGTTATATAAACGCTGAAAAAGGACCAGTGCGGGATGATGTGGGATAAAAGCTGGTCAAGATGGCCGGACAAAGCCATACACACCGCCTTCTGGAGTCTTCCATGATCGCGCAAGGCACCCGTAAGCGAGACGAACGCACCTGCAGGGATGAATGGCCCACATCTACGAACGCGACATTCACAGGTTGATCCTCGGGGAGGTCGGGTTTGAAAATGCCCCAGTTGAGGGCAGCGGCTGTTAATTCGTTCATCAACCGCAAGCACTTTAACCCAGCGACATCAGCGGAAGTGAGCATAGCACGTCGTTCAGACTCTGAGAAATAAGCTGGAACCGCCACAACGCAGTCTGTGATCGCGGATCCTTGATCAGCCTCCGCCGTGGCCTTCAAGTCCTTCAGCAAGCTGGTCATGACTTGCTCGGGAGACAGCGTCCTGGACTCGTTGAGGTACATGACGGAGATCAGACAGCCTCCATCTGCTGCCTCGGTCACCTTAATCATCATATCTTTGATGTCTTGCTGTACCGTAGGGTCCCGATACTTGCGCCCGATGAGCCGCTTGACTTGGACGACAGTGTTTTTCACATTCATCATCATTCTAGCAGCCCCATCAACACCAACAAACCGCATTTTATCACCATATGACACGATCGCAGGCGTTTCGCGCTTACTTTCGGAGTTCATGATCACATCAACGCCCCGCTTGCGCGCGAGGGCTACGCAGGAGGTGCAGTTGCCGACGTCTAGACCAGCAACACTCATGATTAATATGAACGCCTAAAACGACACGAGCAGAACACCGTAAGCGCAGTTTCTTCGGCAGGGTCTCAAGTGTTCGCGCTGCCGTTCACAGCTCTCGCATATCAGAAACTCGTGGCAGGCTTCACAATTCGCAATAATGTCAGTACGTATACGCATCTGCATGTAAACGCTTGGCCATGGGTGATCGAGCATGCTAACGAGCACGGCTCGAGCTCGGCACAGAAACTTCCAGAGTGCTCAGCACAGCCTGGCCGATGCTGCGACGAAGCCACCAGTGGCCACAGCTGCGGGCATACGATCAAGCGTCTTGGGCCCTCGCGATCGCGCAAGGCCTCTCACAAAGAGCGCGACGCGGGAGAGTACAGTTTACGTGTCCCATGAGCCGCTTACAAAGAGGGCGTGTCAGCGGTGTCGACTTTGCCAAACGAAGAGGAAATGCAACGCCTGGGCGCACCTGTCACCACCACCTGGCATCGCTCCAAGATGGCGGACTTCCCGTGAGTTTGGGTACTGGCAGCTTGAGTGCCAGTGACAAGAGGTTGCTATGCACGCATCAAAGAAGCTCAACCAGACGAGGCATGGCGTAGATGTATCTGACACGTTGCAGTGAAAGCGAATTATTAAGAATTTGGGCAGCATTTGACTTACTTGCGGCACACTGCACATGCTTTTTTTGAGCAGTGGGATGCACAACGATAGCGCAAGCGCTGTGTGCTAACATGGTCAGTGCATGGCTGGAGGAGAAGCCAAATTTGTGGCTCAGGTGGGGTGGCGTGGGTGTGGGTGGATACAAGGCAGCACAATTCAAGTATTTGGCAATTTTAGCGATTGCTACTGCTCTTACATGGGTTTGTAGAAGTGGGAAAACATTCACCTCATTTTCCCGCTACAGTTCCTGTGACAGCGCACCTGATGAAGCAGGAAAGAGGCAGTCCTTCGCATGTCCTTCGCAGCGTTCCTGTTCTTTGGGTTGCACATTGTTGCCGTTTTTGCGGCTGGTGCATTGTATCGGCATGACCATGACAGTCTCGAAGACGCCGTGTGTGCTGTGCATTCAGGTAACACATCACTCCACGAATCCTCAATGCTAGTGCCTTGATGTGTTTCTCGACATCGTCGCAGCGAACAAGGTGCCTGAAGTCTTTTGTTTGCTATATATAGCATGCACCTGCTGCTGCAGAGCTGTTCACAGTAAAACTGATTGGTTTTGCCATTCTTTGTGCGATTACGTTCTTGGCAATTGATTATCGAGTTTTTGATGGCTACTTCCAGGTCGCTCGGTGTCTGGCATGCGTGTACCTGCTAATGCAAATTGTGGTGTGCAATTCGATTACACACCACTGTGCCTTGCGGTTTACATGCCATGAGTAGAGTCAAACAGCCCATGTCATGCAGGTATTACTGGATACTATATTACTTATCAATCAGGTCTGCCTAAAATGTAAAATTAACCATAGATTGGCAAGGATTTTGTACTTTCCTTGACTCATGCGATTGCAGGCACTGCTGTCCAAGGCTGGTTATGAGTGGATGCTTGTGCTTTCAAGCGCAACTCTGTATGGAGTGTCTGTCACAGCTGTAAAACTTCTGTATGTGCTATTCCCTGTCTCCAGTAACTGCCAGAATGGTTGGATCATCATCAATGTGACAGTGGTTTTTTCTGTCCTTATGCTGACACTGTCGGTTTCCAAGGTAAGGCGGCATGACGCTGGACTTTTGACCGCCGCTCTGACAACGGCTTATGCGATGTATCTGTGTAGCATTAGCGTGGTCAATGGTGCGACAGACTCTGGTTGCTCATCCCTCATGAGTGGCACGGGCACGTCGCGCTGGATGGTGGTGAGGTTCTCCACTGATTGTTTATGAGTGGATCCAGGAGCTACCATAGCTCGGTCATTGTTGTGGTCATTGATACTTGGATGTTGATGGTGATGCAAGTATCGTGTGGATTCGAAAAGTTCACCTGCACAGGGACTGCAGGTGCTGAGCTTTGTGATCACCTTGGCAGCTCTTCTGGTTTCATGTTTCAGGACTGCTACCAGCTGTGTTGATTTTGTGTCTGGATCTGACACTACTAAGCGGCTGTTTGTCTCAGATGACATTGACAACGATCGCCTTGGGCCAAACACGACGCTGGTGTTTCATCTGTCTTTTGCGTGTGCAACTTGCTTTGTGCTCATGGTGCGAGTCTCGACTGTTATGTCCGGCATAATGTCGTGGTCTGATTACACTCTCTGTTGCATGATCCTGCACCTGAAGCAAGCTGGGTAGTCAGTACATGATAGTGGATGAATGTCAGGTGCTGATGAACTGGACATTGGAGGGCACTCCAGGGTACTTTGATGTGGCGCGCGGCACCGGCAGTCAATGGGCAACCGCAATGACAGCATGGACGTGCTGTTGCATGTACATTTGGATAGTAGTTGCGCCCGTTATTTGTCCAAACCGTGAATTTTGACATCATTGCCACGATTCCAAGTCCTGGTCCCTATCTACATCTACATCCGCAAATGACCATGTGCTTCCATGTTTCCTACACAATTGTGCAATCATGCTGTCTGCTACACCGCCTTGTCTCAGGTCCTTGTATCTGGTTCCATTTTGTCTTCAGAACAACCAAAACGATGGAATATATTCACAGATCAGATGAGTATGATCTAGATGTCACATGCAAGACGTGTGAACTTTTGTTGTCTGATTTGAATCAGCAAGGACATTGAACTTGTGCCTCCAGACCAATGTAAGCATATCCATCAAACAAAAACGGCGGCGCTGGCACAGAGACCCTAAATGTGCATGAGTGTCAATGGACGTTGCAGGCGCTCATGTATGACAAGAATCCCATCTAGTTACTCTGCCTGGCCAGGTAGTCAGGCAGGACTTACAGTCCAACCCCACAACCAGCGATGACGGAGTGATGGCGTCTGAACGATGCCAGGTAGACAACAACTGTAAATACAATCTGGGCAAGCGTTCCAGGTGGACAAGCGTTCCAGGTGCAACACACATCATGAGAACCTGTGACACCGTAGGGGGGGGGGTCAAAGGTAGAGCAAGTTGTATAAGTGTGCACAAACTGCATACAAGACATAACAGATTTTGACAATGAGTGTGGACACACAGGCCAGAGAATGTGACATTTCTGTACACAGTCTCATGTTCCACGCTCACCTCACAGATTCAGTCATCCTCCATTCCCAGCCATTGTGCTCATGCACTACAAAATTCAAAGTAACACTCAACAGATCGAAGTCTCTAGAATGGGCACACCCATCTTGCCAGTGTGGTGATGATGTATGGGAAAGGGACCAACGGCTGAAACTGTAAATTTCCCGGGACCTCCACATCCATAAAGTCAAGAACATCGGTCACAAGATCGTCCTTCCCGCCTCTAAAAGGTTCCTCAATCAGCTTGGAAGTGTGAGTGGCTGCTTGATACACCTTATGCCGCACTTCAGTGCCATGATCCCTCAAACATCTGAAATCAGATTCACATTCATGATTCAGTAGAACACACACAGTGGCCAATGCTAGTTAAGCACAGTAATAGCGGAGCGGCAGCATACTTTGCCATCTCTAACCTTTCATCACATGGAACAGAAACGTCGTCCTGTGCATGTAGGAGCATGGAACGTGGGAGATGATACCTCTGTGACGCTGCCTTCAGTTGGGAGACCGGGCACACTCTGTGATAACAGGTATTATCTGAGCTTGACAACGAGGGCTGGAAAATTCCATTGAGCACCCTTGGTGCAAGCCCCCGCTTTTGAAAGTGCAACTGCATTACCTCAATATTATACGGGCTGCAGAAGCCGATGTAACCCTGCAGCTGCGTGTTTTGCTGTGAATACGCAGATCATTGCAACATCCATGTCACCATTGCCAGTCGATGTTACCAGCCCAAACCATAGGGCCGGTAGTCGCCGCGAAATACCACCACTATCTGCATCCTGCTGACTCACATGTGGCAACAATCGTGATAACGCGTGACCTTCAGTCGCATGTGCCATATTTGCAGCGCAATACCTGCTGCAGAGAGGGGTACAGCATGAGGTGAATATCTTGCAAGTGGCACGTCCAACGAAACCCTCTGCTATGCTGCCCGCATTTTTAGTGAGGCACTGTCAAGAGTGCGTACGAGCTCAATGGTAGTATCTGTCTAGATGATCACTACGTAGGGACAGTAGGCCACCAATACACCCGGACGCGCGCGGATTCTCACCTGAATCTGTTCAGGGCGCCAGGGCAATGCCTCGTTGGTGATGGGAATGGACAACGGAGCAATGGTGGCTCTGTGATAGTGCTGCCATATTAGTGCCAATGCCGCAAGATGCCCTCCACAAGATTGTCCCATGAGATAGACTTGTGAACTATCACCTCCAAAACCCTCTATTCTATTCAGCACCCAGCCAATCCCTCGCTGTACGTCGTAGACCATTTCGTCAACTGCTGCCTGTACACACCCTACTCGTAACACCTACATGGAATAGCGGGTGCCACCACCATGTCATCTTCCACCCATACAAGTGCCATGGATGGCAATCGGCTTCGCATGGCCTACCTGAGGGAAATTACGGTAGTCAAGACAGCAGACAATCACTCCACATTGCGACATTCGCCTCGCAAAAACTGCACCCCAAGCCTTGTAGCCAATTATATATGCTCCACCGGTAACATATATCAGCACTGGCACACGGCCATGCTCAAAATGATGACGGTACGGAATGTATATGTCCAGTAAGTTCCTAGCCTGTAAACAGCTCAGATTACAATCCTGTTAGCGGTAGCTCACATACCACATTTGAAAATAATTTTGCAGATGATGAAACTGGAACGCTGAGAGCAATCCTCACATCTCAGATGCATTATGTCATTGCTACCTCGAGCCGGCACTTGAGATCACGTGGGGGATCAGCGATACCTCTCTGCTATACCATACGTTCCTGTGCACACGTGATGAAAAGTAATAGAATAATGCTGTAATAAGAAGTCCGGGCGAGAGCAGCGCGCTGAACAAGACAAGGCGCATGAGACATGCCAACCACTTCCATCCTGCACATTTCCATCAAGAGCGAAAAGATGCAATGCAGCTCAATACCAATAATTGTGATGATTGGTGCAAAGGCTTACCAAAACCTAAATACTGAAAACATGCGTGTGCCAGTTTGAGGCACAAACCGAGTTTCTGCCATGCCAACCTAATCTGCTCTGTCGGCTCAAGCGGAGCGTGTAAGTCAATCAGCTCGTCCTGATGCCGTGGCTGGCTCCGATGCACCATTCGACTTGACCTGAGCCCGCTATCTGGAAATGATTAGTGATTTCCAAAAACCAGAGAGTTCTTGCTCACCAAATACTGCGCAAGGGAGACGAGCGCATGGTGCTACTGTATGTCGGTGACATTCGAAACGAAAGCACGCAGCGATCGACAGGTTTAAGATCCTAGGGCAAGCATCCCGGAATCTAAACGGTCCGGAACGATGCTTAGCGAGTTTGGGTCATCATCATTGTCGCCAAAGACTCTCAACAAGCACAAATGCCACACAACAGTACGCTCGTCCTTATTACACGTTCTGTCTCAATAGAATGTTGTCAACGGAAAGAAAAGACCATGTCCCGGAACTTCGGACCCATGTTCCCGGTGTAACTACACAATCATTGCATGGTACCATCGATAGCACCATCGATGGATGGCCATCCTGCGGTGGTGGCCGAACCTGCTGCGGCCCCAGCAGGGGGCGGACAGCGGTGCGGGGTGCGGACGGTCGCTGTAGGGACCCGACGTATCTTGTGTCAGCGGCAGTGGCTGCCGGTGTACAGCCGTGACGTCAGCATCTGCGCCACGGTTCTCTGTTGTAGCAGCAAAGGCCAACAGAATGGCATCATCCTATTGGCGACCTGTGGGTGGCTTTGACGTGGCTGACGCGATGGTGGGGGAGCTGGAGTGCGCGTGGGGCGCGCCATGTGGGTGTGTGGGTGCGGTTGTGTTGGTTGTGCCGGTTCGTTGTGGCTTTCCGCAAGGGACTGTTGCTGCTTGTTGCTGCCTGCCCTCGGGCTTTTGATCGTCTGCTTGCCTACTGTTGCCTTCGCTGCGGGGCTCTTACGTTGATGTCCGTGCAATACACAATCATTGCATCAGATGACGCGTCATGACGAGTGATTACGGATCGATGACACGCCGTGCACGGGCTGTGGGTGCGCATGCTTGTGAACACTCGTTGTCCAACAACATAATTGCACAGCATGCAGAGGAAAGTATGCCGAATGACGATCAGGCCGGCAATCCAAAACCAACAGTAAATTGACAATCACGCATTCCCTGTCGAATCACGTGGAGCGCCGTCGTCCGAGGGCCGTTGGCATGTGCCACCGCGATTCAAACTGCTGGGGACGGCCACAGACTACTGGCTAAAAAGGGAAATGCGTGGATCGCAAAGAGCAAGAAATGTCCTATCGGCTATGGGGGATCAAGCGTTCTCTTGGTTCAACATCACAGTTGGATTCGGTCCTGTTGCGCGTACTCGAAGGCAAAGGCCTCTCAGCGGACGGAACATCGCCCAACTGAAGAGAGAATATCTGTTTCGTGGAGAGTGCGCTCCCGTTTAAAAAAAAATTATCGCGTCACCGGTTTTGCGTCTCGGGTCAGCAGGACGTTGCTACAGAGCATGGCCATTTGAGCACGTGGCGCCAACCCAGCTCAAACCAATCGCTCACCCAAGAAAATGGCCGAAAGGGCATAAACATGAAATTGAAGCTATCAAGCGCAAGCAGACTATTGAAAAAAATATGGACAATATGCCGCAGCTGATTGCTGACTCAAAGGTGGGTTTGTCACACCATCAGTGGAATCAGATCACCAAACAATACTACGATGACAATCTTCAATCCTTGCAGGAGCGGAAGAGGCTGCCGAATGACATTGCACCTGCTGACCGTTTTTTCATGAGCCAGAAGCAATTGTACAACAAATACGTTCGGGCACGGCAGAAACAGAAATGACTAGCAGAAGCATGCAACTTTGGACTGATTCCTAGACATCGATCAACATGCTTGAAAAAATTCCCTTCACGATCCGTCAGGTAGAATGGCCTCTTGTGTGCTGGATTGCGTTGGGCTCCATTCCATTCCGTTGCGCAATATCCACCGAGCACATTTCATGATTAGTGGTTCAACATCAGGAGTCCATAGCTGTCCACGTCTACATTGGCAGATACTGCTGTGAGAGCCCCAGTCAACAGAGGTCTACACAATGCACAGTGGGCGTGGCCTCATTTGTTTGGCGCTTAGGCAACAATCATTCCACCTATATGCCCTACTTCATGATTTGTTTTACCAGCTCCTGACCTTACTCCGGAGGCTTCATGCATAACTGGCACCATGAGAAAACCGATGTAACAGACTACACGTAGCCTCTGCAGCGCCTGCATCGGAACTCTGTCCTGCAAAATTTTTACTTGCGTGCAATTGCGGTGATGGGCATTGCATGCATGCGAATGCATCAAGTTGCATCCAACGCTTGTTGAGCTCAACATCTGACCCGTAGAGCTCAACAGCAACTGAAGATAATCAGGAGGCCAGTATGATTGGCGCATGCTGCTGCTTCCCTCTAAGACACAACTTAATAAGTTCGACATGGCAGGGTATTCATGGATGCAGGCCCAACCTTGGCCAAGCTTAGGCTGATGCATGGCCTGTTGAGTTTGAAACCTCAATTATAGAGGTATACACTTTGGTGATGTGGCAGCGCTCACCAGCCGAGGTAGATGACGCTATGATGTTTAGAGAGTCCGTGATACCAGCGTTTTCAGCTGACGGTGCTCATCGCGCTCGGAATGGCAAGTTGTGACTATCTCTCGCACCTGCTTGCAGCAGCCAGTCGAAACGACTGAACTGCGAGCCCATCTTCACGCAATATCGCTTTTGGGCTCCAGGTCTCATTATCGATCCTTGAAGATAGCAGAGGCATAAATTGTGAGCATTTCCATGACAACTGGCATCCCCCCTTTTTGCATCCATCGTCAAAGGGGGTAGATCAGTGACGGGAAATCATCTTATGAAAGGGTACGCGGTGCAATGGTCTGTTGTCTCCGCCCAGATGCACCACAGACCTCAAATGCTACGCGGGCAATCGCATCGAAGGGCCTGCGACGCCCAAACATCTTTGCAAAGCCGGGTGCATCCCCGAAGAATTCCAAAAGTATGGCTGATTGGGTCTTTATGCTGCTCATTGCTCAAGGCGCTGGCCACGTGCATCGACGTAAATGCGACGAGGAGCTCATGCAGGTCGCATGCTGTGCCGTCCACAATCAGACTCTATTCAGCTGTGTATGGCCCAAGGATGGCTTTGCATGGCGTCTGATACTCTCTATTAAGACAGCTCTCAGCAACATCTGTTCAAGACTGACGTGCATCTTGAGAAGGTGGAAGGTATGTCCAATATATGGTTGGATCTGTTGCCATGTACTGCAGCATTTGACTGAGCGCTGCTTGAACCACACCTGACCAGACTGCACGTTGTGCAGTGCATGTTGTCCACGCCTAACGCTTGCATTCTCATGTTTGTGTGGCAAGCTTTCACAGTTTCCAGCCCCATTCCTACGTATCGACCAGAGATTCAAGTGCCGCTCTCGAAAATGACAGCTTCTCCGTTGTGGCACCCATCAGTCAGCGATGACAGCAGCGATGCAAGGGCTGAATCTTGGCATCCTGACGTGAGCAAGCGCCTTGGTGCCCAGGCTGACCACCAGGTACCCCGTCCTGTTGAAGGCGAGGGCGGTGAATGCATGACCGGGTGCACCTCCACATTGCTATTCTGAAACACCGCTATTGCACGCTCGCCATCCTAATTCGGTTTTCTTAGCAATCACAGGGTAGCAGCATCGCTCGTGTCAAGGACACACAGTGTCAAGTTGCCAAAGCTGCTGCAGGTCAACTCGATCTTATTTCCGTGCTAGCGAAAGCAGCAGACCGCGGAAAGATCTGAGAATTTCGGATGTGATTACATACAGATTTCACACTGCCATTAGCGGCGGTACACCAGAGAAGATCCTGTTTATCCTGTGTGCTATTACCCCATTCTTACTGCTGTGCTCAGCGATGTACAAGAGGGTTGCCACAAAAGACAGCTGGTTTGCATGCGTTTACAAAACATATTGCACGCTCCTGAGGACCCCTTCATCTGTGTCTCGTGAGAAGGAACCGGCTCCAGCACTTGTCCTGAACGGTGTGACTTTTACGCCCTTGTGATGTAAGTCACAATAACTTCGTTGTAGTCTGAGCAGTTGATTTGCAGACGAGGCCTACGCAGGTACCTAAGCATGCTTCATGGCACAATGTCAGTGCAGGGGTGTTCCTCTGTGGACTGTGGGTATATGGAGTCATGTTGGGATTGATTACATCAGACATCAAAGAGCAGGTGCTTATTGCCGCTCGTTCTTGAAAACTGTCTGCAGAGTCCCACTGCTGCATGCTCATCATAAAGGAGTCTAAAAGATTAATGGGTGGTCCAATATGAGATATCCATGTCGACCTCGGGAATCTTGAGATACAGCGCACTGTGATTCGAATGTTCAGGCCGCATGAAATTCTTTGCAAAACCTGCTCATGTATCAGTTGCCGCAGCTGATGTGCAGGTGCAGATGATCAAGGAGGGCATGACACCTGTGGCCTGCCGAGATCACACGGTATGCATGATCGCTGATTTCATCTCATATTGAATGGATGGTTTCTCTAATATGGTGTATAGACTATGCGCAGCAATACACTACAACCCAACAAAATCTGTGCTAGTAGAACCCTGAATCGGTTGGATGTGCGATATGGATGCTCTTGATGGCTTTATCGACAGTCTAGCTGAGGTTCCCATGCTCTCCAGAAATGCAGGTGATATGTTATTGGAATGAAAGCACACCTGCTCTTCTGCGGCAAATTTCAAAGGCGCAGCGTGGAAGAATGACATTTCGTGGTCCAGTAGTTGTGCTGGCCAATCGGTCAAAGGGCTCAATGGATCAAGTAGTAGAGCAGGAGGTACGTGTAACGTTGTCTAACTTGCCTCTTTGTTGCCTTGTCAGCATTGACATGTGCACATTCAAATTTGAATATGTTTGAATTGTTTCATGCAGGTTTTCACAAAGACCAATCATAGATACCATGTTGAAACGAGACGTGGAGATCCAATGGATGTTGCAGACTTGCTGCGGACCCGTGTCAGTGCCGCCAGGAATGTGTTCATCATGCACCCAGACGCCAACACAACGGTAGTGAATCACCTCGCGTCCTAGCATCGCTGCGTTGTTTCCCTGCTCTGTCTTCAACTATACAATTTCTGCAGGTATCCCCACCAGGACAGATCATTCCAGATTTAGCAACTCTGACGCAGAAAAATTCGTTCAAGGTGGCAACTGCATTGCGCATTGCGTCGCTTCGCGACGCCCGGGCAGGCCACCCTATGGTTCTGCAGGACTCAGCGGCTGGTTGGAAAGAGATTGGCTACTGTGAGAAGTTCCTGGGGTGCGCTGATTTTGCTATATTGTCTTGGCTTGTCCATTCAGCGTTACATTGTCCAGTCATGTCAATGGATGCAGGGGCTATAAAGCAGGTGGCGAGGCTTTGGGCCCTGCATTACTTCCTTTGGGCGAGAATGTCATGACTTCCCTTACCGCTCAGTGTGCATGCCGTCCAGGTCTGGTCCGTGTGGTTGATTATCTTTTCACACATTCACCTGACAGGGAACAGCTCAGATATATGTCTATCCCCAATGGCACTAACCAGAGATATGAAGTTCTGAGACGCAGCCTGCGAGGTGGTGTAGCTCTTGGGTTTTGGAGCTCAGCAAATGGCACCACCATACTAAATCCAAGCGATCACGACGTTTTACAGCCTGGTGATCAAATGCTCGTCCTTTCTAAGTACAGCAAACTTACGTTTGAGTCCACTCCGGCGGTACCAGGTTTGAATACCACATTTCACATGCTATATCGATCATGCACTGTAATTTGTACTGGCTCCTGTGCGTCCATCAGGCTGTGCAAGTGCAGACTCAGTGATCCAAGATGCCCAAGAATGGATGTCTTCTCAGCATACTGTCAATGCCGTTGAAACGCCACAACGGGTGATTGTGCTGAACTGGATGCAAGACATTGAACCACTGCTGGCCGATTTTGCCGAATTCAGTCCAGCAGGATCTGAAGTAATATTTGTCCAAGAGCAACGGCATGAGAACCTCCCGCATCGTGTGGGATCTGTTCGTTTCCGGCAGGTTTGGTGCCGTGTGTCATCTGTGCAAGCAGCTGGCAGCCTTGTTTGGATTTTCACTGAATATTTGCTCATCTGTACGTGCAGGTGGTATCCAACTCTCACCTGGACAGGGGGGCCCTGCTGAAGGCTGGCTGGAACAACTGTAATGCGATTGTATATGGGCTGAATGGAGCTTTAGCAGACTCTGTTTACGATAGTCAGCTGCTGTCTGACATCATGGTGAGTACTGCAGTAAGTATACTGCCCATGCTGCCTTGGTGGAGTCCATCCTTGCATGGGTCACATGGTGTGGAGTGTGACTGCAGGTGCTACAAACGTACTACAATGATGCAGGCTGCAGTAAGCGGCTACATATCTTGGTGTGCACCAGTTGCTTATAGATCGCACATACAAGAAGCGTACAGTACACACCCAGTTTCAGCCTGCTTCATGATCCGCTCATTATGTGTAGGCACCTGCACGAGATCCTTACACAGCTTCTGTTGTCTCGCATATACTGAAGGATTGGGGTGATGCAAAGGTCAGATTAAAAAAGGTCTCACCTGAAGGCAAACTGATCCTTTCAGATGCACAGCACCGTTCTATAGGCGATTCTACTGATCCACAGGGTGAGGCTGTGCTGTGCAACATCTTTGAGTGCATGTCGATGGCCTTTCACGTGTTTTGGTGCCACACGTTTTCGGTAGTGCACCGATGCATCGCTCAATGTCACTGGGACAGAATTAATCTGATGTTGGTGGGATGCAGTGATAGCTCAGAAGTTTTGGTGTGTGCAGCATCAAGATTCATCGCTGAACCGCAGCGTGTATATTATCCGGCCTCCCCTGGTGGTCTGGAACAGACAAATCAGATCGCTGTGGCCAGTCCTAGGCGCCCACCATGCGCTCCGCAGCCTAGAGACGAGGCACTTCCGCTTCAGCACATCATCTCTGCGGAGCTCTTCATGCCCCGTGAATTCGCCACGGCCATGCTTGTGTGTAACTTGATGTTCAATCAGAATCTGCAATGTGTACTTGAGTACAATGCCGTACATGAACCACAATGCCGTACACGAAACAAGCAAGCAGATCATCCGGTAGTTGAGTGCAGGTACATGTTGCGCAAGAGCCGAAATTGATGTACATTTTGCAGGTGCTGTCTTCAACTCAGCCTGCACCACAGTGAGCGCTAGTTGGGTGTCGCTAGGATTTCCTGCATGTAGCGCACATAGATGCCTGGCAGTGCTGTGTCCACGGAACTACTGCATTCTGCTCACACAGCAGACAGCACATAACCGCCACATAATCGCCCAGGGCTGCACTGTGTAGCTGCTTCGTATGAAAAAGGTTGACATAATGTATCTGCGCCTGTTCCTGAGGATGTGCGATTCTCGAAATTTTCACATTACGTACCCCATTTCGCTGCGTTCGGGGATCACTTGGCTGTTGAAAACATGAAGGGTTCCATTTAACAATGCAGCATGTAACAGCGTACATACTGCAATCGCAGATACATCTGGCATCTTGTGTGCCTGGACACGAGATGTTCGTGACCAGTCTTGGAAACAGGATCAGGTTATGCAGGAGTTTTTTGACAGTCAGACTGGCCACACCATTTGGTTGCGAAGCGCACAAGCCTATCACATAGACTCCAGTGGAGACCCGGATCCAGTCTCATTTGCTTGGATCAGTGAAGCCGCTCGGACGAGGGGTGAAACCGCTCTGGGAGTGATGACTCGAGAAGGAGAGGTGTGTTATGCAATTCTAGTACTGAGGCCGCTGGCCATGTGTTTGCCTGGTATTCATGTTTCTCTATATTACATTTCAGCCATTGGTGATTCGTGAGCGTTATTGTTCATATCACATTAATTCCACGTTTCACATCTGCTTGGAATGACCAGGATCTCCCTGGCACAGTAGCTCGCCATCGAAGGTTGCCAAACATTTTTCTTTGTAGGTGTGCTTAGCCCCCCCGGCAGAGGCAACGTTTAAGTTCCGCTCAGGGGATCGAGTTGTAGTCATTCAAACCAATCCAAAGCCTACATGATGGGTGTCGGCAGCTGGTCATATCGTTGGAATGTTGACAGTTGACGCATATTGCCAACTAGCATACTTGACCTCTCAAGGTGCTCAACTTGTAATATCAAATCAACGGCGTATGCTTTCAAGCATGAACACATTGCCCCCCGCGAAGCCATAGGAGATCTTCCTGCATTCGGAGTGGCACTTGTATGAACCCCAGTAGGCATCAAGGTCAGACCCTCATGCGACGTCCAATGCTCGACCCTTCAACAATTTTTAGATCTGTCAGCCTTGGAAATTTGGCACGAGATTCTAATCGATCTTGGCACCATGCCAGCATTTTTACCAGCGATGCCAGCTTCGATTCAGTGCTGTGATTCAATCTTGCAAGGATGGCCTTGTTCAACTCTGATGCAATCATTTGCCGCTGTTGCAGCTCCATCAGGTGTTTACAGGGGCATGAACTGGGATCTTCAAAAGCAATGAGAGCGATTGTATTTTCTGCAAACAGAAAGGATGATGTGACAATGCAATTAAGTTTGGTGCCTGCAAGCGAGCTCCAGTTTCATGAGCGTACCAAGGTCATCCAGTGCATCCGGGTTGTCTTCGCCTTTGTATGCAAGGTACTCTTGAGCGAACAACAGTGCTTCGTTTACTTTGCCGGATCTGATCAACTCGATTACCTGCTGCTGTTGAATATGAAAGCACAGTTTTGCATTGCTTTCAAGAATCTGTACATACAGCATGCCTCAAACTTTGCTTGTGAGATACAAGCAACCTGGATTTGTGCGGCTAGCGAGGCACGTACTTCGGGATTGAGGTCATTTACTTGCGAGATTGCCTGCTCCAGCTCACCATGTTCGATGGCATTTCTGATATGCATTCGTTCCTGAGAACGATCCATATTCCGGTCCATCGGTGTCCCAGACTCTTTTTCAAAAGTTCTAGCTGCATCAAGGTAGCCCTGCATTACATCGCGTGGCGAGACCATGTGTGCATGTGTGAAGCCCGAAACCGTGGTGCTTCAAAATTTTCGATAGTGTCCGCGGGAGGCACCTCTGTTGTCAAGAAGTTCATCACCAGAGAATTCAAATCTTGCGTAGGAAGCAAAAATTTTTCGCACTTCTGTTCCCATTCCTGATCCGAAATGGACCTGGTCGTCTCCTGTGCACGTACCAGAGGAGCTTAGATGTCACAGCCCCCGGGATGAAATCTTGTGCAGGCCTGACATCCCGTACCTCCATTAGCAGTTGCCTAAGATGCCTGCTGTGCTCTATTAGGCTACTGCTGGCAGTCCAAAGAGGCGTCCAGCCGTGACCAAATGTGCAGATGTCTGGGACGAGCGTCAATGACACATACGCACCGTACTACCATCGACTGCCACACTATCAACTTACTGTTCGCGCTTCCTTTCACAGATAATGCAACGGCTTTTCCTGCCGAGATCGAGGGCGTCGGCGTCGGCGTCAATTGGGTGTGACCGCATGCATGGTCAGCTGCCAGCAGGGGGTTCGCGCGCGCGCTGCGCCTAGGCATGTTAAGCCACATGGCCCTGCAGGGCGCATACTCGTGCATGGCGGACAATTTCAATGAGAATATATACTTTCGTGTTCACGACTTGATTGGAGTCCCTCCGTTTATGTATTCGTATATACCACTCTCGCCTTCTTACATGCGTGTTGCTTAGTAGTGCTAGGCCAGATTGGGCTGTCACTCGCAGGTGATCTGCAATTCCGGTCCTGGAAATCGTTCCGACTTGCGCGCCTGAATCATTCGGCAAGCCGATACATCAGAATGGACAAATATGATTTCGTTAAAAAGCTTGGCAGCGGGAACTTTGGTGTGATCAACCTGATGCGGCATCAAGGCACAGGCGAGCTGGTTGCAGTGAAGCAACTTGAGGTGCGATCGCGTCGACGGCGAGATAGAAGATGCGTCAATTTTGAACCACAGTATACTGAAAGTGACTGATCCGGTCATATTACGCATGACGGTGGCTGTCCGTCGTTGCAGAGGGGCCCGAAGATTGACAAGAACGTCTACAGAGAAGTAATCAACCATCGCAAGCTCAGCCATCCCAACATTATTGGTTTCAAGGCAATTTATATTGATCACAGGTATATGTATATAATCATGGAGTATGGTGCTGGTACGTTCGGCAACTTCGAGTTCCGTTGCAGTTCCCCGTCCAGTAGTTTCATTGCCACAAGCCGTGGCGTCTCGCAATACGACAGTGCAGTCTCATGTCATACATCCGTGCACATGCTTCTCGATCCTGTGAGTCAATGCGCTCCTTGCAACAATGTATCCAATAATTGGACGATCTCTGTGCATGTGACGTCGCATGCACGATGTGCACAGATGCTGATATCGACCACGGACACGAGTTTCATGTCAATGCGCGACAGCATTGTATCAAACGTCTTCCAATCAGCCATACATTTTGATGCGTGCCATCGGCCAGCACATGCGACTCGGCCGGTACACATAACAATGAAGCATGCGGAACGCGACGGATGGCCATACTCTAGCAGCAATGCATCCCACACAAAAGGTGAGACTGCACTTGGTGTAAGTTGGTGTTGGCGTTGTATGTGATGACTAGGCCGCAGCTCGACAGGCTACCACGGTGTGAAGAAGACGGGGAAACGTGTCAGGCGCCGCGTTGCGTATGCCCAACAGCAAATACATGGTAACATGCACAGGCGCGAGCCCACGCAAGTGATCACTCCATGGACAATAACATGGGCAACAAGTTACGAAGAAATACGTATACCATGCCAGGAAGGGAAAACAAATGCACACTGGACATTCAGGGGTCTAGATAACATCAGGCGCATCAGCCTCTTCTTTCAGCTCTGCACAGACACGCTGGTTCAGTTATTGATGCGATGGTAGTCCACTGGCGCTATCATCATGCGCGCGAAGATAGTTGTCCCGTCTGACAATGCACGTATTGCACAACATGCGATCTGGAAGTAGCCACTGCCCGTTGTTTTGTTTCTGGTGGTTGTTCGATTTCTTACTTTGTTTCTTGGCGCTGCTGAGGTCTTGATCTATCAAAGTATAACATAGCATGTGATCGAGACGTAGCCACTGCAGGGCACCGCCGGCGCGTCCGGATCACACCACGGCGGGAACTTGAATGTTGCTGTGTGCGGTTGTGGCGCGGGTGCCGTAGTGGAGGGGTGCGGGAGTGCGCATGCGTGTGGGTGCGTGGGTGTGGTTGTGTCGGCTGTGTCGGTTCGTTGTGGCTTTTCGCCTGGGACAGTGATTGCTTTTTGCTGGTGTCTACTTTCGGGGGTTTTGGCCGTGTACTTCCTTCTGTTGCCCTCGCTGCCGGGCTATTGCGTTCATCTCCGTGTAACACCACGGCGGGCACTTGAATGTTCGGCGCACGTATATGTGGAGGCAGGGTCTTGCAGAGATGCGAAGGCCTCAGCAGCGCCGAGGGGGAAAGCAGGAAACAAACAAACAATCACAAGCAGCATGGTCACCGTCTGCACCACCATGATCCACACCCATCGCCCCTAGAAACAGCAGCGCACATACACGCAGAGATTTTCGGTTTCCAGAAAGATCGCCACCCTGTCGTGAACATACCACAGCACTGGCACATGATGTTTACTTACCAAGGTGGGCTTTAATTAGATCAAATGATGACCCGTTTCCTCACTGCTGTCGGTACTGAATCTCATGCGCTGGTTGTCGAGTGGTGTTGCTGAACTGCATGCAAGTGCGAATCATTTGTACATAGAAAATGGACAGACTGATGGCGTCTCCATGCTGTATTTACAGTGACCTCGGCCTAAAATGCGTCATGTTTCGTGCCCACATTGGTCTACTAGCTTTTGTTGCACTGAAGATATGCTGCACACAACAGCGGAGGGCATCAGTCAGGATTGTGCACCCAAACATGACATATGCTGGCGATGTGCCCAGGTGGGGAACTCTTCAGCCTGATCCGGAAAGCTAAGCGATTCCCCGAAAATGACGCCAGATACTTCTTTCAACAGCTCATCTGTGGCATAGAGTATCTACATGAATCGGGTGTCACACATCGCGACATCAAGCTGGAGAACACACTGATTGGGGGGTCTCGTCCTGGCACCCTCATAAAAATTTGCGACTTCGGATATTCTAAACGCCCGGAAGTAGAGCAATCTCAATGCAAGTCAATTGTTGGAACTCCGGCATACCTGGCTCCAGAGGTTTTGTCAAATAAGCCCTACAGGGGAACTGCTGTTGACGTCTGGTCTGCAGGGGTCCTACTTTATGTCATGCTTGTGGGTGCATATCCTTTTGAAGACCCCAGTGACAGGTTTGTTACGTCAACTTTTCTTTTGACAAAGCATGATGTGGCAGAAAATGTGTTTCACAAGAAGCCACAGTATGTCCTAACATCCTGCAGTAGCACGAGTGATGCAGACATATAGTGTGGTCTGGACAGAGGCACGCTGATGATCCACAGCTCAGCCATGCAGATCAGACTTTCAGAAGATTGTCGCTCGAATCATGAAGATGGACTACCGCATTCCTGATAAGCTTAACTTGTCGTTCTCTGTAAAGCACCTACTCAGCCGCATTTTTGTCAAAGACCCGGAAAAGCGCATCACAATATGGGAGATCAAGCAGCACAGTTGGTTCCTGCATCGATTGCCATACGAGCTTCAAGAAGGCTACCAGGGGTTTGAAAGGTGCTGCTCAACGCAGCCCATTCCAAATCACAGCCGGAAACGCATATAAAGTACAGCAACAATAAGTGTAGGTATCCACCATGCAAGCAGAGCATTGAAGAAATCAAGCAAGTTCTAAACAGAGCTCGCAGGCCTGGGGTGCAACCGCTTTGATGTAAGAAGCTGCACAAGCGAGGTCATTGAAGTCCCAGCCCACTGATGATTTTTTGTTCCTGTATTCTGTCAAGACAGTGCAACTTGTGCAGCTTTAGGGATGCCTGCGAAAAGGGCATTTGTGAGACTCGGATTGTCTCCCTGAGCTTTTGCCAACCGTGTGCAGAATCAGGTACTCGATTGTACTGCTGCAGCCCATATGTGCAGATTGGGGCTTGTGAGTTGGTGGGTCATGGGCTCCACTGAAATGTGTGTCTTTCGGTGCCTATTCTGTGACATTTGGTGCCGTGTGCTGCCAACACATAGTGCGCGAGGGAGAAAGCCTTGGCTGCAATTGAGTCCGAGCTACAGGAAGCTGTCTGCACTGAGATCGGACAATAAGGTCTGCAAGGCGTCTTGGCTGTTAGGTTTGGTGTAGTAGTGACATTTCAAGTAGTGATACCCAGGCTTGTTTGTGTTGCTTTTGTGCTATCAACCTGTTCACTGTTGGGAGCTACAGAATCTGTGCCATTCACATCTGGCATGCAAAAACCGTATGGTTGCCGGAGATACATGCTGTGATGACATCAATCAGCACATTCAAGTGCTGAGAACCTAAGCGAGTCGCATGATCGCCGGTAGATGAACAATGCCCGCCCAGTGGTCAGCGCGACCTCTGTAAAATGCAA
This sequence comes from Ulva mutabilis, assembly GCA_900538255.1. NCBI lineage: Eukaryota > Viridiplantae > Chlorophyta > Ulvophyceae > Ulvales > Ulvaceae > Ulva > Ulva mutabilis. The sequence continues at coordinate 470,835 of UNSF01000041.1, read as the reverse complement.
TGTGTTTACAGAATGGCATCATGGCATTGTTTGGGCCGTGCGGATCACATGCGTGAGTCTCAAGTGTGGCGAATATAAGCTCGGACAGTTACCTGACTGGATGAAATGCCCGAGTATGTGTTACACAGTGACAAGGCCTCAGCAGCGCCGAGGGAACAAAACAATGAAAAGTCATCGTTTGTACAAGCATGATCCACACCTACAAGCATGATCCACACACACACACACACACACACACACACACACACACACACACACACACACACACATCGCAACGTAAGAAGTGAGTGCAACACCGCACATTCTGTGTACATGCCACACACAGGCACCAGGTGTTAGGGACCACGGTGCCCAGCCAACGCCATGCCAACTACAGCAGCCTGGATGGACGCGCGAACGACACGCCGTCGCGCAGGTCCGCCCACGTGCAGCGGCTGTGGCCCCTACTCCCGGGTCACCTGCAGCTGGTGCCGTAGTCACTGCCACCGAATGCTGCGGTCCGAGCGGCTGCCCTGCCGGGGATAGGCCGGGCGAGAAGGCGAGGGGAGGGGAGGGGTGTGGGGGAGGGGGGGAGATGGGACGGGTAGGCTGCAGTATGTGCTGGGGTATGAGGGGGACATGCCATGGGTGGGTACCCTATCCGTGATGGCACGTCAACGCCTGAGCATGTATGGATGTTGGGGCGATATTCGAGCCCTCTTCATGCGTGTTGCAGCTGCTGTCTGAGTGCATGGAAATTGTGCATCCCTAAGGGAAGGCACAAACGATGAAGACAGTTGGTATGTAAACAGGGGGACATAGCACAGAGAGCACTGAGACAGGTATATGCATGCATGCACGCCAGACGACGGCCGTAATTATCTGCATGGGCTCTAGGTCGTTTTTGGAAGGGCCGCTGTTGGGGCCGAGCGGCGAGACCGGTCGCGCTGCCAGTTTGTGCCAGTTTGTGAAACGCACGCCAACACGGACGTGAATGAGCTGAGTGAGTTTCGATGGATTTGCAGTTGATTTGGCGATCTAACGGTAGCACACGTGGAGGTGAGGCATGGTGAAGGGCAGGGCTGCCAGCAGCAGCAGAGCTGGGTCACGGAAGCGAGTGCCAGGTGAGAACCAGGCTCAGGCGGACAACGCCACCACAAAATCTATGTACTGCGTGACCTATGTGTGTGATGTGACTTTTAGGTGCTGGGTGTCAGTTGCTGCGGTGGAGGGAGGTGGGGGGCAAGGTAATTGTTACAGGCTGATTTTAGGCGGGCACTTTCGGGCGAATGAGCGGCTGGAACTGCCGCGCGCGGTCTGGGCCTCGTCGTGCATGCAGCCGAATACATTCGAGTACTTACCTTATGTCTACAGGTGTTACATCTCAACAACGCTTGTTTACACCACTGCGTCGCATGGTAAACGCGATCGAGGCAGACGTTGATATGATCTCGTGTTCATTGCTGTTCCCATTGTATCTGTGAGTGTCAGTCGCGTGGGCTGTATTTCACAGGGCACTGTTTCCATTCGCAAGGCCCGCAAACGGCTTTCAGCTGGATGGCCCAGCAATGTCTGGAAATATCTCCTTCCCAAGTATACTTCCGAGATGTAGTCTTGGGGAAGGTCCGACTTTCTGATCCTTGTGTGATCGGTCTGAAAGACATGCTTGACTTGACACCTGCCTGGACGGGATGCAGGCGTACAATCAGCTAGTCGCCATCACCAATCGAGCAAGCACCTCTATCGAAGCAACGATCCGTCCAAGCAGCTCCGAAAGATATTCTGTTCATCCGAAACACCTGAAGCTGAAAGGGGGCCAGACCTGCGATGTTGAATTGCGGTTGAAGGTGAGGAGATTTGCATTCACAGACAAAGGTGTACATCAAGGGCAACGAGATGCAATACATGTCAAGACTGCCCACTTCTCTGACCAGAAGTTCTTTGCGCACTTTTTCTTGAGTCCTGTCCAGGTGCCGCACCCTGCCAGAGGTCTCAATCAAACAGGGTCTTCGTCTGCTTCTGGAGTGGCAGTCGATGCCAACGCAGGCGAGTGTCCAGGTCACCATCGAGTGCGCAAAGTATGCCTGATCACTGCCGTATAGGACCGTGCCGTGAATTCCTGCTGCATCTGAGGCAGTGCTTGTGGAAATCCATTTTATTGATGTCTTGGATACAGCCTGCATGTTTGTATTGCTGACTACAGGATCACGGACGAGTTGACAATCAGCAGCAAGAAGATCACAGCAACCAGGAACGACCAAGCATACGTTTATATGCACCGGCCAGCCCGCCGAGTCCTATACGTGAGGGCACCCTGGAGAGAACTCAGGGTCTACATGTATGTTTCGCAGAGACTCACCCATCGAACATGTTGCGTTGTGTGCAGCCAGCACATCCTGCATTCGGACGCCGTCATCATGCAGGTAACTGATACCGGTGTGCCTGTGCACAGCGCTTTGCGAAACGGCATACAATCCGCTCTTGCAGAAGAACGGGCCGTCCACGAGCGGCGTAATCAAAAAGTATTCCATGTGTTGCAAGAAAAAGACAAAATCATCCATGAGCTGCAGACTGAACACTCAAGACTGCATCATGAGGTGGGAACTTTCAAGACTGTATTGTTGCTTTTCATGTCGCAACAGCATTGTCTCTGGCGCTGTTCAGTGCTCGCCGACCATTTGCAGATTCGTGCACTGGGGACTCAGCTCGATCAAGCAAACCAGGAAAGACAAGAAGCACAGAGGGCAGCCAAATCAGCAGTGGCTCAGATACATCAGATGGGATTTGAGCAGTCAACAGCAAGCCAGGACAGGCGTGAAGAGATTGCCAGGTACGAAGCCGGCCTGCGTAGTGAGATGCAAAATCTGCAAGCTCAGGTTGAAGCACTGGAGCAAGAGAAACACAAGGAGGTATCTTCTCTCAGTGATGAGGTGAAAACAGTCCAACAGCAACTGCACCATGCACGGGTGCAAGCGCTTACCAATGAAGAGCAGAAGCTCCGGGCAGAAGCTGAGGCAGAATCCCTGAAGCGGAAACTGTCAGAGTGGGATGCCATCATGTCGGTGCGTTAATACAGGCTGTGACCTCCAGATGGTCTGTTTCGAAGCACGAGGCACAGGTGGGCTAGGTTGTTGCGTGGCAAAAGAATGCAGGTCGATCTCACATGCATGCGTATGCAGCCAAATAGAGAGGCACCATGCGAATGCAGCGAGGGTTACAATCGGGATACACCCATGCACCGCGGTTGCCGTAGCGGGTAGCGGCCATGCGTGTCTGCAACGGCCATGCGTGTTGCAGCCAGGTTTTGCACGGCTTGCATGGAAGCAGATTGTGATTTACCTGCAGGACTTGAAATCTCAGATTGAGGATGCCCGTGCTGCGAAGACGGCAGAGCTAGAAAAGCTGCAAGCTGAGCATCAGCATGCATTGGATTCTCTCCAGTCACAAATACTGGAACTGCAAAATATGCAGCTTTGCAATGAAGGTGTCAGTACTGGCAAACAGTCAAAATTCACACAAACACAGGAGACTCTCCACGAAGAAGCAAACAATAATATTCTCCAACATCGTGTCTCAGTGCTGGAGGCAGCCAATGCATCACTCGAAGATGCTCTTATCAACGGCTGTGCTGGCAAGCGCGCAGCAATCTGCAAAGAAATGCATCTAACATCCGATTTGCTGATGGCTTCATTCCCTACAGACTCCCAGCCTGATGCTGGTGATACAATCGTGCCATCACAATGTCATGTGGTGTGATTCAAGAATAACGCATGCTATTGTGTGTCATTGAAAGCCGTCCTGGGTTCCAATGTATGGATACAAGAACCGTACAGCGCTTCTGTACTGGATCGCATGGGAGCGCATGCTGTCCAGTGACAGTGATTAGATATCAAATGGCGAGGGAGGTTCGTTGACGCAGTGATGTGAGCAGGAGCATCACCACCAGGCTGCGTCTGACGCTGCGCAGCGAGGACCTTGGCTGGAAGAGGTGATTGTCACCAAGGAACAAGAGCTAGCTGCCCAGAAAGTCAGAATTTTGAAGCTGGAGTCATTGCACAAGCTTGCGCAAGACAGTGCATTGGGATGTGAGGCAGAACTGGTCACATGCCATCAAGCTCTGGCTGCGATGCGGAATGAAAACGAGTGCCTTGTTTGCGAGCTACAAAAGACCAAGTGAGTTATTGCAACATGATCATCCCCACTATCATACAAACCGCTGGCTGTCAGTGCAGACTGATTCTTTCCAAGCCATGTAGGATGCTGGCAGCACAACTGAACAGTCGTGTTACAGACCTTATGGCTACTTGTGCATCAAGGCCTACAGACGCAGAACCAAATTTGCATGAACTCAAGCGCAAGCATGCACATGAGGCTGCGGAACTACAGCAGCAGGCTCAGACGAGCTTTTTTGAGCTAAGCTCAACCCAGGGACACGACAAATTGATCCTGTTGGCAGACAAGGCTTCTGGCCTGGATGTTGCATACACTTCCGATGGTATTCACCTGATGTCCTGAGGCCGACATTTTTCGTGTTTTTGCATGGGACCATTTATCATCAGTCATGTCTGCCACGTGCCAAAGGCTTGCACATGGTGCAAGTTACATCACCGTATTTCAAATCGCCGATTGCAGGGTCAACACTGCCTCTAGAGGCTGTGGAACAAGCTACTATGAATGCAGAAGAGGCTGCAAGCCTGCGGCAGGAAGTAGTAACAGCTCAGCATGCAAGAGCAGAGGCAGAGAACAGTGAACAGTCGGCCCGCCGCTTGATGCAACAGATGCAACGCACTCTTGAGCAAAAGATCTGCAAGACAGCAGATGATGAACAGGTGTGCATGAAATTTCTGGATGAGTTAATGAACCAGTTCAGCAAAGTTGGGGATGGAAAGGCAGATCTGCTCCAGCTGTCCGCTGACGCATTAAGTGTTTCACATGAGAATGCAAGGCTACTATTTGTTATGCAGACCACACCAGATTGGCCGCAGTCACTCAATCCTGGAATTGAATCATCGTGTGTGGGAATGGAAAGCTCTCCTCATACAGAGGGTTGCAAAGACACATCTGTTGTATGTGAATCGAAAAACCAGCCCGTCACCGCACAGACTGCCCATGACAAGGAATTGTTAGCATGCCTGGCTGAGCGAGCAAAGGCAGTTGAGGTTGAGCTGGCGACAGTCAATGCACAGATGAGCAAGCTGAAATCTGGCATCCAGCAATCTGCCTTGGCTCGGACCAAAGCGGCGGATGCCATCATCGTTATGAGCACAGTGCGCCTCTTTTGCTACTGTGGATATGCGTGCATGTAGCTCATGCAGTCCGTGGATTCACTAAGCCGCATTGTGCACGAGACGTGACAGCTGAGCTCACAAGCGACCCCGGCGACCCGGCGTGCGGGCGGTGGCCTTGGGGCTTGTGATGGTTTGTCTGTTTGCCTGTTGACTGCTCTGTTGCCTCGGCGCTGCTGAGTCCTAGATCTATCACATTGTAACAAACTCTATGCATAAACTCCGGGCGGCCTGCCACCATACTGTCACCATCGGTTACGCACCGAGCCCGAACACCGCCGCCTGCGCTTCAGCTGCACCTACGTGGCCAGTACAGACCCGCAGTTGGGTACACTGGGTCACTGCTGCTTTTTGTTTCAGTTGTCACATTTCTGCCATGATGTGGTGGAGATACTGGAAGAGATGATGCCTTGACGCTGATTGTCATGAAAATGGCCAACCGCACATGCGCACAATGGTCACAATGTAGGAAGTAGATGCCATGGCGAGAGGATGGACGCATGCTGCTTTGACCAGGGAGCACACCGACGCATGGCTGGAGGCGCCAAGAACGATGCAGGAGATGACAGTCATGCAGTTGCACAAGGCACTGGCCGAGAGCAGGCGAGAGACTGCAGATGCCAGGCAGAGAGTTGCTGCTGCGGAAGAGAAGGCAGCCACAGCTGAGATTACAGCACAGAGCAGCCTCAAGTCACAACTTAAACAGATTCGGTGTGAGGCCGCAAAGTTGGAGGAACGCGCAAGAACTGCAGAGATGGAACACCGGGTGTGCACCTTGCCACACTATTGCAATGTCCAATGATGTGGATGTCTATCCGCCTAATGAAGTTAATTGATGCCATGAAGCTGAAATTCATATTTCCAGCTGTAATCTTGTGTAGAATTGCAAGGAAGCTGCAAAGCGAAACAGCGATGCAGCTAAATCCGCAAAGGGCGAAGTTAGTATGAAGCAAAAAGAGATTGACGCAGCACATGCACAACTCAAGCACATGAAGGTAGAGCTTGAGGCTGTCGAACGGGCGGCATTGGAGGCTGAGGGCTCATTGGAGCAGAGGCTGCGTCATGCAGAGGGCCTTGCATCTGAACGTGCTATGCAACTGGTTGTGCTAACAGACACAGTCGAGGCATTACAGTCGCAGCAGCATACTGAATGGGATCAGCGTCTCATTGACCTTACAGCACAGCTTGTGGCAAGCAGAGGATGTGAGGCTTCACAACGAAGTCGAAATGATGATCTCATTGCCATCAGCAATGCCAAATTGAAAGACTGTGTATTGGTGGAGCAGGAACGAGATGCATTGCAAGCACATTCTCAAAAGTGTGAATCTGAATTGAAGTCCCTCCACATTCAGCATGGAAGTAAGCTGGCCCAATGTGAACAGCTGCAGTTGGATCTGGAGCGCCTTGACTCTGAATTGAACAGTATAAAGCAGGAGCGTCATGCGGATCGAAAGCGCATTATTGCGCTTGAAGCGGAGTCGGAATCATTGCGAAATGAGCTTGCCCAATCAACTTGCCGTCACTTTGAACAGCAGAAGCAGCTTTGGCAGGAGCTACAGCTGATGCGGCAGTGTGACCGCCGCAATCGTCTGATTGCCTTTCCACGCCCAAAGTATCTACAAGATTTTAGTGCCCATGTGCTCAAACTTGGTAGTGTAGATACAAAGGCAAATAAGGGTACGACTTGCAAGTCACATTTGTCTTCGTGGTTTCCACATGCACGTTGCTCTCTGATATGTGAATGCATGACACTTAGAGTTGGTCTGCCATTGCAGAGAGCACAGGAAGAGATGAGGTTCTGATTAGCCTGCAAAAGCTCGTCATTGCTGCAGAAGGCGAACGATGTGCGGCATGCGTAGAAGCGCAGATAGCACATGATGTGTCGTCTGCATTGATGCAGAGACTACAAGGAATTGAAAAGTCACATCAGCTGTTCCAGCAGCAAGCCCGGACAGGTGCACAACAGCTGTCCATTATCACTGCTCAGTTGGAGGAGACTGGGCGCCAGGGTCAGCTTCACATGTCAGAGATGAAAGCAATGCTTGATCAACGTGTTCGCAAACTTCAAGACCAACTCCTGCATGCACAAATACAGCGTCAAAGCATGGCATGCTCTCTGCAGTCCGCTGCAGAATCTGAGCAAGGTCTACTACGTAAAGTACGATGTCTCTCAGATGATCTGTCTCATGTCAAATCAGAGCTAGAGTGTGCCCAAGGTAAGCATGATGCACTGCGATCAAACGTGGCCATCCATGCAAGTGCCAGTGTATCTGGAGTGGAAGAAACTGTTGCTGCAAGAGATGCAGAAATCAAGGACTGCATCTGCTCACACATAGCAACACTTATGCAACCGGGGTGTGGATTGATTCCCAACTACACTGTTGGCAGGTGCACAAAACTATTATAACAGTTTCTTGCAACACTCTGGTTTCTGCAGGCAGAATATGGATCACATATTAGCAGTGACGAGAGAACTTGCAGCTGCGAAGCTGTCCGAGGCACAGCTCTTGGCTAATGTTGCTTCCAGTGATAAGCGGTGTGATACACATGTGATGCGCATAAAACACCTGGAGGCGGAGTTATGCAGATGTCAACGCCATGCAAGATGCACTGCCCATCTCAAGGCCAGTCCCCTTTATGGCTGTGCCGCACACGACATTGCAGCTGCCACAGAGCTGCAGCGTCAGCTTATCTGCAAAGATGAAGAGCTGCATCAGCTTCGACATGACTTTGTTGAGCTACAACAGCAATGCGAGAAGCAGCAGTTGCGACTGAAAAGGAACGAGGGTATATCGGATCTGCACAGCTATGAGCTGCAACAGCTTCACCAGCAGTCAGAGGTAGCCATTGCTGCAGCATGCAAGAGTCTGGAAGAGCAACATACAAGGAACAGGGTAGCTTTGGAGGCAGAGATCAATGCATCTCAACGGACAGTGGAGCTGCAACAGGCATCAATGCAACAGAAAGTGTGCTGCAGCTATCAGCACATCACTGTCATGAAATGCAACACAAACATCATGAACAAGGTTTTGTCTTGCGCATACCTTGAGGAGCGGAATCGAATCTGTCTGCAGGAAGTTGCATGGCAGAATCGCTTGAATGACTGTGAAGCACGTCTGCAAGCAGCTCAGAAGGATGCTAGTCTAGAGCGTGTGTCTCCGGCAGACGTCGACATCCAAGTTGCGCAGCTGGCTCAGGAGCTTTCGCGGGCATATATGGAAATTTCAGAGCTTCAGTCCAAACTTGAATGTAGAGAAGGATCAATCCTCCTGCTTGAAAAAGGTCTTGCTGCAATTGAGCGCCGATGTGCACATGCTCCAGCTGATGCGAATACCTCAAAAGTGGCGTATAGCGCATTTACAAAGCAAATCCTGCAATCCAACATGGCTCAGGCGGAGGCACACCGTAGGCTCAAAGTGGCAGCCCGGGAGGGGTTGGAGTACCAGCAAAGGTTGGCCGAACAGTCCAGCCGCATCCAAGAGCTCAAAGTTGTCTCTGATGGAAATGTGCAAGCCAATCCCCACGGGCGGTCTGCATCAGCTGACCGCTGCAAGCCCCGCAAATGGCAGCAGATGGCTGGCTCATCCAAACACATTCCGGTCGCCCATGATTCATCAGAGGTCTCCATTGGGGTGCGGACTCGTAAAAACCCGGACACTAGTTCTGTGTATAGAGGAATAGAGGCAGTTCATTCTGGCATCAATGATTGCAGGTGAGAGATACTAATGGACATTATATGCAGACGACCAATCCGCACATTGTAATAGCAAGAAAAGACGCAGAGATAGACAGTCTAAAGAAACAGCTTGCATCTGCATTGGCCTCTGCTTCAGTTGATGAGCGCCACAGCAGTGGACAGAACCATTCATGCACATCTCCAGCCTCCAGATCTTCAAGCCATGTGGACCATCAAGTCACAGAGTACGATACTGATTCACACAATGCTGAAGCAGCACTGCCAGTGTCATTCTACTTACTTGCCCTTCGTTGTCTGATTTCATACACATGCAGATGCATTGCAATGCTGTCAAATGCACTCGGTGATGCTGCTCCGCTTTCATCTGATGACTATCAAGGTGGTAATGACGTCATTGGTGGACGCTTGCACAGCCTATGCAAGCATCTGATATCAGAATTGGTGCAGCACAAAGCACAGGAGCGCTCGAATTTCGAAGGTGCAAGACATGATTGCGTCCAAGAGATGCTTGTGGTACGTTGGTCTTTCATGTCTGCAACTCTAAAATATCAATGCGACTGAAAAGCAGGCACCACTTGAGAGCATTAAAAATGTACCCTGTTAGGGTCTAGTCAATCTCATGAGATTGCAGACCATTGTTCATTGCTTATAGGTGTCTCAACGATCTGTCATCTCCTCTCTCACAGCAAGGAGTCAGGAAGTGCTAAACCTTTTAGCTTCCGCACAGCATGAAAGTGGCCGACTCCGCGAGAGAGTGCGACTCCTGCGGGCAAGCATGGGCGAGCATGATCCAGAGTGTGAGAATCTGCATCCTTTAGGCCTTGAACCATCAGTCGCTGACCTGAAACCTTGTGTGCCAGCCGCGGTACGATTTCCCAACGCCTCTGCGCTGAAGTATCTAATTGTGCAAGCATGACTTCAACGCTTTGTGCAGGTTTGTGAAAGCACAGCCCACGCATCAGAACAATGTGGACTGATTGTTCTACTTCACAGCCACCTGAACTTAGTGCTCCAGCATCAGCAGCAGCTGACTGAAGCACTTGAGGGCAGGCAGTGGCATGGCAACGTTCCCGGCGGAGGCCATATCGGTATGTTGTTGTCGCATCTTTCAGATATGCAGCTGGCACCTGCACAAGGCTCACCTGCATGAGGCATGGGTCTAATTGTGTGGAAGGCAGTGGATGGATCAGCTCTCCAATTAATTCGCCTTTGCAGACCAGCACGTGCTGATCCAGCCTTTGCAAGAATCTGCCAGGGAATTGGCAGCAATGGAAGCTACGCTCCATGTGCTTCGATGTTCAATTCCATCAAATGATCAACAACGCGACATCATGGCAGGCAATGGGCAACTCCAGTCGCCAACTCTACGTGATGCTTTACAGCCTTTGGCCGACGCCGATGAACTGGACGACAGTCATGTATGCTCTCAACATCTTCTGGGGGGCTTTCGGTCTCGACATACCCTGCTAATTGAGGGAATGCGTGTGCAGGTATCACAGGGCGAATCCGATGGGATGCAAAGTGAACAAAAGACAGGTCGTTCGAGCGACGCTCAAGATGTCAGCAGTGTCAGAGTCCGAGTACGTCAGCTAGAGCACGAATGCAGAAAGCTGCGGCGCGTTGCAGACGAGGCAAGCTTGCTACAATCGCAGCTGAAAGAGACATCTCAGGAATGCACGGAGTGGCAGCGCAGACACACGTACGTGTTGCTACACCCTTTGCTGAACTGTCCACCATGATCTTCCTATACACCTGACCTGTCGTGTAGGGATGTGCAGCAGGAGTTGCACAAATGTGCCGCCACAGCTGCATCTGCCAAGCTCGCCATGCAATCCGAGGTCCATCAAATGCAGCTTTCCATGTCCAAGGAACGAGAGGCAATGCTGCATCAGATTACACAGCTAGAGCAACAAGTGTCTGCTCTAGAGGCAGACAAGGAGACTGCCATCAAGAAGTGCGAGGCAGTCTCGGCGGAAGTGGCAACAGCCAGCAAGCAGGCAACCAGCAAGACAAGCACTGTTGAGAAAATGCAGATTGATCTAGAAGGACAGAGAGAGGTGCGGCGAAGCAATCCGTTCTACCTCGCTGCCCATTGATTGTTCAAAATTCCATCAGCCTGTAACAGCCTTTTTAGTAACCGTTGCCAGCGTGCTGCAGCGACGTTTTCAGTGTGCAGATTATTCAGAAGCTGCAGCATGAGCTAGACACATCCCACGCCCTAACAGACTGTGAAAAAAAAGAGAGGCTGAAGTTGATTGAGGCACTCCGTGGCACCATTGAGCAGGTCAGGGCTGCGGGGCACGAAGAGGAGCGCCTACACGCAGAAATGGAAACCTTTGCACAGTCGCTTGCACAGGAGCACCGCCTTCGACAACAGCAGGAGCAACAGGTAGCACGCAAGCAAGAGGAAGTCCAACTTCTCACCAACAAGCTAGCTGAAAGTGCTGCAACATTGCTTGGATCCCAGAAGTCTGCCCAGGACCAAGCCATACTGGTATAACTCTGCGCTAATCACCATGACTGTCGTTTCACCTGGTTGTAGATACATGGCGAACATATAGCTGCTGTCAGACATGCTGAGCGTTGCTGATTTGAGGCATTGTAGGCACAAAAAAGGCTTCTTGACCTGGACAATCAAGTTCATTCACTGCACGAACAGCTTGATATGGCTGAATCAGCATTTGCCAGAAGATTGGACGACTTGAGTAGCAGTATTTTGAGTGTTTCGGAACACACGCAATTTCCCCGAGAGCTGCTTGAGGAGCTGGAGTCAATTGATCATGAAGTTGGGCGATTAAGGTCCTCATTCGAAGAGTTTCAAAACAAGGAAATGACAGCAAAGAATATAAGCCAGCGTAGGCTGGAGTCAGAACGCGTCCACATGCAGCAAGAGCTTGTTGACCTGCAGGTGCAGCTGCAAGATTGCCAGAGATTGGCAGGTGTGCCTTCAATTTGTCGGTGCAGGTCAACCCATGTTCAACTCATCGCCTGTCGCTCGCATATCCTTGTGCGGGCATCAGCCATCGATACAACCTGCAGAAACTGAAGGCCTGAAGCTTCAAGGGGAGCTCGAAGTTGCACAAAAAGATGCTGATCTTGCTAAAGCGGACTTGATGCAACTGAAAGGCCAGATTTCTCTTCTGGAGCAGCAGGCAGCAGATCAACAGGCGACTGATGAGGACATTCGTACACAGACGCAAGTGCGTCATAAGCAGCAGTTGCAGTCGGTGCAGGAAAGTCATGAAGCAGTCATCAGCAATATGCACTCAGTGAACAATGATTTACAGCTACAGCTTAATGATCTTTTGCTTGAAAATTCTGCTTTACTCACACGTGTGAAAGCAGCCGAGGAAGTTGCAAAATCGACAGCACAGGATTTGTCGCGAATGGAGTCCAGCTGGAAAGAAGAAAAAAAGCTACTGCAGGTGTGGGTCACTGTCAGCCCACTTATGTGTATGCTTAGCAGCTGCAACCGGTGTGCTGCCACACAGGCTTCACACCGTGCCGAGTCATAGCCGTGTGTAACTGGTATGTATTTGTTTGTGTTGCCTGTGCAGGAGGAACATGATTTCTCCATCACTGGTGTGCAATCGCAGCTTGATCAAACCCGTCAAGAATTTTACGCCTATCAGCATGCCAAGCAGCAGGAAATCGTTGGTCTTGAAAGACGGATTCGGGACTTCCTTGTCGCGCAGCCAGTGCAGACGGATTCATCCCGAAGCAAAGCTCAGAAACGCAGGAAGCCAACCGACTTGAGGCTCGAAAGTCAATCTGGTGATATGAATGCCAAATGTACACCTGATGAGAGACTGCACCAAACATATACAGCGGGTATGGAACAGGGATCACAAGGCTTGATGGACCCTAGTGTGCTGTCGTTGACCGTTCCAGCAGGCCCTGCCCACATGCTTGTGCCAGGAGTGGTGTGTTCTGCCAGCTTGAAATGGAGTTCTTAGCGTAGCAGACAGCTGAAAACCTGAATTTGCTATTCTGCCTCGCAGAGTATTAACATTACTGTCCGTTTGCAGGCTGGGGGGATAGCAGGTGAGAAGAGTGAAATTGGTGTGGCTGCTGCACATGATGCAATCATTGCTGCTCAGCGTGAGATTGATTTTGAGAAGTTGGCAAGGGTCAATACCGAGAATCAGCTGGAAGCTGTGCAAAGAAAACTCTGTCAAGAGCGGCAAGTGACACAGCAGCTGCGCACTCAGCTGAAGCAGGCCAAAACCCGTGCACAGCTTGTACCAACACTGGAGGCACAGCTGAAGCAGCAGACTACGCAAACACATGCGTTGCAAGAATCTGTCTGCCAGCTGCAGAGCACATTAAAAAACTGCAAGGGTGACCTCTGTCGGAAATCGTCACAATTACAGGCTGCTCAGGTGTGCAATAGGTATTATTGTCCCATGCGGAGTGAGTATCAATGTGTACTTGTCAAATGCAATTCTCTGTGACTTGATTCTCTACCTCGCAGGACAAAGAGAAACGGGATCAGACCGCACAAAGTGAGCTTACAAAAGAGCGTGAGGCACATGCCATGACCACATCCAGGCTTGAACAGGCTCGCTTTGCTCTCCAAAGGAAATCAGCCATGATTATGCAGCTCAAGCAACCAGCTGCACTGAGTGTAGACGCTGAAAATGTGACTAAAGACGTAATGCAAAAACAACATCAGATCAAGGAGCTGCAAGCAACTCTGTCAAGGAAAGAAGACATGCTGAAACAGGTGGGCATAAAAAACATACAGTATCAGATGCAGCGTATGGGGCTGCTTGAACAGTTGATCATTGTGCAGATGCGAGCAAACAGAGACGTCTGTAAACAGAAGGAAGCCAAAATTGAGCATATTCAGGAGGCACACGGAGACGAGGTGAGCAGGCTGAAATCAGACGTTCAGCGTAAGCACATGCTGCTGATTGCGGCGAAGGAAAAAGCAGAGCGCCTCGAGTCAGACCTGCACAATTTGCAACAGGATCATCAGCTAGCGGACGCCATACGCATTTGTGCACAGAAGGTCAGCCATGTGCTGGTGTACATGACGGTGGCCTTGTGCCGCATGCTCCTCCGCACTACATCTTACATGCATTCAGGTGAGGAAAACGTTTGTGCTTGCCAGCCTGCCTCCTGAGTTTCTGATTTCATTTTGGCCTGTGATTGATGCAGGCAGCGTCAGTCTCCGTGCCGTATCACTTCCGGCTCGGGCTGCACCTGCAGCCAGCCCGGCAAGTGCGACAGGGTTGCTGCCAGACGATGTTGCTGTCCTTGTTGGGTTGAGCGTCCATGAAGTGGTTGATCTTCTGGGGACGCCGTCGACAGACATGACTGCTGTAGTAGCAGGAGGAGGCTCAGCAGCAGTTGCATATGTAGCTGAGTTGTTGACTGCAATTCATGAAGCGGTCCAGTTCCATGAGCACGGCAAGGATCTCTCAACCCTGCCTGACAAGATTGAAGGTCATGTTAAAGCGCTCACTGCCGTAATGCAAGAAGAGTCCAGGAAAAGCGAGACTTCTTTCGACTCGTGTATTACTGCCTTGCCAGCGCTTGTGAGGAATTGCACACATGATCCAATTGCTTCAGAGACAGTTCAAGGGGCGTTTCAACATATTCTGCCGATCTGCAAGCTATCGGATCGAATGGACAAACTGCTGATGCTCTCCTTAGATTTCTATATTGATCCTTACCAGGATTAGAAATATTTAACATTCTTTTGCCACATGTATGAGCAATTGTTACAGGTTGCAGATGATGGCCTGTCATCGCATTCTTTACTGCGGTGCATAGCCAGCTATGTCAGACATACGCCGCAATAGTTCTGTACTACGTGCGATCAACACAGGTTCTTTGCCTTTACAGCATGATTGCTGGCTTGAAGTGCAATATTCAGATCGCAAACGCAGATGAGAATGTATGTGAGTTCCATATATTGCATGCATTGCCAATGCTGGCATGTGTTGTCGCATTGCGGTGTCCACAAAAATCTATAACACGGAATCCGTTCTGGGAGTGTCTGGTTCGCCTCGAATCCGAGCACATACAAGCCTCATTGGTCTGAAGAGATTGTTTAGCCACTGATGTCGTCGGTTGGGTTTCGCAAGCTGGCCAACGCAATAGAAGTAGCTGCTCTGCTTGCCTCGAGCATTGCATCCCTAACCTTGCGTGATTCAGACTTCTCCTTGGCAGATACTTTGCTTTTATCTTTCTTGTAAAACTGGCTGTCATACTCCAGCTTAGCTTGGCTGAGCCTATCCTGATACTGCGCCACCTCAAGCTGAGTCAGCTGATCCTGCTGTGACTGCAGTAAACGAGCTTGATCCTTCACTACGATGGTACTCAGGTGCTCTGAGAAGTCTATGCCACTCTGTAGTCGGGCTCTGTCCGCAGCGGTGGGTCGAAAGCCTGATGCATGGAACTTGGAAGCAATGTCCATCCAAACTTCTCCCTGTTTGAATTTTACATACTTCTCGATCAAGCTCAAAGTGGCTTGGTCCCTAGCATCCAATACATCAATTGAGCTGAACCCTATGAGGTGAAAGATTGAGTAAATTTTTCGCATCTGTGCATCAACATCAACTGCATTGGAGACTGCCCGTAGTCCATGTTGTCTTGCTTTTGTGAGGCAGCCGTAAACAATCTGCAATATCGCATCTGACTGTGAGGTTTGACGAAATAAACAGTAGATGAAAGAGGGACCAGTCCCTGGAAAACAAATGCGTGATCACCTCATGCCTGGGTATCCATAAAGATCGCTTTCCGGCGCCTGCTAGAGGCTTGTGGACACTGGTCAGTACACCATCTGTGCAGACTTGCCACTCAGACTCTGCGTCCCGCCATAGATGCAGAAGGAGCTCAATGGCACTGATGTCAGTGCGGTGCGATCTCCACTGCATCAGATCCTTATGTGCTGCAGGGCTACCTTGTAGCAGATCTGCGATTACCGACATGAGCAGCGGGCGCAGGGATGGATGACAGTATTCCATATGATCCATGAGGATGTAGATCCCTACATGCCGTACGCATTTCCAAGCTGTCATGCTAGCCTTGCTTTGAGCAGTCAGTGCCAAACCACACATACCATGTTGTGCCAGCATGCTCTCCAAGCATCGATCACTCTGCGTCAACACGGTCCATAGCATTGCAACTGTCTGAATAGTGAGTAAATTTGGTAAGGTCGGATCGTCTCCGCCTAACTGCTTCAAGGCGGTCAGGCAAAGTTGAAGGATGTCATTGTCCTCAAACATGGTCAAGTTTGGTTTGCAGTCCGTGCAGAGGGCATGCAAAGCCATTACAGCCTCATTCCTCATGTTGTTGGACATCTGTGGGTTCAAGAAGCGCGACAACGCCACGTCGACAGCACCATGCTGGCCCAACCAGGTGCGAGTGCTCTCACACCGTTGTGCGATGTGCCGCAACACACGCACAGCACATTCCACTTCATGTGGGTCCATGCCATGCTGTATGAAGAAAATTAGAAACTCGGCTCCACGTTCTTTCTTGAAGTACCCAGGGCACAAAACACTCAAACGGAAAAGGACACTGATGGCTTGTCTCCGCAGCGCACTCAGCTGTGATGGGTTCCACTGCTGGACGATCTGCAAGCCAGTTTATCAAAGTGCCAGAAATGACAAGCTTATCAGCCCCTGGCGAGACACGTAAGCTGGATACCGCAGCACAAAGGCGTACCGGCATGCGTGCAGTGGCAATGTTAATATAGCTTAGAATGACTTGCATGAAACCCGAGCTCAAAATCTGTATCCTACTCTCAGCACAGCAGGAACACATACACATAAGAATCCTCCACAGCAGCTGAATCTGCTCATGGCAAACATCATCTGCTTGCATAGAAAAAGTTGTGATTCCAGATGATGTAATTGGTGCTCCATCTGGCACACAAGTAACTTTGACCATCAGTTCTGTCAGCCCGCAAGAGTTGGCACAGTGACAAAACGTGCAGTCTTCAACAAGGAACAGCAACACTGCCAGTATCGTGTTTCTTGTCTCTTTGCTACGTTCATCAAAGGATGATGTGTACGCTTCCTGCACATACAGTTGTGATTTCGGTTCATCAAGCAGTGCAGGTTTCGCGAGATCATGCATCACACCTTTAGTAAACTAAAAAATGCTTCTGCGTACGCCAGGTTCAAACTCATCTGTACGCTCGCTGTGTGTGCTTGACCATGGCTGTCTTCAGTGTTGAGCCGCTGTCGACCTCGGTTACCAATCGACGGGAAGGAGTCATTGCGTTGTTTCATCGTGATACGTAATCGCTCTGCTGATTCCTTGATGGACTGACGTACTGAAGTGACATAGCACAAATAACTCGACCGTACAACATGGCAAACACACAGAAATGCAGGAATCAACGATGGATTACCGGATTGATTTGATAGCCTGCTGAATCCATTATGAAATTCTGGCGGAGTAAAGTCTGAAGGACATGAAATCAACCGCTCCAATAGATCCAACGATGTCTGCCTGCAGTCTCACGTTCATCACTTGTTGGATACACGGACTATACCTCGTATGTAAAAATGGCAAGCGGGCAGAAAGGTGGCGCACTGTTCTGTAATTCGTTGATTATCAGCTTCAACAGAAGCCTGTGCTTGGGTTTTGTTCTCATCAGGTTGTTGGCTAGTGACAACCACCTGCCCACGACTCGCACCGTGTCAAGCGTTCCACAATACAGAGACAGCTGCCAAATCATATTACACACCTCTGTCGGGAGTGATACAGGTTTGGGTATCGTCTCCAGCATGTTCCAAAGGACATCCAGGAACAGTGGAAGGATGGGCGATACCAAGCTGCCTTTGAACATATGGAGCACGGTTGGGAGCCGAGTCAGCAAGTCAGTTTCCATGATCATCTGCTGTGCGGTGTTGCGGAATTGAGAGATGTGCAGCAGAACGCTGAGACATGCCACAGCCAGCCCTTCTGTGGTCGAGCAATGCAATGCATGCACCACAGGTTGGGCAATGCGACTTTCAAAGATGAGCCTGCAAATACAGAGCATGATGTACCCAATCAAGCACCACACCACACGCGAAGCAACAATCACTATCAGCACTCATGGACACATACGTATGCGTGGTATCATGCACACCGTTGATTTTCTAGGTACGGTTGCACCGATGCTATGTCACCTGAGCTGGCAGCGTCCCTGGCTTCCAGGTGCTGCTGCCTGTCCATGTACCCTCTAGAGAAGACGATCAATGTCTATGCATCGACACCAACAATCACAATTCAGAGCTGCATACGTCCAGTAACTGCTGTAAGTGATGTCGCACCTCACATGCTTCCAGCTGCAGCTGTGCCGGCGCACCAGCATACAAGCATGCACTGATCAGACACAATGTTCTTTGTATAAATGCCGACATTTTCACTCCGTCGGTGCACAGCTTTTTTTTTAGAGGGAGGCGTAAGAGTCTACATAAGGCTGAATCGTCTTTTCGATGCTTAAATGGTTAGTAATGAGCTTGAGACAGCATAATCCGCACTTGAGTATCAGACACATGCACTCCACAAAATCGAGTTGCCCGGCCTGGATTGCACTGATGGTCAGCTCCATGACGGAACACAATCCTTCCAAGTCCCCCACAAAGAAGCCAGCTGAGTTTCTTCGGCATAGAGCCTTGATGCAAGCCGCGTGTCTAGCAGCGAGGACAGCTGTATCCGATCTGGACAACAGCTGCACCAAAACGTCCATGGGCACAGGCTGTTCTGCTTCTTGCAGATTTTCGCGAGCCATATCGGCAATAAGCCGCAGACGCAGCAACTACTTCTGTCCACGCAAGTAGATCACTTGCACGTTGGGAATGCATTTACGTAAACGGAATTGCGATGTCAGCGACCCATTGCCGTCCGGTGAAGTTTGTTACTTTGTGCGGCGGTTCTGGTTTCAGCTGCATCGATATACGTATGACTAGGGCCCCCTGCAGGGCCCCAATGAATTTCGGACGACTCTTATCAACGACCCTGTAGCCATGCACATGTGCGTCCACCTGTGATCACATGTGAACGGCCGCGCTAAGACGCGGGCGGTTTACGAAGCACGGCCTCCGGGAAGTCCTCAATGCAGCAAGCAACAAAATCCGAGGCACAGCTGTCTGAGATCTACAGTAGTGTAGGAACGTTGGCAAGAAAGGGTCTGGATGTTTCCTGTTGCTAGCAACCTTGGCTTTGTCACTCGCAGCTTGGATGGCTGGCAGTGCCACTTCCGTTCTGCGCTTCGGCAGTCACGTGGCCGTGTACGTCGCATCGAAAAACAGTGTCAAAATCAACGCCGTCAGAGATGCACTCTTTCAGCTACAGAGTGTGAGTAAGCCCATTCCAGTCACAGGTGCTAGCTACAGATACGTGAATGCCACAAGCCCGAGTGCTCTCCACGGAGGTTCCACGTATAGGCGCTCAACTCCACCGTATGCGTAGGGATACCCGTTCCATCCGGTGTTCCCGACCAGCCGTTCGGGGATGCTCAGACACTGCTCGGGTGTGCACATTCTGCGTGTGTGGTGTGCATCACAAACGGACTGTGACATCCTGCCTTCAAAGATATTTTGAATCCTGAAACAAGACTGTGGAGCCATGTTTATGTCTCATTGTGAACATCATGCCTGCGTCCGTGTTCATGCATGATCCGCGGAAACAGGGAGCGAGCCAACTCGGGCAGACTTACGTGAGCACAAGAGTTTGACGGCAAATTGACGCCTGCGAGAACAGTGCATGAACCCTGAAGCTACTTGTAACCGCAGAGCTCGCACAAGGGTCCAGAACCTGAGGAACAATCATGCTGATGGTCTCTGTGTTGCCATTGAGGGTGGTGTCGGTCAAGCAAGCCATGGAGGGTGACGTGTTCGGACACGCTTGATTGCCACTGGAGGAGTGGTTGCTCAGTTCAACATTGCCTCATGCTTTTGACTGTATGCATCAATCTGTCACGCCGTGAAACATCGGATTTGTTTGTGTTGTACAGGGGCTTAGAGTGTTTTGCATGGGCTGTGGTTTTAGATCCGAAAACAGGACATACCGGGCAGGCTCGATCTGCCTCGTTTCAGCTGCCGGAGCCTGTTGCCAACCGCATCCATCAGGGCATGGAACTTGGAAATGCAGACGATGAGGTGTGAATATGTTGCAGTACACCTTGTTTCTCTGGTAGGCGCTCACGTGGCCATTGTTCCCATGATGGCAATTTTCTACAGGTGTTTGGCCGCACAAACTCAGGGCATGGTTCAGGGACTGTTGGACATCTGACACATGGCATCATTTCGCGAAGAACATACTACGCTCATACTGTGACACTGGCGCTGATTCCTTTCCTGTGGGAAGATTTGTATCCAGTGACAAGGCTGCCGATGTAACCTTGCGGCTGTCATTTGCAAACCTGAGATTGTTGTCCCAGTTGCGCACGACATGGAAAAGTCAAGAGATCAACAGCCATGCATGCAGCGATTGATGTCTGCAAAGGTTGACGGTCGAGCCATGGTGTGAAATTTATTTGCAAGGCCCGCAACGTACACATCCGGTTACTGATTAATCGAAGCACATTCTACATAAAAGTGCATATGTTTGAGAGGTGTGTGGATTATTACAGTGTGAACTTCACAAGGTCCCTCTGCCACCAAAGCTGGACCGGGTGCTCGTCGCGGGCACTCATAGGCCTCCCAAGGACAAACAAAACTCTAGCACCATGCCTTCTTCTTCCAAGTCGACCACTGTAAATGGTTTATATCCCAACACGAATGGTGGTGCAGAAGGGGTCTCAAAGCAACAAAATCAGGGTCAGTACCAGAAGAGTAGTGCTCACACACATGCTCGCACATCCGTGTTGGACCGGGGCCAGCGAGCGTCGCGGAGCAGATGCAAACGCCTGGCCAAGCCTGCTTTCATGACTGAACTTGTGAGTCTGCACCAGCAAATGTCTCTCCCTTTAGCAGAGCGCAAGGCGGCGGTGTTCCGATTCATTCAGGCACAAATAAACACCAACCAACTTCTCACGTTGGAACAACTGCAGGGCTTTTGCTTGCTTATGGGAAGCTGCCCCAATGATATCAGGGTGCGGACGCAAGATTTGGATGGAGTTTGGGCAAGTCTGGAATGGTCACTTAACATACACGCTGTCGCAGGTTCTCGCTGCAGGGGAGCTGATTCGATTGAGTATGTACATTTCAGCTTTGAAGGCTGTTGATGGACATGCCGAGCTAACTGCTGCTGTAATTCATGCGATTCTGTTGGTCATTGATGAAAATTCACGGCAGAGCGCTGAAGCAGCTGTCAAGACCTGGTTGTGGGATGATGTCGATGCAGCGTTTGTCATCAGGGATCTTCCACTACACTCATGTTGTTTGCATCCGTATAAAACAAAACTCAAAGCTTCTGTCTGTATTGACGAGCTGTTTGCTGTCCTTAAAGCACAACACAGGCTTTTGTTTCAGGCACGAATTTCCTGGTTGAATAGTATCATCACGGCTCAATGTGGGATCTGAACGACATGGGTGCATCGCCATGTAGGTCATACGTAGCATGTGTGCACAAGATATATTGCAGCAACATGTTGCTGCAGCAATCCCACACAAGTGCGCCACTGCAACCTGGTACAAAGGCTGCAGTGACCAACAGTGCCCGACGAACATCACCTGCAGGCTTCTGATCACAGCAGCCCCTGAGGCTGTGGGCAGTGTGCTTTCCCCTGCTCAGTATTACAGGGATTGGTTGCCATCGGTCAAACTTGCCAATCACGATGATACTGCACACAAGGCAGGAGCGATTCTCCCAGCGTAAGCACCCCATGCTTGACTTACTGCTCCTTCTTTCGGAGAAATAAACGTTCTGGGAAGTAAATACGCACAATCACACCCTGTGCAGGTACACCAAAAATGCAGATGCCCTTCCTGTACAGAAGCAGTCTTCTGTGTTCCAGGACCTGATGTCGCGCTCTGGGGTTTTAGAGGAAACGTCCCTTCTACTGACCATTCCATCACAAGAGCACGTACCACTGCTCGACCTTGGCACGTCAAGTGTCGCACCTGAGCAATCTGTCAATGTGAGCTGCTCAAAATCAGGAGAGTCACCATCGTACATCCATGGACAAGTGGGTAACCCAGGACATCTTGCTGCCCGTGATCCAAGCCAGGCTGAATCACCACATACTGATGGCTCAGTCGACCTAGCGACCTCGCTCCCAGCTGGATTGAAACTAGAGCTAGGTGGCACGTGCCAGGTACTTTCGTACATGCTCGTATACAGTGATGCCAAAAACAGAGAGAGCGATTGAATGTTTTCCAGCTTGCCTCCGTTCAAAAACAGTCCAGCGTAACCTCAGCATGAGATGATCAGAGCGGTGACGCTGACCATTACACCAAGAATATTTTTTGTGAGGCTGCAGAATCGCTGATTCTTGTATGTGGATGCAATCGCCTGCCCCATTAATGGAATATTCACATGTCATTTGTGCACACAGTTCTGTTTGCATGTGACACCTTAATGACAGGATGTTTTCAGGTTCCGATTACTTTCCTTACAATACCAAGAGAAAGTAGGATGCATCATCATGAGTCTTTGCCGGGGAAAGACCGTGCAAGAGAATATGTGTTCTTGCTGCAGGGCGGTCATAATGGAGATCCATTGCGTCCAACGACCAACAGTCACGCTGAGAAGCACACCACTGCTGAGATTCATATGATTGCCAGCGACTTGGATGTGATGCATTGTGAACAGATTATGTTGACAAACCGTGGACAGGATCAGTCATATTCTTCAGGTTGTGCGGGTCAAAAAGAGTACATTTCGCCAGTGCACGCACAAGGCAAACACAGCGAGCTCATGAATTCTGAGCTCACGCAATCAGGCTTGGCCATGGAGGCATCTACGTCTGATACGCAACATCCATCTACACCAGAGCAACAAGACGTCTCTATTCGTAGAAGCATGTCTGCTCCATGCTCGCCTGCTCCATGCTCACCAATCATCAGTGACACTGTTGACAGACCTGACGGACACTACCCAGTGCCTGTGGACGACAGGCATGGTGGTTTATCGCCTGCGCAGGTGATCGAATCGCCCCCAGAGCCTGCAACCTCCTATTCCATCACACCGTTTGAGACTGTGTCTGACAGAAGCTTTTACAATAGCCAACAAGGTTTTGGTTTTCGTATGACTCCTGTCCATTCCATTGTCGCCCCATGCATGTTTGTGGCATGCATGACCTGCTCATGTACTTTCGAGCCTTGCCGATGTGCTTTGGAGCCTTGCCCAGGTAGCCAAACCCATGCAAATAATTTGCGTGTAGACCACACCAGTGAATCTGGAAGGAAGCTGCGTGATTCAGACAATCTGGATGATGATGGGTCGTCCTCGAGCAGTGGACCCTCGGGCCATCCCAATGTGTGCCCATAACTGCGCTGGACCTGCCCAAAGACCGTCGGCATTGTGGGTCATCTGAGTGCCAAGAATGAGTTGTGACGTACTCCTTGCAGTGTATGAGTAACGAGTCCAGCTGCGAGGCAACATCATACTCCCTGACCGGTGGCAAGGATGGGCTCTGTTTGAGACGCTCTGACCAAGACGCTTCTGTCTCACCAGCCCAGGATCGCACATTGACTGCCATTAGTAGTGGCACAAGTCACAGCCGTGACACGCCAAATCTTATAACACAGCCGCAGCAGAAGAATCCTATGCAGCACCATATACCGTCTTCTCAACCCCTTCAAAGTCCAGGTAACACTGCCAATGGCGTTGTGAGCAGCTGTTACTGCTTGATCATGATTCAGGCAAGCAGCAGACCATACATCCCATAATTATGTCATTGCAATTCAATTCAGCGCCCGGTTTGACTTGTCTTCTAAAGGGTACAATTGCTCAACAAGGACCCTTAAAATGTTGCACAGCCATGCCACTACCTTCACCGGGCATGTGTGCGGAGGTGCCCATCCTCGTGCAGGTTGTCGGCAAGGAAATGCGGACGAGAGATCTGCATCACTCACCACGGCACTGGCAGCAAAACACGAGGACGATGACTGCCCGTCATATGTGGAGCAGTGCCAAGCTTGCTCAGCGTCAGGTGCTCCCATCAGAACATGAACAAGAAATTCTGCCTATGTCATAAAATGCAGTTTAGTTCGAAGAGCATACTGCATCAGTTTGAGGCGTTCGATTCACAGATACATCTCGGCTGATGTGCGTCCATAATCATGGGATTTCTTTTCTGTATGGTGACTCCGGTCATGTTGGCGTGTTGCAGACTACACGTGCATGCTTGGTTACTCCCCACCTTGCAGGACCTGTGGCTGATGGCCTTCAGATTCGTTTTGGGATCGCTTGCTACCAGCTATCCTGGCCTGTGCGAACATGGCAAAAGTAACATGTGCTTTGACACTGGTCTCCCAAGTTATATTAAAGAATAAAAATAATAATTTTTGTAATTTTTCTATTTCATATTGTTCTTATATTTATTTATATAGAAATATTTTTTTAAATAATACTTATAATTTTAGTTCAACAATTTATAATATTAACAAAAAAATGCTAAATATTTTAATAGCAGTTGTCATATACAGGCCGGTGCCATAAGCACCCTGTGGCTGCACCCCAGACATCTTTCAATATTGTGACGTGACACGACGTGCAGGCCACATCTGCATGTTCATCCCTGTGTACATACCGCGCTGCACATTTCCGAACAGGGGCTACTGAATCCGTGCAATGCAAGTTTCATGTGTAACCCCTTCTTCTGCAATGCATGATGTGCCGTTCTCGAACTGCACTGTCTGGATTTGACTTTAAGCAAGCCGCTTGTTTGCTGGACGGATGATGAGGTGGCTGTCTGGAATACTAGAGAATCATCCTATGCATGACACTCAAATCCATCACCATTCTTTCAGCATCCATATGTACAAGGTTGCAGAATCTCCTGACATCATCAAGCGTCTGTGTGCCAGCAGTTTGACCATTCTGCTATTGCCACTAACGTCTTGCTTGCAACCATTCACTTGCAGCACATATTTGGCAGTGGCTGATACGCCTAATTTCTGTCTTGCATACAGGTCGTTCACCAAGCACCGAAGTGGCTGCCAGTGGCGCAGACACTGCATATTCAAATCAATCTACACTCCTACCCAATTCAGGTCAGCATGAAACTCAAGACAAAACGCGGTCATTAACAGTAGGGAGGAGCAAGGAGCAACTCGACAGTCCGCGTGTCTCTGTATCATATGCCGGTGGGGACGCGGTGTCCGGTCAAAAATCCATGACAAGTGTGTTATACAGTGACGCATTATTGGATAAGCAACACCCCTGCAGTAGTGTATGTGGTGTCCGTCACACTGACGCACTGGCATGTGGGACTGTTCACAGCTAGATTATTCGTTCTGATTTCTCTTCTGGGTGTATCCACCAAACTAATGGGTTGACTGCGACCAGTGTTGCATTTGCACGGCTAAAAGCAGCTGCTGGCAGTCATGCTGATTCTGTGCTTGCAGGCGTGGTTGAAAACCCAATGTATCAAGACACTGTGCCACGCACTCACGACACAGAACACTTTCTTAGATGTGGCGCAGCTGAAGGTACCGATTCAATAAAGCAAACGCCTGCCAAAATGATCACAGAAATCATGTTTACATGTCATGTGACAACGTGCAGATGAAACCAGTCTGTGTGAAAGTCCAAATCGATGTGGGCTGCTACACACAAATGCTACACAAATGGAGATCAGAATGTATCAGGTGGAGCCTGAATTGAACACAAAGCGCAATGAGCAGCTGCAGATGTGGGTGCAGAATTTGCAGGCGCAGCTGCAACAGACAAAGCAGCTAATGGCTGAAATCCCTTCCGAAAATGACCAAGAGGAACAGATTGTAGAGATGTGGACTGATGTGCTCCATCTCTGTCTTTGTTGGCCCATTCAGTATTGCATATTTGCTCAATGCTGGTTCTGCTGCAATACATGATTTGTTAGGTCTCAAGTGTGTTGTTCTGTTGTCGTAGGTCAAAGAGTATGCACATTATCTTGGGATGGACATTGAAGCTGACTCAGAGCTCTTGTACATTGCGAAATGGGCAATGGAAGCGGATTTGCCGATTGAATGGGTGGCAAACCTGGATGAAGACGGACGGGAATACTTCTACAATCAGCTAACTGGAATCTCACAGTATTCACACCCATGTGACGAACTTTACAGGCAGATGTATGTTGATGTGAAGGCCCAAAAATGTGGAACCGTGTAGGAGTAGGCACATGCTCAATCTGACATTACTGCAGGGTACTCCAAATCCACACTTTGACCATGCCAAACCCACACATTGTGGTGACCTGTCACGATCTTGTGCAGAAGATGTTCAGCAGTGTTGTTCCGTAGTAACTTGAATATTTATTCCAATGCAGGTATACAGGGCAAACCACATGTATAGAATTTCCCATTGCGGCGATGATGTTGGACAAGCAACATCAGTAATGGGAGCTCGAGAATTTCACATGGTGATTCCATGAGGTTTTCCTGGCCGTAGTAACTTGCCTCTCACCGCTGGATAGCCTCGCTCCGGCCGCACAAGTGACTTGGGGTGCCACAGAATCTGCAAGCGACCCACTGATGCAACATGCGTAGCTCGTACAGGCTTTGTGACGCTTTCAATGCAGTTGAGCCACAGAGGGCCTGTAGATGTGGCAGTTTGTGTGGGCTCACAGTGAGTGTTCAAAAACCAGTCGTGACCATTGCCACAAGTCATAACTGGTATACCTGGTATGTATCAGCCAGGCTCTGCCTTGCATGGTTGTTTACAGTCCCACGCATATCATCGTTGCTTTCTCAGCCCAGAAGGCAGCGGTTGGACCAGATTTGATGCAAATTGGCAGCCCAGTGAGGTGTTGACGCGAATGCATGGCAAGATGCACAAACTCGAGCTGCTCTGAGCATGTGATGGGTGACACGAGGCAATATGCACCAAGGGATGCGATTGTGGCAGCGTACTGTGCTGGGGGTCCTGGTGTCGCTGCTTACATACGGTCTCTTCTGAACAGCCTGTCCCGACCTCGTCGTTCGGCCGAGATCAGTGTGCCTCGCAACCTCCGGGCATCTCGGCTCTATAATTATCACCACGGAGTGATTCCTGGTCATGAAGAGGCCATGTGCACAAGGTCAACTGCAAGGTATTGTGAGAGCTATACACACGTGGTGCATGCGTTGATGCAGACTGTCAGCACCTGTAACCACATCCGGTGGTCATGTCGCAGCTGCAGCTAGCTGTCACGCGGCCGCTGCCGGAACAGACTCATTTTCGGCAGGCTGGACAATCGTTTGTGAAGCTCCTGCAGCTGCGTGCTGCATGTCACACCCTGCTGTCACCGTGCCTGGGACACGGAGTCCACATAGGACCGCACATATAAACGTCCCAACCAATTGGCAGCTGTACATACATGACGTACTTGCCTTACAGGCCTGGAATCCGGTCCAAGTCTGCCTCCGAATATGATGAAAGTGATATGGGAGCAGGCCGCATGCACTGTCAGCAAGCTGTACAATGACTGTTCGGGCACCGACGCGATAATTGGGGGGGCATATCATGCCATATGGCCATGCTTTCCACATGATGCTGTGCGTTTGAACCCAGGTGCATCTGCAAGGCTGTACCATTTCGGTATTGATGATTGCGTGACCACTGTCTTTTTCTTTGGGCTCTCGGGTAAAGTGGGGAAAATCCATCCAGCTCGCAGCGCCAGCTGTGTGGACAGCCCAGCAGATACCGCCTCCAATACCGCAGCCTTCGCAGGCTCATGAGCAGGTTGTGCACTGGCTGTTTACTATGTCGTAAACCAGTGGACCGCTGCCCTAAGGGCACTGTGGGATCCCGTGCATGCCGTAGCCATGCGCAGGGGCTGGTGCTGTCGCATACCTTGCTGTCTAGGTATCTGTCCGTGACAGCGCCTGTGTCTTCAGTGGAGGATGAATACACGTGAGACTTTGTGAAGAGTTAACTAGTTGCACCTCTGGCCATTTCTTCGTGACACATGCATGGGCTTAGCACTATGCACCTGTCATGACTTTCCACACATGCATGTCATGCATGTCATGCATGGTCAGTTTCCGCTCGTGATCATGAGCAGAGCTGCGTCTAGCTGACTGCTAATATACGCAGCGACATTCCTGCGACCAAGTAGTTGATGACGGAAATAATGCTGTCTGATGCGAGTGTGCAAACAACAAATGGTCTGTCACAAACTACACAGACGCGGCCTGATCCCACCTGCCACCGTGAACTTACAACAACAACGACCATGGGTTCCACAGAGTTCACGTTGCCACCATGCTAGCAGTAGCGAGGACAGCACAACGCAGGGATGGACCTGGGCGCAATATATACCACTGCGCTTTGCTGTGGCCGACACGTTAGACTTCCAGTCGGTTGGGGCGCGTGCAAAGCTTTGTCACCAGTCTCTCTCTCTCTCTCCCTCTCTCTCCGTGTTGTTCCTGGGCCCATCGTACGTACTCCCTGCAACACTATATCAGGTATCGGTGCGTCGTTCCTCTCCATGGAGGCGTTCGGAACCTATTACCAAGGTGCTGTACGGCCTTTGGATGGGCCGCAAGACCCTATAGTAGCCCCTGGCCTCGACGGGTTAGACTCGTTGATGGAAACTGAGCAAGAAGCTATTCGAATAGCGATTACGCTGCTGCTCTCACTGTCTAGGTCTTTTCTTATTCTCTGTCAGCGCAACAATATGGCAATTTGGGATTCCTATGGCCAGAGCTGCCGCACGATGCTGGCCATGCTAGTATCGGATACGGCCTCCGCTCAGCCCCCTGCATTCACTCGAATCAGGAAGCGTGGCCATGTACCGTCTAACTTGTTTACGGAGCAGATACAATCGCCGGCTTCCACCACGTGCAATTCGCCTTGGGGACCACCTGAAGGTCCTGTGCGCGATCTTCTAGCCTTGTCAGCAATGTCCTTCTACGTATACGCCTGGCTAGGCGTGTCCTCGCTAGTGAATCCGATCCTCGATTTCATCTACTCCTTCTGCAACGGTCCCGCTGCATGGGCCGTGGCATGGCTGGCCTGCCCTGCCGAGCACGCTCACTTGGACTTCACGACTCTGGGCCGACGCGTCACAGCCCTGCGCGCGAAGAGCACCTCCAGCAAACCGGCATCAGTCGTGGCGCAGCTGGCCTCGCTTGCCACCAGCGCCGTGGAACCTGAAGCCAAGTCGCTGTATGCGAATGCGGCAACATTGACGGGCGAGGCGGCGATCTACTTCGAGTCCCAGGTCTTCAGGCCAACTCTGGCGCAGTTAGCCACGGCGTCGGCCCACCAGTACGACGGATTAGTGCGTGCCAACCTTGTGCTTTCGACCCTTCCCACGCAGTCAAGTTTACCAACGTACACCCCAAATTTTGTTGACAGCACGAAATAGTCTTGGTTCTCTTCAGCGCAGTATTTCTTCTCCACAATCGAGTTCCCATCGTCTGAAGCTATTCGTGGTGACGCGTGTGCTGAACGCAAGTGGCACCACTATGTATGTGAAGTGCTCAAGAATCGCATACTATGCATGACCTTGTCCGAAGCACAGGTCATTAAGCACCTGTCACGATCCTTCACGCGTGATTGTATGCACTACCAGACTGCTACTGAAAAAGCACAGTCACCAGAGTGCACCGTCAGAGAATGGCTTGATGCTATCCGCGATTTCTACTTCACAAACGGGCGTTTCATAATGTATATAGAGTCGGGATAGCAGAAGTATCGTGCAAGCCATGCGACCATTTTCAATGATCTTGTGCATCACATCCGTATCTATTACCAGCTGATTTTCCTTGATTACGTCTCGCTACCGGGCAAGATGACCCTAGCCGATTTTTCATGGAATCTTTTCGACAAGCTGCAGTTCCTCATGTCTCCTGAGTGCACGTCTGAACTGGCTACAACAGTCAAAATGTTTGTGCCCCTGCCCGAGTTGCTGCACAAGCTTGCGTTACACCTGGAACACAGCCACACGTGGCCCACACAGCGTGCTGACGCAGCAGCGCTGGAATTCATCACATGGTGTGTCGACAAATTGAACTCGGCCAAGGACACGGCCAACACAACCAAAAGGTACACCATGATGTCGTGATCCAGCCATGCACAGGACTACGGTGACCATGCATGGTGGCATGCACAGGACTACGGTGACCATGTATGCGGGGATTCACGGTGCTGATCCGGAGTGGCTATGGGGCAGCCATGCACCAATGGCTGACCATATGCACGAGCAATGCATGCTAGATTGCGTGCCGCAAACAATGATTCTGATCGTATCCGTATGAGACGTTTGGTTGAACGCTTATATAGGATCTACTGATCAAAGTGTAATCACTCTCTCTTCTACTGTCCAAAGTCACACGTGCATTCATCCTCCACTGAAGGTACAGGCGCTGTCACGGACAGATACCTAAGACAGCAAGGTATGTGACAGCACCAACCCCTGCGCATGACTACGACATGCTCAGGATCCCATAGGCCTTAGGCCGCGGTCCACTGAATTACAACATGGTATCGGTGATGATTGTGGGTATTCTTGTGATGTCTATTAGCATGCGGTAGAGTCCAGGGGGAACCTACGGTTACGGCTGCACACTCCGATGAGTGTGCTACACCGCTCTAGTGTATAGCCGACCGTAGGGAGACTAGAAAAGCTAATGCAGAATGCTACGGCGGAGCTGCATTATGCTTGTGTGCTGGTCTCGCAAAGAGGCCTACGGGTCTGCGTTTCCTGCGACATATGGTGGTCATGTTGCAGGACACCACCACTCCGAAACGATTCAATGGCATCTCGCCAAGGGTCTATCGGTTCTGACGGTGTGGAGGGAGCAGTTAACCTTCCGCACCATCGCACTCGCTCTACAGTGCGCCGCGAGCAGGCCGCGGAGGGTCAGTCCATGCCCCACGGGGAAGGACAAGACGCTGGGACCTACGGGTATCTCAGTGTTAACCCTCTGCAGGCCGCCATGCCGGGCAACGCTGATCCTACGGGGAATGCGGGTGCTCAGGCAGCGGTGCACGGAGCGCAGGAAGTGCCACACGTTGCCCAGACAGCATGGGCAGCGCAGCAGATACCACCTCCGATGACGCAGCCTTCGCAGGATGCGATGTCATCCGGGGCGGCAGCAACAGCCGGGACGATCGATGTTGCAACTCTCGCGAGCGCGCTATCGCTCGTAATGCCTAAGTCTATGCCGGGAAAGTCGCTAGTAGAAAAGCACAAGTTCCCGGTATGGAACCACAGATATGATCACTTTCGGGTGTTCAAGAAAGAGGTAGAGAGTTGGGCAAACATGGTGGGGGAAAGTAGCCTGCTAGTAAATGATCCACTGGCACAGAATAGCCAGGCTCATGAGTCAGTCAAGCATTGGCTATTCGTAACATTACCGAAGGAAGATAGGGATTTCGTGTCAGACTGCAGTTTTGTCCATGAGATGTGGGCACTACTGCATGCCAAGTACATGCCTTCTGTCGAAGTAGAAATACAGAAGCTATAACAGCAACTCAGTGGTGCTAGACAGGCGGGAAAGCCACTAGAGAAACATGTCAACGAGGTAGTTGGTATAGTGAACCAGATGAGGGGTCTGGGAAAAGCTGTGCCTGATCAGCTATACCGCTCTAGGCTACTGCCAGTGGACAGAGAGTATGCACTGCTGCAGCCGATGCTGCAGCAACTGCCAGTGCAGCAGATAGTGTCTACGCTGCTGACGCATGCTCAGAATAGCGGCCAATCTGCCCCATCGCGATTCCCACGGGATGATCGCGGTGGTCAGCAGAGATTTGGGGGACGAGGGTATCGTGGTGGACGCCACGGTGGTCGCCACGGTACACCCCCAGAGGTTGCCGCAGTGGGAGCAGGGGGAGCAGATAAGCGCAAGTGCTTCAATTGTGATGAGCCTGGCCATCTGCAGAAAGATTGCCCTTTGCTCTCCGCAGAGGTCAAGCAGTTCTTACAGAAACAAGCAGCTGCAGGGCGAGGCCGTGGCAGAGGCCGCGGGGGCCCTCAGGTGGCTGTTGTAGACCTAGCGGAACTGCGAGCTGAGTGTGCTGATGGGCCATCGCCCAACATGCCATACACGTTTCTGGTGGATAGCGGGTCTGACCAGAACATCTGCTTTGACTATAGCATGTTCAGTGAGATCAAGCCACCAGATATCACAGAGTGCCAGCCCTTAGACCAGGGCAGGCTTAAGATATATGGCATGGGCACTATCAGGGCGAATGTGGGGAAGTACGTGACAGTACAGGGCGAGCTGGTGCCTGTGAACATTGAGTTAGATCATGTTTACTGGGTGCCAGCCAGCCCGATAAACATCCTCTCAACGACTGTGCTGAAGCGGTCGAACATATACTTGCACACAGGCAAGGCAAATACAGTAGAGATGCCTGGTTTCTATGACCAAGCCCAGACGTTTGTGGGCAACTGTGAGCAGGGAGTTGATAGTGAGGATAACCCCACACTGAGCTGGTATTGCGGGACAGGCAGACCAATGTGGGAGCTGCGCCCTGTAGATTCAGGGATAGACTGGACCAGTGCTAACAATCTTTTCCACAGAAATAGGAAATGGGTTGGTGAGCAGGCGAGAGTCGCTGCAGTAGATGGTGTACCCATTGGTCAAAGATCTTCTTTCCAACTCGACCCAGCATTCCTGGTGCACATCTCGTTTCACCATGCTGGCAACCGGATTCTCAAACTGATGACAGATAATCCAGACCTGTATGACCTCAAGTTGCCTAAACCTACGGGAGTAGCGCTTGAGTGTCATGGTTGCCACATGGCGGAACAGAGAAGTGGTGACAGAGCACAGCATGGGGGCAAAGTGACAGAGAATGCCACGTATGCTGGAGAAGTGCTTGTCGTAATTCATTGGACCGCAGCCCTAAGGCACTGTGGGATCTAAGCACTGTGTAGCTGTGCGCAGGGGGTCGCGCTGTCACATACCTGGCTGGTGTACAGGCCTCCGCTGTGACAGTGCGCTCTCAGTCTTGGATTATAGCACGTGAGTCTTTGGCAGAGTAGAGTGATTACACTTTGATCAGTAGAGCCTATATAAGCGTTCAACCAAACGTCTCATACGGATACGATCAGAATCATTGTCTGCGGCACGCAATCTAGCATGCATTGCTCGTGCATATGGTAAGCCATCGGTGCATGGCGTCCCATAGCCACTCCGGATCAGCACCGTGCATCCACTCCATGCATGGTCACCGTAGTCCTGTGCATGGCTGGATCACGACACTCCCCCTAGACTAGGCTTGTACTACCGCAAGCTGTAGTCTATCTCTAAATTTTGCTAGTGCTGGTCCCGCCAACACTTTCGTAAACATATCAGCTAGCATGTCTACCGTGCTAACCCAGCTGATAGTTAACTCATCGAGTTCTACGAACTCGCGGACTCTCAGGTCCCTGACCCTGATGTGCTTGGAGCGGTCACTAGAGATGGGGTTCACAGCTAGCAAGTTGGCACTCTTGTTGTCACCCCACAGAGTTGGCTTCACAGCCGACAAACCAAGATCAGTGCACAACTGCTTTGCCCACATCACCTCATTGGCTGCTGAGCTCATCGCAATAAGCTCTGCCTCAGTCGTATCACCAGCCACAATAGTCTGCCTCTTCGAACGCCAGAATACACAATTCCCATGCATCCGGACTATCACTCCTGACACGCTCTTCAAGCAAGCACCATTGGCGAAGTCAGCATCCGTAAATGCTTCCAACACCTCACTTCCCTCGTTGGAGCCACTAAATGTCAAGCCAAGATCTATGGTCCCTCGCAGGTATCTCAGTACATGCTGGACAGCAGCCCAATGACACTTCGCACTCCCAGCCATATGCCTGGCCAGGACATTGGCCGGAAAGGAAATATCAGGACGCGACACAGCAGCCACATACTGGATGCTTCCTACGGCTTGCATAAACCTCTTATGCTCTGCGACAGTAGCCTTCTCCTGGCTAGGATCATCCTTCAGACTAAACACTTTCTGCTTTGGTACCAACGGCGTTGGTGCCTTTTTGCACTCACTCATACTGAACCTTTCCAGCATGTCCCTGATGTTCTTTCTGTGCGTTATGGTGATAGTGCGAGCAGGCCGATCACGTATGACCTCCATACCTAGCACATATCCCAGCTCCCCCAGGTCACGACCCTCAAATGCCTCAAGGATCCTGCTGATGGCATCATCCATCTGCTCCTTACGACCGAAGATCAACAGATCATCGACCCATAAGAAAATAAGACATCGTCCTATTTTGCAAATAAACAGTGCGGGGTCACTGGCTGATCTCACAAAGCCCATTCTCAACAAGAGCTCTGCAAGCGCTTTATGCCACTCCCTGGCAGCTTGCTTCAGACCATACAACGCCTTTTTCAGACGCCACACCATACCAGACCCATCATCCAGTACAGGAGGTTGTGCCACATACACTTCCTCCTCCAGAACACCATTCAGGAAAGCACATTTAATGTCTATGTGTCTCGTCTCCAGATCCTCTACAGCACAGACAGACAACAGAGCCCTGAAGGTAGCATAACTGCCCACAGGTGCCCATGTCTCAAAGAAATCTACGCCCTCAACTTGCGTAAATCCCCTGGCTACATATCTAGCTTTGAATCGCTCAATCTCACCCTGTGCTCCTCGCTTAATCTTAAGTACCCACTTGCCTGTCACAGGCTTCACTCCTGCTGGGCACCTGACTAACTCGAACACATCATGTTCCCTTAAGGAGGTCAACTCATCAAGCATTGCTCTGATCCACTGCTCACGATGGCAGCCTCTCATGGCTTGCTTCACCGTTGGATCGTCCAGCACAGCTTTGACCTTCTTCCTCGCAGCAGCTGCACACCGGGACTCACTGCGGCTAGCAGTCTTGCCACTGCTCGGAATCACCTCCTGCCCCGTCGTGTTCTCTGCATCAGGAGTCACACTGTCAGCCGTAGCAAACACTCCATCCGCCAGATCACCGACGTCACTCTCCATATGGACTACTGTGGAGCTCCCAGCATCATCATGCTCACGTGCATCATCCGGGGAAATGCGCTCAACAGCAGCATTCTCACTTTCATTCACTCCCACAGCATGGACAGCAGGTCTTAAGGTTTTGCGAATCAATTTGAAAGGTTTTGGAACCCATCGAACCCTCACCTCTTGTGGTGGATCCAGATGTTCTCCGCTGCCTCCTGCGGCACTTGGTGCTAACTCTCCCCCTGAGCCAGCTCCGCCTGCCTCTCTTCCACTAGGCACATGCCGTAGCTTGCCTTGCCCCTGACTATCAACACGCTGTGGCATATGCCGTGGCTCATCATGCTCCCAGCGTACTGCACGTCCTGACACCGCTGACCCTTGCCATCGGTTGTACATCCCGTGGTCTTCAGATTTCGCAGGTGGGGGTGGCTCACTCGGCGCCTTGCCCATCGACCGTTGGACTCGCTGCGGTGAACGCGAGCGCGATCGAGACCGAGATCCTGAGGGCTCAGATCCCCCTGAGAATGACTCAGCAGAGTCACTGGCAGCCCCTGGCTGTTCCTCCCCCTCAGACTCATCATTCTCACTACCCTGTGGCTCAATGCGGCAGCCACTCAAATCCAGCACAGCTCTATCCCGCGTAGGGATCACATCTCTCGGTCGCATCTCAGCATTGTGCGGACCGGATGGTTGCTGAACCGCATCATACTCCCAGTGCGGTACCCTGTTCACACAGTCCTCGGCCGTGTAAGCGCAACGCGCTGTCACCACTGCCTCACTGATCTCAGGCGTGTGCCACCGCTCATGCCTGGCTATCAGCTCAGAGCCTAAAACACGTGGTGAAAACGGCGGCTCACCCTCAGGCAACTCATCATCCGGCACATAGCGCCGATGCAACTGCCTGCCTGGTTCCCAGTGTGTGTGCCCCAGCGCTGGATGCTCCCCCTCAGCCCAATCCACATTTCTGCCCCTCTCTGGCATCATGTGATCACGACTGGCTGGTGGTCGCACTGCCCTAACACTAGTTGATCTCAACCATTTCTGCATGTTGGGCAAGAAACCAACGTCAGGTACTACACGAGTATGCTCATCGGGCATGATCTCGAATTCTCCCAGCTCATAGTTCTCCAACATGACCGGATCCACCGTAGCTTGCTCCGACATGTGGAAACGTTTCGCGAACTCTCTCAGCAGAGCTGGTGGAGAAGCCGTATGCCTATACATACGCACTGCTCCCCCATTCCCTCGCTTCACGTAAGCTCTATCCATATGAGGACCAGCACCCGGTCCCATGTAGAAACCGAGCACTCCTCTCTCATCCAGGTGTCTGAAGTCCTCTCTCCGAGCATATACATACATCGGACACCCGAAAGGCTTCACCTGGGCCACCACCAGATGGAATGTGTCCTCACTCACATTCCTGAACCATAACAGATATGGCACAATCTGTCTGACATCAACATTCTTCACACACTGGGCGACAAACTTCCATCGCCCCTGGCCATACCCTCATCAGCCAGAGCCTGCAGACTCATCTGCTGAGCCTGAGCCCTCCTCGTCTGCAACTGTGCAGCTCTCACAGCCTCATTCGTGGACCACGGGTCACGACTGGTCTGCACATGTCTCTCCTCCAGTTTCTGCTTGGCCTCCTTCCGCCTAACACCCTCTAGAGCTGTGCTAGGCGTCAGGTTATGCGCATGGTTCACACACATATACGCCTCTGGCCACAGAAATGCAGGCACAGCTGCTTGCAGCAGGCTTGCCCTCACACTCCTGTTTAGCACACCGATCTTTCTCTCCACCATTCCATTGGACTCATGCTGGCCCGTGGCAGTGTACGTGTGCTCAATGCCACGCCACGCGAGGTACTGAGCCAGCTGGTTAGAGCTGAACTCACCACCCTGGTCAGTGTGCAGCCTCCGCACCCCAACCTCTCTATCATACACGATCTGAGTGCGGATTCGCTCAATCAGCAGGCATATCATTTCCGCAGCCCCACTCTTGGACTTCAACGGAATCACATGGGAGTACCGGGAGTACTCATCCACCACTACCAGGATGTAGTTCATACCCCCGATTCCTACTGGCTTGATCTGCCCTGCTAGATCAGCATGCAACACTTCCCCAGCATAGGTGGCATTCTCCGTCACCTTGCCCCCGTGCTGTGCTCTATCGCCGCTTCTCTGTTCAGCCACGTGGCAACCATGACACTGAAGCGCTACCCCCGTAGGTTTCAGCATCTTCAGGTCATACAGTTGTGGGTTGTCTCTCATCAACTGGAGTACCCGATTGCCAGCATGATGAAAAGCGATATGCACTAGGAATGATGGATCAACCTGAAAGGAATAACCTTGTTCATTCGGTACACCGGTCACCGCAGCAACTTGCTGCTGCTCACGTAACCCATTTCCCATTCCTATGAAACAAGTTATTCGCACTTGTCCAGGCTGCTCCTCTATCTACCGGTCGCATTTGCCATATCGGCCTGCCTTTCCCACAGAACCATGTCAGAGTAGGTTTTCCATCCTCATCCTCACCCTGCTCACAGTTCCTGTGGAACCCATAGCTCTGGTCATGAAACCCAGGCATCACTACCCGGTTTGCATGCTTGCCCGTATGCAAGTATATCTCAGACTTTTTCAAACTCCTTTGTTGAAAGGATGTTTGATAGGACTGGCCGGCACCCAGTAGACGTTGGTCAACTCTATGTCTACTGGTGTGATAGTGCCCTGTGCACTCACATACTCTCCCAGATTAGCTCTGATCGTGCCCACACCATACATGTCTAGCCTGCCCTGGTCAAGAGGCTGACACCTGCGGCATATCTGGTGGCTTGATCTCGCAAAACATATCATAGTCAAAGCATATGTTTATGTCTGAGCCACTATCTATTAGGAAAGTGTACGGCATGTTGGGAGACGGCCCATCAGCACAGTCAGCTCGCAGCTTATCTAGGTCAACTACAGCTACCTGAGGGCCACCGCGGCCTCTGCCACGGCCTCGCCTGCAGCTGCTTGCTTCCTGCAGGAATTGTTTGACCTCTGCGGAGAGCAATGGACAATCCTTTTGCACATGTCCAGGCTTATCACAGTTGAAGCATTTTCCTCTTTTCTGCTCCCCCTGCTGCCCCTGCTCCCATCAGCTGCTACCTGTGGGGGTGAACCTTGGCGACCACCGTAGCGTCACCTCGGTACCCACGTCCCCATGGCGCTGTTGTCCACCGCGATCGTCCCGTGGGATCGCGATGAACCCTGCTTGCTGTTTGTCTGGGCAATGTGTCAACAGCGTAGACACTACCTGCTGTAACTGGCATGGCCTGCAGCATGGGCTGCAACAGGCTGTACTCTCTGTCTACTGCCAGCAAACCGTGATCTGTACAACTGATCAGACACAGTCTCACCCAGTCCTCTCATCTGGTTCACTATGCCCACCACCTCATTCACATGCTTCTCCAGCGGCTTGTCCAGCCTGCTGGGTACTACTGAGCTGGTGATACAGCTTCTGTATTTCTACTTCCACTGATGGCATATACTTAGCCATGCAGCAACGAGCAGACCTCATGGACGAAACTTACAGTCTGCCACGTAAGTCGCTATCCTCCTTTGGCTTCACTATGCCCACTGAGTAGTCCAGTGTGCATCCCAATGTGCAGCCCAGCGTGCAGCCTAGCGTGCTGCCGCTGTGCAGCCCGCTGTGCAAATGCGTGCTACGCCCCGTGCGTCGCGGCCTGAGCTCCTGCTTCCCCCCGTAGGTTTCAGCGTTACCCGGCAATGCAGCCTGCAAAGGACCTGCATTGGGATACCCGTAGGTCCCACACGCTGTTTCTTCCCCGTAGGTCACGAACTGGTCCTCCGCGGCCGTGCTCGCGGCGCGCTGTGGAGCGCGTGTGGTGGTGAGGACGAACTTCTTCTCCATCCTCACCGTCAGAGCCGATAGATCCTTTGCGAGATCCATTGGACTTCTCGGCGTGGTGGCATCCCGCAACACGACCATCGTATGTCGCGGGACACGTAGACCCGTAGGCCTCTTCTCCGAGACCAGTACACCCAACAGAATGCAGTCCAGCCGTAGCGTTATGCATCTGCGTACTCTAAGTCTCTCTACGGACTCTACAGCTAAACGCTAAGAGCGGTGTGAATCGCTCATCGGGACGCTCAGCCGTAGCCGTAGACCCCTGGACTCTATCGCAAGCATACACACATTGCTAGAATACCCACAAACATCACCGATACCATGTCGTAATTCAATTGGACCGCAGCCCTAAGGCACTGGTGGGATCTAAGCACTGTGTAGCTGTGCGCAGGGGGTCGCGGCTGTCACATACCTGGCTGGTGTACAGGCCTCCGCTGTGACAGTGCGCTCTCAGTCTTGGATTATAGCACGTGAGTCTTTGGCAGAGTAGAGTGATTACACTTTGATCAGTAGAGCCTATATAAGCGTTCAACCAAACGTCTCATACGGATACGATCAGAATCATTGTCTGCGGCACGCAATCTAGCATGCATTGCTCGTGCATATGGTAAGCCATCGGTGCATGGCGTCCCATAGCCACTCCGGATCAGCACCGTGCATCCACTCCATGCATGGTCACCGTAGTCCTGTGCATGCTGGATCACNGTACTCCCTGCAACACTATATCAGGTATCGGTGCGTCGTTCCTCTCCATGGAGGCGTTCGGAACCTATTACCAAGGTGCTGTACGGCCTTGGATGGGCCGCAAGACCCTATAGTAGCCCCTGGCCTCGACGGTTAGACTCGTTGATGGAAACTGAGCAAGAAGCTATTCGAATAGCGATTACGCTGCTGCTCTCACTGTCTAGGTCTTTTCTTATTCTCTGTCAGCGCAACAATATGGCAATTTGGGATTCCTATGGCCAGAGCTGCCGCACGATGCTGGCCATGCTAGTATCGGATACGGCCTCCGCTCAGCCCCCTGCATTCACTCGAATCAGGAAGCGTGGCCATGTACCGTCTAACTTGTTTACGGAGCAGATACAATCGCCGGCTTCCACCACGTGCAATTCGCCTTGGGGACCACCTGAAGGTCCTGTGCGCGATCTTCTAGCCTTGTCAGCAATGTCCTTCTACGTATACGCCTGGCTAGGCGTGTCCTCGCTAGTGAATCCGATCCTCGATTTCATCTACTCCTTCTGCAACGGTCCCGCTGCATGGGCCGTGGCATGGCTGGCCTGCCCTGCCGAGCACGCTCACTTGGACTTCACGACTCTGGGCCGACGCGTCACAGCCCTGCGCGCGAAGAGCACCTCCAGCAAACCGGCATCAGTCGTGGCGCAGCTGGCCTCGCTTGCCACCAGCGCCGTGGAACCTGAAGCCAAGTCGCTGTATGCGAATGCGGCAACATTGACGGGCGAGGCGGCGATCTACTTCGAGTCCCAGGTCTTCAGGCCAACTCTGGCGCAGTTAGCCACGGCGTCGGCCCACCAGTACGACGGATTAGTGCGTGCCAACCTTGTGCTTTCGACCCTTCCCACGCAGTCAAGTTTACCAACGTACACCCCAAATTTTGTTGACAGCACGAAATAGTCTTGGTTCTCTTCAGCGCAGTATTTCTTCTCCACAATCGAGTTCCCATCGTCTGAAGCTATTCGTGGTGACGCGTGTGCTGAACGCAAGTGGCAC
The DNA here is from genome assembly GCA_900538255.1 of Ulva mutabilis. Taxonomy (NCBI): domain Eukaryota; kingdom Viridiplantae; phylum Chlorophyta; class Ulvophyceae; order Ulvales; family Ulvaceae; genus Ulva; species Ulva mutabilis. The sequence goes on along the minus strand of UNSF01000041.1, from coordinate 430,272 downwards.
CACTATGTATGTGAAGTGCTCAAGAATCGCATACTATGCATGACCTTGTCCGAAGCACAGGTCATTAAGCACCTGTCACGATCCTTCACGCGTGATTGTATGCACTACCAGACTGCTACTGAAAAAGCACAGTCACCAGAGTGCACCGTCAGAGAATGGCTTGATGCTATCCGCGATTTCTACTTCACAAACGGGCGTTTCATAATGTATATAGAGTCGGGATAGCAGAAGTATCGTGCAAGCCATGCGACCATTTTCAATGATCTTGTGCATCACATCCGTATCTATTACCAGCTGATTTTCCTTGATTACGTCTCGCTACCGGGCAAGATGACCCTAGCCGATTTTTCATGAATCTTTTCGACAAGCTGCAGTTCCTCATGTCTCCTGAGTGCACGTCTGAACTGGCTACAACAGTCAAAATGTTTGTGCCCCTGCCCGAGTTGCTGCACAAGCTTGCGTTACACCTGGAACACAGCCACACGTGGCCCACACAGCGTGCTGACGCAGCAGCGCTGGAATTCATCACATGGTGTGTCGACAAATTGAACTCGGCCAAGGACACGGCCAACACAACCAAAGGTACACCATGATGTCGTGATCCAGCCATGCACAGGACTACGGTGACCATGCATGGTGGCATGCACAGGACTACGGTGACCATGTATGCGGGATTCACGGTGCTGATCCGGAGTGGCTATGGGGCAGCCATGCACCATGGCTGACCATATGCACGAGCAATGCATGCTAGATTGCGTGCCGCAAACAATGATTCTGATCGTATCCGTATGAGACGTTTGGAACGCTTATATAGGATCTACTGATCAAAGTGTAATCACTCCTCTTCTACTGTCCAAAGTCACACGTGCATTCATCCTCCACTGAAGGTACAGGCGCTGTCACGGACAGATACCTAAGACAGCAAGGTATGTGACAGCACCAACCCCTGCGCATGACTACGACATGCTCAGGATCCCATAGGCCTTAGGCCGCGGTCCACTGAATTACAACATGGTATCGGTGATGATTGTGGGTATTCTTGTGATGTCTATTAGCATGCGGTAGAGTCCAGGGGAACTACGGTTACGGCTGCACACTCCGATGAGTGTGCTACACCGCTCTAGTGTATAGCCGACCGTAGGGAGACTAGAAAAGCTAATGCAGAATGCTACGGCGGAGCTGCATTATGCTTGTGTGCTGGTCTCGCAAAGAGGCCTACGGGTCTGCGTTTCCTGCGACATATGGTGGTCATGTTGCAGGACACCACCACTCCGAAACGATTCAATGGCATCTCGCCAAGGGTCTATCGGTTCTGACGGTGTGGAGGGAGCAGTTAACCTTCCGCACCATCGCACTCGCTCTACAGTGCGCCGCGAGCAGGCCGCGGAGGGTCAGTCCATGCCCCACGGGGAAGGACAAGACGCTGGGACCTACGGGTATCTCAGTGTTAACCCTCTGCAGGCCGCCATGCCGGGCAACGCTGATCCTACGGGGAATGCGGGTGCTCAGGCAGCGGTGCACGGAGCGCAGGAAGTGCACACGTTGCCCAGACAGCATGGGCAGCGCAGCAGATACCACCTCCGATGACGCAGCCTTCGCAGGATGCGATGTCATCCGGGCGGCAGCAACAGCGGGACGATCGATGTTGCAACTCTCGCGAGCGCGCTATCGCTCGTAATGCCTAAGTCTATGCCGGGAAAGTCGCTAGTAGAAAAGCACAAGTTCCCGGTATGGAACCACAGATATGATCACTTTCGGGTGTTCAAGAAAGAGGTAGAGAGTTGGGCAAACATGGTGGGGAAAGTAGCCTGCTAGAAATGATCCACTGGCACAGAATAGCCAGGCTCATGAGTCAGTCAAGCATTGGCTATTCGTAACATTACCGAAGGAAGATAGGGATTTCGTGTCAGACTGCAGTTTTGTCCATGAGATGTGGGCACTACTGCATGCCAAGTACATGCTTCTGGTCGAAGTAGAAATACAGAAGCTATAACAGCAACTCAGTGGTGCTAGACAGGCGGGGAAAGCCACTAGAGAAACATGTCAACGAGGTAGTTGTATAGTGAACCAGATGAGGGTCTGGGAAAAGCTGTGCCTGATCAGCTATACCGCTCTAGGCTACTGCCAGTGGGACAGAGAGTATGCACTGCTGCAGCCGATGCTGCAGCAACTGCCATGCAGCAGATAGTGTCTACGCTGCTGACGCATGCTCAGAATAGCGGCCAATCTGCCCCATCGCGATTCCCACGGGATGATCGCGGTGGTCAGCAGAGATTTGGGGACGAGGGTATCGTGGTGGACGCCACGGTGGTCGCCACGGTACACCCCCAGAGGTTGCCGCAGTGGGAGCAGGGGGAGCAGATAAGCGCAAGTGCTTCAATTGTGATGAGCCTGGCCATCTGCAGAAAGATTGCCCTTTGCTCTCCGCAGAGGTCAAGCAGTTCTTACAGAAACAAGCAGCTGCAGGGCGAGGCCGTGGCAGAGGGCCGCGGGGGCCCTCAGGTGGCTGTTGTAGACCTAGCGGAACTGCGAGCTGAGTGTGCTGATGGGCCATCGCCCAACATGCCATACACGTTTCTGGTGGATAGCGGGTCTGACCAGAACATCTGCTTTGACTATAGCATGTTCAGTGAGATCAAGCCACCAGATATCACAGAGTGCCAGCCCTTAGACCAGGGCAGGCTTAAGATATATGGCATGGGCACTATCAGGGCGAATGTGGGGAAGTACGTGACAGTACAGGGGCGAGCTGGTGCCTGTGAACATTGAGTTAGATCATGTTTACTGGGTGCCAGCCAGCCCGATAAACATCCTCTCAACGACTGTGCTGAAGCGGATCGAACATATACTTGCACACAGCAAGGCAAATACAGTAGAGATGCCTGGTTTCTATGACCAAGCCAGACGTTTGTGGCAACTGTGAGCAGGGAGTTGATAGTGAGGATAACCCCACACTGAGCTGGTATTGGCGGGACAGGCAGAACCAATGTGGGAGCTGCGCCCTGTAGATTCAGGGATAGACTGGACCAGTGCTAACAATCTTTCCACAGAAATAGGAAATGGGTTGGTGGAGCAGGCGAGAGTCGCTGCAGTAGATGGTGTACCCATTGGTCAAAGATCTTCTTTCCAACTCGACCCAGCATTCCTGGTGCACATCTCGTTTCACCATGCTGGCAACCGGATTCTCAAACTGATGACAGATAATCCAGACCTGTATGACCTCAAGTTGCCTAAACCTACGGGAGTAGCGCTTGAGTGTCATGGTTGCCACATGGCCGGAACAGAGAAGTGGTGACAGAGCACAGCATGGGGCAAGTGACAGAGAATGCCACGTATGCTGGAGAAGTGCTTGTCGTAATTCATTGGACGCAGCCCTAAGGCACTGTGGGATCTAAGCACTGTGTAGCTGTGCGCAGGGGGTCGCGCTGTCACATACCTGGCTGGTGTACAGGCCTCCGCTGTGACAGTGCGCTCTCAGTCTTGGATTATAGCACGTGAGTCTTTGGCAGAGTAGAGTGATTACACTTTGATCAGTAGAGCCTATATAAGCGTTCAACCAAACGTCTCATACGGATACGATCAGAATCATTGTCTGCGGCACGCAATCTAGCATGCATTGCTCGTGCATATGGTAAGCCATCGGTGCATGGCGTCCCATAGCCACTCCGGATCAGCACCGTGCATCCACTCCATGCATGGTCACCGTAGTCCTGTGCATGGCTGGATCACGACACTCCCCCTAGACTAGGCTTGTACTACCGGCAAGCTGTAGTCTATCTCTAAATTTTGCTAGTGCTGGTCCCGCCAACACTTTCGTAACATATCAGCTAGCATGTCTACCGTGCTAACCCAGCTGATAGTTAACTCATCGAGTTCTACGAACTCGCGGACTCTCAGGTCCCTGACCCTGATGTGCTTGGAGCGGTCACTAGAGATGGGGTTCACAGCTAGCAAGTTGGCACTCTTGTTGTCACCCCACAGAGTTGGCTTCACAGCCGACAAACCAAGATCAGTGCACAACTGCTTTGCCCACATCACCTCATTGGCTGCTGAGCTCATCGCAATAAGCTCTGCCTCAGTCGTATCACCAGCCACAATAGTCTGCCTCTTCGAACGCCAGAATACACAATTCCCATGCATCCGGACTATCACTCCTGACACGCTCTTCAAGCAAGCACATTGGCGAAGTCAGCATCCGTAAATGCTTCCAACACCTCACTTCCCTCGTTGGAGCCACTAAATGTTCAAGCCAAGATCTATGGTCCTCGCAGGTATCTCAGTACATGCTGGACAGCAGCCCAATGACACTTCGCACTCCCAGCCATATGCCTGGCCAGGACATTGGCCGGAAAGGAAATATCAGGACGCGACACAGCAGCCACATACTGGATGCTTCCTACGGCTTGCATAAACCTCTTATGCTCTGCGACAGTAGCCTTCTCCTGGCTAGGATCATCCTTCAGACTAAACACTTTCTGCTTTGGTACCAACGGCGTTGGTGCCTTTTTGCACTCACTCATACTGAACCTTTCCAGCATGTCCCTGATGTTCTTTCTGTGCGTTATGGTGATAGTGCGAGCAGGCGATCACGTATGACCTCCATACCTAGCACATATCCCAGCTCCCCCAGGTCACGACCCTCAAATGCCTCAAGGATCCTTGCTGATGGCATCATCCATCTGCTCCTTACGACCGAAGATCAACAGATCATCGACCCATAAGAAATAAGACATCGTCCTATTTTGCAAATAAACAGTGCGGGGTCACTGGCTGATCTCACAAAGCCCATTCTCAACAAGAGCTCTGCAAGCGCTTTATGCCACTCCCTGGCAGCTTGCTTCAGACCATACAACGCCTTTTTCAGACGCCACACCATACCAGACCCATCATCCAGTACAGGAGGTTGTGCCACATACACTTCCTCCTCCAGAACACCATTCAGGAAAGCACATTTAATGTCTATGTGTCTCGTCTCCAGATCCTCTACAGCACAGACAGACAACAGAGCCCTGAAGGTAGCATAACTGCCCCACAGGTGCCCATGTCTCAAAGAAATCTACGCCCTCAACTTGCGTAAATCCCCTGGCTACATATCTAGCTTTGAATCGCTCAATCTCACCCTGTGCTCCTCGCTTAATCTTAAGTACCCACTTGCCTGTCACAGGCTTCACTCCTGCTGGGCACCTGACTAACTCGAACACATCATGTTCCCTTAAGGAGGTCAACTCATCAAGCATTGCTCTGATCCACTGCTCACGATGGCAGCCTCTCATGGCTTGCTTCACCGTTGGATCGTCCAGCACAGCTTTGACCTTCTTCCTCGCAGCAGCTGCACACCGGGACTCACTGCGGCTAGCAGTCTTGCCACTGCTCGGAATCACCTCCTGCCCCGTCGTGTTCTCTGCATCAGGAGTCACACTGTCAGCCGTAGCAAACACTCCATCCGCCAGATCACCGACGTCACTCTCCATATGGACTACTGTGGAGCTCCCAGCATCATCATGCTCACGTTGCATCATCCGGGGAAATGCGCTCAACAGCAGCATTCTCACTTTCATTCACTCCCACAGCATGGACAGCAGGTCTTAAGGTTTTGCGAATCAATTTGAAAGGTTTTGGAACCCATCGAACCCTCACCTCTTGTGGTGGATCCAGATGTTCTCCGCTGCCTCCTGCGGCACTTGGTGCTAACTCTCCCCCTGAGCCAGCTCCGCCTGCCTCTCTTCCACTAGGCACATGCCGTAGCTTGCCTTGCCCCTGACTATCAACACGCTGTGGCATTATGCCGTGGCTCATCATGCTCCCAGCGTACTGCACGTCCTGACACCGCTGACCTTGCCATCGGTTGTACATCCCGTGGTCTTCAGATTTCGCAGGTGGGGGTGGCTCACTCGGCGCCTTGCCATCGACCGTTGGACTCGCTGCGGTGAACGCGAGCGCGATCGAGACCGAGATCCTGAGGCTCAGATCCCCCTGAGAATGACTCAGCAGAGTCACTGGCAGCCCCTGGCTGTTCCTCCCCCTCAGACTCATCATTCTCACTACCCTGTGGCTCAATGCGGCAGCCACTCAAATCCAGCACAGCTCTATCCCGCGTAGGGATCACATCTCTCGGTCGCATCTCAGCATTGTGCGGACCGGATGGTTGCTGAACCGCATCATACTCCCAGTGCGGTACCCTGTTCACACAGTCCTCGGCCGTGTAAGCGCAACGCGCTGTCACCACTGCCTCACTGATCTCAGGCGTGTGCCACCGCTCATGCCTGGCTATCAGCTCAGAGCCTAAAACACGTGGTGAAAACGGCGGCTCACCCTCAGGCAACTCATCATCCGGCACATAGCGCCGATGCAACTGCCTGCCTGGTTCCCAGTGTGTGTGCCCCAGCGCTGGATGCTCCCCCTCAGCCCAATCCACATTTCTGCCCCTCTCTGCATCATGTGATCACGACTGGCTGGTGGTCGCACTGCCCTAACACTAGTTGATCTCAACCATTTCTGCATGTTGGGCAAGAAACCAACGTCAGGTACTACACGAGTATGCTCATCGGGCATGATCTCGAATTCTCCCAGCTCATAGTTCTCCAACATGACCGGATCCACCGTAGCTTGCTCCGACATGTGGAAACGTTTCGCGAACTCTCTCAGCAGAGCTGGTGGAGAAGCCGTATGCCTATACATACGCACTGCTCCCCCATTCCCTCGCTTCACGTAAGCTCTATCCATATGAGGACCAGCACCCGGTCCCATGTAGAAACCGAGCACTCCTCTCTCATCCAGGTGTCTGAAGTCCTCTCTCCGAGCATATACATACATCGGACACCCGAAAGGCTTCACCTGGGCCACCACCAGATGGAATGTGTCCTCACTCACATTCCTGAACCATAACAGATATGGCACAATCTGTCTGACATCAACATTCTTCACACACTGGGCGACAAACTTCCCATCGCCCCTGGCCATACCCTCATCAGCCAGAGCCTGCAGACTCATCTGCTGAGCCTGAGCCCTCCTCGTCTGCAACTGTGCAGCTCTCACAGCCTCATTCGTGGACCACGGGTCACGACTGGTCTGCACATGTCTCTCCTCCAGTTTCTGCTTGGCCTCCTTCCGCCTAACACCCTCTAGAGCTGTGCTAGGCGTCAGGTTATGCGCATGGTTCACACACATATACGCCTCTGGCCACAGAAATGCAGGCACAGCTGCTTGCAGCAGGCTTGCCCTCACACTCCTGTTTAGCACACCGATCTTTCTCTCCACCATTCCATTGGACTCATGCTGGCCGTGGCAGTGTACGTGTGCTCAATGCCACGCCACGCGAGGTACTGAGCCAGCTGGTTAGAGCTGAACTCACCACCCTGGTCAGTGTGCAGCCTCCGCACCCCAACCTCTCTATCATACACGATCTGAGTGCGGATTCGCTCAATCAGCAGGCATATCATTTCCGCAGCCCCACTCTTGGACTTCAACGGAATCACATGGGAGTACCGGGAGTACTCATCCACCACTACCAGGATGTAGTTCATACCCCCGATTCCTACTGGCTTGATCTGCCCTGCTAGATCAGCATGCAACACTTCCCCAGCATAGGTGGCATTCTCCGTCACCTTGCCCCCGTGCTGTGCTCTATCGCCGCTTCTCTGTTCAGCCACGTGGCAACCATGACACTGAAGCGCTACCCCCGTAGGTTTCAGCATCTTCAGGTCATACAGTTGTGGGTTGTCTCTCATCAACTGGAGTACCCGATTGCCAGCATGATGAAAAGCGATATGCACTAGGAATGATGGATCAACCTGAAAGGAATAACCTTGTTCATTCGGTACACCGGTCACCGCAGCAACTTGCTGCTGCTCACGTACCCATTTCCCATTCCTATGAAACAAGTTATTCGCACTTGTCCAGGCTGCTCCTCTATCTACCGGTCGCATTTGCCATATCGGCCTGCCTTTCCCACAGAACCATGTCAGAGTAGGTTTTCCATCCTCATCCTCACCCTGCTCACAGTTCCTGTGGAACCCATAGCTCTGGTCATGAAACCCAGGCATCACTACCCGGTTTGCATGCTTGCCCGTATGCAAGTATATCTCAGACTTTTTCAACTCCTTTGTTGAAAGGATGTTGATAGGACTGGCCGGCACCCAGTAGACGTTGGTCAACTCTATGTCTACTGGTGTGATAGTGCCCTGTGCACTCACATACTCTCCCAGATTAGCTCTGATCGTGCCCACACCATACATGTCTAGCCTGCCCTGGTCAAGAGGCTGACACTGCGGCATATCTGGTGGCTTGATCTCGCAAAACATATCATAGTCAAAGCATATGTTTATGTCTGAGCCACTATCTATTAGGAAAGTGTACGGCATGTTGGGAGACGGCCCATCAGCACAGTCAGCTCGCAGCTTATCTAGGTCAACTACAGCTACCTGAGGGCCACCGCGGCCTCTGCCACGGCCTCGCCCTGCAGCTGCTTGCTTCTGCAGGAATTGTTTGACCTCTGCGGAGAGCAATGGACAATCCTTTTGCACATGTCCAGGCTTATCACAGTTGAAGCATTTCCTCTTTTCTGCTCCCCCTGCTGCCCCTGCTCCCACAGCTGCTACCTGTGGGGGTGAACCTTGGCGACCACCGTAGCGTCCACCTCGGTACCCACGTCCCCCATGGCGCTGTTGTCCACCGCGATCGTCCCGTGGGAATCGCGATGAACCCTGCTTGCTGTTTGTCTGGGCATGTGTCAACAGCGTAGACACTACCTGCTGTACTGGCATGGCCTGCAGCATGGGCTGCAACAGGCTGTACTCTCTGTCTACTGCCAGCAACCGTGATCTGTCAACTGATCAGACACAGTCTCACCCAGTCCTCTCATCTGGTTCACTATGCCCACCACCTCATTCACATGCTTCTCCAGCGGCTTGTCAGCCTGCTGGGTACTACTGAGCTGGTGATACAGCTTCTGTATTTCTACTTCCACTGATGGCATATACTTAGCATGCAGCAACGAGCAGACCTCATGGACGAAACTACAGTCTGCCACGAAGTCGCTATCCTCCTTTGGCTTCACTATGCCCACTGAGTAGTCCAGTGTGCATCCAATGTGCAGCCCAGCGTGCAGCCTAGCGTGCCGCCCGCTGTGCAGCCCGCTGTGCAGCCCGCTGTGCAATGCGTGCTACGCCCCGTGCGTCGCGGCCTGAGCTCCTGCTTCCCCCGTAGGTTCAGCGTTACCCGGCAATGCAGCCTGCAAAGGACCTGCATTGGGATACCCGTAGGTCCCAACACGCTGTTCTTCCCCGTAGGTCACGAACTGGTCCTCCGCGGCCTGCTCGCGGCGCGCTGTGGAGCGCGTGTGGTGGTGAGGACGAACTTCTTCTCCATCCTCACCGTCAGAGCCGATAGATCCTTTGCGAGATTCCATTGGAACTTCTCGGCGTGGGTGGCATCCCGCAACACGACCATCGTATGTCGCGGGACACGTAGACCCGTAGGCCTCTCTCCGAGACCAGTACACCAACAGAATGCAGTCCAGCCGTAGCGTTATGCATCTGCGTACTCTAGTCTCTCTACGGACTCTACAGCTAAACGCTAGAGCGGTGTGAATCGCTCATCGGGACGCTCAGCCGTAGCCGTAGACCCCTGGACTCTATCGCAAGCATACACACATTGCTAGAATACCCACAAACATCACCGATACCATGTCGTAATTCATTGGACCGCAGCCCTAAGGCACTGTGGGATCTAAGCACTGTGTAGCTGTGGCGCAGGGGGTCGCGCTGTCACATACCTGGCTGGTGTACAGGCCTCCGCTGTGACAGTGCGCTCTCAGTTTGGATTATAGCACGTGAGTCTTTGGCAGAGTAGAGTGATTACACTTTGATCAGTAGAGGCCTATATAAGCGTTCAACCAAACGTCTCATACGGATACGATCAGAATCATTGTCTGCGGCACGCAATCTAGCATGCATTGCTCGTGCATATGGTAAGCCATCGGTGCATGGCGTCCCATAGCCACTCCGGATCAGCACCGTGCATCCACTCCATGCATGGTCACCGTAGTCCTGTGCATGGCTGGATCACGACAGTGGCTGCATGCGGATCTGGCTGGACAGATTAAGCCAGTGGCATAGGAGGAATGAACTACATCCTGGTAGTAGTGGATGAGTAAGCAGGTACTCACATGTGATCCCGCTGAAGTGGAAAAGCGGTGCTGCGGAGATGATATGTCTTCTGATAGAACGCATCCGCACTCAGATTGTCTATGACAAGGAGGTAGGGGTGCGTAGGCTGCACACGGACCAAGGAGGTGAGTTCAGCTCGAGTCAGCTGGCTCAGTACCTTGAGTGCGTAGGGGATAGTACACACGTTCACTGACACCGCCAACATGAGTCAAATGGGTTGGTAGAACGAAAGATTCGGTGTGCTGAACACGTCAGTGCGGGCGAGCCTGCTGCAGGCAGCAGTGCCTGCATTCCTGTGGCCGGAGGCATACATGTGCGTGAACCATGCACACAACCTGACGCCGAGCACAGCACTGGAGGGTGTGAGGCGGAAGGAGGCGAAGCAGAAGCTGGAGGACAGGCTTGTTGCCACCAGCTCTGAGCCATGGTCCACGAACGTGCAGCAGCGGGCTAAGCAGCTGAGAGTCCGGAAGGCTGCAGCGCATGCGCTGAGTCTGAATGAGCTGTGTGAGACGCTGGTTGCCAGGAGAGAATTGGCATTTGTGGCACAGCATATGAGAAATGTGAATGTCAGAGAGATTGTGCCATACTTGTTGTGGTTTAGGAAGGTCAAAGAAGATGACTTCCGTCTCGTGGTGGCACAGGTGAAGCCTTTCGGGTGTCCAATGTATGTATATCCAAGGAGGGAGCACTTCAGGCACCTGGAAGCGCGAGGAATCCTCGGTGCCTATATGGGACCGGGTGGAGGTCCTCACATGGACAGGGTTTACGTGAAACGTGGGAATGGGGAGCAGTGCGGATGTACAGGCACACGGCTGCTCCACCTGCTCTAGTGAAGGATTTTGCGCAGCGATTTTACATGGCTGGGGAGGCTACGGCGGACCCAGTTGTGCTAGAGAACTATGAGCAGGGTGAGTTTGAGATCCTACCCGATCAGTACACCAGTGTAGTGCCGGAAGCTGAGTTCTTGCCCAACATGAAGAAGTGGGTGAAGAGCACTAGTGTGCGGGCAGTGCGTCCACCAGCCAGTCGTGAACACATGATGCCAGAGAGGGGCAGAAATGTGGATTGGGCTGAGGGGGAGCATCCGGGTCTGGGCCATCAACACTGGGAACCAGGAAGAACGCTGCATAGGCGTTTCAAACCGACAGATGAGCTACCTGAGGGTGAGCCCGAGTTTTCTCCTAGAGTGTTGGGTGCAGAGCTGCTGGCGCGACATGAGCGCTGGCACACACCAGAGATCAGTGAGGCAGTGGTTGCAGCGCGCTGCGATCATGCAGCGGCTGACAATGCTGCAGCGGTGGCACACTGGGACTATGATGCAGCAAACCAGCCGTCTGGGCCTCTACACCACGAGTTTAGGCCTGCAGATGTCGTGATCCAGCCATGCACAGGACTACGGTGACCATGCATGGTGGCATACACAGGACTACGGTGACCATGTATGCGGGGATTCACGGTGCTGATCCGGAGTGGCTATGGGGCAGCCATGCACCGATGGCTGACCATATGCACGAGCAATGCATGCAAGATTGCGTGCCGCAGACATTGATTCTGATCGTATCCGTATGAGACGTTGATTGAACGCTTATATAGGCTCTACAGATCGTAGTGTAATCACTCTCTCTTCTACTGTCCTAAGACTCACGTGCACTCGTCCTCCAACTGAAGGTACAGGCGCTGTCACGGACAGATACCTAAGACAGCAAGGTTTGTGACAGCACCAACCCCTGCGCATGACGACATGCTCAGGATCCCACAGGCCTCAGGCCGCGGTCCACTGAATTACAACAGCAGAGACAATCCCTACGAGGGATAGGGCTGTGCTGCACATAGGGGACTGTGATATCCATCCGCTTCCAACTGATGAGGAAGTGAGTGATACTGAGTCTAGTGATGGCGGTGAGGATGACTCTGAGTCTGAGTCTAGATCCCGCTCGCGTTCAGCGGAGCCAGTCCAGCGGTCGATGGGCAAGGAGCTGAGTGAGCCACCCCCACCTGTGCGAGCTGACGGTCACGGCGGGGGCCGAAGTCACCGCGGGTCCACGGTGTCAGGGCGTGATGACCGTGACAGATATGATGAGCCAAGGTATATATCTGGGTCTGAGGGCCAGGGGCAAGGTGAGCTACGGCATGTGCCTAGCGGAATAGCGACAGGCGGTAATGGCTCAGGGGGAGAGTCAGCACCAAGTGCCGCGAGGGGCAGCGGAGAACGTCTGGATCCGCCACATGAGGTGAGGGTTCGATGGGTTCCAAAGCCTTTTCACTTGATTCGCAAAATCTTAAGACCTGCTGTCCATGCTGTGGGAGCAATTGTGAGTGATGCTGCTGTTGAGCGCATTTCCCCGGAGGAAGCACGTGAGCATGTGAGTGATGCTGCGAGCCCCACAGTAATGAATGATGATGAGAATGACGTCGGTGACTTGTCTGATGGAGTGTCAGCTGCAGCTGACAGTGTGCCTCCTGATGCAGAAAAGACGACGGGACAGAAGGTGACTCCAAACGGTGGCCCTACTGCTAGCCTTTGTGAGTCCAGGCGTGCAGCTACCGTGAGGAAGAGGTCGAGGCCGTAGTAGATGATCCAACGGTGCAGCAGGCCATGCGTGGCGCTCATCGTGAGAAGTGGATCACGGCAATGCTCGATGAGCTGACCTCCTTAAGAGAACATGATGTGTTTGAGCTGGTTGAGTGCCCATCAGGAGTGAAGCCTGTGACAGGCAAGTGGGTGTTTAAGATCAAGCGAGGAGCACAGGGTGAAATTGAGCGTTTCAAGGCCAGATACGTAGCCAGGGGATTTACGCAAGTGGAGGGCGTAGATTTCTTTGAGACATGGGCACCTGTGGGCAGTGCTACCTTCAGGGCTCTGTTATCGGTCTGTGCAGTAGAGGATCTAGAGACGAGGCATATAGACATTAAATGTGCTTTCCTGAATGGTGTTCTGGAGGAGGAAGTGTATGTGGCACAACCTCCGGTACTAGACGATGGGTCTGGTATGGTGTGGCGTCTGAAAAAGGCGTTGTATGGTCTGAAGCAAGCTGCCAGGGAGTGGCACAAAGCGCTTGCAGAACTCTTGTTGAGTATGGTTTTGTGAGATCAGCCAGTGACCCTGCACTGTTCATTTGCAAAGTAGGACGTTGTCTTATTTTTCTGTGGGTCGATGATCTGCTGATTTTCGGTCGCAGAGAGCAGATGGATGATGCCATCAGAAAGATCCTTGAGGCATTTGAGGGTCGTGACCTGGGGGAGCTGGGATATGTGTTGGGCATGGAGGTCATACGTGATCGAATTGCTCGCACTATCACCATCACACACAGAAAGAGCATCAGGGACATGCTAGAGAGATTTGGCATGAGTGAGTGCAGACGGGCGCCAACTCCGTTGGTACCAAAGCAGAAAATGTTTAGTCTAAAGGAAGATCCTAGCCAGGCGAAGGCTACAGGCACAGAGCATAAGAGGTTTATGCAAGCCGTAGGAAGCATCCAGTATGTGGCAGTTGTGTCGCGTCCAGACATTGCGTTTCCGGCTAATGTCTTGGCCAAGCATATGGCTGGGAGTGCTAAATGTCATTGGAATGGTGTCCTTCACGTACTGAGATACCTGCGAGGGACCATAGACTTTGGCTTGACCTTTAGTGGCTCCAATGGGGATGTGAGGTGTTGGAAGCATTTACGGATGCTGACTTCGCCAATGGTGCTTGCTTGAAGAGTGTGTCAGGAGTAGTAGTCCGGATGCATGGGAACTGTGTGTTCTGGCGTTCGAAGAGGCAGACTATTGTGGCTGGTGATACAACTGAGGCAGAGCTCATTGCTATGTGTTCAGCAGCCAATGAGGTGATGTGGGCTAAGCAGTTGTGCACTGATCTTGGTTTGTCGGCTGTGAAGCCAACGCTGTGGGGTGACAACAAGAGTGCCAACTTGCTAGCAGTGAACCCCATCTCTAGTGACCGCTCCAAGCACATCAGGGTCAGGGACTTGAGGGTCCGAGAGTTCGTAGAACTCGATGAGTTGACTATCAGCTGGGTTAGCACGGTAGACATGCTAGCTGATATGTTCACTAAGGTGTTGGCAGGACCAGCACTGGCAAATTTAGAGATAGACTGCAGCTTGCGGTAGTACAAGCTTAGTCTAGGGGGAGTGTCGTGATCCAGCCATGCACAGGACTACGGTGACCATGCATGGTGGCATACACAGGACTACGGTGACCATGTATGCGGGGATTCACGGTGCTGATCCGGAGTGGCTATGGGCAGCCATGCACCGATGGCTGACCATATGCACGAGCAATGCATGCTAGATTGCGTGCCGCAGACTATGATTCTGATCGTATCCGTATGAGACGTTTGGTTGAACGCTTATATAGGCTCTACTGATCAAAGTGTAATCACTCTCTCTTCTACTGTCCAAAGTCTCACGTGCATTCATCCTCCACTGAAGGTACAGGCGTTGTCACGGACAGATACCTAAGACAGCAAGGTATGTGACAGCACCAACCCCTGCGCATGACTACGACATGCTCAGGATCCCACAGGCCTTAGGCCGCGGTCCACTGAATTACAACACATGACTGCAGCGGCACACCATCAGGGTGTTGACTTTGCCTCTACAAACATGCCGACGCATCGCAATCCCACAACTCCGCAGCGAGTGCCACAGAAGCAGATGGCCATGGCTTACACAAACCAGCGAAGTCATACCACGAACTCCAGACACGCCATGCCTCACAACAACCCCCGTATGCAGTCTGCCATGCCACCTCCCTCATCCAACATCCCAACCTCCGTCCGCCTCGCAACCACCTCCCTGACCTGCGTGAGGCTTGCAAGTTGTCGGCGGCGGACAAGGAGGCATGGCTCAACGAGACCATGACACGCCTTGAAGTACCGCAGTGGATCAAGGACCGATACCAGTTTGAAGTCTCACACCAGGGTGAGCCTTGTACCATCCACCACCTCGCCGCCGAATGCCGCAAGGAACTGAAATATTTCTTGCCGTACACGCCTGCAGCGGTTGGCTTGTACCTGTTTCGAACTGCACTACCTATACAACAAGCGGGTGTGTGGTTTTTGTCCTTCATCTATGCCGCACCGTGGCTTGGAGGCGGGTGCTCATACGCGCGCGTCGATCGCTTCATCGCTGGAGCCGCACGTTGGCAAGCTCCCCGGGGGCATACGCGTGCTCCCCCTCCGCGGCAGCCGGCAGTCGCCACCACCGCCGCCGCCGGCGGACTTTACGCGCCCGCCGGCTGCGCCTTCTGCGAGTGCACCGGCCGCGCCGTGTCAGCAAGACCCGCCGCCGCCGCCGCCACCGCCGCAGTCACCGCCGACGCCGCCGCCCCCCACCGGACCCCCAGCCGATGCCCGCGCGGTCCAGCCTCCACCCCATCTCTCGCAGGCCCTCCAGGCTTCGGACGTGCCCCACACCCCTCATGGCACCCAAGCCCCGGCTCCGGCCTCCCTTACCCTTACTGCTGCTACCGCCCCCCCCGCCGCGGCCCACGCCCGACGCGCGACGCGCCCCTCGCCTCTGACCGAGGGGCAGCGCCCCTGCCGCACCCCCGCTGCCCCGATCGCAGCGGCCTCCGCGCCGGCGACCTCTTGGCATCCTCACCACGCGCATGGCGCTGCTGGACGTGAAGGTGATGCACCCGCTTGCCAGGTCGCATGTGCGCGGTGCGTCACGTGAGGCTGGCGCGACCGCGCGAGAAGGGCGCACGGCAAAAGCGCGACAAATATGGCGCCATCACAGGTGCCGCCCAGTTCATCCCGCTCGTGCATGAGACGTATGGCAGGTTGGACGGGACGCATACCGCTTCCTCCAGACGGTCGCGGAGGTTGCCGCGGGACACGGGGCGGTGTCAAAAGCGTACTTTCTTTCTCAATGCCATGCGCGACCTGTCCACAACATTGTGCCGCGCGCTGGCGCGCCAAGCCCGCGCGGCCCCGCGCCCCTCCGTGCTAGACTGGTCGGACGGGCGCTGCTGCCGGGCCTTCCTGTCCCCACACAGACGGCCTGCCGGCGCTGACAGGCCATCGCGCATAAGCTTGCGTCGCCCCCCCCCCCCCCCCTCCCCTCGCCCATCCCGCCCCGAGAGCCCCCCCTCCACCCATTTCACCCCTGCAGCCCCCCCACCCCCCCCCCCCCGCACCCGATCCCTCCATCTTCCCTCCTCCCTCTTCCCTCCTCCCAGCGCACATCCGCCGTTTCTCCTCTGCGCCCCTCCCCGGACACGCGCTCGGGCTGCCGGGCTGGCTGAGGCTATTGCTCCTGGGACCCGTGCCTCGCGGCCTCGGACTCGCCGTAGCGCGCGCTGTCGCGCCCGTGCAGACTGCTAGTGTCGCGCTGACGACCGCTTGTGGCCCGGCGAGTGCTGGCTGTGTGTTGGTGTGCGCGTGGCCGCGTGGTACTGCGTGGTGTGTGCGTGTCTGCTTTCGCCGCTGGCGTTAGTTCGTTCTGGCATTTGCTCGTGCGCGCGTGGCCTTGGTGCTTGCGTGGCCGGTCTGTCTGTTGTTTGTTGCCTGGTCTGTTGCCTCGGCGCTGCTGAGTCCTAGATCTATCACTGTGTAACACTTTCACGATCTGGGTGGCAAGGTGCGACACCTAAGGCCTATCATGTTGCACACCACTGCAGTTTGTGCCAGAATGGATGCCCTCTGATACACCGCTGTAATCCTGCGCACTAGTGCTTGTAGTGGAGCTCCGGATCCGCAAGTACATGGACCGCTGTACGTGGCCCCCTGTTCATTCAATAACATGAACTGCGTGAGCAGCAAAGCGTCATCGTGATAGACTAAGACGAGGCCACGAATACAAATGACAGGTGTACTGTATCTCATCCTTTACATGTCATCCGGGAGCGTTTGCGACCACATGCTGGGTCGAGCTCAGGCGATGTTTGCTTCAAGTTGTACCCCTGTGGCCACGTTAATGAGTCCAACAGTACAATTATCCGAGTGTGCAAATTCCCAACTTCCTCGATAGTTGGGCGTTGAAGCTCATTTTCCCCCCACATCCCTTCTAGTTGAATTGCCAACAGTCGAGGCTCAATGTCATAGGCACAATGATTAAGAGGTGGGACCTGAAGGAGCGAGGCATGCTGTGCATGACTTGTAGGCTGTCACATGGGAGGAAGAAGGCTCACCACCCGTCAGGTCTAGAGAGTGCAAGCCTACACGTATGGGAGGATGTCTCCTCCCATTGCCACAAGACATGTAGGCTGGCACCTGGGTATGGACGGCTAGCCTCGAGACCTTGCGGTGAGCCAGCGAGGGAAGCAGGTATGGCACGCCTGGACACGGCGCATGCCATGCAGACGTCGCGGCGCGTGGATACAGTGCTGTGCAACCACAGCACGACCACGTGATGACCCATTTGATTGCTTTGGTACTGGATGCCGTGGGAGCAAGCAAAGACTTAGTTCTGAGGCGTGCGAGCGTAGACCACTATAGTTTCTCTGTAGCTGCAACGTCACGTCGGTGCTCATGTACCCGCACACGTCGTGACAGCATCACTCGCATTTTTCATATGTTGTTGTATTTCTCCTGCATGAGTATGTATATATATAGCGTTCTGCCTTTTCTTAGCCGATCCGGGCTTTCAGCGGCGGACGTGTTGCAAGCCGACGACGATCTCTGGCAAGCACCATCGCACTGCGATAGAGGTCAGCGAGCCAGGTAAATACATCCTTGCTCTTTTCGAAGCTCTGGAATGCTCCTAGCGCAGCGTGGCCCGCTGCAGAACCTTGGCGTGATGCCGTGGAGAACAAGCACTTAGCAAGCTGCTGCAGGGCTCCAGACAAATTACAGCTGTCACCGCTGCTCAAATGTCTTGCTATGTGCTGGTTCTTACTGAAATGGTTCCGTAAAAAAGTGGAAACAGCCGCCTTGCGGGGGTCCGCAATAGCAAGCGCAACACCAAACAGTAGTTCACTTGTATGGAGCCATGGCATTTGGTTCGTTTGTCAAGATGGGGAAACTACAAGCGAATGCTCACAAAACCATTATATCCGGTTCAGGGAAGCTAGCTTGTTCTGAGAGGGTGACTGGTTTGCAGGTCTGTGGCTTCGTTGTTGCATGCAGTCCACGGCATCAGCAGCAGCAGCTTCTGCCCTTGGCCGTCAAGTTTTCTAATTGGTATGCTGCTGCGGCTCCTTGTCTGCTGCCTTCAAGCTGTCTCTGCCTTTGTGTTGTGCTCGAATATTGGCCAGTTGCTGCGCACGCAGTGTTAACTAGATTGCAGGTCGTTGGCTTCTCTGATAAATACAGCCCACAGCTTGAGCAGGAGCAGAGCCGAGCTCTGGCAGACAACTTTTGTAAAGGGTGTGCTGCTGCGGCACCTTGTCTGCTGCTTCAAAGCTATACCTGCCTTTGTGTTGTGCTCGAATATTGGCCAGTCGCTGCGTACTCAGTGTTAACTAGGTTGCAGGTCATTGGATTCCCTGATAAATGCAGCCCACAGCTGTAGCAGGAGCAGCGCCGACCTCAGGCAGTCAACTTTTCTCACAGGTGTGCTGCTGCAGCACCAGGTGTGCTGCTTCCATATTATTTCTGCTTTTGTGTTGTGCTGAAGTGTTGGCCATCTGCTTCATTCTAAGTGCTCACTAGTTTTGCAGGTAATTGGCCGCAGTACGATCCGACGTAGGCTACCACAGCAAAGCTCTCTGCCCTCAATTGCAGATGATGATAGGTTTCTCTTCGTACAGAACTGCCCAGTGTGTGCGTTCCCACTAACTCCTTCATGTTCATCCTTTTGCACCCACATCCCGGGCCATTGCAAACGTAGCTGGGTTGTGACGAAACGGCTTGCATGCAGGAAGTGCAGATTCAAGACCGAGCGGATGCGTGCTCATAATTCTACATTTGATCAAGTTCCAAGGCATATACCGCATTGTTTGTGTATATTATCTAGGTGGGTGCAGCAATCAGACTTGCTGGCCCTCGGTGCGATCTGGACTTGCCGCCTGTGATTTGCAGCGCGAAATTCGTGGTGGCTATGCATCTTTGGCATTGGTAGCTATGTCAGTGTGCGAGAGTTGGCTGAGCTGCTGGCTGGGTGATTTGGAGATCATCTGGAGGTTCAGCACCGATGCAAGTTCATGTAATTGGGTTTCAGCATCACGAGAGCGTTGCACATATTGTCCGTTTGAATACATATTGATTGCAGATGTAATGTTGTAGAGTGTCTGTGCAGTTTCTCTGGTAAAAATAGCGAGTGTGCGCGATACAACCATGTTCGTTGTTACGTCGCAGAGTTGTGTAGGAACGCGCCAAAAGAACCCGCGCGTGCAGATGCAAAAAGAACACTACGCATCTGATTGTAGACTGTAGATGTTCGTGTCCCCGTTTCCGCCCGCTGAGCCCAGAAGAGGAAGCGACCATGCAACTTCTCAGGAATAGATGATTTCGCGACCGACCTGACCAACCAGGCCGGCCGTCCGCGCGCCAATCAGGCGCGCGGACGTGATTATTAGTATTGTATCGACAGCTGACTGCTGTTTCGTGCGCGTTCCGGCGCACGTAGTCACGCCAAGCTGTACCCCGCAGCACGGCAAGTAGAAGCTTAGGAAACTGCCAAAAGAAAACATGCACAATGACCCACAAAGAAAACAGAGTGGTCAGTAGCTTGTATTAACTGTCCCCGCAGACAGATTTGACAACCCCAGCCCAACGGCGTCCCTCCCAGTAACCACCACCATGCCAGCAACTCGCCACATCCACAGCATCCACACCCAACACCAGATGACCAGATGCCCTCGCTGCCGGGCTATTGCGTTCATCTCCGTGTAACACCAGATGACCAGATGACCCGACCAACACCAGCCACTGGACCACGATGTCTGCATCCAACCTGCAAATGTGCTCGCCAGGACTCCAATTCGCTCCGCCAGCATATCAACCAAGATCACCCGACAGCCCAATGGCAGCCCGACCAACTAGCAGCAATCGACTATGTAAAATGCCCGCAGTGCCAGAAAGTCCTCAACTACCCCATCCGCTCACACAAAATAGCAGGCGCAGGCAGCGCAGCGTGCACCCACAAGACCTCCACCGAAGAATCAAGCAGACACCGGCAGGCAGTGCATGCCGGAGCCAGGCCCATCCAAACACCACCCCACCAGCGAGCCCAACAGCCCCACGCAAGCACATCCAATGCGCCTCCGCCGCAGCAACCCCCACCCCCCCCAGCAGACCAGCGACCCCACCCACCAAACACCCCCAACATTGACAACGATGACCGACCCAGACCAAGACAGACCATCCCAAAAGGCTTCGCACACGCCTTCGGGGACGGCTTGGCCATGCTCGTCACAGCCATGACCGATGCCCCAGACCACGCCGCAGCCACAGCTGCAACCACAGCCATGTTGTGGTACCCAGCCCAGATCCTGACTGACGACAGCCACAACGGGCTCGAACGCCGCATAGCAGCACGGATACTCGCCCACAGTGAAGGCAGGGATCCCATCCAATACGAAGAACGCCGCAAGAAACCCCGCTCCAACCCAGCCAAGCAGACATCCGACCAGCGCACAGCAGCCCGCATACACACAAAGCTGACCATGCACAGCCTCTCCCGAGCAGCCGGATGCCTCGCCCCCGCCTCCATCGTCCAGCAGCCCACACCAGAAGATCTCGCCAATCACTATCACTATGGTGCCAGCACTTTCAGGACGTCCTTACAGGACGCTGGAAGGCCACCATAGGGACTGTGAAAGGCAGTGGAGTGACTGCAAGAGGTCGGCATGAGGACTGCCCGAGAGGACGCGGAGTTGACGAGGGACAGAGCAAGGACAGCTGCGGGACTTGTGCAAGATGGGCTGAGGATCCTTGGGGGACACAGGTTGCATAATAGGGATGTTACGGGAACAGTCATGGGACGTCCCGATGATGGAGTGTGACGTCACCAGGGCATCATGAAGACTTGTTACATCTACGATTGAGGACTCTAAGTCAGACATGCATGAATCCATAAGGAGTCCTAGGGGACGAGGTCAGCTTAGGAACATCCTAGATACAAGAAAGGCCTGGAGGCCCAATCGACTGCGGCACCCCGGGCGCCACTTTGGTCGATCGTGCCCAATCGACCGCAGCACCCCGGGCGCCACTTTGGTCGATCGTGCCCAGTCGACCCCAGCACCCCGAGCGCCACTATGGTCGATTGTGCCTAATCCACCGCAGCACCCCGGACGCCACTATGGTCGATTGGGCCCGATCGACCACATAGCCCCCATGGAGCCACGAGGACTGCTGCAGACCGCTGCACGGCCTCTCACATGCCCCTTGCCCCGCCTTCGCCCTTCCCCCCTGCCCTACCCCTGCCCCTTGCCCCCTTGCTGCACATAACCCTCATCTGCTCTCCTAACATGCTGTTCACGGCCACGCCAATGCTGCGACGTCAACACTGCTGCCGTTGGCGGCTGAAAGCAAGCCTGCAGGCCTTGTGTGCGCCACAATGGCTCCAGGACTCCTACTGAATAGCCTCTTCCAGCGCTGCCGCAATCTCGCGTTCAAGGTTGACTAACTCTTCCTGCAAGATATTGTGTGTGAGGCGACTGTACTAGCTTGCACCTGTTCCTGATAACTTGCAGACCACAGTAATTGTGATTCAAATCACAACAGACCAATCCCAACACAGATGAAAGGTACATGTTGCGAGAGGGATCTTACCTGAGTAGCGAGAAGCTTCTGCCATATCCCGGCGTATGGCCCTGATGTTGCAGGGGGCCCGTAAGCTGCAGGTCCGAGCAAGTTCTTTAGCTTAGTCACTGTGTCTTTGAGGCAGTTTTGAGGCACGCGCTCCTGTGGCCTGTACAGCACGGTGCTGTTGATGTTGGATATTGTCTGCTGTATTCCGGTTTGACCTGGCAGGTGGTGGTGGATGGCAGGCTTGGATACAGGTGGAGGAGTACCAAAAGCAGCCACAAAAGTAAGTCAGGACGTACTGTTGGGGCTGGATAAAATGCAGCTTGGTCTGAGGGCCTGGTAATTGAGGCCTCTACGGCTGTCGAACATGTGGGAGCTGACAGGCTGTTTGCCACAGCTTGGCTCTGCTCAACATCGTCGGTTGTCGTAATTCAGTGGACCGCAGCCCTAAAGGCACTGTGGGATCTAAGCACTGTGTAGCTGTGCGCAGGGGGTCGCGCTGTCACATACCTGGCTGGTGTACAGGCCTCCGCTGTGACAGTGCGCTCTCAGTCTTTGGAATATAGCACGTGAGTCTTTGGCAGAGTAGAGTGATTACACTACGATCGACAGAGCCTATATAAGCGTTCTCTAAACGACTCATACGGATACGATCAGAATCATTGTCTGCGGCACGCAATCTAGCATGCATTGCTCGTGCATATGGTAAGCCATCGGTGCATGGCGTCCCATAGCCACTCCGGATCAGCACCGTGCATCCACTCCATGCATGGTGACCGTAGTCCTGTGCATGGCTGGATCACGACACTCCCCCTAGACTAGGCTTGTACTACCGCAAGCTGTAGTCTATCTCTAAATTTTGCCAGTGCTGGTCCCGCCAACACTTTCGTAAACATATCAGCTAGCATGTCTACCGTGCTAACCCAGCTGATAGTTAATTCATCGAGTTCTACAAACTCTCGGACCCTCAGGTCCCTGACCCTGATGTGCTTGGAACGGTCACTAGAGATGGGGTTCACTGCTAGCAAGTTGGCACTCTTGTTGTCACCCCACAGAGTTGGCTTCACAGCCGACAACCCAAGATCAGTGCACAACTGCTTAGCCCACATCACCTCATTGGCTGCTGAACTCATAGCAATGAGCTCTGCCTCAGTTGTATCACCAGCCACAATAGTCTGCCTCTTCGAACGCCAGAACACACAGTTCCCATGCATCCGGACTATCACTCCTGACACGCTCTTCAAGCAAGCACCATTGGCGAAGTCAGCATCCGTAAATGCTTCCAACACCTCACTTCCCTCGTTGGAGCCACTAAAAGTCAAGCCAAGATCTATGGTCCCTCGCAGGTATCTCAGTACATGCTGGACAGCAGCCCAATGACACTTCGCACTCCCAGCCATATGCCTGGCCAAGTCATTAGCCGGAAAGGAAATATCAGGACGCGACACAGCAGCCACATACTGGATGCTTCCTACGGCTTGCATAAACCTCTTATGCTCTGCGACAGTAGCCTTCTCCTGGCTAGGATCATCCTTCAGACTAAACACTTTCTGCTTTGGTACCAACGGCGTTGGTGCCTTTCTGCACTCACCCATACTGAACCTTTCCAGCATGTCCCTGATGTTCTTTCTGTGTGTGATGGTGATAGTGCGAGCAGACCGATCACGTATGACCTCCATACCCAGCACATATCCCAGCTCCCCCAGGTCACGACCCTCAAATGCCTCAAGGATCCTGCTGATGGCATCATCCATCTGCTCCTTCCGACCGAAGATCAACAGATCATCGACCCATAGGAAAATAAGACATCGTCCTACTTTGCAAATAAACAGTGCGGGGTCACTGGCTGATCTCACAAAGCCCATTCTCAACAAGAGCTCTGCAAGCGCCTTATGCCACTCTCTAGCAGCTTGCTTCAGACCATACAACGCCTTTTTCAGACGCCACACCATACCAGAACCATCATCCAGTACAGGAGGTTGTGCCACATACACTTCCTCTTCCAGAACACCATTCAGGAAAGCACATTTAATGTCTATGTGTCTCGTCTCCAGATCCTCTACAGCACAGACAGACAACAGAGCCCTGAAGGTAGCATAACTGCCCACAGGTGCCCATGTCTCAAAGAAATCTACGCCCTCTACTTGCGTAAATCCCCTGGCTACATATCTAGCTTTGAATCGCTCAATCTCACCCTGTGCTCCTCGCTTAATCTTAAGCACCCACTTGCCTGTCACAGGCTTCACTCCTGCTGGGCACCTGACTAACTCGAACACATCATGTTCCCATAAGGAGGTCAACTCATCAAGCATTGCTATGATCCACTGCTCACGATGGCAGCCTCTCATGGCTTGCTTCACCGTTGGATCGTCCAGCACAGCTTTGACCTTCTTCCTCGCAGCAGCTGCACACCGGGACTCACTGCGGCTAGCAGTCTTGCCACTGCTCGGAATCACCTCCTGCCCCGTCGTGTTCTCTGCATCAGGAGTCACACTGTCAGCCGTAGCAAACACTCCATCCACCAGATCACCGACGTCACTCTCCATATGGACTACTGTGGAGCTCCCAGCATCATCATGCTCACGTGCATCATCCGGGGAAATGCGCTCAACAGCAGCATTCTCACTTTCATTCACTCCCACAGCATGGACAGCAGGTCTTAAGGTTTTGCGAATCAATTTGAAAGGTTTTGGAACCCATCGAACCCTCACCTCTTGTGGTGGATCCAGATGTTCTCCGCTGCCTCCTGCGGCACTTGGTGCTAACTCTCCCCCTGAGCCAGCCCCGCCTGCCTCTCCTCCACTAGGCACATGCCGTAGCTTGCCTTGCCCCTGACTATCAACACGCTGTGGCATATGCCGTGGCTCATCATGCTCCCAGCGTACTGCACGTCCTGACACCGCTGACCCTTGCCTTCGGTTGTACTTCCCATGGCTATCAGATTTCGCAGGTGGGGGTGGCTCACTCGGCGCCTTGCCCATCGACCGTTGGACTCGCTGCGGTGAACGCGAGCGCGATCGAGACCGAGATTATGAGGGCTCAGATGCCCCTGAGAATGACTCAGCCGAGTCACTGGCAGCCTCTGGCTGTTCCTCCCCCTCAGACTCATCATTCTCACTACCCTGTGGCTCAATGCGGCAGCCACTCAAATCCAGCACTGCTCTATCCCGCGTAGGGATCACATCTCTCGGTCTCATCTCAGCATTGTGCGGACCGGATGGTTGCTGAACCGCATCATACTCCCAGTGTGGTACCCTGTTCACACAGTCCTCGGCCGTGTAAGCGCAACGCGCTGTCACCACTGCCTCACTGATCTCAGGCGTGTGCCACCGCTCATGCCTGGCTATCAGCTCAGAGCCTAAAACACGCGGTGAAAACGGCGGCTCACCCTCAGGCAACTCATCATCCGGCACATAGCGCCGATGCAACTGCCTGCCCGGTTCCCAGGGTGTGTGCCCCAGCGCTGGATGCTCCCCCTCAGCCCAATCCACATTTCTGCCCCTCTCTGGCATCATGTGATCACGACTGGCTGGTGGTCGCACTGCCCTAACACTAGTTGATCTCAACCATTTCTGCATGTTGGGCAAGAAACCAACGTCAGGTACTACACGAGTATGCTCATCGGGCATGATCTCGAATTCTCCCAGCTCGTAGTTCTCCAACATGACCGGATCCACCGTAGCTTGCTCCGACATGTGGAAACGTTTCGCGAACTCTCTCAGCAGAGCTGGTGGAGAAGCCGTATGCCTATACATACGCACTGCTCCCCCATTCCCTCGCTTCACGTAAGCTCTATCCATGTGAGGACCAGCACCCGGTCCCATATAGAAACCGAGCACTCCTCTCTCATCCAGGTGTCTGAAGTCCTCTCTCCGGGCATATACATACATCGGACACCCGAGAGGCTTCACCTGGGCCACCACTAGATGGAACGTGTCCTCACTCACATTCCTGAACCATAACAGATATGGCACAATCTGCCTGACATCAACATTCTTCACACACTGGGCGACAAACTTCCCATCGCCCCTGGCCATACCCTCATCAGCCAGAGCCTGCAGACTCATCTGCTGAGCCTGAGCCCTCCTTGTCTGCAACTGTGCAGCTCTCACAGCCTCATTCGTTGACCACGGGTCACGACTGGTCTGCACATGTCTCTCCTCCAGTTTCTGCTTGGCCTCCTTCCGCCTAACACCCTCTAGAGCTGTGCTAGGCGTCAGGTTATGTGCATGGTTCACACACATATACGCCTCTGGCCACAGAAATGCAGGCACAACTGCTTGCAGCAGGCTTGCCCTCACACTCCTGTTCAGCACACCGATCTTTCTCTCCACCATTCCGTTGGACTCATGCGGGCACGTGGCAGTGTACGTGTGCTCAATGCCACGCCACGCGAGGTACTGAGCCAGCTGGTTAGAGCTGAACTCACCACCCTGGTCAGTGTGCAGCCTCCGCACCCCAACCTCTCTATCATACACGATCTGAGTGCGGATTCGCTCAATCAGCAGGCATATCATTTCCGCAGCCCCACTCTTGGACTTCAACGGAATCACATGGGAATACCGGGAGTACTCATCCACCACTACCAGGATGTAGTTCATACCCCCGATTCCTACTGGCTTGATCTGCCCTGCTAGATCAGCATGCAACACTTCTCCAGCATAGGTGGCATTCTCCGTCACCTTGCCCCCGTGCTGTGCTCTATCGCCACTTCTCTGTTCAGCCACGTGGCAACCATGACACTGAAGCGCTACCCCCGTAGGTTTCAGCATCTTCAGGTCATACAGTTGTGGGTTGTCTCTCATCAACTGGAGTACCCGATTGCCAGCATGGTGAAAAGCAATATGCACTAGGAATGATGGGTCAACCTGGAAGGAATAACCTTGTTCATTTGGTACACCGGTCACTGCAGCAACTTGCTGCTGCTCACGTACCCATTTCCCATTCCTATGAAACAAGTTATTCGCACTTGTCCAGGCTGCTCCTCTATCTACCGGCCGCATTTGCCATATCGGCCTGCCTTTCCCACAGAACCATGTCAGAGTAGGTTTTCCATCCTCATCCTCACCGTGCTCACAGTTCCTGTGGAACCCATAGCTCTGGTCATGAAACCCAGGCATCACTACCCGGTTTGCATGCTTGCCCGTGTGCAAGTATATCTCGGACTTTTTCAACTCCTTTGTTGAAAGGATGTTGATAGGACTGGCCGGCACCCAGTAGACGTTTGTCAACTCTATGTCTACTGGTGTGATAGTGCCCTGTGCACTCACATACTCTCCCAGATTAGCTCTGATCGTGCCCACACCATACATGTCTAGCCTGCCCTGGTCAAGAGGCTGACACTGCGGCATATCTGGTGGCTTGATCTCGCAAAACATATCATAGTCAAAGCATATGTTTATGTCTGAGCCACTATCTATTAGGAAAGTGTACGGCATGTTTGGAGACGGCCCATCAGCACAGTCAGCTCGCAGCTTATCTAGGTCAACTACAGCTACCTGAGGGCCACCGCGGCCTCTGCCACGGCCTCGCCCTGCAGCTGCTTGCTTCTGCAGGAATTGTTTGACCTCTGCGGAGAGCAATGGACAATCCTTTTGCACATGTCCAGGCTTATCACAGTTGAAGCATTTCCTCTTTTCTGCTCCCCCTGCTGCCCCTGCTCCCACAGCTGCTACCTGTGGGGGTGAACCTTGGCGACCACCGTAGCGTCCACCTCAGTACCCACGTCCCCCATGGCGCTGTTGTCCACCGCGATCGTCCCGTGGGAATCGCGATGAACCCTGCTTGCTGTTTGTCTGGGCATGTGTCAACAGCGTAGACACCACCTGCTGTACTGGCATGGCCTGCAGCATGGGCTGCAATAGGCTGTACTCTCTGTCTACTGCCAGCAACCTTGATCTGTACAACTGATCAGACACAGTCTCACCCAGTCCTCTCATCTGGTTCACTATGCCCACCACCTCATTCACATGCTTCTCCAGTGGCTTACCAGCCTGCAAGGTACTGCTGAGCTGGTGATACAGCTTCTGTATTTCTACTTCCACTGATGGCATATACTTCGCATGCAGCAACGACCAGACCTCATGGACGAAACTACAGTCTGCCACGAAGTCTCTATCCTCCTTTGGCAGTGTGGTGAACAACCAGTGCATGACTTGCTCATGAGCCTGGCTGCTCTGAGCAAGCGGATCATTGACTAGCAGGCTACTCTCACCCACCATCTTTGCCCAGCTCTCTACCTCCTTCTTAAATATTCGGAAGTGATCAGTCTTATAGTGCCACACCGGGAATCTGTTCTTCTCTACTAGAGATTTCCCCGGTACTGGCCTGGGCATGGCAAGCGACAGCGCTTGCGCCAGCGTGCTTACGTCAATAGATCCAGCCGTAGCTGGTACTCCTGATGACATCGCAGCCTGCGAAGGCTGCGGTATCGGAGGCGGTATCTGTTGGGTCATCCACGCAGCTAGCGCTGCGAGATGTGCTGGCTGTGTTCCTTGCGCCGCAGCCTGAGCTCCTGCTTCCCCCGTAGGATCAGCATTTCCCGGCAATGCCGCCTGCAGAGGACCTGCATTGGGATACCCGTAGGTCCCAACGCGCTGTTCTTCCCCGTAGGTCACGAACTGGTCCTCCGCGGCCTGCTCGCGGCGCGCTGTGGAACGTGTGTGGTGGCGAGGACGAACTTCTTCTCCATCCTCGCCGTCAGAGCCGGTAAATCCCTTGCGAGATGCCACTGGAACTTCTCGGCGTGGTGGCATCCTGCAACGCGACCATCGTGCATCGCAGGACACGCAGACCCGTAGGCCTTTCTGCGAGACCAGTACCCTGACAGAATGCAGTCCAGCCGTAGCGTTATGCATCTGTGTACTCTAGTCTCTCTACGGACTCTACAGCTAAACGCTAGAGCGGTGTGAATCGCTCATCGGGACGCTCAGCCGTAGCCGTAGACCCCTGGACTCTATCGCAAGCATACAACCATTGCTAGAATACCCACAATCATCACCGATACCATGTCGTAATTCAGTGGACCGCAGCCCTAAAGGCACTGTGGGATCAAGCACTGTGTAGCTGTGCGCAGGGGGTCGCGCTGTCACATACCTGGCTGGTGTACAGGCCTCCGCTGTGACAGTGCGCTCTCAGTCTTTGGAATATAGCACGTGAGTCTTTGGCAGAGTAGAGTGATTACACTACGATCGACAGAGCCTATATAAGCGTTCTCTAAACGACTCATACGGATACGATCAGAATCATTGTCTGCGGCACGCAATCTAGCATGCATTCCTCGTGCATATGGTAAGCCATCGGTGCATGGCGTCCCATAGCCACTCCGGATCAGCACCGTGCATCCACTCCATGCATGGTGACCGTAGTCCTGTGCATGGCTGGATCACGACATCGGTAACATTCAGCTTGCGGCGGACAGCCTTTCTTTACACATGACACTGGGTTGGCAACGCTACAAGTGATTTGGTGATCGACCTGAATGCATACAACCTGTACGCGCACGATGCTGTACCAGCCACTTACCTGTCAGGATCAGTGCATTGGCAACTTCAGCGTGCGATTCTAGCACATGGATGGAGCGTGCCTGATCAGCCTCATCCACATCCTGTGACGTTTCGGATGCTTTCGCGGGTGACTCAGTCACATCTTCTGCGGCCTCGGCTGCAGTCTGTCCTGCCACTTGCGGCGCCTTCTTCAATGCCTTGCGCTTCACAGGTCTCTGTTCTGACTCTTCCAACAGGTCAGCAGGAACCGCATAAATCCCATCCATGGCCCACTCTTCGCACGTGCGGGGGGCTGCAGTTGGATCATCTGGATTCGGGACCTGCAGGTCACATACATTGACGTGTATAGGCACAGAACCGCGCAAAGCAGCAAGCAGGACATCGCTACGGCTTACCAATACTTGCATAGGTAATCAGATTCAGCAACGTCCATTGTACACGCTTTGACACCCTACACGCATACCCCAAGTACCAGCCAATCGTAGCACACTGCACGGGCAGCATACCAACTTTGTAGTGAAGGCCCTCAACAGCTTAGCTTCGAGGCGGGTAGGAGGCATCTCTTGCCCAGTGCTGATACCGTACTTTTTATCTATGGCGCTGTTAACACTTGATGCACGTTTGCGCACATCAGCATACCTGCGTCGGACCTTGAATCAATACAAGCATGGCTCCCGAACAGTTGCCCCGCATGACAGGTGAGATAGACGGCGCGTACGTAATACCATGCTCCTTTGCAGCTACCTTCCACATGCTCCTCCAGGCTTTGGATAGATTCCGGCAGAGCTCGATGGCGTTCCTTGCATCCTGCTGTTCAACGGCTGACATGGTGGAGCCGGCAAAGAAGTCTTTGTGGTCCTGCGGAACATGCACAACATGTTCTAGGGCAATGCATCTACGGTGACTCGCATCAAGCACGAACACATTATGTGGGCCCTGCACGGCTACAATCGACCAAGACACCCCGGACGCCACGATGGTCGATTGTACCCAATCGACCACGACCCGCCGGACGCCACCAGGCTCACCTGTGACACATGAAGCTGCATCACACACAGCCGCTGTCGTGCCTATCATCTGAAACGAAGATCGTGGCATGGCAATGCAAGCGCCGAATGGGATGCATGGCAGAACAGAATGACCTGGACCGCTAGCCCCCGTGCTCGATGTTAATACCACTCCACATCTGCGAGACCAGTGCGATGGAAAAAGTACATCGACCACTGCATCAGCAAAACCGAGCTGTGGTAGTCACTTCATCCGGCCGATCGAGATACTGACGCAATGTCCGGATGGGATTCGGTGTCAAGAAAACGGCTGGATCAGCTGGACGTGCGGCGTGCAAGTTTAGGAACATAGACAGCACAGTGATTGTCGGTTCGTTGCAGCGTACGTGCGGGAGGAGGGCAAGCGCACCGTCTCGGCCAACATGTCGAACGCCTCAACAACCGACTGTAGCATGATGGCCCCTGGCTTGCTTGCCCTCACGAACTTCACGAAGAGGTCTTTTACAATCTTCGCATCATTACAGCGATTCAGCGACGCCTTCATACCTTCTGGGATGTCCTTCAAGATGCTCTGTATCTTGTCGGTCGACCGCAGGAATCGTGGCTTCCACGTAACCCATGGCGACACAGACGCCTTCCGCCCACCCGCGGTTGTACTCAAAGGTACTGTATCCATAGAAACAGCGGTTGCGGTGGCAGTGAGCACCGGGGATTGCTCCTGAGCCAACGTGCAGGTGAGGGCGGTGGCCATACCGCCTGCTTCCCCACAGCCGCTGCGGCAGTTGACATAGCGACATCCATAAGCGAATTGAAGTCAGCATACTGTAATTCGATGCAATATGTGGGATTAGGCCTGCTTGTCACCCGCAGCGTCGCGCTGCTGAAGGGCCGCTTCGCACCACACGCCGAAAAGATAGTGTCTGCCACAGCGCTCCCCCATGGTGTGTTAGAATAAGCAGACTTCCATTCAAACGGTGGAGCATCGCCGGCACTGCAACAATCGCCGGCTAGTTGACAAGCCGTGCAGTTGTTACTTGGCGTTACCGCGGGCCGGCTGTTGGGGCCCAGTCGTATAATAAGGGCAGCAGCAGTCACACAATACGCAAATTGATAGTAGACGATATCGTACTGCAGCATGATCGTGGTCTCGTCCGTCGGCTGGCCCATCTTGCACAATGTACTCCTGTGGCGACGACGGTAGGCCCTGTCCGTTGGCAAAATCGAGTCGATCAAAACTTAGTAATGCGAGATATATCAATAGGCATGATAGAAGACTGAGCGTAGAAGACTGTACATGCTTCACCCTCAAAGCAAGCGTTCACACGCGGGTGTGGGCAGAGGGTGGCGACTCGACTACCCCCGTCAAGTCGGGGGTGTGTCTACAGGAAGTGTGTTACACAGTGATAGATCTAGGACTCAGCAGCGCCGAGGCAACAGACCAGGAAACAAGCAAACATACAGCAAACAGACAGACCGGCCACCGCAAGCACCAAGGTCATGCGCCGCACGAGCAAATGCCAGAACGAACTATCGCCAGCGCGAAAGCAGACACGCACACACCACGCAGTACCACGCAGGCCACGCGCACACCAAACACACAGCCAGCACTCGCCGGGCCCACAAGCGGTCGTCGGCGGCGGCACTAGCAGTCTGCACGGGCGCGACAGCGCGCGCTACGGCGATGTCCGAGGCGCGAGGCACCGGTCCCAGGAGCCATAGCCTCAGCCAGCCCGGCAGCCCGAGCGGTGTCCGGGGAGGGGCGCAGAGGAGAAACGGCGGACGTGCGCTGGGAGGAGGGAAGAGGGAGGGAGGAAGAGGGAGGGATCGGGTTGCGGGGGGGGGGGGGGTGGGGGGGCTGCAGGGTGAAATGGGTGGAGGGGGGGGGCTCTCGGGGCGAGATGGCGAGGGGGGGGGGGGGGGGGGGCGACGCAAGCCTATGCGCGATGGCCTGTCAGCGCCGGCAGGCCGTCTGTGGGACAGGAAGGCCCGGCAGCAGCGCCCGTCCGACCAGTCTAGCACGGAGGGGCGTGGCCGCGCGGGCTTGGCGCGCCAGCGCGCGGCACAATGTTGTGGACAGGTCGCGCATGGCATTGAGAAGAAAAGTACGCTTTGACGCCGCCCCGTGTCCCGCGGCAACCTCCGCGACCGTCTGGAGGAAGCGGTACGCGTCCCGTCCAACACTGCCGTACGTCTCATGTACGAGCGGGATGAACTGGGCGGCACCTGTGATGGCGCCATATTTGTCGCGCTTTTGCCGTGCACCCTTCTCGGCGGTCGCGCCAGCCTCACGTGACGCACCGCGCACATGCGACCTGGCAAGCGGGTGCATCACCTTCACGTCCAGCAGCGCCATGCGCGTAGTGAGGAATGCCAAGAGGTCGCCGCGCTGCGGAGGCCGCTGCGATCGGGGCAGCGGGGGGGTGCGGCAGGGGCGCTGCCTCTTGGTCAGGGGCGAGGGGCGCGTCGCGCGTCGGGGCGTGGGCCGCGGCGGGGGGGCGGTAGCGGCAAGTAACAGGTAAGGGAGGCCGGAGCCGGGGCTTGGGTGCCATGAGGGGTGTGGGGCACGTCCGAAGCCTGGGGGGCCTGCGAGAGATGGGGTGGGGCTGGACCGGCGCGGCATCGGCTGGAGGGTCGGTGGCGGCGGCGGCGGCGGGTCTTGCTGCCACGGCGCGGCCGGTGCACTCGCAGACGGCGCAGCCGGCGGCGCGTAAAGTTTGCCGGCGGCGCGGCTGGTGGCGACTGCCGGCTGCCGCGGAGGGGGAGCACGCGTATGCCCCCGGGGAGCTTGCCAACGTGCGGCTCAAGCGATGAAGCGAGCGACGCGCGCATGAGCACCCGCCTCCAAGCCACGGTGATGAGGTCGTGCTTTAGGGCTGAACTTGCCCATAGCTGTCCGCATATGACACTGTGCGTACCGGACGCAGCCACGCGGCCGCAGGGGCAGGCCTCATCCGACTCCAGGACGGGTAGCAGCAGCTCACCCAGCCGCAGCAGCACAGCCACCTGGAATTCATGGTCGGTCAGGCCCGTCACCGGGCCGGGGCAGGCAGTGAGGAACGCCGAGGCCAGCGAGCCAGAGCAGCTGAGGAGGCGAGCGAGATCAGCGCACGCCGTCTCCGCCGATTGGGGATTCGGACCGTGCTTCAGGGTCTCGAGATAGTCGCGCGTGGCGGTCCAGCGCGCGTCGGCCTCCGCCCGGCTGAGCGCGCTCTGGAGCTGCGTCATGCGCAGCTTCGAGCCAGCGTCAGACGCCCAGGCGTCGGCTGGGGTCGGGCTGTCTGAGATTCCCTGCACGGCCGGCCATGCCTTCCGCAAGCGTGCGAGGCGGGCCTGGTGCTGGACCGCGGCGTCGCCGCGGAACGGCTTGCCGCCGTCGGTGCCGTCCGCGAGCACTGCGTGCGCAACTGCTGCCGACGCGAGGCGCGCGGCGTCAGCAACGTCGGCTGTGTAGTGTCGCAGACCCATGCCGCTATGTCTATGAGGGAGCAAGGCCTGCTCACGCTGTAGGTCGGTGAGCTGTTGCGTTTCGATGATGCGGCACATGGCGTGTATGCTGGCGTTCTCGACGCCCATGAGCGGCTGTTCGAGGTGGGTCCAGTCGGTAGTGCGCAGCAGGTGTGCTTCGCGATGTTGCAGGCACTGGAAGAGGACAGCCCACCGTGTCTGGGCCGCCAGCGGGAGGCCTGCCAGCTTTTGCATGAGCTCGACGGTGCGTTTGCATCTACGGCGCACATACGCCTCCACATAGGCAGGGGTGCCCAGTGGCGCGCCACATGCGACCATGCGTCAGTGGCGACCGTGGCGCCTAGGCAGGCGGCTGCGTGCGAGGCCTTGACGGGATAGCTACAGGAAGTGTGCAGTGCGTGACGCTCGCTACCCGGTGGCATTCCGGATGCGCTGCGACATAGCTTGCGTGGACCCGTCATCAACCTTTATATAGGCTTTAACTTCATCCCACCAGTCGTGACACGATGGCAGGCGAGCCCAAGAAGAAGCTCCGTCGCAGGGCTCAAGAGATCGATGATCACTTCGTCCAGTATGGGATGCGCCTTGTGCCTACGGATACCAAAGACTCTAGGTCTTTGTTCAAGTGTGATCACTGTCTAGGTTTTTTCGATAATGTCGCTCATGCGGAGCGCCATTTTAGAGTCACTGCTTGTCCTAAGCGGGCTGCGGCGGGGAGATCAGCTGCTGCACGGTCCGTTGATTCTCCTTTGCTCAATCACTGTGCGGTAGTTGATGATGGCTTGCGCTTCCCCCCGAGGCAAGTGCTGATGCGCTCCTGGACGGCATTGGAGCAGGAGAGCTCGCGGGCACTACACAAGACCCGCGAGATATCGGGGGACCCATGCCCCAAGATTTTCCGCCTCCACCATCACCCCTCGCTCCACCAGCACCCCTGCCACCACCAGCACCCCTCCCTCCACCAGCACCCCTCCCTCCACCGGAACCAGATCCACACGATTACCTCGTCCCGGTCGGAGACCCCGCAATCCCACAGGCACCGGTAAGCTGATACTGCCTTGTCACTGTGTATATCGCATGATGGTGTCAGCCGCGCATACCGCTCCTTCAACATATGCAATCCAGCGAGCGATGTTGCAGGTACACCTCATCGCTGCGGCTGCGCTTTCCCGTCGATGCAGACCCCCAGTACGATGGGCTTGATCAACTCGGCGACGAAGATGGAGAGGAATGGCATGACGCCCTGGAGCCAGATGATGAGCAACCAGAGGAGCAGGAGGAGGAGGAGCCCGTGAAGGCGCCCAGGCGAGACACCGGTGCCTATCTCAACTTCCGCCTGGCACATTCCATCGTGGCCGGGCATTCGGTCAAGGTACGTGAGGTTGCTGTGTGGCTGGCAAGGCTGGCATCAGAGCATCGTATCACGAATTCGGCCATGGACTCATCTGCAAGATGGTGCATTTCCTGCTGTTACCAGAGGGAAACCTGTTTCCCAAATCGTACCACATGCTCTGCTGTGCAGTCGCCGTCGAAGANTGAGCAGGGAGTTGATAGTGAGGAAACCCCACATTGAGCTGGTATTGCGGGAACCAGGCAGACCAATGTGGGAGCTGCGCCCTGTAGATTCAGGGATTAGACTGGACCAGTGCTAAAACCTTTTCCACAGAAATAGGAAATGGGTGGTGAGCAGGCGAGATCGCTGCAGTAGATGGTGTACCATTGGTCAAAGATCTTCTTTCCACCGACCCAGCATTCCTGGTGCACATCTCGTTTCACCATGCTGGCAACGGATTCTCAAACTGAGACAGATAATCCAGACCTGTATGACCTCAAGTTGCCTAAACCTAGGGAGTCAGCGCTTGAGTGTCATGGTTGCCACATGCGGAACAGAGAGTGGTGACAGAGACAGCATGGGGCAAAGTGGACAGGAGAATCCACGTATGCTGGGAAGTGCTTGTCGTAATTCATTGGACCGCAGCCCTAAGGCACTGTGGGATCTAAGCACTGTGTAGCTGTGCGCAGGGGGTCGCGCTGTCACATACCTGGCTGGTGTACAGGCTCCGCTGTGACAGTGCGCTCTCAGTCTTGGATTATAGCACGTGAGTCTTTGGCAGAGAAGAGTGATTACACTTTGATCAGTAGAGCCTATATAAGCGTTCAACCAAACGTCTCATACGGATACGATCAGAATCATTGTCTGCGGCACGCAATCTAGCATGCATTGCTCGTGCATATGGTAAGCCATCGGTGCATGGCGTCCCATAGCCACTCCGGATCAGCACCGTGCATCCACTCCATGCATGGTCACCGTGTCCTGTGCATGGCTGGATCACGACACTCCCCCTAGACTAGGCTTGTACTACCGCAAGCTGTAGTCTATCTCTAAATTTTGCTAGTGCTGGTCCGCCAACACTTTCGTAAACATATCAGCTAGCATGTCTACCGTGCTAACCCAGCTGATAGTTAACTCATCGAGTTCTACGAACTCGCGGACCCTCAGGTCCCTGACCCTGATGTGCTTGGAGCGGTCACTAGAGATGGGGTTCACAGCTAGCAAGTTGGCACTCTTGTTGTCACCCCACAGAGTTGGCTTCACAGCCGACAAACCAAGATCAGTGCACAACTGCTTTGCCCACATCACCTCATTGGCTGCTGAGCTCATCGCAATAAGCTCTGCCTCAGTCGTATCACCAGCCACAATAGTCTGCCTCTTCGAACGCCAGAACACACAGTTCCCATGCATCCGGACTATCACTCCTGACACGCTCTTCAAGCAAGCACCATTGGCGAAGTCAGCATCCGTAAATGCTTCCAACACCTCACTTCCCTCGTTGGAGCCACTAAAAGTCAAGCCAAGATCTATGGTCCCTCGCAGGTATCTCAGTACATGCTGGACAGCAGCCCAATGACACTTCGCACTCCCAGCCATATGCCTGGCCAGGACATTGGCCGGAAAGGAAATATCAGGACGCGACACAGCAGCCACATACTGGATGCTTCCTACGGCTTGCATAAACCTCTTATGCTCTGCGACAGTAGCCTTCTCCTGGCTAGGATCATCCTTCAGACTAAACACTTTCTGCTTTGGTACCAACGGCGTTGGTGCCTTTCTGCACTCACTCATACTGAACCTTTCCAGCATGTCCCTGATGTTCTTTCTGTGCGTTATGGTGATAGTGCGAGCAAGCCGATCACGTATGACCTCCATACCCAGCACATATCCCAGCTCCCCCAGGTCACCGAGCCCTCAATGCCTCAAGGATCCTGCATGATGGATCATCCAGTCTGCCCTCCTACGAATCCGAAGATCAACAGATCATCGATCCCATAAGAAAATAAGGACAGTCGTCCTATTTTGCAATAAACAGTGCCGGGGAGGTTCACTGGCTGGATCTCACAAAGCGCCGTTTCTCAACAAGTAGCTCTGCAAAGCGCTTTTGCCACTCCCTGCCAGCTTGCTTCAGACCAATACAACGGCCTTTTTCAGACGCCACACCATACCAGACCCATCATCCAGTACAGGAGGTGTTGCCACATACACTTCCTCCTCCAGAACACCATTCAGGAAAGCACATTTAATGTCTATGTGTCTCGTCTCAGATCCTCTACAGCACAGACAGACAACAGAGCCCTGAAGGTAGCATAACTGCCCACAGGTGCCCATGGTCACAAGAAATCTACTGCCCTCAACTGCGTAAATCCCCTGGCTACATTCTAGCTTTTGGAAGTCGCTCAAATTCACCCTGTGGCTCCTCGCTGTAATCTTAAGTACCACTTGCCTGTCACAGGCTTCACTCCTGCTGGGCAACCTGACTAACTCGAACCACAATCATGTTCCCCTTAAGGAGGTCACACTCATCAAGCAATTGCTCTGATCCACTGCCTCCACGATGGCAGGCCTCTCATGGCTTTGCTTCACCGTTGGATCGTCCAGCACAGCTTTGACCTTCTTCCTCGCCAAGCAGCTGCCACACCGGGACTCACTGCGGCTAGCAGTCTTGCCACTGCTCGGAATCACCTCCTTGCCCCGTCTGTGTTCTCTGCATCAGGAGTCACACTGTCAGCCGTAGCAAACACTCCATCCGCCAGATCACCGACGTCACTCTCCATATGGACTACTGTGGAGCTCCCAGCATCATCATGCTCACGTGCATCATCCGGGGAAATGCGCTCAACAGCAGCATTCTCACTTTCATTCACTCCCACAGCATGGACAGCAGGTCTTAAGGTTTTGCGAATCAATTTGAAAGGTTTTGGAACCCATCGAACCCTCACCTCTTGTCGGTGGATCCAGATGTTCTCCGCTGCCTCCTGCGGCACTTGGTGCTAACTCTCCCCCTGAGCCAGCTCCGCCTGCCTCTCTTCCACTAGGCACATGCCGTAGCTTGCCTTGCCCCTGACTATCAACACGCTGTGGCATATGCCGTGGCTTCATCATGCTCCCAGCGTACTGCACGTCCTGACACCGCTGACCCTTGCCATCGGTTGTACATCCCGTGGTCTTCAGATTTCGCAGGTGGGGGTGGCTCACTCGGCGCCTTGCCCACGACCGTTGGACTCGCTGCGGTGAACGCGAGCCGCGATCGAGACCGAGATCCTGAGGCTCAGATCCCCCTGAGAATGACTCAGCAGAGTCACTGGCAGCCCCTGGCTGTTCCTCCCCCTCAGACTCATCATTCTCACTACCCTGTGGCTCAATGCGGCAGCCACTCAAATCCAGCACAGCTCTATCCCGCGTAGGGATCACATCTCTCGGTCGCATCTCAGCATTGTGCGGACCGGATGGTTGCTGAACCGCATCATACTCCCAGTGCGGTACCCTGTTCACACAGTCCTCGGCCGTGTAAGCGCAACGCGCTGTCACCACTGCCTCACTGATCTCAGGCGTGTGCCACCGCTCATGCCTGGCTATCAGCTCAGAGCCTAAAAACACGTGGTGAAAACGGCGGCTCACCCTCAGGCAACTCATCATCCGGCACATAGCGCCGATGCAACTGCCTGCCTGGTTCCCAGTGTGTGTGCCCCAGCGCTGGATGCTCCCCCTCAGCCCAATCCACATTTCTGCCCCTCTCTGGCATCATGTGATCACGACTGGCTGGTGGTCGCACTGCCCTAACACTAGTTGATCTCAACCATTTCTGCATGTTGGGCAGAAACCAACGTCAGGTACTACACGAGTATGCTCATCGGGCATGATCTCGAATTCTCCCAGCTCATAGTTCTCCAACATGACCGGATCCACCGTAGCTTGCTCCGACATGTGGAAACGTTTCGCGAACTCTCTCAGCAGAGCTGGTGGAGAAGCCGTATGCCTATACATACGCACTGCTCCCCCATTCCCTCGCTTCACGTAAGCTCTATCCATATGAGGACCAGCACCCGGTCCATGTAGAAACCGAGCACTCCTCTCTCATCCAGGTGTCTGAAGTCCTCTCTCCGAGCATATACATACATCGGACACCCGAAAGGCTTCACCTGGGCCACCACCAGATGGAATGTGTCCTCACTCACATTCCTGAACCATAACAGATATGGCACAATCTGTCTGACATCAACATTCTTCACACACTGGGCGACAAACTTCCCATCGCCCCTGGCCATACCCTCATCAGCCAGAGCCTGCAGACTCATCTGCTGAGCCTGAGCCCTCCTCGTCTGCAACTGTGCAGCTCTCACAGCCTCATTCGTGGACCACGGGTCACGACTGGTCTGCACATGTCTCTCCTCCAGTTTCTGCTTGGCCTCCTTCCGCCTAACACCCTCTAGAGCTGTGCTAGGCGTCAGGTTATGCGCATGGTTCACACACATATACGCCTCTGGCCACAGAAATGCAGGCACAGCTGCTTGCAGCAGGCTTGCCCTCACACTCCTGTTTAGCACACCGATCTTTCTCTCCACCATTCCATTGGACTCATGCTGGCCCGTGGCAGTGTACGTGTGCTCAATGCCACGCCACGCGAGTACTGAGCCAGCTGGTTAGAGCTGAACTCACCCACCCTGGTCAGTGTGCAGCCTCCGCACCCCAACCTCTCTATCATACACGATCTGAGTGCGGATTCGCTCAATCAGCAGGCATATCATTTCCGCAGCCCCACTCTTGGACTTCAACGGAATCACATGGGAGTACCGGGAGTACTCATCCACCACTACCAGGATGTAGTTCATACCCCGATTCCTACTGGCTTGATCTGCCCTGCTAGATCAGCATGCAACACTTCCCCAGCATAGGTGGCATTCTCCGTCACCTTGCCCCCGTGCTGTGCTCTATCGCCGCTTCTCTGTTCAGCCACGTGGCAACCATGACACTGAAGCGCTACCCCCGTAGGTTTCAGCATCTTCAGGTCATACAGTTGTGGGTTGTCTCTCATCAACTGGAGTACCCGATTGCCAGCATGATGAAAAGCGATATGCACTAGGAATGATGGATCAACCTGAAAGGAATAACCTTGTTCATTCGGTACACCGGTCACCGCAGCAACTTGCTGCTGCTCACGTACCCATTTCCCATTCCTATGAAACAAGTTATTCGCACTTGTCCAGGCTGCTCCTCTATCTACCGGTCGCATTTGCCATATCGGCCTGCCTTTCCCACAGAACCATGTCAGAGTAGGTTTTCCATCCTCATCCTCACCCTGCTCACAGTTCCTGTGGAACCCATAGCTCTGGTCATGAAACCCAGGCATCACTACCCGGTTTGCATGCTTGCCCGTATGCAAGTATATCTCAGACTTTTTCAACTCCTTTGTTGAAAGGATGTTGATAGGACTGGCCGGCACCCAGTAGACGTTGGTCAACTCTATGTCTACTGGTGTGATAGTGCCCTGTGCACTCACATACTCTCCCAGATTAGCTCTGATCGTGCCCACACCATACATGTCTAGCCTGCCCTGGTCAAGAGGCTGACACTGCGGCATATCTGGTGGCTTGATCTCGCAAAACATATCATAGTCAAAGCATATGTTTATGTCTGAGCCACTATCTATTAGGAAAGTGTACGGCATGTTGGGAGACGGCCCATCAGCACAGTCAGCTCGCAGCTTATCTAGGTCAACTACAGCTACCTGAGGGCCACCGCGGCCTCTGCCACGGCCTCGCCCTGCAGCTGCTTGCTTCTGCAGGAATTGTTTGACCTCTGCGGAGAGCAATGGACAATCCTTTTGCACATGTCCAGGCTTATCACAGTTGAAGCATTTCCTCTTTTCTGCTCCCCCTGCTGCCCCTGCTCCCACAGCTGCTACCTGTGGGGGTGAACCTTGGCGACCACCGTAGCGTCCACCTCGGTACCCACGTCCCCCATGGCGCTGTTGTCCACCGCGATCGTCCCGTGGGAATCGCGATGAACCCTGCTTGCTGTTTGTCTGGGCATGTGTCAACAGCGTAGACACTACCTGCTGTACTGGCATGGCCTGCAGCATGGGCTGCAACAGGCTGTACTCTCTGTCTACTGCCAGCAACCGTGATCTGTACAACTGATCAGACACAGTCTCACCCAGTCCTCTCATCTGGTTCACTATGCCCACCACCTCATTCACATGCTTCTCCAGCGGCTTGTCAGCCTGCTGGGTACTACTGAGCTGGTGATACAGCTTCTGTATTTCTACTTCCACTGATGGCATATACTTAGCATGCAGCAACGAGCAGACCTCATGGACGAAACTACAGTCTGCCACGAAGTCGCTATCCTCCTTTGGCTTCACTATGCCCACTGAGTAGTCCAGTGTGCATCCCAATGTGCAGCCCAGCGTGCAGCCTAGCGTGCTGCCCGCTGTGCAGCCCGCTGTGCAAATGCGTGCTACGCCCCGTGCGTCGCGGCCTGAGCTCCTGCTTCCCCCGTAGGTTCAGCGTTACCCGGCAATGCAGCCTGCAAAGGACCTGCATTGGGATACCCGTAGGTCCCAACACGCTGTTCTTCCCCGTAGGTCACGAACTGGTCCTCCGCGGCCTGCTCGCGGCGCGCTGTGGAGCGCGTGTGGTGGTGAGGACGAACTTCTTCTCCATCCTCACCGTCAGAGCCGATAGATCCTTTGCGAGATTCCATTGGAACTTCTCGGCGTGGTGGCATCCCGCAACACGACCATCGTATGTCGCGGGACACGTAGACCCGTAGGCCTCTCTCCGAGACCAGTACACCAACAGAATGCAGTCCAGCCGTAGCGTTATGCATCTGCGTACTCTAGTCTCTCTACGGACTCTACAGCTAAACGCTAG
Source organism: Ulva mutabilis (assembly GCA_900538255.1). Lineage (NCBI taxonomy): Eukaryota > Viridiplantae > Chlorophyta > Ulvophyceae > Ulvales > Ulvaceae > Ulva > Ulva mutabilis. Next base: position 388,283 of record UNSF01000041.1, on the reverse strand, counting down.
AGCGGTGTGAATCGCTCATCGGGACGCTCAGCCGTAGCCGTAGACCCCTGGACTCTATCGCAAGCATACACACATTGCTAGAATACCCACAAACATCACCGATACCATGTCGTAATTCATTGGACCGCAGCCCTAAGGCACTGTGGGATCTAAGCACTGTGTAGCTGTGCGCAGGGGGTCGCGCTGTCACATACCTGGCTGGTGTACAGGCCTCCGCTGTGACAGTGCGCTCTCAGTCTTGGATTATAGCACGTGAGTCTTTGGCAGAGTAGAGTGATTACACTTTGATCAGTAGAGCCTATATAAGCGTTCAACCAAACGTCTCATACGGATACGATCAGAATCATTGTCTGCGGCACGCAATCTAGCATGCATTGCTCGTGCATATGGTAAGCCATCGGTGCATGGCGTCCCATAGCCACTCCGGATCAGCACCGTGCATCCACTCCATGCATGGTCACCGTAGTCCTGTGCATGGCTGGATCACGACAGTGCTGCATGCGGATCTGGCTGGACAGATTAAGCCAGTGGGCATAGGAGGAATGAACTACATCCTGGTAGTAGTGGATGAGTACAGCAGGTACTCACATGTGATCCCGCTGAAGTGGAAAAGCGGTGCTGCGGAGATGATATGTCTTCTGATAGAACGCATCCGCACTCAGATTGTCTATGACAAGGAGGTAGGGGTGCGTAGGCTGCACACGGACCAAGGAGGTGAGTTCAGCTCGAGTCAGCTGGCTCAGTACCTTGAGTGGCGAGGGATAGTACACACGTTCACTGACACCGCCCAACATGAGTCAAATGGGTTGGTAGAACGAAAGATCGGTGTGCTGAACACGTCAGTGCGGGCGAGCCTGCTGCAGGCAGCAGTGCCTGCATTCCTGTGGCCGGAGGCATACATGTGCGTGAACCATGCACACAACCTGACGCCGAGCACAGCACTGGAGGGTGTGAGGCGGAAGGAGGCGAAGCAGAAGCTGGAGGACAGGCTTGTTGCCACCAGCTCTGAGCCATGGTCCACGAACGTGCAGCAGCGGGCTAAGCAGCTGAGAGTCCGGAAGGCTGCAGCGCATGCGCTGAGTCTGAGTGAGCTGTGTGAGAAGCTGGTTGCCAGGAGAGAATTGGCATTTGTGGCACAGCATATGAGAAATGTGAATGTCAGAGAGATTGTGCCATACTTGTTGTGGTTTAGGAAGGTCAAAGAAGATGACTTCCGTCTCGTGGTGGCACAGGTGAAGCCTTTCGGGTGTCCAATGTATGTATATCCAAGGAGGGAGCACTTCAGGCACCTGGAAGCGCGAGGAATCCTCGGTGCCTATATGGGACCGGGTGGAGGTCCTCACATGGACAGGGTTTACGTGAAACGTGGGAATGGGGGAGCAGTGCGGATGTACAGGCACACGGCTGCTCCACCTGCTCTAGTGAAGGATTTTGCGCAGCGATTTTACATGGCTGGGGAGGCTACGGCGGACCCAGTTGTGCTAGAGAACTATGAGCAGGGTGAGTTTGAGATCCTACCCGATCAGTACACCAGTGTAGTGCCGGAAGCTGAGTTCTTGCCCAACATGAAGAAGTGGGTGAAGAGCACTAGTGTGCGGGCAGTGCGTCCACCAGCCAGTCGTGAACACATGATGCCAGAGAGGGGCAGAAATGTGGATTGGGCTGAGGGGGAGCATCCGGGTCTGGGCCATCAACACTGGGAACCAGGAAGAACGCTGCATAGGCGTTTCAAACCGACAGATGAGCTACCTGAGGGTGAGCCCGAGTTTTCTCCTAGAGTGTTGGGTGCAGAGCTGCTGGCGCGACATGAGCGCTGGCACACACCAGAGATCAGTGAGGCAGTGGTTGCAGCGCGCTGCGATCATGCAGCGGCTGACAATGCTGCAGCGGTGGCACACTGGGACTATGATGCAGCAAACCAGCCGTCTGGGCCTCTACACCACGAGTTTAGGCCTGCAGATGTCGTGATCCAGCCATGCACAGGACTACGGTGACCATGCATGGTGGCATACACAGGACTACGGTGACCATGTATGCGGGGATTCACGGTGCTGATCCGGAGTGGCTATGGGGCAGCCATGCACCGATGGCTGACCATATGCACGAGCAATGCATGCAAGATTGCGTGCCGCAGACATTGATTCTGATCGTATCCGTATGAGACGTTGATTGAACGCTTATATAGGCTCTACAGATCGTAGTGTAATCACTCTCTCTTCTACTGTCCTAAGACTCACGTGCACTCGTCCTCCAACTGAAGGTACAGGCGCTGTCACGGACAGATACCTAAGACAGCAAGGTTTGTGACAGCACCAACCCCTGCGCATGACGACATGCTCAGGATCCCACAGGCCTCAGGCCGCGGTCCACTGAATTACAACAGCAGAGACAATCCCTACGAGGGATAGGGCTGTGCTGCACATAGGGGACTGTGATATCCATCCGCTTCCAACTGATGAGGAAGTGAGTGATACTGAGTCTAGTGATGGCGGTGAGGATGACTCTGAGTCTGAGTCTAGATCCCGCTCGCGTTCAGCGGAGCCAGTCCAGCGGTCGATGGGCAAGGAGCTGAGTGAGCCACCCCCACCTGTGCGAGCTGACGGTCACGGCGGGGGCCGAAGTCACCGCGGGTCCACGGTGTCAGGGCGTGATGACCGTGACAGATATGATGAGCCAAGGTATATATCTGGGTCTGAGGGCCAGGGGCAAGGTGAGCTACGGCATGTGCCTAGCGGAATAGCGACAGGCGGTAATGGCTCAGGGGGAGAGTCAGCACCAAGTGCCGCGAGGGGCAGCGGAGAACGTCTGGATCCGCCACATGAGGTGAGGGTTCGATGGGTTCCAAAGCCTTTTCACTTGATTCGCAAAATCTTAAGACCTGCTGTCCATGCTGTGGGAGCAATTGTGAGTGATGCTGCTGTTGAGCGCATTTCCCCGGAGGAAGCACGTGAGCATGTGAGTGATGCTGCGAGCCCCACAGTAATGAATGATGATGAGAATGACGTCGGTGACTTGTCTGATGGAGTGTCAGCTGCAGCTGACAGTGTGCCTCCTGATGCAGAAAAGACGACGGGACAGAAGGTGACTCCAAACGGTGGCCCTACTGCTAGCCTTTGTGAGTCCAGGCGTGCAGCTACCGTGAGGAAGAGGGTCGAGGCCGTAGTAGATGATCCAACGGTGCAGCAGGCCATGCGTGGCGCTCATCGTGAGAAGTGGATCACGGCAATGCTCGATGAGCTGACCTCCTTAAGAGAACATGATGTGTTTGAGCTGGTTGAGTGCCCATCAGGAGTGAAGCCTGTGACAGGCAAGTGGGTGTTTAAGATCAAGCGAGGAGCACAGGGTGAAATTGAGCGTTTCAAGGCCAGATACGTAGCCAGGGGATTTACGCAAGTGGAGGGCGTAGATTTCTTTGAGACATGGGCACCTGTGGGCAGTGCTACCTTCAGGGCTCTGTTATCGGTCTGTGCAGTAGAGGATCTAGAGACGAGGCATATAGACATTAAATGTGCTTTCCTGAATGGTGTTCTGGAGGAGGAAGTGTATGTGGCACAACCTCCGGTACTAGACGATGGGTCTGGTATGGTGTGGCGTCTGAAAAAGGCGTTGTATGGTCTGAAGCAAGCTGCCAGGGAGTGGCACAAAGCGCTTGCAGAACTCTTGTTGAGTATGGGTTTTGTGAGATCAGCCAGTGACCCTGCACTGTTCATTTGCAAAGTAGGACGTTGTCTTATTTTTCTGTGGGTCGATGATCTGCTGATTTTCGGTCGCAGAGAGCAGATGGATGATGCCATCAGAAAGATCCTTGAGGCATTTGAGGGTCGTGACCTGGGGGAGCTGGGATATGTGTTGGGCATGGAGGTCATACGTGATCGAATTGCTCGCACTATCACCATCACACACAGAAAGAGCATCAGGGACATGCTAGAGAGATTTGGCATGAGTGAGTGCAGACGGGCGCCAACTCCGTTGGTACCAAAGCAGAAAATGTTTAGTCTAAAGGAAGATCCTAGCCAGGCGAAGGCTACAGGCACAGAGCATAAGAGGTTTATGCAAGCCGTAGGAAGCATCCAGTATGTGGCAGTTGTGTCGCGTCCAGACATTGCGTTTCCGGCTAATGTCTTGGCCAAGCATATGGCTGGGAGTGCTAAATGTCATTGGAATGGTGTCCTTCACGTACTGAGATACCTGCGAGGGACCATAGACTTTGGCTTGACCTTTAGTGGCTCCAATGGGGGATGTGAGGTGTTGGAAGCATTTACGGATGCTGACTTCGCCAATGGTGCTTGCTTGAAGAGTGTGTCAGGAGTAGTAGTCCGGATGCATGGGAACTGTGTGTTCTGGCGTTCGAAGAGGCAGACTATTGTGGCTGGTGATACAACTGAGGCAGAGCTCATTGCTATGTGTTCAGCAGCCAATGAGGTGATGTGGGCTAAGCAGTTGTGCACTGATCTTGGTTTGTCGGCTGTGAAGCCAACGCTGTGGGGTGACAACAAGAGTGCCAACTTGCTAGCAGTGAACCCCATCTCTAGTGACCGCTCCAAGCACATCAGGGTCAGGGACTTGAGGGTCCGAGAGTTCGTAGAACTCGATGAGTTGACTATCAGCTGGGTTAGCACGGTAGACATGCTAGCTGATATGTTCACTAAGGTGTTGGCAGGACCAGCACTGGCAAAATTTAGAGATAGACTGCAGCTTGCGGTAGTACAAGCTTAGTCTAGGGGGAGTGTCGTGATCCAGCCATGCACAGGACTACGGTGACCATGCATGGTGGCATACACAGGACTACGGTGACCATGTATGCGGGGATTCACGGTGCTGATCCGGAGTGGCTATGGGGCAGCCATGCACCGATGGCTGACCATATGCACGAGCAATGCATGCTAGATTGCGTGCCGCAGACTATGATTCTGATCGTATCCGTATGAGACGTTTGGTTGAACGCTTATATAGGCTCTACTGATCAAAGTGTAATCACTCTCTCTTCTACTGTCCAAAGTCTCACGTGCATTCATCCTCCACTGAAGGTACAGGCGTTGTCACGGACAGATACCTAAGACAGCAAGGTATGTGACAGCACCAACCCCTGCGCATGACTACGACATGCTCAGGATCCCACAGGCCTTAGGCCGCGGTCCACTGAATTACAACACATGACTGCAGCGGCACACCATCAGGGTGTTGACTTTGCCTCTACAAACATGCCGACGCATCGCAATCCCACAACTCCGCAGCGAGTGCCACAGAAGCAGATGGCCATGGCTTACACAAACCAGCGAAGTCATACCACGAACTCCAGACACGCCATGCCTCACAACAACCCCCGTATGCAGTCTGCCATGCCACCTCCCTCATCCAACATCCCAACCTCCCGTCCGCCTCGCAACCACCTCCCTGACCTGCGTGAGGCTTGCAAGTTGTCGGCGGCGGACAAGGAGGCATGGCTCAACGAGACCATGACACGCCTTGAAGTACCGCAGTGGATCAAGGACCGATACCAGTTTGAAGTCTCACACCAGGGTGAGCCTTGTACCATCCACCACCTCGCCGCCGAATGCCGCAAGGAACTGAAATATTTCTTGCCGTACACGCCTGCAGCGGTTGGCTTGTACCTGTTCGAACTGCACTACCTATACAACAAGCGGGTGTGTGGTTTTTGTCCTTCATCTATGCCGGACAGCGAGCGCTACCACTACATCAAGGACTGCCCAACCGCCAGCTCCGTCGCCCCGGCAGCCTTTGCCGCGTTCATCGTGGGCCACCCCTCCAACGGCAAGGCGGCACTCATGGATATCGACCCCGCCGTCCCGCTGCTGCCGCCACCTCCCGCCACCCAGACCACATCGGAATCTCATGGACAACGCAGCCGCAAACGGTATGAGCCCTCAAACCAGTCCCCGCCGAACAAGCAGCCGCGTCAGCAGTCCGGTCACATCCGATGAGAGGTCGGCAAGCCGCCCGCTGGCTGCCCGTCTTGGGCGGTGGAGCCATATGCTCTGGCAGCTACTTGCATTCCACATCTCCCATCCACTGCGAATTATGCTTCCGATTCTATGTCGCATGCTTCGTCCCTGTTTGCTGTTTCTCGATTAGAACATTCAATTGCTGTGGCACTGCCGTATACAGATGAAGCGCACGTGCTGCTTAGGCACATCCACACCATTGACTTGAACGGCTTCCACATCACACTTGCTGTGCCAGCACGCTTGTTTGACAGTGATGCTTACATTCCATACATGTCCATACACAGTGGCAGTACAGTTGACAAAGCAAGTAATTTACTGCAGTTCACGCATGGTTCATTTGTCCCAGGGCACCAAAAATTCCATGTGTTGAAGCTCACATCGAATCAGCACAGTCTGAACAACTCTGCCATCACTTGTGCAGCCAGCAAGGTTGCTGCAGTAGACTTGATCTGCACAATTCCAATTCACATCAGAGGCACTGGTCTGAAAGCTCTTGTGGATACCGCTTCCAATCACAGCATTATCTCAGTTGATTTCTTGGTAAAACATAATATCTCATACCATAAAGCCAGGTCTACGTCGCTTGGCATCTCTGGCAGCAATGCCCCATGCTTGGGCACAGTGCAGCTAGAGACTTGCATTGGTCGTCAGCGCCATCTAGTTCCGTACACGGTGGTCACGTCCTTGCCTTCCGCCGAGTGGCACAAGCCAAACGACGCGTTGTTAGGCCTAGATGTGATCACGGCAACCCATATGCGCATCGACTTCGATGACATTCAGCCTGTCATTCGCATACGTGTGCCATGCATGCGACGTACGTCCACAGCTCGCAAGCACTCACGTGACTGGACGCATGTCATTCCCATTCCGCGACAAGCGACCTCCACTGATAGCGTGGATGAGTATGCGTGCACACCTAAACAACTGAAGTCTATGGTTACACGTGCACAGACTGGAAAAGATCCGTTGTACGTGGTGCACGTCAAACCTGGCGCGCCCGCCCTCAGCACGCATACTTGTGCAGCATCCAATCGTCGAAAGGGGTACTTGTCGCAGCAGGAAGCACCTGCACCTGTCCCACAGGATGTCACGACGATTCCCCCTTGCGTCCAACAAATAGTGCACAAACACTCCCAACCCGGAGGAACGCTTTGGCCCGCACAACCTCACACTACAGCTTTAGGCTTTGAAATGAACATTGAGACACTGCCGGGTGCCAGACCTCGTGCTGCACGACAGTATAGGTTGACCCCAGTAGAGCATGCTGAACTGGAGAAGCAGATCAAGCACCTTCTCAGCATGGGCTGGATCCAACCATCAATCTCCCCATGGGCAAGCAGCATTCTGTTTGCTCCCAAGCCAGGGGGTAAATTGCGCCTCTGTGTGGACTACCGGTATCTCAATGAGAACACTATCAAGAACACTTACCCACTACCTCGCATTGACACCCTTTTCGACAAGTTGCAGGGTCACAGATACGTCTCTGCTCTTGATCTGGCTTCGGGATACCACCAAATTTGCTTGTCCGCAGAATCTCAGCCCTTGACAGCGTTCCGCACTCCCGATGGATTGTATCAATGGACTGTCATGCCCTTTGGCCTTACCAATGCACCAAGTGTATTTCAGCAAGCCATGAATGTTGTCTTACATGGCCTCATTGGCAACATCTGCCTTGCATACCTAGATGACATAATCATCATTTCCAAAACAGCTGAGGATCATGCAGCCAATCTGAATGCTGTGCTGACCAGACTGCATGAGCATAACTTCTTTTGCAACGTTGCTAAATGCCAATTTGCCATGCAAGAGATCAAGTACCTCGGGCATGTGGTTACCGCTGAACATGTCCGTCCAGATCCTCACAAAGTCTCTGTTCTTCAACAATGGCCCGTGTCTGACCTCAAGTCTTCTCCAAACAACATACGCTCATTCTTAGGCCTGGCCGGCTACTTCCGCCGCTTCATTCCTAAGTTTCCCACACTTGCTGCACCTCTGCTTGAACACGTCAAGAGCAAAGGCAAACTAACATGGACTGAGCAATGCACACAGTCCTTCACTGACATCAAGCATGCTCTGATCAATGCCACGGGTCTGCGACACCCTGACCTCAACATGCCTTTCCACGTGTACACTGATGCATCTGACTATGCCTATGGCGCGGTCCTCATGCAAGAACATGACAGCTCCCTACACCCTGTAGATTGGGTGGGGCGTAAAATGAATTCCAATGAAGTACACCATGCCACATTTTAAAAAGAGCTGGGAGCTATTGTTTTTGCGGCCCGCCAATGGCGCTGCTATTTGGAGAACACCCACCCCGTCTATTCATTCTGACCACAACCCGTTGCGATTCCTCCAGACTCAGCAGCGGCTCAACAGCAAACAAGCACGATGGGTCGAGACACTGTCCCGCATTAATTGGCACATCACTTATGTGCCAGGTGACAAAAATGTGGTGGCGGATGCCGTGTCACGTGCCACGCACTTGCCTAACATGACAGTACATCTGCACGACAGCCACCCCATCACATGTGTTGCACGCCAGCATCACAACCTTGTTCCATTTTGTTGTAATTCAGTGGATCGCGGCCTAAGGCCTGTGGGATCCTGAGCATGTCGTAGTCATGCGCAGGGGTTGGTGCTGTCACATACCTTGCTGTCTTAGGTATCTGTCCGTGACAGCGCCTGTACTTTCAGTTGGAGGATGAATGCACGTGAGACTTTGGAGAGTAAAAGAGAGAGAGTGATTACACTACGATCTGTAGAGCCTATATAAGCGTTCAATCAACGTCTCATACGGATACGATCAGAATCAATGTCTGCGGCACGCAATCTTGCATGCATTGCTCGTGCATATGGTCAGCCATCGGTGCATGGCTGCCCCATAGCCACTCCGGATCAGCACCGTGATTCCCCGCATACATGGTCACCGTAGTCCTGTGTATGCCACCATGCATGGTCACCGTAGTCCTGTGCATGGCTGGATCACGACACATTTCGGCCCCACGGGTATGCTGCCATATCACTCACTTGCCTTGTAGCCCGCAGATCCCACTCGCCACAATACCAGGACCCAAACGCATACGGTCCATACATCAACACCCCTGTGTTGTGGGGCACGCTGTGTGGCCGCCCTGTGATGAAGATGGTCACCCTCTCCCAACGGAGCACTCCCAACTGCCTTCCATCATCCGGTACTGGCCGGCCACTGGCCGCTGTCGACTCATCACGACTCCGGCTGCCCTCGTCGCCTCCGACTGTGACTTCCTCGACGTCGACGGACCCGCCTGCCAGCCTGCCCTCGGACCCACGCCGACATACCACGGCCAAGCGGGCACCACTCTCCCTGCCCCCGGGCCACAAACTGCCGCTGGCCGAGATGAACAACCCCCACTGTCTCCCTTCTCCAGCTTTGACGATCTCATCAACAGAGTCCTTGCCAGTCCTTATTCCGGCGTCAACAGGATCCAGCTCCCCTCCGGTGACGCCAACACAGCCAGTGGCGTCACCACAGCGTCACCTGACACAACCCGCGCAGCCTCCACCGCGCACACCTCCAGCGTCACCTACAGCACCTCCCCGCCAGCCCTCCACACTGATGCTGGTGGCGGCCAAACACCTGCTTCCGACGCGTTCGGCAACAACGCGCCGGTCCCCTAGACGTCGCTCTCCCGCCGCTCCAGCGTGGCAGCTGCCTACCGTGCCTGCCTCCGCTCCTGCCGTTGATCCCGCCACGGCAGCAGCATGGCCACTGCCCGGTAAAGCCTCACCTGCTAATGACACCGGTGCTGACGCTGTGGCAGCCATCCCCACTGCCACTGCCACTCCCGCCGCCGCCGCTCCTGCCACCATGGATGATCACCCTCCCAACCACGCTGCCCTCCACGGCGACGACATTCCCGAGCCGTCCGCCACTCCATTCGATTGGGCGGATGACGAAGACCTCGTCTGCGACAGCCGCTCCGCTGACGCTCAGTTTGTTGGTGCGCAGCCGCCACGCAACCCTCTCCAACGCCAATCTGACAGGTTTCTGACACTTGACCTGCATGCCGATGATTTCTGGCAACGCCTTCGTAACGGCTATGCTCACGATCCTGCCTTCGCCACGCCCCCACCTGCATACACCTACGACAGCCGCTTGCAAGTTTACATGCACAAGCATCGCATAGTGGTGCCTGATCATGATTATCTCCGCCGCCAAATTTTGTTGTGGCACCATGCGCACCCCTGGCATGCACACATGGGCACTGCGCGTACAGCTTCTCTTGTCACTGACTCCTTTTATTGGCCTGGCATACACAATGACATCAAAACATTTGTATCTCAATGTCACAGCTGTCAGACTATGAAATCGCCGTTTGTAGCGGATGCACTGATGTCCCCATTGCCTATTCCGTCCGCATGCTGGCGCATAGTCAGTCTCGATATGATCACCAAGCTGCCGCGGTCCACATCAGGTCATGATTGCATTGTAGTTTTTGTCGACCAGTTCCGGCTCGTTCCCACGGTCTCCACGATGCGCGGACCAGGCTTTGCGGCACTGTTCTTTCAGCACATCTACCCGCACTACGGGCTGCCATTAGGAATCTGTAGTGACCGCGGTACGCAATGGAATAATAAATTCTTCCGCTCACTGTGTGATCACCTTGGTATCACATTGCAGCTGACATTCTCATATCACCCTAGGGCGAACGGACAGGTGGAGCGCCTCAACCGTGTGATTGAGGAGGCTGTACGCCACTTCATCGGCCCCGCACATGACGACTGGGACGTATTCTTGCCGCACATTGAGTTCAGTATGAATAGCTCGAAATCCTCTGCGACTGGATGCACACCGTTTTCGCTTAACCGCATCACCCCACCACTATCACCCACAACATTGGCATTCAAGCTGCCGCAGCACCGGCAGCCGGCGCCCGCTGTTTTGCATCGCATGTACTACTTCCTAGCAAAACAAGCACTGTCTGAGGCCAAACAGTCGATGTGGAATGACTTTGCCAAAAAGCCCCTGTGGCCTGGCTTTAGAGTTGGAGACATAGTGCTGCTGTCTATCCACAAAATCGCGGTGCACCACCCCTCACTGCGTCAAAAGTTCACGCCACGCTGGCTTGGGCCATGCACCATCCTAGAGCTTGTGGGTCGTAGTGCCGCAAAAATCGAGTTGCCATCCACCTTAAAAAAGCTGGGCGTGCACGATGTTTTGCACTTCTCTGTGCTCAAACCATACCATGAGTCCTTTGCTGCTGCCTCGGAGGGCAACCCGGCGACCCCTAGAACGACTGCAAAGGTGAACAACGCTGTGTATGAAATAGACTGTGTTGTGAACTATGCCAAGTCCCGCCCCTGTGCACACGACCCGTCCATGGCAGCACCGCACTACCTCGTCCGTTGGGTTGGCTATGACAGCTCACATGACATGTGGCTGCCGGTCAGTGAGCTTGGCTGCTGTCTTGAACGCGTGGCAGACTACTTATTCCGCTCTGCATCACGCACCCAGCGTCTCCGCATGATCAATGAGTTCCCGCGGCAAGTGCGGCTGCAGTTATCCCATATAGTCGCAAGGGCAGAAAATACCAGGCGTCCTCTTATACAAGGGGAGGAGCCAGCGGACAGCCGCATGCATACTCTAGGCAAACCGCGCAGACCCGGTCGCCGCCGCTCCGCACCCCATTCCAGTAAGGCAGCAACGTCTAGAATAAGCTGTTGTTCACGCTGTTCACAGACGTTACCATTGGTTGTGCCCGATGAGCGCACATGCGCGTGAGCGCACCTGCTGCCCCCCGCTGTCATGCCGAAGGGGACGCCTGGAGGTAAGCAGATTGCCCTGTTGGGACGGGGACTTCCAGGCCTTAGGTGAGGTGTGGAGGGAGCTCAGAGGAGCACGGCCAATCCCTGCCTAGATCCGATCCGCCAGGTTGTGATTTAGGGTGTCAACCTGTTTCCTCAGTCACAACGACAGTACCACAAACCCTACTAAGCACGCACTACAGGTCATGTACTGACCCACCACTGCCATGCAGTTCGCGAGCACCCACATCCAACGATGCCACAAGATCCCACCAGTTCTCAGCGCCTTGGTCGGCGTGACTTCCTCATCAACGTCCGCCGCCTCCTCATGGACGCTGCAACCATGCCGGCGCTAGGCGAATACCGTGCCCAATACATCCAAGACCTCCAGCGTGTCCAAGTCCGAACAAGGACGCTTCGCCAAGCAGTAGACAACTTCAATCTTGCCGTGGACGATATGATTGTGCACTATACGCAGCGGCCTCTCGTGTTTGAGTATTTCCACGAGTTGTGTACACAATACCAAGAGCAGGTTGTGCAAGCTGAAGGCACAGTTCCATTGTTGTAGTTTCTCTGATTACATAAACGAAATTGGTGTGTTTAAAAAAAAACAATTCCAGTGTAAACTAGTTCCACTATATCCCATGTCCAGAGTTGCAATATGATCTCCAGAGTTGCAATATGATCTCCTGCGTCGCTCCTCTCAATTGGGGGGGGAGGTGTTGTGAAGAGTTAACTAGTTGCACCTCTGGCCATTTCTTCGTGACACATGCATGGGCTTAGCACTATGCACCTGTCATGACTTTCCACACATGCATGTCATGCATGGTCAGTTTCCGCTCGTGATCATGAGCAGAGCTGCGTCTAGCTGACTGCTAATATACGCAGCGACATTCCTGCGACCAAGTAGTTTATGACGGAAATAATGCTGTCTGATGCGAGTGTGCAAACAACAAATGGTCTGTCACAAACTACACAGACGCGGCCTGATCCCACCTGCCACCGTGAACTTACAACAACAACAACGACCATGGGTTCCACAGAGTTCACGTTGCCACCATGCTAGCAGTAGCGAGGATAGCACAACGCAGGGATGGACTGACGTAATTCAGTGGACCGCGGCCTAAGGCCTGTGGGATCCTGAGCATGTCGTCATGCGCAGGGGTTGGTGCTGTCACATACCTTGCTGTCTTAGGTATCTGTCCGTGACAGCGCCTGTACCTTCAGTTGGAGGATGAATGCACGTGAGTCTTAGGACAGTAGAAGAGAGAGTGATTACACTACGATCTGTAGAGCCTATATAAGCGTTCAATCAACGTCTCATACGGATACGATCAGAATCAATGTCTGCGGCACGCAATCTTGCATGCATTGCTCGTGCATATGGTCAGCCATCGGTGCATGGCTGCCCCATAGCCACTCCGGATCAGCACCGTGATTCCCCGCATACATGGTCACCGTAGTCCTGTGTATGCCACCATGCATGGTCACCGTAGTCCTGTGCATGGCTGGATCACGACATGGACCTGGGCGCAATATATACCACTGCGCTTTGTTGTGGCCGACACGTTAGACTTCCAGTCGGTTGGGGCGCGTATGCAAAGCTTTGTCACCAGTCTCTCTCTCTCTCTCTCTCTCTCTCTCTCTCTCTCTCTCTCTCTCTCTCTCTCTCTCTCTCTCTCTCTCTCTCTCTCTCTCTCCGTGTTGTTCCTGGGCCCATCGTACGTACTCCCTGCAACACTATATCATGCGGCGCGTGGCCTTAGTGCTTGCGGCGGCCGGTCTGTCTGCTTTTTGCCTGGTCTGTTGCCTCGGCGCTGCTGAGTCCTAGATCTATCACTGTGTAACACAGCAGGTGTGTCCTCGAGATCTCAAGCGTCATGTGCCACGAAACTCGCACACGTTCCAATTCCACTTTGCCGTGCGAACCCTACGCACGACAAAGGCTCACATACACTCACGCCCATCACACACATTTCCACGCCCACGCACGCGCTGTAACCCGCTGCGCACACCGGGACGCATCAAGCGCGTCATGACACTGATGGCCCAGACCCGGATGTGTCGTGATCCAGCCATGCACAGGACTACGGTCACCATACATGGAGTGGATGCACGGTGCTGTTCCGGAGTGGCTATGGGAGCCATGCACCGATGGCTGACCATATGCACGAGCAATGCATGCAGATTGCGTGCCAGCAGACATTGATTCTGATCGTATCCGTATGAGACGTTGATTGAACGCTTATATAGGCTCTACAGATTGTAGTGTAATCACTCTTCTTCTGCTAAGTCTCACGTGCTATCTATCCACGAAGAGAGAGCGAGCTGTCACGGCAGAGCCTGTATACCAGCACAGGTATGTGACAGCACGACCCCCTGCGCATAGCTACGGCATGCACAGGATCCCACAGTGCCCTTAGGGCTTCGGTCCACTGGTTTACGATAGGATGCTCCCCATCAGCCCAATCCACATTTCTGCCCCTCTCTGGCATAATGTGTTCACGACTGGCTGGTGGACGCACTGCCCGCACACTGGTGCTCTTCACCCATTTCTTCATGTTGGACAAGAACTCAGCTTCTGGTACTACGCTGGTGTACTGATCGGGTAGGATCTCAAATTCACCCTGCTCATAGTTCCCTAGCACAACTGGGTCCGCCGTAGCCTCCCTAACCATGTGAAATCGCTGCGCGAAATCCCTCACCAGAGCAAGTGGAGCAGCCGTGTGCCTGTACATCCGCACTGCTCCCCCATTCCCACGCTTCACGTAAACCCTGTCCATGTGAGGACCTCCACCCGGTCCCATATAGGCACCGAGGATTCCTCGCACCTCCAGGTGCCTGAAGTGGTCCTTCCGCGGATACACATACATTGGACACCCGAAAGGCTTTACCTGGGCCACCACCAGTTGGAACGTGTCCTCACTCACATTCCGAAATCACAACAGATACGGCACGATCTGTCTGACATCCACATTCTTCATACACATGGCCACGAACTTCCCATCGCCCCTGGCCATCCCAGCATCGGCCGGAGCCTGCAGCCTCATCCTCTGAGCCTGGGCTCACCTGGATTTCGGTTGCGTAGCTCTCGCACTCTCATTCGTTGACCATGACTCATAACTGCACTCCACATGTCTCTCCTCTAGCTTTTGCTTGGCCTCCTTTCGCATAACACCCTCTAGAGCTGTGCTAGGCGTCAGGTTATGTGCATGATTCACACACATGTACGCCTCTGGCCACAGGAATTCAGGCACAGCCGCTTGCAGCAGGCTTGCCCTCAGACTCCTGTTCAGCACACCATTTTTCTCTCCACCATCCCATTGGACTCATGCTGGCACATGGCAGTGTACGTGTGCTCAATGCCACGCCACGCAAGGTACTGAGCCAGCTGGTTGGAGCTGAACTCACCACCCTGGTCAGTGTGCAGCTCCCGCACCCCAATCTCTCTATCATACACAATCTGAGTGCGAATTTGCTCAATCAGCAGGCATATCATCTCCGCAGCCACACTCTTGGACTTCAGCGGGATCACGTGGGAATATCGAAAATACTCATCCACCACCACTAGGATGTAATTCATACCCCCGATGCCCACTGGCTTGATCTGCCCTGCTAGGTCAGCGTGCAACACTTCTCCAGCATAGGTGGCATTCTCATTCACTTTGCCCCCGTGCTGTGCCATATCGCCACTTCTCTGCTCAGCCACATGGCAACCATGACACTGAATCGCCACCCCCGTAGGTTTCGGCAACTTCAGGTCATACAGGTCCAGATTGTCTCTCAGCAACTGGAGAACCCGATTGCCAGCATGGTGAAAAGCGATATGCACAAGGAATGATGGGTCAACCTGGAAGGAAGATCCCTGTTCATCTGGTACACCAGTCAGTGCAGCTACTTGCTGCTGGTCACGTACCCACTTCCTATTTGTATGGAACAGGGTCTTCGCACTGGTCCAGGCTGCTCCCCTGTCAACCGGTTGCATCTGCCATATGGGCCTGCCTTTCCCACAGAACCATGTCAGAGTAGGCTTTCCATCCTCATCCTCACCCTGCTCACACAGCTGCTACCTGTGGGACTGAACCTTGGCGACCACCGTGGCGTCCACCTCGGTACCCTCGACCCCCATAGCGCTGCTGTCCACCGCGATCTTCCCGTGGGAACCGCGACAGAGCCGGCTTGCTATTTGTCTGGGCATGTGTCAACAGCGTAGACACGCTCTGCTGTACTGGCAGCGCCTGCAGCATTGGCTGCAACAGGCTGTACTCCCTGTCTACTGCCGGTAACCGTGCCCTGTTCAACTGATCCGACACAGTCTCGCCTCGACCCTTCATCTGGTTTACTATGCCAAATGTGTAGCCCTATGTGCAGCCCAGTGTGCAGCCCAGCGTGCAGCCCACTGTGCAGCGCGCTTTGCAGCCCGCGCTGCCTGTGCGTGCTGCGCCCCGTGCGCCGTGGCCTGATCTCCAGCTTCCCCCGTAGGATCAGCGTTACCCGGCTTAGCGGCCTGCAGAGGATCTGTATTGGGATACCCGTGGGTCCCAACACGGTGTTCTCCCCCGTAGGTCATGAACTGATCCTCCGCGGCCTGCTCGCGGTGCGCTGCGGAGAGCGTGTGGTGGCGAGGACGAACTTCTTCTCCATCCTCGCCGTCAGAGCCAATAGATCCTTGACAGAAGAGAAGAGGAATTACACTACGATCGATAGAGCCTATATAAGCGTTCTCTAAACGACTCATACGGATACGATCGGAATCATTGTCTGCTGGCACGCAATCTGCATGCATTGCTCATGCATATGGTCTTCCATCGGTGCATGGCTGCTCCATAGCCACTCCGGATCAGCACCGTGCATCCACGCATACATGGGCACCGTAGTTCTGCGTTTTACACGGAGATGAACGCAATAGCCCGGCAGCGAGGGCAACAGAAGGAAAGTAGACGGCCAAAACCCCCGAAAGTAGACCGGCGAGCCACCGTGGGGGAGTGATGCGGCGCCGCCAGTGCCCTTCGCGCCCCGCCCTGAGGCCCCTGCCGGGCGGCCGGAAGGGGGAGGGCTGGTACGCCTTGCACTGTGGGGGGTGTGCGCCCCAGGGCTCTCATGTGCGGGGGGCCCGTGATGGAATGCTCCAGTGGGGTAGGATGGAGTGGGGGTGCTGCTGTTGGGGGGTCGGTGGTGGCTGGTTTTGCTTGGGTGGGCAGCAGTGCGGTGGTGGTTGTTGCTGTGTGAGGTTGTGGCGCGGGTGGCGAGGGACACAAAGCGACACGCGCCCGCGCCGGAGCGGCCGTATTTGTCTCGCTTCCGGCCGACCATCAGCTGGGCGGCAGCGCCTGGCGTGTTTGCCGCGGCGACGACCCGGGAGGGGGCCACCGGACAGGTCACACACACATCGGCCACAACGGTGTCGCAGGGCAACATCACAAGCAGATCAACCCGTTCCGGGTCGCGCTGCGAGCGGGGGGGTAGCGGCCGGGCGCAAGCCGCGGCCGCGCGGCCCCGGCGACCCTCGGGCAGGCGTCGCGGCGGACTAGTGGCCACCGGGCCCACCTGTGGCAGGTGCTCACACCGCACCGTGCACTGGCCGGCCGGGGCGGCCGCCTTCACGGCCACGGCGGCGGCGGCGGCAGCTGCCGCGCTGAGCTCTCGCGCGCCACTGTAACCGACGGCCGCCTCGCCGGGGACGTCTACGTCCATGGCGACTGCCGTGTCGGCCGCGGCAGCCTTGACCTCGGACGAGGCTGTTGTAATTCAGTGGACCGCGGCCTAAGGCCTGTGGGATCTGTGTATGTCGTAGCCATGCGCAGGGGTTGGTGCTGTCACATACCTTGCTGTCTTAGGTATCTGTCCGTGACAGCGCCTGTACCTTCAGTGTAGGATGAATGCACGTGAGACTTCGGACAGTAGAGAAGAGTGATTACACTACGATCTGTAGAGCCTATATAAGCGTTCAATCAACGTCTCATACGGATACAATCAGAATCAATGTCTGCGGCACGCAATCTAGCATGCATTGCTCGTGCATATGGTCAGCCATCGGTGCATGGCTGCCCCATAGCCACTCCGGATCAGCACCGTGTATCCATGCATACATGGTCACCGTAGTCCTGTGTATGCCACCATGCACGGTCACCGTAGTCCTGTGCATGGCTGGATCACGACACTCCCCCTAGACTAAGCTTGTACTACCGCAAGCTGCAGTCTATCTCTAAATTTTGCAAGTGCTGGTCCTGCCAACACCTTCGTGAACACATCAGCTAGCATGTCTACCGTGCTAACCCAGCTGATAGTCAATTCGTCGAGTTCTACGAACTCTCGGACCCTCAGGTCCCTGACCCTGATGTGCTTGGAACGGTCACTAGAGATGGGGTTCACTGCTAGCAAGTTGGCACTCTTGTTGTCACCCCACAGCGTTGGCTTCACAGCCGACAAACCAAGATCAGTGCACAACTGCTTTGCCCACATCACCTCATTGGCTGCTGAACTCATCGCAATGAGCTCTGCCTCAGTTGTATCACCAGCCACAATAGTCTGCCTCTTCCAACGCCAGAACACACAGTTCCCATGCATCCGGACTACTACTCCTGACACGCTCTTCAAGCAAGCACCATTGGCAAAGTCAGCAGCCGTCAATGCTTCCAACACCTCACATCCCCCATTGGAGCCACTAAAGGTCAAGCCAAAGTTTATGGTCCCTCGCAGGTATCTCAGTACGTGAAGGACACCATTCCAATGACATTTAGCACTCCCAGCCATATGCTTGGCCAGGACATTAGCCGGAAACGCAATGTCTGGACGCGGCACAACTGCCACATACTGGATGCTTCCTACGGCTTGCATAAACCTCTTATGCTCTGTGCCTGTAGCCTTCGCCTGGCTAGGATCTTCCTTCAGCCTAAACATTTTCTGCTTTGGTACCAACGGAGTTGGCGCCCGTCTGCACTCACTCATGCCAAATCTCTCTAGCATGTCCCTGATGCTCTTTCTGTGTGTGATGGTGATAGTGCGAGCAGCTCGATCACGTATGACCTCCATGCCCGGCACATATCCCAGCTCCCCCAGGTCACGACCCTCAAATGCCTCAAGGATCTTTCTGATGGCATCATCCATCTGCTCTCTGCGACCGAAAATCAACAGATCGTCGACCCACAGAAAAATAAGACAACGTCCTACTTTGCAAACGAACAGTGCAGGGTCACTGGCTGATCTCAAAAAACCCATACTCAATAAGAGTTCTGCAAGCGCTTTGTGCCACTCCCTGGCAGCTTGCTTCAGACCATACAACGCCTTCTTCAGACGCCACACCATACCAGACCCATCGTCCAGTACCGGAGGTTGTGCCACATACACTTCCTCCTCCAGAACACCATTCAGGAAAGCACATTTTATGTCTATATGCCTCGTCTCTAGATCCTCTACCGCACAGACCGACAACAGAGCCCTGAAGGTAGCATAACTGCCCACAGGTGCCCATGTCTCAAAGAAATCTACGCCCTCCACTTGCGTAAATCGCCTGGCTACATATCTGGCCTTGAAACGCTCAATTTCACCCTGTGCTCCTCGCTTGATCTTAAGCACCCACTTGCCTGTCACAGGCTTCACTCCTGATGGGCACTCAACCAGCTCAAACACATCATGTTCTCTTAAGGAGGTCAGCTCATCGAGCATTGCCGTGATCCACTGCTCACGGTGAGCGCCTCGCAGGCCTGCTGCACCGTTGGATCATCTACTATGGCCTCGACCTTCTTCCTCACGGTAGCTGCACGCCTGGACTCACAAAGGCTAGCAGTAGGGCCACCGTTTGGAGTCACCTTCTGCCCCGTCGTCTTTTCTGCATCAGGAGGCACACTGTCAGCCGTCGCCAACACTCCTTCAGCCCAGTCACCGACGTCATTCTCATCATCATTCATTACTGTGGAGCTCGCAGCATCACTCACATGCTCACGTGCTTCCTCCAGGGAAATGCGCTCAACAGCAGCATCACTCACAATTGCTCCCACAGCATGGACAGCAGGTCTTAAGACTTTGCCAATCAAGTTAAAAGGCTTTGGAACCCATCGAACCCTCACCTCATGTGGCGGATCCAGACGTTCTCCGCTGCCCCTCGCGGCACTTGGTGCTGACCCTCCCCCTGAGCCATCACCGCCTGTCGCTGTTCCTCTAGGCACATGCCGTAGCTCGCCTTGCCCCTGGCCCTCAGAGCCAGATATATGCCTTGGCTCGTCATATCTGTCGCGGTCATCACGCCCTGACACCGTGGATCCGCGGTGACTTCGGCCGCCGCCATGACCGTCAGCTCGCACAGGTGGGGGTGGCTCACTCAGCTCCTTGCACATCGACCGTTGGACTGGTTCCGCTGAACGCGAGCGGGATCTAGACTCAGACTCAGAGTCATCCTCACCTCCATCACTAGACTCACTATCACTCACTTCCTCATCAGTTGGAAGTGGATAGATATCACAGTCCCCTATGTTCAGCACAGCTCTATCCCTCGTAGGGATCGTCTCTGCAGGCCTGAACTCGTGGTGTAGAGGCCCAGACGGCTGGTTTGCTGCATCATAGTCCCAGTGTGCTACTGCTGCAGCACTGTCAGCCGCTGCATGATCACAGCGCACTGCAACCACTGCCTCACTGATCTCTGGTGTGTGCCAGCGCTCATGTCGCGCCAGCAGCTCTGCACCCAACACTCTAGGAGAGAACTCAGGCCCACCCTCAGGTAGCTCGTCTTGCGGTTTGTAACGCCTATGCAGCGTTCTTCCTGGTTCCCAGTGTTGATGGCCCAGACCCGGATGCTCCCCCTCAGCCCAATCCACATTTCTGCCCCTCTCTGGCATCATGTGTTCACGACTGGCTGGTGGACGCACTGCCCGCACACTGGTGCTCTTCACCCACTTCTTCATGTTGGGCAAGAACTCAGCCTCTGGCACTACACTGGTGTACTGATCGGATAGGATCTCAAATTCACCCTGCTCATAGTTTTCTAGCACAACTGGGTCCGCCGTAGCCTCCCCAGCCATGAGAAATCGCTGCGCGAAATCCTTCACTAGAGCAGGTGGAGCAGCCGTGTGCCTGTACATCCGCACTGCTCCCCCATTCCCCCGCTTCACGTAAACCCTGTCCATGTGAGGCCCTCCACCCTGTCCCATATAGGCACCGAGGATTCCTCGCGCTTCTAGATGCCTGAAGTGCTCCCTCCGTGGATACACATACATTGGACACCCGAAAGGCTTCACCTGTGCCACCACGAGACGGAAGTCATCTTCTCTGACCTTCCTAAACCACAACAAATATGGCACAATCTCTCTGAAATTCACATTCCTCATATGTTGTGCCACAAATGCCAATTCTCTCCTGGCAATCAGTTTCTCACACAGCTCATTTAGGCTCAGCGCATGCGCTGCAGCCTTCCGGACTCTCAGCTGCTTAGCCCGCTGCTGCTCATTTGTGGACCATGGCTCAGAGCTGGTGGCAACAAGCCTGTCCTCCAGCTTCTGCTTTGCCTCCTTCCGCCTCACGCCCTCTAGTACTGTGCTCGGCGTCAGGTTGTGTGCATGGTTCACGCACATGTATGCCTGCGGCCACAGGAATGCAGGCACTGCCGCCTGCAGCAGACTGGCCCGCACAGACGTGTTCAGCACACCAATCTTTCGTTCTACCAACCCATTGGACTCATGTTGGGCGGTGTCAGTGAACGTGTGCACTATCCCTCGCCACTCAAGGTACTGAGCCAGCTGACTCGAGCTGAACTCACCTCCTTGGTCCGTGTGCAGCCTCCGCACCCCTACATCCTTGTCATAGACAATCTGAGTGCGGATGCGTTCTATCAGAAGGCATATCATTTCCGCAGCACCGCTTTTCGACTTCAGCGGGATCACATGTGAGTACCTGCTGTACTCATTCACTACTACCAGGATGTAGTTCATTCCTCCTATGCCTACTGGCTTAATCTGTCCAGCCAGATCCGCATGCAGCACTTCTCCAGCATACGTGGCATTCTCTGTCACGTTGCCCCCGTGCTGTGCTCTGTCACCACTTCTCTGTTCCGCCACATGGCAACCATGACACTCAAGTGCTACTCCTGTAGGTTTAGGCAGCTTGAGGTCATACAGGTCTGGATTATCTGTCATCAGTTTGAGAATCCGGTTGCCAGCATGGTGAAACGAGATGTGCACCAGGAATGCTGGGTCGAGTTGGAAAGAAGATCTCTGACCAATGGGTACACCATCTACTGCAGCGACTCTCGCCTGCTCACCAACCCATTTCCTATTTCTGTGGAAAAAATTGTTAGCACTGCTCCAGTCTGTCCCTGAATCTACAGGGCGCAGCTCCCACATTGGTCTGCCTGTCCCGCAATACCAGCTCAGTGTGGGGTTGTCCTCACTATCAACACCCTGCTCACAGTTGCCCACGAATGTCTGGGCTTGGTCATAGAAGCCAGGCATTTCTACTGTATTTGCCTTGCCTGTGTGCAAGTATATGTTCGACCGCTTCAGCACAGTCGTTGATAGGATGTTTATCGGGCTGGCTGGCACCCAGTAAACATGATCTAGCTCAATGTCCACAGGCACCAGCTCTCCCTGTACTGTCACGTACTTCCCCACATTCGCCCTGATAGTGCCCATGCCATATATCTTTAGCCTGCCCTGGTCTAAGGGCTGGCACTCTGTGATATCTGGTGGCTTGATCTCACTGAACATGCTATAATCGAAGCAAATGTTCAGATCAGACCCACTATCCACCAGAAACGTGTATGGCATGTTGGGCGATGGCCCATCAGCACACTCAGCTCGCAGTTCCGCTAGGTCAACCACAGCCACCTCAGGGCCACCACGGCCTCTGCCACGGCCTCGCCCTGCAGCTGCTTGCTTCTGTAGGAACTGCTTGACCTCTGCGGAGAGCAAAGGGCAATCTTTCTGCAGATGGCCAGGCTTATCACAGTTGAAGCACTTGCGTTTATCTGCTCCCCCTGCTCCCACTGCCGCAACCTGTGGGGGTGTACCATGGCGACCACCGTGGCGTCCACCACGATACCCTCGTCCCCGAAAACGCTGCTGACCACCGCGATCATCCCGTTAGAATCGCGATGGGGCAGGTTGGCAGCTAGTCTGAGCATGCGTTAGCAGCGTAGACACTATCTGCCGCACTGGCAGTTGCTGCAGCATTGGCTGCAGCAGTGCATACTCTCTGTCTACTGCCAGTAGCCTAGAGCGGTATAGCTGATCAGGCACAGATTCTCCCAGACCCCTCATCTGGTTTACTATACCAACTTCCTCGTTGACCTGTTTCTCTAGTGGCTTTCCCGCTTGTCTAGCACCACTGAGCTGTTGGTATAGTTTCTGTATCTCTACCTCGACAGAAGGCATGTACTTGGCATGCAGCAGTGACCATATCTCGTGGACAAAGCTACAGTCAGACACATAATCCCTATCCTCCTTTGGTAATGTTATGAATAGCCAATGCTTCACTGACTCATGAGCCTGGCTATTCTGTGCCGGTGGATCATTCACCAGCAGGCCATTTTCTCCCACCATGTTTGCCCAACTCTCTACCTCTTTCTTGAACACCCGAAAGTGATCATACTTATGGTTCCATACCGAGAACTTATGCTTCTCAACTAGAGACTTTCCCGGCACAGACTTAGGCATTACGAGCGATAGCGCGCTCGCGAGAGTTGCAACATCGATCGACCCGGCTGTTGCTGCCGCCCCGGATGACATCGCAGCCTGCGAAGGCTGCGGTATCGGAGGTGGTATCTGCTGCGCTGCCCATGCTGTCTGGGCAACGTGTGGCACTTCCTGCGCTCCGTGCACCGCTGCCTGAGCACCCGCATTCCCTGTAGGATCAGCGTTGCTCGGCATGGCGGCCTGCAGAGGGTTCACACTGAGATACCCGTAGGTCCCAGCGTCTTGTCCTTCCCCGTGGGGCATGGACTGACCCTCCGCGGCCTGCTCGCGGCGCACTGTGGAGCGAGTGCGATGGTGCGGAAGGTTAACTGCTCCCTCCACACCGTCAGAACCGATAGATCCTTGGCGAGATGCCATTGAATCGTCTCGAAGTGGTGGTGTCCTGCAACATGACCACCGTATGTCGCACGAAACGCAGAGCCGTAGGCCTCTTCGCGAGACCAGCACACAAGCATAATGCAGCTCCGCCGTAGCATTCTGCATTAGCTTTTCTAGTCTCTCTACGGTCGGCTACACGCTAGAACGGTGTGGCACGCTCATCAGAACGCGCAGCCGT
The DNA here is from genome assembly GCA_900538255.1 of Ulva mutabilis. Classification (NCBI taxonomy): domain Eukaryota; kingdom Viridiplantae; phylum Chlorophyta; class Ulvophyceae; order Ulvales; family Ulvaceae; genus Ulva; species Ulva mutabilis. The sequence continues at coordinate 364,293 of UNSF01000041.1, read as the reverse complement.
AACCGCAGGTTCCCCCTGGACTCTACCGCATGCTAATGGACATCACAAGAACACCCACAATCATCACCGATACCATGTTGTAATTCAATGGACCGCGGCCTAGGGCCTGTGGGATCCTGTGCATGCCGTAGCCATGCGCAGGGGTTGGTGCTGTCACATACCTTGCTGTCTTAGGTATCTGTCCGTGACAGCGCCTGTACCTTCAGTGGAGGATGAATACACGTGAGACTTGGACAGACGAGAAGAGTGATTACACTACGATCTGTAGAGCCTATATAAGCGTTCAATCAACGTCTCATACGGATACGATCAGAATCATTGTCTGCTGGCACGCAATCTTGCATGCATTGCTCGTGCATATGGTCAGCCATCAGTGCATGGCTTCCCCATAGCCACTCCGGATCAGCACCGTGTATCCATGCATACATGGTCACCGTAGTCCTGTGTATGCCACCATGCATGGTCACCGTAGTCCTGTGCATGGCTGGATCACGACAGCCTTGTCCCTGAGAACTTTCCATGAAATTGCGGGTAGAGTAGAGCTGAATGGAGCTCCATGGAGCAACATATCTGCATTCGACTGACTACGCTGGAGAGACGATGCTCGGTGCACTGTTCAATTGGTCATCTGCTGAAACATGTATACAAACAGCGATTGACTATGCAACTGGGTTTAGCCGTCCAATTTATCAAGGTGCATATTCTGTCCGTGCATGCCAGGACACAATCCAGGCTTGCGCATGCCGCTCCACCCGACGCAAGCTCACAATTCCGGAATCCATCACAAGGTAGGACATGTTGGAACACCACCGGTCAATACGCGTACTCACTATCAAGGTTATCACTGGTCTGCATCTAGTTGACTTGCAACGGGATTGGTTAGCCTTGATGGCAGAAACGCTTGCAAGAAACCACCGTTCGAACTGGTCCAATATGGATGATGCTGATGAGACAGGCTGGCAGGATTTCATGCACCTATCATAGACCAACAGCTGAACATGGAAGCCATTGCTTCTGTTTTGGGTTTCCATTCAAGTGTTCTGTCAAGACAGTTGTTCATTGGCACATGCATAGCTGAAGGGGCACAAGGGGTTCAATAATTGAGAACCATATTAAACTGATGGCACCGCAAGACTGATGTAACCGGAAGGTAATGCATGCGTTGAGCAAAATGCTGCCGACGTGGAATGTGCCACAGGCATGTGTTGTTTGTGGCATGCGAGATCTGGTATCATGGCCACAGTAGTAGTGATGCACCTGCCGCATCGTTGTATTCGTTCCCCGAACCCCTTCCACAGGGGCATGGCTGGGTGATATGATAGCATATTTGTCCATGTGATGCCTATGTTCAAGGACACCTACACCGCATGACTGCCAAACGTCCTTCACAAGATGACTACATGAACAGTGTTGAAAAGATTTTCTTATGCTCAAGATGTATTCCGGGCAGTGCAGAACCAGGGCTCCCCCGGCATCATGCTTGTAACCAATAAACGTCATGATGCAGCAAACTAGGAACTTGCTCATCAAGACTGCGTCACAAGTGTGTCACGGTTCTGAAGAATCAGCGTGTTGTCCACGTAGACTGGGAAGTGACCGGTACATCATGCTCAGATGCCATGAGATCTTAGCTGAAAGCTATGAAGCGACAGCAACGAAACACTCTGCATGGCGAGCTGCAGCTCGCTCCAGCCTAAGAACATTCAAACTCCGCGTAGCCTACGGTCCGCAGCAGTGCTGAGGACCACCGAAGCCCCAGAGTCCTTCGCTCCATCGTTGACGTTCCTACCATAAGTGAGATTCATACAACGTAATCTACCGTATGGTCACACTAGATTGTTGGCAGCCATCCAGTTGCCTTGAATAGTGCCCATACAGAGTTGTTCTGACCGAGGTAAAGCTTGTAGCCAGTGTCTATCAGCCGTTCCTTTCATGTAATCAACGTCTGGCCAGGCAGCAGGCACCATTGATGAACCACGGTCGCAAGGCACCATCGCATTTGATCAAACGAGTCATCCTCTCGCATCATCAGGAAATGTCATAATTGTGGCATTGGTGTATGGGTGTGCCTGCCATAGAAGCAGATGTATGGGAGTCAGAGGACGCCATTGCGACGGCATGACACGCCATTGGGTCGGTCACTGCGGATTCTTGAGGCCGCTCCAGAAATCCACAAGATGCTGATCAAGCAATCCACTATTCACATCGTCAGTGACCACATGCCTCTGCTGCACAGCAGTCGTCTGCTCACACAGCGCGTGGCAAGCACAAGTGGAAGTAGCTTTTGGTACACGGTATCTAAGTAGCTGTCCATAACCCCTACTGCATGTGAATGAGTATTGGCACAACGCAGGACCCATCCGCCGTCCAGGTTGTTGTGCAGTCATGACATCATCTTCAAATGGTACATGTGGTCGATCCTTCTGCGTGCATGCCTTCATCAGATACATAATGAATGCCTGTGGCCCATCCTTGATTGGTCTAACCAATCCTTGATGCAATCATACCCCATTCCCTGCATATGCCCTGATCTGGACCACACGGTCGTCAACGTACCGTTAGATATACCGCGCAAGCCACAGCATGCTTACCTCAGAGTGGGTTTTCCAACAGGTACTGACGCATTTTGGCAACTTGCTCAATCAAAGACCGCTCACTCACACCACCTTCAGAATCCCTCATGCCTGCAGATGTCTCAAAGGACCATATTTCGCTAACATCAACATCAAAACGAGCATCTATGGACTTGAGATCCTGTACTGTCAGCTCTGACAACTGGCATCTCTTGGCTTCGGCCATGGCCACAGCTGCGCCAGAAAGATGGTGAGTCTCACGAAATGGAACACCCTGCAAAAAGCATGACCATGACTGTACTTTGAGAGACGACGCACTTTGATGCACAATACAGAGTTTGCGCTTTAGTTTAGAGTGCATCACATAGGGCCCCTCCATCGAGTCATGTTGCAGTGCCACACAGCACAATGTGCTTCATATGCACGTGCTTTGGCAGGCAAACACCTTGCGGACCAGATACTCCGCAAGATCTGTGGCCAGCATGTCATCTGACAGCCCCGCAAGCATCTTGTCTCGATTGATTGTCAGCGTTGACAACACTCCAGTGGAGATGCGCAGTACATCAGACACTGTATCCACCGTCTCAAAAAGCAGTTCCCAGCATTCTTGATTGTCCTTGTTATACGTCGTCGGTGTGCCCTTTAAGACTGCTAGCACGCCTGTCAAACTACCCTGCAAGCAAGCTAGCCTGCATTCAAGCTAAGACTGCACAAGAAAGTGCACAGTTGCGTTGGCCATGCCTGCCATCAGACGATGTAGCTGCCAGGTTGCAGCCTTGGTGCACAGGAATAATGATTGTAACATTCACTGCTCAGACGCACCAGCGCACGGCCACCTTTCCCCCGTATCAGCTCTAGCGCATCTGGATTCTTTTTCTGTGGCATAAGTGATGATCCTGTGGAATATGCATCCGAGCACTGAATGTAACCAAACTGCCCCGATGAGTACACAATCAGATCTTCTGCAAATCGGGACAGGTGATTCATATGCATCACCATCGCAAAGATGGACTCGATGACAAAGTCTCGGTCAGCAACAGCATCCATTGAATTTGGCATGACACCGCACATGCCCAGCTCCTGCATACAACACAGGAAATGCTGTCACCTGCTCTTTGCATGTGCATGCCTCAATGTTAGGACTAGAACCACAATGGCCCCAAGTAGTCCGGCCATCATGTGCTGCCGTGACAGTTGTCAGCAGGGAAGAGCATTCTGCCAGGCAGTCATACCTTACTTAAAAACTGCCGGTCCACCAGGAAGGGGTTACCCGCAAGAGCACCAGAGCCCAGGGGCAGCTGCTTAATGCGGGGGACTGCATCTCTCAGCCGCTGATCATCACGCTGCCATGCTGTGCAGTGACACATGATCCAGTGGCTCCAGCGAACAGTCTGTGCGGGCTGCAGATGTGTAAAGCCGGGCATGAGGGCGTCACACTCTGCCTCCGCACGGTCGCATGCAACTGTTATCATATCCTGCAGCAGTCCACGGATGCGCTGCACCTCGGCTGACAGCCACAGGCGGTAATCCGTGACCACTTGATCATTTCTGGATCTGCATGCAGACGGTCCCACCACGTTTGGATGGCTCTTTCGTGGTCTGTAGCTGCAGTCTTCTCAATCATGAAAGGCTGGATGCAGACTGATGCCACTATGTAGTGCAGCAGATGCCCCAGATCGGCTTTGTCATACTGTAGAGATAAGGAGCGGGACGCGGCAGGCAGTGGAGCATCAATTGTGTGTGTAGTGACCTGCAGAACACAGCGGGCCGCGCACCGGCCCGTGTGCAGCTTACCGCCGACAGGTCCAACAAGTTCAGTCAGCCTACGTTCATTCGCGGTGTGAATGTCCTCATCACCTTGCTTGATCTGGAAAACTCCCTGACTCCATTCAGATCCAACTGCTTCCAGGCCATCAATAATTTGGGTTGCCTCATCAGACGTCAGGATGCCTACTTTGTGAAGTGCTTTGGCGTACGCTTTCGAACCCTATTTACACATACACATACGTGTCAGCTAAATCATCGACGCTGGCATGTGGGCGCACACTGTTAACAGTCCATGCCGCTGGTCCATTGCTTCAATGCATTCATGAACGTTGGGCAGTGTCAAAACTTACTGTGAGGTCTTCTTTCCACAGGCGCTTATCGAAGGGGAGGGAGTCGTTGAACTTCTCCATTAGAGGGTCGGTTGCACCCGTAAACCGGCCTCCCCACAGCTTCTTTGGCTCTGCGCTAGCCGCCCCCGATCTCTGCAACGGCAACGTGGTGTATACGGCAACGTTTCAATCAACTCTGCATCGCAAGCGCAACATATGTCAAGTCTAAGCCTGGCGTGAATGCGTCGTGCATGGGTACCTAGCGATCACAGGAGCCAGCGACAGTGCGAGGGTGCCGCCACGCACCGGCTGTGCTGCCTGACGCATTTGACCAAATCGGCACCGACCGATCACCGGATGCGACACGGTCAACATAATTTCAGTTTTTGAGGTGTGTGCACTAAACGCAGTCAGAACAGTACGGGGCGACCGCCCGGCGTGGTGTCGAAGCCCGTATGTTATACTGCGTATTTAAAACTCCTTTGAAGCTTACCAGGCGCTGTGGCGAGCAACTACTGCCCCATATAGTTCATAAACAAGACAATGATCGTCACTGTGCACACATTCCCGGCGGGGCATGGCACAAATCGGGATAGGCCCGAAACTGATCAGCTGGGTTGTGGGAGTGGCTAACCGAGATGCAGCCGGAGACCCCACGACACACTGCAAGCTATAGCCGCGCCTAGGCTAGTGGTGAGCATATGTAGGACTCCCGAGAAAGGTAGCAGACGTAGCGCACATACCGACAACCACCATTAAAAATGTCGGCTTATAGTGCACTCTGCTCGCGCCATGTGACCTGTCCCGCTGCCTTGCTGATCAGCGCATGAAGCCCCATTGCTCAATATGTACGCCAAGGCAAGGAGAACACGTGCATGCCACCAAATGTCGGTGGTCATGTGTACAAGTGCATGTACCATGACCTCATCAGTGTACGTCTCTATTGCGGACGTGTGTGCCACCTCGACTTCGACGTCGTGGAAGTTGTCTGTAGCGCACGGTCCATGGTTTTACAACGATACACGTATCGATTGAAGACAGAACACACGAGTAAACAACCTTTCAGTACAAGGTAAAAAATCCCAGCACGTGCACATAGAAGGTATGACAGCTTTGCAGGAATGAGGCATCTCCAATGCAGCGAGAGCGCAGCACGTGCAAGCTGTGCACACTGATTGGTTGTTGCTCAAACTCACTTCTACAAGCCCAAGCGTATGCACCAAACCACTGGGAATTCGTCTTCATGCTCCATTAGAGTCAAGCGCTGTCCAATACTGCTTTGTGCATATCATGAACGGGCTCCATTTGCACGTACAATAAATGAAGGACGGTCTCCAAGGTCCCCTGTCAATCTCAGCTTCCATAAGGCAACATAAGCTTGAGTATTCTGGACTCGTTCACAAGATACGGCAAGATTCATGCCGAGGCAATCCCATGCCAATTTCCACACCTTGGAGTCGTGTGCAAGGTCTTGACCAACCTGCAGTCTGTGTAAAACGTAACGATGCTTCAGACAAAAGACAAAATTCGAACACATGTCAGCATCTCGATCCTCACCTGATGAACATGCATCCTCTGTTTTGCATTACCATGCCGAATATGGCCTTGTAGCGCAAAAATTCTGACGACCGAGCCCCGACCAACAGCAATGCACTCTGCTTCTCGTCCCATCAGGGGTGCCCATGCCACGCTAGTTATGTTGTCCAAAGATGCTCTCACCTGTGCCCTTGATTCAACATCTGACAGCACACACACCCAGCTCATGCGACTCCTGCATAGAGCTACGCAGTCTAGGATCTAGTGATCCCCCAGCAGTGCCTCTTGGTAATGCATGCACTGGCAACAGCGAAATGCAGGCTACTGCATTTCATGCACGCAAGCACAGGTGCACGGCCTGCTGGCCCACATTAGGCTCGAGAGGGATCACCTCTCAAAACACCATACAGAGACGCATGATTGCGTTGCAATTGCGAGGAAAGGCTGTTGAGCATGCATCTGTGGCTGCCAGGTCAACCCAACACACTGATCCTCTGAAGAAGTATGTGCATAAGTACTTGCGATGGAGACCTTGATGGGACGGGAAGGTTGGATGGTGTAAGTGTTTTGCCAAGATAGTGGATCATGTGGAAGGCCAGGCTTCGCACATGGGCAAACGTGTGCATGTCCATTGAAATGAATCACAGCCAAGCACAGTCCCATCACTGGCGGTGCAAATGCCATATCTCTGCACATCAAAGCATTCACTTTTTGACATTGTAACGCAGACGATACAACCAAGGGCACTCATGGGTCATGAAGGAGCAGATTCCTGCTATATGATGCGAAAAAGGAAACTGAGTTACTTACGTAACTCGTCTTTTATAGCTTAGTGTCCCGGAATCTAGCAATGTGCAGCAACTGCGCCAATGCAGCATTTCAGTCTGCACCTGCCGCTCTGCATCAGGCCTGTTTGACAGTATGAACACACGACCCATCGTAGTGCCGGCAGCTAGAACGCTCCCAAATTGAGGAGGTCCCCATGCCATGTGCACGATCTCTTCCCCTGCAGGAGTGCTTGTGAGTGTTTGTCACCCATCTGCCCTGCCGAAATGAATTGTGAGTACCACGTGATGGCAGGCAGATAGAAACAAGACCTGAGAGTAGACGCTCAGCCATGGGATGTGCACATGTTGCTAACCACGAGGATGCCGCATCTCCTCGTATGTGTATGCTGATCTGACTATCCCCTGCCAAGGCTGCCATCAATGTACATGTGTCGTTCACCGCCGTGCGACCAAATCGTGTGCCAATTTCAGACCTTCTGACTGAGAACACCATTGCGAAAATGGTGCTGGAGCATCTGCGCGGCGGGCAGCGTTTCGATGGGTCACGCGGACAAGACCCCGTAAATGCCCCGATGTTAACAACTTGAAGCGGATCGCAGCTTGTTCTCTTCATCTTCTTCTGGTGTCGTTTGTGTGGTGATCGTTCACAGCCAAACTTAAAATGTGTATCAAGCCCCTCTGGCCATTTCGCACGAGAACGGTATACCGCGGTAGCGCATCGAGTGTTTCTTGCATCTCGGACAACGCAAGCCTGATCACGGTGGCACAAAGTGTGGCAGCACAGTTTGATGTGTTGTGGTACCTGACGAGTCTTGCAAATGTGGTAACTACTACTTTGCACCTTACCAGGTTTTGGTCATTACGTCTGTCCGGAGCTTGCGCGCACATGCCCTAATGACGCAAACGAAGTATTTTTTGCTGCGATGTAGTATTTCATGGTGATGCTGCTCACATGTGGGCGTTTATGGGTTTTTATCTGATCGCTTGTCTCGCGGTACTTGACGCACTAGGCGTGCTCGCCCAGCAGTTCAAACCCGTGCGATCTCCTTCACTTCGATATCATCTGGCTTAGTAATACATCTAAGCAACTGGAATTGCTGATTGCATTCATTCGCCACTGATTGCTGTCTCGTGATGTCGCAGCGAAGCCCTGTCGCATTGCACGTTTGTGTTAGGACGGCTGTATCCATCTTAGGCATGCATATGATCGCCCAACATACTGTACGAAATGGTATGGTCGCCCAGTTGGTGTCAACAATCATCTTGCAATCACATAATTTACAACTGCTATCTCACGCATGGGCGCGCCGGAGGCCGCAAGTGGCCACGGTTCTCAAGAAACGTGCATGCAGAGCAACAATGGATACAGCACACATTCAGATTTCGGATCTTGTCTTGACGCTGAGGCGGGCTCGTGTGAATTTACGACCACATGGCAAAATCACATTGTTCGTCTCAATGAATACCGCCATCTGGCACAAGTTCACAGCAGCCTCCGGGAACATCTGACGGAACTTGAGGGCTGGAAGGTCATTGAACGGTCAAATTCGGCGTTAGCCTTCCCAACAGATTTCGCAGTGATCTCAGTCAGCAGCTCCCACGCAGATGCTGTCATTGGTACACTGCTAGATCTATCTTATGTTAAGGATGTAAGGCCCGACAGGCAGCTGCGATCCTTGCAAGGCCAAGAATCTCAGGAAGTTGGACGTCAGCAATTCAGCGCCGACAGCGATGTTCAGAAGTCATCAGGGCGGCTGCGAACAAGGTGGTCTAACGAGGCGCCTGAATTGATCGAAGATGGAATTGATGAACTGAGGAACGCCGCAGCCATCTTGCAGGCTCGCAAATCAGCTCATGAACGAAGCCAATCAGGTTTGTCCCTGCGCAAAGCAGACTCTGCGAATGGTTCTGGCATAGGTAGCGTACACAGCAGAAGTGCAAGGCATCTCTTGCCATGGGGACCACTGGCAGAGATCGACCTCAACAACTCTGAATCTTTGAGGTCTGAAGTTCACGTAAGGCACATGCTCGGCGCCGGGACTCAAGTCAGTGCTGCTTTGGGAGCCCCAAAGTTGTGGAGTCAGGGATACAAAGGCAAGAACGTTCGTGTTGGTGAGCATCCTTTACACATCAGCGATGTCTCCGTACGAAGCTGTAGAAACGCCACACCCACCGTGGTTGCAGGTGTTTTTGATACTGGTATCCGGGAAGGCCATCCTCACATCAAAAACCTTCGTGAACGATCCAACTGGACACATGAGAACACGCTATCAGATGAGCTAGGGCATGGGACGTTTGTTGCGGGTGTCATTGGTGGCAATGGCGATGAGTGCCCAGGTCTTGCCCCAGACGTACTTTTGCACACTTTCAAAGTCTTCACAAATGACCAGGTCTCGTTTACATCCTGGTTTCTCGATGCGTTCAACTACGCCATCGCCACCAAGATGCAGGTTGTAAACCTGAGCATTGGTGGCCCTGATTTCATGGATCGTCCTTTTGTTGACAAGGTCCAGGAGATAACTGCAAATGGCATTATTATGGTCTCTGCAATAGGCAATGATGGTCCTTTGTACGGAACTCTCAACAATCCAGCAGATCAGCTAGATGTAATCGGTGTGGGAGGCCTGGACTATTCCGACAATATTGCAAGTTTCAGCTCTCGTGGTATGAGTACATGGGAGCTTCCAACAGGTGCTCCACCATGGCTTTCCACCTGCCGTGATTTGTTCGTTGCTGTGGTTGTTTTGTCGTGGGGTGACTGGGACTCACCTTGAAGAAGGGGCGTTTAGGATTCGGAGGCAGCAAGCCAGATGTCATGGCATATGGCCGAGACGTGCATGGCAGCCGTATTGGCGGCGGCTGCCGGCCGCTGTCCGGCACATCTGTTGCCTCGCCGGTGGTTGCAGGTGCCGTTGCTCTCCTGGCATCAATAGTGCCTGAGGGCCAACGAGATTTCCTGCTCAATCCGGCAAGCATGAAGCAGGCACTAGTTGAAGGTGCATCCAGGCTATCAGGGCTGAATGTTTTTGAGCAGGGATCGGTACGGTGCATTTGCCACGTGTTCCATTGTCCTAACTTGTGTGACATCTCGCTGTGGAACTCATTGGACAGTTGAAGCCACGGCAGCTTATCCCCTCTAGTACTTCGATGACCCTTTTGACTGTGCTATGCAGGGGAAACTGGACCTAGAGGCTTCACAGAAGATCCTCCAGTCCTACCAGCCACGCGCGTCCATCCACCCATCTACGCTCGACTTGACAGACTGTCCATACATGTGGCCATATTGTCTTCAGCCTCTGTATGCCAGAGCACAGCCAGTGATTTACAATGCTACTATCCTAAACGGGATGGGTGTCTGGGGTATCTTGCCAGAGCCACCCCGGTGGGAGCCATTGGATGAGGGAGGAAAGCACATCGATGTGATATTCACACACTCAGATGTGATCTGGCCATGGAGCGGCCACTTGACTCTGTTTATCACTGTTAAAGATGACGCAGCAGAATTTTCTGGTCCAGCCAATGGGGTGGTCAAGTTCCGGGTGTTGAGTCCCCCCAAGCATGGATCAAAGGTATGTTGTACCGTATTACAAGGCCAATTTGGTCCAATGACTCTGTTCCAGACATGTGCGATGTGCCATGCAGCAGAAGCAAGTCTCCACGGTCGAGATGTCTATGGTAGCATCCATCGTCCCAACACCCCCTCGTAAACAACGATTGCTTTGGGATCAATTCCATTCTGTCAAGTATCCGCCAGCATATCTTCCCCGAGACAACCTAGAAATACGTTCCGACATCCTGGACTGGCATGGTGATCACTTGCTTACAAATTACCACAGTCTTTACACATATCTGCGGGACAACGGCCTGTTTGTTGAAATCCTGGCGTCACCATTCACATGCTTCAATGCAACTGAGTATGCAGCCCTTATCATCGCAGACTCAGAAGAAGAATTTTATCCCGATGAGATAAAGAAATTGGAAACGGTAAAGCTCTTGCCTCTGAACGTATGATGCAGACTGCACATTGCACGAGGGGTAATCTTATGGTGATTCAGTCTGCAGTTACAATCACATGAACTGGTCGTTCATGCATTTTGCTATGTGATTGTGCTGTGCAGGATGTGCATGAGCATGGGCTTGGCGTCCTGCTGTTCCCAGAATGGTACAGCCTGGAGAGCATGTCCAGGATGCGGTTCTTCGATGACAATACCCGCTCCTGGTGGTCACCAGCTACTGGTGGCTCAAATATACCTGCAATCAACGATCTGGTGGCTTCATATGGGCTCGCGTTTGGTGACACCGTGTTGCATGGAATGGTGTCCGTGGGAACAGTCCACCGCGCCCCTTATGCATCAGGAACGCATTTGATAAAGGCACCTGCAGGGTGCCAGCTTTTATCAGCAACTTTGCAGGACAGGACTGAGGGGCAGACACAAGCGACGGCCAAGTCATCGTCATATTATGTGCTGTCTCTTCTGAACCATGGCAGTGGGCGAATTGCAGTCTTTGGAGATTCCAACTGCGTGGATGGCAATCATGCTACTGTACATTGCCATGACTTGTTGCTTGACATGTTTCAGTGGGCGGCCGGTGGAGATGACCCCGCCTGGACCACTGCATTGACAGAACTAGAATCGGACCTAATTATTGAAGGGGCGTTGCTTCCAGAAAGGCCCACACCTGACCTTTTACGGACTGTCTCGCATGTTCTGAACAATCCCATGCAGTGCTATTTGAACTCTGCAGTAGGCATGAAGACAGCATTACAGGTGCGGTCAATGCTATGCTCCGACTGAATTTCACACTTGTCCTCACAACACATCCACGCACACAGCATGTCAGTGCAGTATCACAACTCACAAGTTGCTTTCACACTACGACAAGGGCTGGGGTGCAGTACTTCTGGTTGTTGTCAGGTTGAGTCAATTCAGCCCTGATCCTTTTATGTACTCCGCTGCAGGACTTGCAAACTACTGTGCGGGACAAGGACACAGCAGAGTACGTACAGGGCTTAGATGAACCTGTGCAAATGCGCAATCCTGCAGGAAGTGCAACATCAGAGGAGCAGACAACATCACCAGCAAGTGGACAGACAACGCGTACACCATTGTTGGGTGCGGGGTATATGGGTCGACTGCGTGCTAATGTTTCACCTCCTCATAGTTCCAACCCGTCTGAGGTGTTCATGGAATGCAGGACCGTCTGCGGTAGTGGCGATAGCTTTCATTGGTCTGGCCATGATGCTATGGATCTGGTCACGAAACCGCAACAAGAACATCCAGAGAATGCCCATGGACAATCAGTCTCCAGGGCATTCGTCTCCTGATTCCACGTCTGCGCTCTCCAAAGTCTCCAGAGGGCCCTTACAAAGGCGGTAAGGCATCCTGGTTTCTAATTCATACGAATCTGTAAGCCGCGCAACGCAATTTGACGAGTCAATCTCTCTACTGGCGTGGCCATCTGTTCTGAAGTACATGTGTTGATCTGTTCCCCAAATACAGTGGCTGGTTCTGCCTAGATGATACACAAATTCCCAAATACAGTTGACAGTAGAATGCTCACATACAGTCCAAACTTGAAAGACTTTCATGGTTGCAACTGGATCGTTGCCCCTCTGTGTAATAGTACAATCAGCAGCATCAGCACCTGCAATGCCCCTGTAAATGTGACTATTCCAGCTGGATCCACTTGGATAGCGGGAGAGAAAGGCAGCCATTGCAAGACGTACATGAAGGTGGCTAACGTGTCGCCTATGATATCGCCCTCCGGGAGGCCTCCCGACCTATTGTCGCAAACCAGACGGTGGCATCGGAAGTAGCGCAGATATTGATGCCTCCGCAAGTTATACATACAGCGGAGAGCTCAAGCAGGGAGGTCCTCTAAAGCGCATCCCCGAACAGTCCGTCGCCGTTCAGTCTGTCGCCTTACGTTCGTAAAACGCCTGGTGGACGATGGGATCAACAAAATAACCTGTATACATGCAGGAATAACTGCTAAATCTTAAAATCTGTGTCATTGGCAGGAGTGCTCGTTGCGGACGGCGCTGCTTCCGTTGTTGACACGCTATGATTGAAAATCCCCGTACACTCTCAGACGCACTCAGGTTAGACAGACAATTTCGGAAGGTGCGATTGTTGTGGATTCTGCTGAAGTTTGCCAGATTGGGCGAGTTTTTTCAGAGGAACCTGGCATTAGGGCGGACTTGGCATACCCAGATTCGCTAGCTATCTCCTGCCAGCGTTGATGACCAGCCACTCCTGGGCGCTGCCACGATCCAGGTCTACCGACAGTAACGATGCGTTGCAGATCGTGTATGAAGTGGAGCAACGCATCGGAATTCTCAACCGCCAGGCTGCGATGAGGGTTCGCCACTGGCTGCATCACCTCAGCCTGCCGACAAAGAACCTCACATGGAAACGAATTCGCAATCAGCACTGTCATGTCCTACTGCATCAGCTTGGCAAGGGCCGTCTCACCCAGCCATTTGACCGAGAGCCAGCAGATGGACCACTAGAAAACATGCCAGCACACGTCCTGGCAGAATGGAGGGCTTCTGTGAGACGACGATCCGGCAGAAAGGTGCCAGAGCCAGCGATAAATTCAAGGTGAGACTTGTTACGCCTGTACACAGACGCATCCTCTCCAAATCGAGGTCTCAGTTCCTGTACAAACGCATTGATGTGGTCCTCCTTGTCCTGGCGTGTGGAATCAATTTTCGGATTTGATTGCTGTGCAGTATGTGCAGTACAGCATCTAGTTGTGCCCCCAAGCCTTGTGTCCCAGAGCCATCACCGCCTGCTGCCGAACATCTGAGCTCTTCCAAGCAGGCCATGCGCTTGGGCTTGGTGGATCACAGGCGCTCAGTGTCAGCCCAAGCAGGCTTGCTCAGGCGTTCAGATGCACAGATTTCGATATCTCGACTAAACGATGGTCGTGTTGCTCGTACTCCTAGTCCCCATGCCAAGCGTGCATCGTCGCGGGCAAAGTACGAGTCAACAAGACAGGACATGTCACATGTCAAAAAGCACACAGCAGATGGGGGGCACTTCAAAGACTCCACAGCGCCGCTCTTTGATGCCTGTGATACGCATCAGAAGGTGCAGCAGTGCCAAAATCTGTTGAGACAGCACACACAGACTCAGCAGAGGAGCTCGTGGAGGCAATCTATCGTTCAATGGCGGCCGCAAACGCAGCGTGCAAGTCTGGACCTTTCAGTCCCCGACATCGAGCTAGATGTGAAGAGCGTTCTGCCAAAGACGGACTGTGGTTGGTCGGTTTCAAGAATACAGCCAAGGAGTCCACCTGGAATTGGTCAGATCACTCAATCTGAGCCACCACTTGCTTTCGTTGCAGCCAGTTGCACCTCACCGTATGGGCATGCCACTGCCAGGCTGTCCAGGCTTAGTCAGAATTTGAGAAAGGCTCAGATGAGATTAGCTTGCTCAACAGATTCGGATATGCACATGAGCAGCTCTTCTGCTTCTTCATTCAAAGATGCCAGAGCAGCAAGTCTGACCTGTTCGACAGACAGGTGCGATGCGGCGTGCCATATCAACCAACGGCGTTTGAAGTGCCTGTGATTGTCTGAAGTTGTGGCTAGGATTGCATTTTTAAAATCACAATGTCCGCAGCTCTTGCTCAAAGATTGACAAGGGATGGGCTTCAAAAGAAGAACAGCATCCTTTACGTATGCACCCTTCCATTCTGAGGGCTCACCTAGACAAAATGCAGCTGGCAGAACAAAATATGATGCAAAGGTGCACAGCTAGATCGCGAAATTAATATGATCAACATCCTCAGTATTACATCTTCAGTAGACCTCCCGGACAAGGACAGACTGATGCCAAGAACTGGTCTGCATCTGTCATTTGCTCGCAAAGGGGCTTGTGGACTTGAGCACTGCGTACAGAGCCATCCCAGTCGAACGCTTTCTTCAGTGCACATCCGTTTGTATCAGTCGTCAACTCCAGCAATTGTAACCAGCTCGTGTTGTCACAGATGCTTGGGGTGCCCAAGCCCTGATACGCTGCTGAACTCACAGCCATGAACCCATTCTGTCTTTCAACACAGGACGTCAACCATGGTGATTGTTTGCTGACTATATGTAGTGGCGAACAGCTACGGCTGTCATCCTGGACGACGCTGTGTGTTGTGAAATCTCGCGGGTGAAATGCTGCAGGTGTGTATGGTGGGTCATCTTGGACAGCTGACGAGCCATACCTCATGAATGACGAACATCTATATTGATAAGACACACAGCTGAAAGTAATCTCGGACTCCTGATCATGTGAGTGGTAAGGTGATACACGATCAGCCTGCATGGCGGCACTCGAATGCAGCAAATGCAGTGCACGTGAAGGCTGCTGTAATCGAATGACGCTTCAGACGTGCCCTCACAGACAGGTACATATGCAAGTAAGTTAAGGTCAGCGTGGGCGGCTACAACACCATGTCGCTCATTGTTGTTACTCATATCGCTGTAGTGCAGCAGCTGCGGATCAGTGGTATGATATTACAGCAGCTCAGCTGAGAACTTGTGGCATTTGCCAGCTGACGCGTCATGACGCTCCCTGATGTCTTAGAACCATGCACTGGGCTTGAACTCTCAGACCATTTGATCACCAGCACTCAACTGACGATCGCTGGTTGTATCTCTACGAATGGCTGCTCCATCATGTGTGGTCGATCGGTGCTTGACCTCCGGAACATCGCCAGGTATGTACTGTCCTGAAGATTCTTTATGGGGCTTCATGGGTGATCGATGGAGACAGGACAGCATGGCAGGGCCAGCGCATACAGTGAACGTCGCTGCCCCCATGACAAACCAAATGATCATGATGTAATCGTGCAGCAAGATCACAGCCAGGGCAGCAGCGGCCAAGACGATCTGCACCACCAAGTCCACCCTGACCTTTGAAGAGCATAATCCTGCAGTGCGGCTCACACAGACAGCAGGTAGCCACACCTGAAGTGGACCTCCAAAGCGCAAGAAGTCCTTAAAGCTGTAGCCACCAGCACCGTACACCATAAGATTAGTTTGGTAGCCAAACGGCACAGCAAACGATGCGCTAGCAGCAAGCATGAGTAGAAATGCCATCAGCTGTCTGTCCAGGCCTTCTGTCGTTGCCACATTGATTGCTATCGGATACATGAGCGCTGCTGCAGCATTATTTGCTACAATGTTTGAGAGAAGGACTGTGGCCAAGTACATGGCTACTTGAATTGCGACTGAGCCGCCTGCTGCACGACCAGCTGAAACCAGCACATCTGCAATGGCTTTGGCAGCACCTGCAGACATCGAGGTGCAGGCGTAAAGCAGCAGATGGACCGCAACTGGTGGATGCGAACAGGTTCGACGCTCACTGCAGTTCACACTCAAGCCAATCCTCCCACCTGTACTCTCCAGTGCATTTGAGATGCCAAAAGCAGCTGCAATCGTGACGATGATATCCCACTTGACGCTGCTCCGTGCTGCAGACCCTGACAAACAGCCACTAAGCAACATGATGGCACTAGCTGCAGCAGCGGATGTGAACAAATCTGTGACTTCAGCAATGTACAGAACGATTGCTGCTACTGCACATACCAGGGCGATCACCACCCGTTCAAATCTGGGTGGCTGAGAATTGGCAACCTCCGCTACAAGAGCAAAATTGCGATCGCTCCTATGATTGGCTAAAAACTGGGAGCCTGTGTCCAGGAGCAAGACGTCTCCGGCCTGCACAGATACCGTGTCAACAGATCCCCTCACAAGATTATATATTTAACGTTCGCCAAAACACTACTGCACAGTGATACAAATCAGGGAGTCACACGAGGTTGCCATGTCAGCTAGTACGGTAAGCACTTGCTCGTTCAGAGGGCCACCATGTTAGTATAATGTATATGGCGTGATACGCCATACCGCCAGTGTGATTTCACCGATCTTCTGGCGTATTCGCTGACCTTCCCTGTGCAGTGCAATAATTGCAGCATCAAATCGTGTACGGAACCGCGTTTCCCTCACCGACTTGCCCAGGAGATCGCTTGTGCGTGCCATCACAACTTGGACCAGTCGCCTATCCAGCACATGTGAAGTCAACTTACCAATCTGATCGTCTACTTGGGTCAGGCCTGAATCAAATAAATAAGCGTATGTCAAATAGGCATGGCGAATGCCACACGGATAAGGTATAAGCAACAGGTAAAGCAACAGGTACTCACCTGGGACCTTGCGCAAAGTGATCACTCCCTCAGTGCTGCCAGCAAACCACAGGACATCACCAGACTGCAGGACCTCTGAAGGCGCGACAGCATGCAATGTGGTCGCGCCTCGCTCGATGGCCACCAGGAATGCGTCAGGAAGACCACGCAAGCCAGCTGCCTCTATGCTTTTACCAGCGACTCCAGTGCGACTGGTGAGATCAAATAAGTTGCTTGCACTGCGGGACTCATGCATTGTGGGTGCGCCCTCCACAGTCTTACGCCCTCCCCTGGCTGCATTAATACGCCCTGTCAGCACCACCTAGATTGATTGAGTGTGTACAATGGCCCCACAGCTACACATAGTATAACTGAAACACCGGAAGAGTCACAAGGGATTCTATTTATTTGATTCAGGCCTGACCCAAGTATACGATCAGATTGGTAAGTTGACTTCACATGTGCGGGATTCCTGACGAGGCGCAGATGGTAAAAACATCTCCAGAAAACTTCTCTGGTCAGATAAATCCTTGCTGGAAGTCATGGAACCTGACTGATAAATAAGAAACATCCGCACCTTGGACTTGAAAAGCGACCATAAACTCGCGCTCATTCTCGTGGTCCACCACACCAATGTCCACCAGATTCTGCTGGACTGTGGTCGATGCTTCATCGAAGTCATCCCCGCAATCGAACAGAATTTCATCTTTGCCTTGCAAAACAACATCCCCCAGTTTGCTGTTGAGCTTATGACCCTCACGCCTGATGCTGACAATGGAGGCCTGGAACTTGGTTCGGAAATGTGCCTCCCTGGAAGTGCAAGTTGATGCAGTCAATGTTGGCACATCACGATAGGCCGACCTGGTACAGGCGGCGCGCGGAGCACACCTCACCGAGACATTTCGAAGGTCTGGTGCATCTTTCCTCACGCGAGCACGCATGAGACGTGTGGGTGGTATGATGCTCGGACGCCTGATCTCTGGGTGTGCTGAGTCAGGAGCCAGCAACGCCATGCTTGAATCAACCTACCCAGCGCAGCATTGGCGGATTGGCAGCACGAATGGGATTATGTGCCAACACTGTAGTCACATGGCCGGTTGCAACAGTTCGGTAGAGAGCATACCGCTTCTAGAGGTTCCGGGCCTGTCTGGAAGGCGGTTCTTTGTGCATCGACCTGTCGTGGTGACCCAATAAGCGCCGGTAGGTCCTCCTCAAATGCATCTGTCACGGTGCGCAGCCGGAAGCGCTGAGCAATAGACTTGACCTTCGTGAGTTCTCCAGCAAAGAAAAGGACATCATCATGCATGATGATGAAATCTGGGCCCACAGCATGTACGACAGTTGCTGACCGCTTGACGGACGTCAGGTACAGGCCATCCAAGCCGCGCAGACCTGCCTCTGCAAGTGTGCGGCCGATTGCTGGAGATCCAGCTTCCACAAGAAGACCCACTAAGAAGGCATCTTCGATTGAGCCATCGGTACTGCAATCGCAATCGTTGTATCCAACGACTGTGCCAATATGCTGAGGAAAGACCGTGGCAGTGACAAGGTCATTGGACGAAGCAGGCTGGCGCAGATACTGATGACTCATGAACGCCGAACACATTGCAGACGATTGGCAGGTCTAGTGGTGCAGATAAACGTACGCTGAAGCCTTCTTGGCCTTGCCAGGTAGGAGCCTGGGGGCAAAGAGAACGATGTAGATGACCCCTGCCATGGCCACTGGTACGCCGTATGGTGACAGATCAAACATGCTGATTGGCGGCTCGTCAGGGAATGACTCGCGCTGCTTACCCGCGACTACGAGATTGGTGGAAGTCCCAATCAGGGTGGTGGTGCCCCCGAGGATAGAAGCGAAAGATAACGGCATAAACAGATGTCCAGGGGCAAGTCCAGCTTTTCTGCTCCAGCTGGTTATGATTGGAATCAAGATCAAGACCACAGGTGAATTGTTCATGAACGCAGAGATGACCAGTACAGGAAGGACCATTCGAACCAGAGCCGCTGCATTTCAGGGGCAGCTTCATTCTTGCTGTATTCGAAAAGGCACTACGCATTACATGATACGAAACCAGCATCGAACGTACATCCTGTTGTCTTTGGGGTACCCAAGAGCTGGGTGAATGCGTAGTCCAAACCACCTGCAGGATGACGGGTGGTGACACCAGGCTTGTGCATCGTGTTGTTGCTATGTGTGTCAACCACTCGAAACCGAGTGGTTGACCATTGAGATATGGTGTGCCAACATATCAGGATTCACCACGCAGGTTTGGGTACACGGCAGTGCTCGAGACGTAGTAGGCAACGGATAGGGCTGGTGTATCACCTGTCTCAGATATGCCAGCAGCCATCACAAACAGGACTGCATGGAAAAGTTTGTTTCAACTTCATGAGCATTCACAACGCTGCTCCATCGACCAAAGATTGGCTGATCCACTGACTAGTGGATGATCACACCTCCTACTGTCAGCAGGCCTTCATTTGAAAATCCCGCCAGAGCCTTTTCAACTGAAACCACCCTATCTCCCGGTAGCATAATAATAACGAGCATCCCCATCATGGCGAAATCAGGACCCATGATATCCTTGGCCATGATCAACACCCCCACCAGCAGAACGGACAGGCAGTACCAGCCAGCCCAGTCCATGATTAAGCTCTGAAAAAATATTCACAAACAATTTACAGGTCTTTGCCTGAAGTAGATGCGCGAATGCGGCAAAGTCACGCTTCTAATAACACCACCCAGCGTGCTCGCTGTTGTTTCCGGCCATCTACAACATAATGGTATTGCATACAATCGAATGTGTGATGAGCGAGAACACAACCTTGCACAGCGCTACATTCGAAACGAGGCCACCATAATGTTCCCTCACCCCCGGATGAATGTACGTCACGTTTGCATCATCGCAGCTCTTGAGGTCGCAACGCCAGCGTGAAACGCTGTTGCAGGTACGTGAGAAACACCGTGTTACAATAAATGTGTGCAGCGTCTGTGATGTGTGCAGATGAGCTGCATGATCACAGCTGTGTAGTCCCTCATGAGGCCTCCGTGTAACACATACACGCGGACGTTTTGGCTCAACTCGTGTCGATCGATCTTGCCGCGTGCGCGCCTGCATGGAGGCATGTCGTGGCTGTGCCAGCTCGCCAGCGTTCGTGTGTGTGCGTGTGTGTACACGACTACCATTTGTTTTCTGGCTTTGCACACACGTACGCATATGTAGCACAAACTTGGGACTGTGTATTCCTGCAAATTCGGCGTTTCAAACACCGATCTGCTTTCACGTCGTGGCACCTGACCTACAAGGCGAGCATTTGCTCGCCCTAGCAGATGCCAGCGCCGAGCATGACGGATCGTTATTGCCAACAATATTTGCAATGGAGAGTTTGATGGCCCGTGCTGTCGTGATCCAGCCATGCACAGGACTACGGTGACCATGCATGGAGTGGATGCACGGTGCTGATCCGGAGTGGCTATGGGACGCCATGCACCGATGGCTTACCATATGCACGAGCAATGCATGCTAGATTGCGTGCCGCAGACAATGATTCTGATCGTATCCGTATGAGACGTTTGGTTGAACGCTTATATAGGCTCTACTGATCAAAGTGTAATCACTCTACTCTGCCAAAGACTCACGTGCTATAATCCAAGACTGAGAGCGCACTGTCACAGCGGAGGCCTGTACACCAGCCAGGTATGTGACAGCGCGACCCCCTGCGCACAGCTACACAGTGCTTAGATCCCACAGTGCCTTAGGGCTGCGGTCCACTGAATTACGACATGGTATCGGTGATGTTTGTGGGTATTCTAGCAATGTGTGTATGCTTGCGATAGAGTCCAGGGGTCTACGGCTACGGCTGAGCGTCCCGATGAGCGATTCACACCGCTCTAGCGTTTAGCTGTAGAGTCCGTAGAGAGACTAGAGTACGCAGATGCATAACGCTACGGCTGGACTGCATTCTGTTGGTGTACTGGTCTCGGAGAGAGGCCTACGGGTCTACGTGTCCCGCGACATACGATGGTCGTGTTGCGGGATGCCACCACGCCGAGAAGTTCCAATGGAATCTCGCAAAGGATCTATCGGCTCTGACGGTGAGGATGGAGAAGAAGTTCGTCCTCACCACCACACGCGCTCCACAGCGCGCCGCGAGCAGGCCGCGGAGGACCAGTTCGTGACCTACGGGGAAGAACAGCGTGTTGGGACCTACGGGTATCCCAATGCAGGTCCTTTGCAGGCTGCATTGCCGGGTAACGCTGAACCTACGGGGGAAGCAGGAGCTCAGGCCGCGACGCACGGGGCGTAGCACGCATTTGCACAGCGGGCTGCACAGCGGGCAGCACGCTAGGCTGCACGCTGGGCTGCACATTGGGATGCACACTGGACTACTCAGTGGGCATAGTGAAGCCAAAGGAGGATAGCGACTTCGTGGCAGACTGTAGTTTCGTCCATGAGGTCTGCTCGTTGCTGCATGCTAAGTATATGCCATCAGTGGAAGTAGAAATACAGAAGCTGTATCACCAGCTCAGTAGTACCCAGCAGGCTGACAAGCCGCTGGAGAAGCATGTGAATGAGGTGGTGGGCATAGTGAACCAGATGAGAGGACTGGGTGAGACTGTGTCTGATCAGTTGTACAGATCACGGTTGCTGGCAGTAGACAGAGAGTACAGCCTGTTGCAGCCCATGCTGCAGGCCATGCCAGTACAGCAGGTAGTGTCTACGCTGTTGACACATGCCCAGACAAACAGCAAGCAGGGTTCATCGCGATTCCCACGGGACGATCGCGGTGGACAACAGCGCCATGGGGGACGTGGGTACCGAGGTGGACGCTACGGTGGTCGCCAAGGTTCACCCCCACAGGTAGCAGCTGTGGGAGCAGGGGCAGCAGGGGGAGCAGAAAAGAGGAAATGCTTCAACTGTGATAAGCCTGGACATGTGCAAAAGGATTGTCCATTGCTCTCCGCAGAGGTCAAACAATTCCTGCAGAAGCAAGCAGCTGCAGGGCGAGGCCGTGGCAGAGGCCGCGGTGGCCCTCAGGTAGCTGTAGTTGACCTAGATAAGCTGCGAGCTGACTGTGCTGATGGGCCGTCTCCCAACATGCCGTACACTTTCCTAATAGATAGTGGCTCAGACATAAACATATGCTTTGACTATGATATGTTTTGCGAGATCAAGCCACCAGATATGCCGCAGTGTCAGCCTCTTGACCAGGGCAGGCTAGACATGTATGGTGTGGGCACGATCAGAGCTAATCTGGGAGAGTATGTGAGTGCACAGGGCACTATCACACCAGTAGACATAGAGTTGACAAACGTCTACTGGGTGCCGGCCAGTCCTATCAACATCCTTTCAACAAAGGAGTTGAAAAAGTCTGAGATATACTTGCATACGGGCAAGCATGCAAACCGGGTAGTGATGCCTGGGTTTCATGACCAGAGCTATGGGTTCCACAGGAACTGTGAGCAGGGTGAGGATGAGGATGGAAAACCTACTCTGACATGGTTCTGTGGGAAAGGCAGGCCGATATGGCAAATGCGACCGGTAGATAGAGGAGCAGCCTGGACAAGTGCGAATAACTTGTTTCATAGGAATGGGAAATGGGTACGTGAGCAGCAGCAAGTTGCTGCAGTGACCGGTGTACCGAATGAACAAGGTTATTCCTTTCAGGTTGATCCATCATTCCTAGTGCATATCGCTTTTCACCATGCTGGCAATCGGGTACTCCAGTTGATGAGAGACAACCCACAACTGTATGACCTGAAGATGCTGAAACCTACGGGGGTAGCGCTTCAGTGTCATGGTTGCCACGTGGCTGAACAGAGAAGCGGCGATAGAGCACAGCACGGGGGCAAGGTGACGGAGAATGCCACCTATGCTGGGGAAGTGTTGCATGCTGATCTAGCAGGGCAGATCAAGCCAGTAGGAATCGGGGGTATGAACTACATCCTGGTAGTGGTGGATGAGTGCTCCCGGTATTCCCATGTGATTCCGCTGAAGTCCAAGAGTGGGGCTGCGGAAATGATATGCCTGCTGATTGAGCGAATCCGCACTCAGATCGTGTATGATAGAGAGGTTGGGGTGCGGAGGCTGCACACTGACCAGGGTGGTGAGTTCAGCTCTAACCAGCTGGCTCAGTACCTCGCGTGGCGTGGCATTGAGCACACGTACACTGCCACGGGCCAGCATGAGTCCAATGGAATGGTGGAGAGAAAGATCGGTGTGCTAAACAGGAGTGTGAGGGCAAGCCTGCTGCAAGCAGCTGTGCCTGCATTTCTGTGGCCAGAGGCGTATATGTGTGTGAACCATGCGCATAACCTGACGCCTAGCACAGCTCTAGAGGGTGTTAGGCGGAAGGAGGCCAAGCAGAAACTGGAGGAGAGGCATGTGCAGACCAGTCGTGACCCGTGGTCAACGAATGAGGCTGTGAGAGCTGCACAGTTGCAGACGAGGAGGGCTCAGGCTCAGCAGATGAGTCTGCAGGCTCTGGCTGATGAGGGTATGGCCAGGGGCGATGGGAAGTTTGTCGCCCAGTGTGTGAAGAATGTTGATGTCAGACAGATTGTGCCATATCTGTTATGGTTCAGGAATGTGAGTGAGGACACATTCCATCTGGTGGTGGCCCAGGTGAAGCCTTTCGGGTGTCCGATGTATGTATATGCTCGGAGAGAGGACTTCAGACACCTGGATGAGAGAGGAGTGCTCGGTTTCTACATGGGACCGGGTGCTGGTCCTCACATGGATAGAGCTTACGTGAAGCGAGGGAATGGGGGAGCAGTGCGTATGTATAGGCATACGGCTTCTCCACCAGCTCTGCTGAGAGAGTTCGCGAAACGTTTCCACATGTCGGAGCAAGCTACGGTGGATCCGGTCATGTTGGAGAACTACGAGCTGGGAGAATTCGAGATCATGCCCGATGAGCATACTCGTGTAGTACCTGACGTTGGTTTCTTGCCCAACATGCAGAAATGGTTGAGATCAACTAGTGTTAGGGCAGTGCGACCACCAGCCAGTCGTGATCACATGATGCCAGAGAGGGGCAGAAATGTGGATTGGGCTGAGGGGGAGCATCCAGCGCTGGGGCACACACACTGGGAACCAGGCAGGCAGTTGCATCGGCGCTATGTGCCGGATGATGAGTTGCCTGAGGGTGAGCCGCCGTTTTCACCGCGTGTTTTAGGCTCTGAGCTGATAGCCAGGCATGAGCGGTGGCACACGCCTGAGATCAGTGAGGCAGTGGTGACAGCGCGTTGCGCTTACACGGCCGAGGACTGTGTGAACAGGGTACCACACTGGGAGTATGATGCGGTTCAGCAACCATCCGGTCCGCACAATGCTGAGATGCGACCGAGAGATGTGATCCCTACGCGGGATAGAGCTGTGCTGGATTTGAGTGGCTGCCGCATTGAGCCACAGGGTAGTGAGAATGATGAGTCTGAGGGGGAGGAACAGCCAGGGGCTGCCAGTGACTCTGCTGAGTCATTCTCAGGGGGATCTGAGCCCTCAGGATCTCGGTCTCGATCGCGCTCGCGTTCACCGCAGCGAGTCCAACGGTCGATGGGCAAGGCGCCGAGTGAGCCACCCCCACCTGCGAAATCTGAAGACCACGGGATGTACAACCGATGGCAAGGGTCAGCGGTGTCAGGACGTGCAGTACGCTGGGAGCATGATGAGCCACGGCATATGCCACAGCGTGTTGATAGTGTCGTGATCCAGCCATGCACAGGACTACGGTGACCATGCATGGTGGCATACACAGGACTACGGTGACCATGTGTGCCAGGATACACGGTGCTGATCCGGAGTGGCTATGGGGCAGCCATGCACCGATGGCTGACCATATGCACGAGCAATGCATGCAGATTGCGTGCCAGCAGACATTGATTCTGATCGTATCCGTATGAGTCGTTTAGAGAACGCTTATATAGGCTCTGTCGATCGTAGTGTAATCACTCTTTCTCTACTGTCCGAAGTCTCACGTGTCGTCGCCTCCAACGAAGATACAGTGCTGTCACCGGCAGATACCTAGACAGCAAGGTATGTGACAGTACCCTATCCCTGCGCATAGCTACGGCATGCTCAGGATCCCACAGGCCTTAGGCCGCGGTCCAATGGATTACAACATGGTATCGGTGATGATTGTGGGTGTTCTTGTGATGTCTATTAGCATGCGAGAGAGTCCAGGGGAAACCTGCGGTTGCGGCTGTGCGTTTCGATGAGCGAGTCACACCGCTCTAGCGTATAGCTGACCGTAGAGAGATTAGATACGGCTGATGCAGAATGCTACGGCGGAGCTGCATTATGCTGGTGTGCTGGTCTCGCAAAGAGGCCTACGGGTCTGCGTGTCCTGCGACGTACAGTGATCGTTGCAGGACTCCACCATTCCGAGACGATTCAATGGCATCTCGCCAGGGATCTATCGGATCTGACGGTGTGGAGGGAGCTGTTAACCCTCCGCACCACCGCACTCGCTCCACAGTGCGCCGCGAGCAGGCCGCGGAGGGTCAGTTCATGCCCCACGGGGAAGGACAAGACGCTGGGACCTACGGGTATCTCAGTGTAAACCCTCTGCAGGCCGCCATGCCGAGCAACGCTGATCCTACGGGGAATGCGAGTGAGGCAGCGGTGCACGGAGCGAAGCACGCGCAGCAAGTGGCTCAGGCTGCACACTGGGATGCACACTGGGTTGCACACTGGGATGCACACTGGGAGAGAGTAGCTTGCTGGTGAACGATCCACTAGCACAGAATAGCCAGGCCCATGAGTCGGTCAAGCATTGGCTGTTTATTACTCTGCCAAAGGAGGATAGGGATTTCGTGTCCAACTGTAGCTTTGTCCATGAGTTGTGGTCATTGCTTCATGCCAAGTACATGCCTTCAGTCGAGGTAGAGATTCAGAAGCTGTACCAACAGCTTAGTGGTGCTAGACAAGCAGGCAAACCACTAGAAAGGCATGTCAATGAAGTAGTGGGCATAGTGAACCAGATGAGGGGTCTGGGGGAGAATGTGCCTGACCAGTTGTACCGCTCTAGGCTACTGGCAGTAGACAGAGAATATGCGTTGTTGCAGCCGATGCTGCAGCAGCTGCCAGTGCAGCAGATAGTGTCCACATTGCTGACACACGCTCAGACTAGCAGCCAACCTGCTCCATCGCGGTTCCCACGGGAAGATCGCGGTGGTCAGCAGCGTTATGAGGGACGAGGGTATCGTGGTGGACGCCACGGTGGTCGCCATGGTACACCCCCACAGGTTGCTGCAGTGGGAGCGGGGGGAGCAGACAACCGTAAGTGCTTCAACTGCAATAAGCCTGGTCATTTGCAGAAAGAGTGTCCCTTGCTCTCAGCAGAAGTCAAGCAGTTTCTGCAGAAGCAAGCAGCTGCAGGGCGAGGCCGTGGCAGAGGCCGCGGTGGCCCGCAGGTGGCTGTAGTTGATCTAGCTGAACTGCGAGCTGAATGTGGTGATGGGCCAGCGCCCAATATGCCATACACGTTTCTGGTGGATAGCGGGTCTGATCTGAACATCTGCTTTGACTATAGCATATTCAGTGAGATCAAACCACCGGATATCACAGAATGCCAGCCTCTAGATCAGGGCAGGCTAAAGATATATGGCATGGGCACTATCAGGGCGAATGTGGGGAAGTACGTGACAGTGAAGGGTGAGCTGGTGCCTGTGGACATTGAGCTAGATCATGTTTACTGGTTGCCAGCCAGCCCGATAAACATCCTATCAACGACTGTGCTGAAGCGGTCGAACATATTCTTGCACACAGGCAAGGCAAATACAGTAGAAATGCCTGGCTTTCATGATCAAGCCCAGATGTTTGTGGGCAACTGTGAGCAGGGTGTGGATAGTGAGGACAACCCCACACCGAGCTGGTATTGCGGGACAGGCAGACCAATATGGGAACTGCGCCCTGTAGATTCAGGGACAGACTGGACCAGTGCTAACAATCTTTTCCACAGAAATAGGAAATGGGTTGGTGAGCAGGCGAGAGTCGCTGCAGTGGATGGTGTACCTATTGGTCAGAAATCTTCCTTCCAGGTTGATCCATTTTTCCTGGTGCATATCGCGTTTCACCGTGCTGGCAACCGGTTTCTCAAACTGATGCGAGATAATCCAGACCTGTTCGACCTCAAGCTGCCTGAACCTACGGGAGTAGCACTTGAGTGTCATGGTTGCCATGTGGCGGAACAGAGAAGTGGTGACAGAGCACAGCATGGGGGCAAAGTGACAGAGAATGCCACGTATGCTGGAGAAGTGTTGCATGCGGATCTGGCTGGACAGATAAAGCCAGTGGGCATAGGAGGAATGAACTTCATCCTGGTAGTGGTGGATGAGTACAGCAGGTACTCGCATGTGATCCCGCTGAAGTCGAAAAGCGGTGCTGCTGAAATGATATGCCTTCTGCTAGAACGCATCCGCACTCAGACTGTCTATGACAAGGAGATAGGGGTGCGGAGGCTGCATACGGACCAGGGACGTGAGTTCAGCTCTAACCACCTGGCTCAGTACCTTGAGTGGCGGGGAATAGTACACACGTTCACTGACACCGCCCAGCATGAGTCTAATGGGTTGGTAGAGCGAAAAGATCGGTGTGCTGAACACGTCAGTGCGGGCAAGCCTGCTGCAGGCAGCAGTCCCTGCATTCCTGTGGCCGGAGGCATACATGTGCGTGAACCATGCACACAACCTGACGTCGAGTACAGCACTGGAAGGTGTTCGGCGGAGGGAGGCGAAGCAGAGGCTGGAAGAGAGGTTAGTTGCCACCAGCCATGAGCCATGGTCCACGAATGAGCAGCAGCGGGCTAAGCAGCTGAGGGTCCGGAAGGCGGGAGCGCTTGCGCTGAGCCTGAAGGAGCTCTGTGAGCAGCTGAATGCCAGGAGAGATGCGGCATTTGTGGAAAGGTGCATAGAGAAATGTGGATGTCAGGGAGATAGTGCCATACTTGTTGTGGTTTCGGAAAGTCAGTGAAGATGACTTCCGTCTCGTGGTGGCACAGGTGAAGCCTTTCGGGTGCCCAATGTATGTGTATCCGCGGAGGGAGCACTTCAGGCACCTGGAGGAGCGAGGAATCCTCGGTGCCTATATGGGACAAGGTGGATGTCCTCATATGGACAGGGTATATGTGAAGCGTGGGAATGGGGGAGCAGTGCGGATGTACAGGCACACGGCTGCTCCACCTGCTCTGGTGAAGGATTTCGCGCAGCGATTTCACATGGCTGGGGAACCTACGGCGGACCCAGTTGTGCTAGAGAACTATGAGCAGGGTGAATTTGAGATCCTGCCAGATCAGTTCACCAGTGTAGTGCCAGAGGCTGAGTTCTTGCCCAACATGAAGAAGTGGGTGAAGAGCACCAGTGTGCGGGCAGTGCGTCCACCAGCCAGTCGTGAACACATGATGCCAGAGAGGGGTAGAAATGTGGATTGGGCTGAGGGGGAGCATCCGGGTCTGGGCCATCAGCACTGGGAACCAAGCAGAACGTTGCATAGGCGTTTCAAACCACGAGAGGAGCTACCTGAGGGTGACCTTAGTTCTCTCCTAGAGTGTTGGGTGCAGAGCTGCTGGCGCGCCATGAGCGCTGGCACACACCGGAGATCAGTGATGCAGTGGTTGCAGCGCGCTGTGATCTTGCAGCGGCTGACAGTGCTGCAGCTGTGCCGCACTGGGAATATGATGCAGCAGAGCAGCCGTCTTAGCCACTGAACTGCGAGTTCAGGCCTGCAGAGACAATCCCTACGCGGGATAGAGCTGTGCTGCACATGGGAGACTGTGACATCTATCCGCTTCCAACTGATGAGGAGGCGGATGAAGATGCATCTGGTAGTGAGGATGACTCTGAGCCTGAGTCTAGATCCCACTCACGCTCAGCGGAGCCAGTCCAGCGGTTGATGGGCAAGGAGCTGAGTGAGCCACCCCCATCTGTGCGAGCTGACGGTCACGGCGGCAGCCGAAGTTACCGCGGGTCCACGTTGTCAGGGCGTGATGACCGGGACAGATATGATAAGCCATGGCATATATCTGGGTCTGAGGGCCAGGGGCAAGGCGAGCTACGGCATGTGCCTAGGGGAATAGCGACAGGCGGTGATGGCTCAGGGGGAGAGTCAGCACCAAGTGCCGCGAGGGGCAGCGGAGAACGTCTGGATCTGCCACATGAGGTGGGGATTCGATGGGTTCCAAAGCCTTTTCATTTGATTCGCAAAGTCTTGAGACCTGCTGTCCATGCTGTGGGAGCCATTATGAGTGATGTTGCTGTTGAGCGCATCTCCCCGGAGGGTGCACGTGAGCATGATGCTGGGAGCTCCACAGTGTTCAATGGTGAGAGTGACGTCGGTGACTTAGCTGAAGGAGTGTCTGCGACGGCTGACAGTGTGACTCCTGATGCAGAAAAGCCGACGGGGCAGGAGGTGACTCCGAACGGTGGCCCTACTGCTAGCCTTTGTGAGTCCAGGCGTGCAGCTACCGTGAGGAAGAAGGTCGAGGTCGTAGTAGATGATCCAACGGTGCAGCAGGCCATGCGTGGCACTCACCGTGAGCAGTGGATCACGGCCATGCTCGATGAGCTGACCTCCTTGAGAGAACATGACGTGTTTGAGCTGGTCGAGTGCCCATTAGGAGCGAAGCCTGTGACAGGCAAGTGGGTGCTTAAGATCAAGCGAGGAGCACAGGGTGAAATTGAGCGTTTCAAAGCCAGATATGTAGCCAGGGGGTTTACGCAAGTGGAGGGCGTAGATTTCTTTGAGACATGGGCACCTGTGGGCAGTTATGCTACCTTCAGGGCTCTGTTATCGGTCTGTGCAGTAGAGGATCTAGAGACGAGGCATATAGACATAAAATGTGCTTTCCTGAATGGTGTTCTGGAGGAGGAAGTGTATGTGGCACAACCTCCTGTACTAGATGATGGGTCTGGTATGGTGTGGCGTCTGAAGAAGGCGTTGTATGGTCTGAAGCAGGCTGCCAGGGAGTGGCACAAAGCGCTTGCAGAGCTCTTGTTGAGTATGGGCTTTGTGAGATCAGCCAGTGACCCTGCACTGTTTATCTGCAAAGTAGGACGTTGTCTTATTTTTCTGTGGGTCGATGATCTGTTGATTTTCGGTCTGGTAGAGCAGATGGATGATGCCATCAGAAAGAGCCTTGAGGCATTTGAGGGTCGTGACCTGGGGGAGCTGGGATATGTGCTGGGCATGGAGGTCATACGTGATCGCGCTGCTCGCACTATCACCATCACACACAGAAAGAGCATCAGGGACATGCTGGAGAGATTCAGCATGAGTGAGTGCAGACGGGCGCCAACTCCTTTGGTGCCAAAGCAGAAAATGTTTAGCCTGAAGGAAGATCCTAGCCAGGAGAAGGCTACAGGCACAGAGCATAAGAGGTTTATGCAAGCCGTAGGAAGCATCCAGTATGTGGCAGTTGTGTCGCGTCCAGACATCGCGTTTCCGGCTAATGTCTTGGCCAGGCATATGGCTGGGAGTGCCAAATGTCATTGGAATGGTGTCCTTCACGTACTGAGATACCTGCGAGGGACCATAGACTTTGGCTTGACCTTTAGTGGCTCCAATGGGGGATGTGAGGTGTTGGCAGGACCAGCACTGGGAAAATTTCGAGATAGACTGCAGCTTGCGGTAGTACAAGCTTAGTCTAGGGGGAGTGTCGTGATCCAGCCATGCACAGGACTACGGTGACCATGCATGGTGGCATACACAGGACTACGGTGACCATGTGTGCCAGGATACACGGTGCTGATCCGGAGTGGCTATGGGGCAGCCATGCACCGATGGCTGACCATATGCACGAGCAATGCATGCAGATTGCGTGCCAGCAGACATTGATTCTGATCGTATCCGTATGAGTCGTTTAGAGAACGCTTATATAGGCTCTGTCGATCGTAGTGTAATCACTCTTTCTCTACTGTCCGAAGTCTCACGTGTCGTCGCCTCCAACGAAGATACAGTGCTGTCACCGGCAGATACCTAGACAGCAAGGTATGTGACAGTACCCTATCCCTGCGCATAGCTACGGCATGCTCAGGATCCCACAGGCCTTAGGCCGCGGTCCAATGGATTACAACAGATAGTCAGGGGCACGGCAAGCTACGGCATGTGCCTAGTGGAGTAGAGGCAGGCGGAGCTGGCTCAGGGGGAGAGTTAGCACCAAGTGCCGCAGGAGGCAGCGGAGAACATCTGGATCCACCACAAGAGGTGAGGGTTCGATGGGTTCCAAAACCTTTCAAATTGATTCGCAAAACCTTAAGACCTGCTGTCCATGCTGTGGGAGTGAATGAAAGTGAGAATGCTGCTGTTGAGCGCATTTCCCCGGATGATGCACGTGAGCATGATGATGCTGGGAGCTCCACAGTAGTCCATATGGAGAGTGACGTCGGTGATCTGGCGGATGGAGTGTTTGCTACGGCTGACAGTGTGACTCCTGATGCAGAGAACACGACGGGGCAGGAGGTGATTCCGAGCAGTGGCAAGACTGCTAGTCGCAGTGAGTCCCGGTGTGCAGCTGCTGCGAGGAAGAAGGTCAAAGCTGTGCTGGACGATCCAACGGTGAAGCAAGCCATGAGAGGCTGCCATCGTGAGCAGTGGATCATAGCAATGCTTGATGAGTTGACCTCCTTAAGGGAACATGATGTGTTCGAGTTAGTCAGGTGCCCAGCAGGAGTGAAGCCTGTGACAGGCAAGTGGGTGCTTAAGATTAAGCGAGGAGCACAGGGTGAGATTGAGCGATTCAAAGCTAGATATGTAGCCAGGGGATTTACGCAAGTTGAGGGCGTAGATTTCTTTGAGACATGGGCACCTGTGGGCAGTTATGCTACCTTCAGGGCTCTGTTGTCTGTCTGTGCTGTAGAGGATCTGGAGACGAGACACATAGACATTAAATGTGCTTTCCTGAATGGTGTTCTGGAGGAGGAAGTGTATGTGGCACAACCTCCTGTACTGGATGATGGGTCTGGTATGGTGTGGCGTCTGAAAAAGGCGTTGTATGGTCTGAAGCAAGCTGCCAGGGAGTGGCATAAAGCGCTTGCAGAGCTCTTGTCGAGAATGGGCTTTGTGAGATCAGCCAGTGACCCCGCACTGTTTATTTGCAAAATAGGACGATGTCTTATTTTCCTATGGGTCGATGATCTGTTGATCTTCGGTCGTAAGGAGCAGATGGATGATGCCATCAGCAGGATCCTTGAGGCATTTGAGGGTCGTGACCTGGGGGAGCTGGGATATGTGCTGGGTATGGAGGTCATACGTGATCGGCTTGCTCGCACTATCACCATAACGCACAGAAAGAACATCAGGGACATGCTGGATAGGTTCAGTATGAATGAGTGCAGAAAGGCACCAACGCCGTTGGTACCAAAGCAGAAAGTGTTTAGTCTGAAGGATGATCCTAGCCAGGAGAAGGCTACTGTCGCAGAGCATAAGAGGTTTATGCAAGCCGTAGGAAGCATCCAGTATGTGGCTGCTGTGTCGCGTCCTGATATTTCCTTTCCGGCCAATGTCCTGGCCAGGCATATGGCTGGGAGTGCGAAGTGTCATTGGGCTGCTGTCCAGCATGTACTGAGATACCTGCGAGGGACCATAGATCTTGGCTTGACATTTAGTGGCTCCAACGAGGGAAGTGAGGTGTTGGAAGCATTTACGGATGCTGACTTCGCCAATGGTGCTTGCTTGAAGAGCGTGTCAGGAGTGATAGTCCGGATGCATGGGAACTGTGTGTTCTGGCGTTCGAAGAGGCAGACTATTGTGGCTGGTGATACGACTGAGGCAGAGCTTATTGCGATGAGCTCAGCAGCCAATGAGGTGATGTGGGCAAAGCAGTTGTGCACTGATCTTGGTTTGTCGGCTGTGAAGCCAACTCTGTGGGGTGACAACAAGAGTGCCAACTTGCTAGCTGTGAACCCCATCTCTAGTGACCGCTCCAAGCACATCAGGGTCAGGGACCTGAGAGTCCGCGAGTTCGTAGAACTCGATGAGTTAACTATCAGCTGGGTTAGCACGGTAGACATGCTAGCTGATATGTTTACGAAAGTGTTGGCGGGACCAGCACTAGCAAAATTTAGAGATAGACTACAGCTTGCGGTAGTACAAGCCTAGTCTAGGGGGAGTGTCGTGATCCAGCCATGCACAGGACTACGGTGACCATGCATGGAGTGGATGCACGGTGCTGATCCGGAGTGGCTATGGGACGCCATGCACCGATGGCTTACCATATGCACGAGCAATGCATGCTAGATTGCGTGCCGCAGACAATGATTCTGATCGTATCCGTATGAGACGTTTGGTTGAACGCTTATATAGGCTCTACTGATCAAAGTGTAATCACTCTACTCTGCCAAAGACTCACGTGCTATAATCCAAGACTGAGAGCGCACTGTCACAGCGGAGGCCTGTACACCAGCCAGGTATGTGACAGCGCGACCCCCTGCGCACAGCTACACAGTGCTTAGATCCCACAGTGCCTTAGGGCTGCGGTCCACTGAATTACGACACGTGCTGCGGAAGAAGCAGAAGACCAGTTCCGTCAAACGCCAGTGTTGGCTAGAGGTGTCCGCGTTGCCAGCGCCTTGCATCACCCAAACACATCCAACTCGCGATCTGATAAAAAGTATCTCCAGCCAAGTTCCTTATACTTCCGTGCGGGCTATGGATGCAGCTGTGATTTTTTATGCCATGTCATCCTGGGCTGCAAAAGCCAGTGGTTGCACTACAGCCTCTCCTGGCCTGAAACAAGACTCATTCAACTTGCGATCAGCCAACATATCACGACAAGCATCTTTTAGGGCTTTCCCAGATTGTTTCTGCGGAGTATCCGGCTGACAGACTGCCTCCTCGACATGCTGGACCAGTAATCCCGCTCAGAACTGCCTACGGAAAACACCACCTGTGAGCCGCGACTAGCCCCAGGCCATAGCACTGGGGCGTCACTGAAACCATATACACTATCTGGAAGTCCTCTGGGGGGTCTGACTGCCTATATATTCAATGTTTGACAAGTATTGCCTGTGCTCAGCTCAGTGGACGTTCTCAAAGTTGTCAACGCTCGCCCAGTCGTTGTGCAGTGCGTTCCGTCAGTCAGAACCTACTCGATAATGACCATGTAGTGTCAGGGTACTGCTGCATATGATTTATGATTCTACAATGCCCTCTCAACTGTTCCAGTTCTGCAGAACTGGACCCACAGTGCGGTTGCGGACCACGGAGCACAGCGTTTGTGCCCATGGCCGCGTTTGCGGACCGCTGTGGATTACTCCTCGACGTCAGATGCAGTATGGGCCCTGTTGGCACTCTTTGACTTCAGTAGGGCTGAGAGAATACACAATGCGCGCTGTTGCACGCGTTCGCAGACGGAGAGTCCGTGACAGGCAGCAAACCAAGCAGCTAATGGTCGACTCACATCCGAAATAGTCGACACGTGCACCACCACTCCCTGTATTCGCAGTTTTTTCTGTGCTCATGTAATTAGATAAGTACAACGTTTTACCCACTCCTAACAACACCTCCGCCGTGCTATAGGCGGCCGCTGGCCGCCTTGATGGACCGGGTGCCGCGGTTGCAGCGGCGCAGCCCGGCCCCGCGTCTGGTCGTGCTGGCCCGTCCTGCCTTCCCGTGAGCTGCCCCGGGGAGAGCGATGCGGCGCCGCCAGTGCCCTTCGCACCCCCCCCTGCCGGACGGCCGGAGGGGGTGGGCTGGTACGACCTGCACTGTGGGGGGCGTGAGCCCCCTGGCTCTCATGTGCGGGGGGCCCGCGATGGAGTGCTCGAGTGGGGCCGGATGGAGTGGGGGTGCTGCTGTTGGGGGGTCGGTGGTGGCCGGTTTTGCTGGGGTGGGCGGTAGTGCGCAGTTTGGCAGGTGGTTGCTGTGTGCGGTTGTGGCGCGGGTGCCGTGGTGGTGGGGTGCGGGAGTGCGCATGCGTGTGGGTGCGTGGGTGTTACACGGAGATGAACGCAATAGCCCGGCAGCGAGGGCAACGGAAGGAAAGTAGACGGCCAAAACCCCCGAAAGTAGACACCAGCAAAAAGCAATCACTCTCCCAGGCGAAAAAGCCACAACGAACCGACACAGCCGACACAACCACACCCACGCACCCACACGCACGCGCACTCCCGCACCCCTCCACTACGGCACCCGCGCCACAACCGCGCACAGCAACAACCACCACCGCACTACTGCCCACCCCAGCAAAACCAGCCACCACCGACCCCCCTACAGCAGCACCCCCACTCCATCCTGCCCCACTGGAGCATTCCATCACGGGCCCCCCGCACATGAGAGCCCGGGGGCGCACGCCCCCCACAGTGCAAGGCGTACCAGCCCTCCCCCTCCGGCCGCCCGACAGGGGCCTCGGGGCGGGGCGCGAAGGGCACTAGCGGCGCCGCATCACTCCCCCCACGGTGGCTCGCGGGAAGGTTCGGCGGGCCAACACGACCAGACGGGTGCGTGGGTGTGGTTGTGTCGGCTGTGTCTTCGTTGTGGCTTTTCACCTGAGACAGACGTTGTTGCTTGTGGCTGTTGTCTGCTTTCGGGGGTTTTGGCCGTCTACTTTCCTGCTGTTGCCCTCGCTGCCGGGCTATTGCGTTCATCTCCGTGTAACACCTCCGCCGCGCACGCCTTCCGCGGTGGTGAGGATGTGCTTCAGATCCCACGATCGAGCGTTCCATGTGCGTCGCGCTCGCTGCAGCGTGCCGCCACCGCGCGCGTGCATACATCAATACAACGGATCGCACGGCGCGCGAGCGCGCAAAAAGTAGACATTACCAGGAATACATACATGTGCATGCGTCGAAATTGGATCTACAGAGCTCCGCGACGGCACCAGCTGTGCAGCCGGTCGGTGAAGACTACAATGCGTAAGGCACCACGACCTGCACAGTGAAATGATTCTGGAGCTCGTAGCTGGAAGCGACATGCGCCGAAACGCGACACGCAGCATGTCAGGTTTCTTGAACATGTTTTGGCATGCACGGCATCGCGGTAAAGCTCACGGTCAAACAGTTTCATGCAATGAAAATGTTGAAAGTCCAGCTCCGTGAGCGCAATGGCACGGCACGCTGCAAGGCTCGCTACAGGGACGCTATAGGGACGAACTGAGGCAGTAGACACTTTTGAGCCTGTTTTGCACGCCAGGCATACTCAGGAAAGCATTTGGGATGGACCTGCGTCGTGGATCTGTGCGCGGGCTGGCGTGCAATGCCTAAAGTCGATGGCAAGCTGATCAGGCGCAGACCTTTCGCAAGGTCAGTGTGGAGTCTGTAGTGCAAGCCCACGCGCGCTGCCTTCCGGCGCAAAACCTTTGGTGCTGTGTGCTCTGGAAATTGGCCTTATGGATCCGAATATTTGAGGGCGGGCCAGTAGCAGCGCAGAGGCAGGCGACCGCACACAAGGCTGACATAATCGGTTGTGCATGCGTGTGCAAGTTGGCGGCTGCTGACCTCGTGGCTGCCGGTCACGCAACTCCCTTTTCCCGAGGCCCGACCTTACGCATTGTGGCAAATCCCGACAGCAGCACTCCACCGTCATCACAGGAGTACACAGCGGACTAAAAGTGGTGCACAGCAAATTTATTTTGGGACACCATTTCTGGAAAGTCATCGGCGTCAGTAGACATTGGCGAGCTTTGGTGAATGCGTTCGTCAGACGTGCTCGCGGGGCTGCCAATGTGTACTTACCGACCGCAACACTTCACGGCACAATTCACAGCCACGATTGTGTGTGCCATGGACGTAGGTGAGCAGCTTGTGCATGTTGCCTAAGGCGTAACTCACGCCCGGATGACAGCTTGGACACATGCATGACTCAGCGTGGTGATGCAGCGCATACTCTGCGACCGGTCTAAGCGGTGACCAGGTCGAGTATCGCAGGTGTAGTGCTCCACGTTCTGGCCGAAGCTGGTGTCTACACCTTGCTCGGTTGATTTAGACCTCAAGGATCATCCAAAATTAAGGCATTAAACGCACTGCAAGCATCCGAGGACCTACACAGTCGCTAGCATGAGGGCTTGGATCGATTCGATTGTTCCAGAGGGATCAGAATTCTCCATTGACAACTTGCCATGGGGTGTGTTCACGAGTCGCCAGAGAGAGGCCAGAATTTGTGTTGCAATCGGTTCTCATGTGGTGGACATATACGAATGGGCCCAGAGTTGGCAAGGAAACATGGGATATGGGGAAGAATTCGGATACCAGGTGAAAGAGGCATTGATGGAGGTACAGGTTCTCTAGATTGCCTAATCAGGACAACCTGACATCAAGGTTTTCAGATAGATCTCCACACTGAAGATAACGCTGTATCCGCTTCTTTGCAGCGGACCCTGAACAAGTTGTTGGAGCTGGGCAAGGTGCAGTGGGTGTCCGTCCGCAATGCCCTGCAAACGGCTCTGCGAAACCACAACCCAATATCACAAGACACATCCGCCGGAATCATCCGGCTCATTCCACTGGTGTGTGTTTATGCGTTTCCGCATGAGCCACCGAGTGCTGAGTGACCGTGCTGCTTGTGCTTGTTTGTTCTGTTCCGTGCTTTCTTCACTCGGCGCTTGTGGGGCCTTGATCTGTCACAGTGACCATGCTGTCTGCGGCGACTCATCCATGCAGGATTCGGTGACACTGATACTTCCCATCCAAATAGGGAACTACACAGACTTTTACTGTTCAAAAGAGCATGCCACAAATGTGGGGGCAATGTTTCGCGGCAAGGATCATGCTCTCAGTCCCAATTGGTACGTATGTCGAGAGTGTACGGCAGAAGTGCCGTCCGTCCTCACCTCCCCTGGCCATCATCACAAGCGTGTTGAACGTGCCTGCAGGCTGCACATGCCCATTGGGTACCATGGCAGGGCTTCGTCCATCGTTGTGTCTGGGAGCACAATCCGCCGACCAAGGTGAGGCCTGCTGACATGCATACCCTTGAATGGCCATATGTGCTGTGAGTCGCAGGTCAAGAAGATAGTGGCTGTAGGTCGTCAGCTTAAGTGTGTCTCATGAAATAAGGGCCTCTAGCATGATACGATAAGTAGGATGGCAAGGCCAGAAGCAACACTACATCAAAGATCTCTGTGAATGCTACAGGGGACAAGTCACTACGCCAGAAGGACCGCAATTCATGCCAACAAAGGCACTTGATTTTGAGCTGGAGTTGGTGCGCAGGCAACCACGCGGAGACAATGTGTGATACATGATCATGGGATTCGGTGCAGACTGTGCGACTTTAATTTGTGGGGCACAACTGTCATGGGCCATGATTGATGGCCATGAATGCAGTCTACACGTACGAACACATTTCTGTTGCTCACTGCTTCAACTACAGGAATAAACACATGCAGGCATGTATTCTTGGGAAGAGCACACAAGTCGGGCAGTCCATAGCATTGGCAGAGGCAGAGCAGCACATCTTCGGCTACAGTTTAATGAATGATTGCTCTGCTCGCGACATTCAGAAATGGGAGTGTGCCTCATGTTCATGGTTCTGCTTGCCACTGCCCCTTTCTTGGCGGACATAGCAACTTTGATGTGATCAAACGCATGCATGCAGATATGTGCCGTTAGGTCCATTCAATGGCAAAAATTTCGTGCGCTCCCCGCAGATTGAGGTCCAGCCACAAAAACATCCAGTTACACCATCATGTGGCTTGCTCGGGTGTTACCATAGGTGAAGCGCGAGCATTGTGCAGGGCACTGTTCTGTCTCCATGGATCGTTCAGCATGAGGCAGTAGAGCCATTCCTGTGCGATGCACCAGAGCAGATCCCTGCACCACTACCATATCTACAGGACAAAGACTGCTGCAGGCGATCATTTGATCTACTCATGACAGTCCTGATTGAGCCCGCAGGAGCTCTGCAAGAGTTCACTGCATGCCAGGCCAAATTCAAGGATTTGTACTGGACATTTCCACAGGTGCGCATCACTGATGCTCAGAACGTTCCTTGTGATGCTATTGGGTGCAGGCGCACTGGGCACAGGCGCGTGCTTGTTTGCAGATGTTGACTCACCACACGGCAGGTGGCTGCAACATATGTGCTGGAGACGTCATTGCATCCGGCACTATCAGCTCGACGGGTGTGCGTGCACAAGGATGCCTGTTGGAATTGACACAGAACGGGCGTAATCCTCTGGAGCTTGGCGCCTGGACCAGGACGTGGCTTGAGGATGGAGACACAGTAGTGATGCGTGCTGTGTGTGACAATGGTGCCCGGAGGATTGGGTTTGGGAACTGCACAGTGACCATTGCTCCAGCAAATTGATGTGAGCGAAAGCGCAGCAACCCAAGAATACAGTCAGACTGCTGTGCTGGCATTACCTTGTAGAAGCACCATGGTGCAGGACTGTTAGTATGAAGAGCTCACTCTTATTTACGACGTATCGGCTATAGCTAATACACTGGTGTGCACATCTTGCGCGTGGACCGCATCTCTGGAGTCTACAAATATCACTGTTACACAAAGAGCTTATTAGCACAGCAGTTATGTCGTGGATCGGACACACGATTCGGAGGACATACACGCTCGGCCATCAGCACAGCTCCAGGGGGAGAAGCGTTTCAGTCCTGAGTATGCTCCACAAAGTGTTAGAACACACCGGTAGGCAAACATGGCGATGCATCAGGCACATCAACTATGGCCGAATGCCGAACTCACACTGAAACCAAACAGCTTCAGTATCGCACAACAGCCTCCACGTACGTTCTCACACTCCAGGTCCATTCAACCGTGGAATGCCCACCGCTGCCGACATCTGCAGCTTTCGCAGTCCGAGCTTCAAATACCCTTCACAACACTGACGAGTGCCAGGGTGTTACTGTTGCCGGCTGTCAGTATTGGTGCATCAGGTGAGTGCGGCCCTCGCGTAACCTGCGCTGGTTCTTCTGAAAGATCGTTAAGACCGCACGCAAGCCATGCATGACCAGTGATATTTCTGCCTGCGTCCGATTGCTGTCCCGCACATCCAACGTTTCAGGATATCTGTTTGCGCACGTGCATGCTGTGTTCGAGGCGCGAACTCTACAAAGCTCCGCTGCCGGTTTGCGGCTATTTGTCTCAAACAGATGCGGATGCGGATGCGCCATTGCAACGCCTTGCCACGTGGCCACCATCAGCGCCAGTGGGGACCTGCGACATATTGCCTCCGCATTAAATGTGGCTGAAAGGACGTTGATCGTCACTGTGACCATGCATGTATTTGTGCAGGGCACAAGACGCGTCTGAACGATGCGCGACTTTCTATCCAGGCATTCATGCATGCGTTTGATGTCCCAGAAGCAGATCCCGAGTAGGTACGCTGAGGAGGCCATGGTGTTGAGGTCGATGCGAATCAGCACCCCCGAGCTCCGGGACCATCGAAGGTACTTGAATTGGGTCGGTGAACGGGCGCACTTTGTGTCCTTTGAATCATATGTCGCTTACATAAACAGGCAGCAGGTGAAGAGCAGCGTGATAACATATCGCGGGTCCGACCATTTTCTACACCTACAGACAATAACAATGGTAAGACCAGCCACTTGACACTTTTTTTGTCGAGATTGCTTGCTCCCTATCAATTCCACATCGACATTCATACGCGCCGGCTGGTCGAACACCTGGCTAATTGCGCCTGCGTCCTTAACCCGCACTAGCCTTTCCTACCAATTAATTAAGTTGGTGACATTATGTATCGCTATTGATATGCCTGGTTTGTTATGCGCAGAAATGTTGTACTCAGATCATCGTGTGCTATGCAGGTGGGTGCAAAGCGGTCGTGGGTCTTCAATAAGAAGTATGCTATTCTTGTCACACTACGATAGGCATTTCTGCACACGATCGGTCAGCCCCCTTTCGATCACGAAGTAGTCTCGCCGTGCAACTCGTGCCCGGCTTCCACGCTCAACTCTACCGAACAAAATATTTACTAGTTTGACCAAATTTCCATTTCAGTACAAAATATGATGACCTACAAGAGATTCTGTGGCAGCAAGGCATTCAAGTCGGCGCCCTTGCGTGCTGTGGCAGGTGCGGGAGGTCCAGCGTGCCTGCACTGCTGAGTTGTTGTGTTACCGCGAAGCCTGCAGGACCAACGGGCGTACGGTCCCACTGTCTGTCTTGCGTCTGCTGGATCCGAATGTTTACATGCAGGTGTCGTGGGCCATGCCGGCTACACAGGCTCGCGAGTTGTCCGTGCGCAATGCTTCATCTCAGACACATCCTTACCGTACGAGTCGTACAACCTGCACACAGGCATCATCGATCCCGCCGCAGAGGTCAAACAAGCTGTCAACT
This sequence comes from Ulva mutabilis, assembly GCA_900538255.1. Lineage (NCBI taxonomy): Eukaryota > Viridiplantae > Chlorophyta > Ulvophyceae > Ulvales > Ulvaceae > Ulva > Ulva mutabilis. The sequence goes on along the minus strand of UNSF01000041.1, from coordinate 322,873 downwards.
ACGACTTCGTTGTCATAGGGTCAGGGATTGCCGGCCTGACTTACGCCCTTAGAGTGGCTGAGTTTGGCAGCGTGGCTGTGATCACCAAAGAATCTTTGTCCGAAGGCTGTACTGTGTACGCACAAGGTGGTGTTTGTGCCGTTCTTGACCCTTTGGACTCGGTGGAACATCATATCCGTGATACCATCGTAGCTGGAAACTTCCTCAACGACCAGAGGTGTGCAAATTGCTGTGTACTCATGTACATGCTATCCAGTGAACAGCTAGATTGATATGGGCTTGTATGCAGGGCTGTTGAAGTGGTTTGCAGTGAGGGTCCACAGTCTGTGCTTGATCTAGTTGCTATGGGTGCCCAGTTCACTCGCACATGTGAAGGCAGCCTGCACCTGACAAAGGAGGGCGGGCACTGTGCGCGACGCATCGTGCATGCAGCCGACACTACTGGGGCTGAGATATCCCGCACGCTGGTCGATGCTGTTTCAAAACACTCATGCATAGATGTGTATGAAGGCCACATGTGCATGGACTTCTGCGTCACAGATGTTGATGACAAGCCCCACTGTTTTGGTGTTGATGTGCTCAATTGCGCGAACGGTCGCGTAAAACGGTTTGTGGCGTACTCAACCATGCTCGCCAGTGGTGGTGCTGGACAGCTGTACCCATCCACGACCAATCCTGCTGTATGCACGGGCGATGGCATAGCTGCAGCTTGGCGTGCTGGAGCGGATGTGACAAACATGGAGTTCGTTCAGTTCCACCCGACTGCATTGTATGAGCCCTCCGCCAAGGGTCGTACTTTCCTCATTTCTGAAGCTGTGAGAGGTGAAGGTGGGCGATTGTACAACTTTGCTGGTGAGCGTTTCATGCACCAGTATGATGCTCGACTGGAACTCGCTCCTCGAGATGTGGTTGCACGTGCAATCCAGGATCAGATGGCTCTTCATGGTACTCCTCATGTGTGGCTTGACATCTCTCATGTCGAGTCTGAAAGTGTGTTGACACATTTTCCAGCTATCGCGGCAAAGTGTGTTGAGCAAGGTATTGACATTACCCAGGAGCCCATCCCTGTATTGCCGGCGCAGCATTATCTCTGCGGAGGTGTTCAGACTGATCTCGCTGGCAAGACCTTAATTGCCGGCCTGTATGCCTGTGGCGAGGTGACGCATACAGGTTTGCACGGGTCTAATCGCTTGGCCTCCAATTCGCTGTTGGAAGGGCTAGTATTTGGGGCTCGAGCGGTTGAGCCATCTGTTGCCCACGCAGCATCTGTACAGCAGACGTGTATGGCAAATATTGCAGAAGTGGCTGAACAGAGCCTCGTCTGTGCCGGCAGTCCTGTCTCGTGGCGTGCTCGAGAGTGGTGTGGACAATTGCGTATGTCAGTGCAGCAGATCATGTGGAAGTATGCTGGCATTGAACGTAGTGAAGATGGTTTGAGCCGTGGGTTGCAGCAGGTAGCTTCCCTGAGTGGTGAAGCTCGTGCTCTTGCTGGCATCTACGGGCCCAATCGGGATGTGCTCGAGTTATGCAATTTGCTGGAGTGCGCAGAGATGGTGTTGCAGAGTGCGCTTTCCAGGGAAGAGTCTCGTGGGCTACACTTTCGTACTGATTTCCCTCGGTCCAGTGATGAATACTTGCATGCCACCACCCTGAAGCGCAAGGAGCAGTTGCCTGTGGCACATTCTTATGGCGGGAAGAATGCAGTCACGCAGTCAGGTAGGAAAGTGGTTGTACTTGTTTGACATTGTGTTGTTCCGCGGCAGTGACAATTTCTATATGGTGTGTGGGTAACCATTATATCTTATCAATGCTGGGGTCAAATCTTATTTCTTGTAAACATGTCATCACAAGCGTCCTTCCAAATATGTGTGGTTGTAGGAACGCTAACCTAAAACAAACTCACAACTGACCAGCTCTACGAGAAGGGCCCGATCTGCATGCATGGGGGTGCCGTTTTCCAACCTAGCACGAGCTGATCAATAGTTCAACCTGGGCACTTCTCGTCACAGTTCACAAAAGCTTGCCAATGAAGAATTATGCTGTTCTGAGATTCGCCACCTCACGTGTCCCGAAGGCTGTGCAGGTACTTGCCAGCTTATTGGCTGTGAGCATCCATTACGGCTTCGTGACTTCTTGCATCAGTGTGTATGGCACAGGACGCCAAGTGACGGCAGTGCATAAATCACAGGCACTGCTCCTAATTACAGTAAAAGCTTCAGCAGCCATATGAACACCTCCCTGCTTTGGAATGTGCACTCAGATTTTACATTACAGAAACGTCAATCAATCTTGCATATCTACGGATGAGGTGCGCTGTCCCAATTGCACGGTGATAGCTGCGGTTTTTCGTGATGACGTCCTATAAATATCCAACGTCACTTTATCGCCCGGCTTTTTCTCATCAAGTGCTTCGAATAAGTCTGCGTAGTTGCGGACCTTCTTCCCATCCAAACCAACTATGATGTCTCCCAAGACAAAGTCCCCAAATTGCGATCTTGTACACCCCTGCACACCTGCATCGCCAGCTGGAGCACCTAGAGGGGCATTGTACACCAGAACCCCATCGACATTTAACCGCGAAATCAGTGCAGGAGGGCCCATTGTGATGCCTAGGACAGGGCGGATGACTTCACCATATGTTAAGATTTGGTCCACCAGCCCTTTCACCATGTCGATTGGAATTGCGAAGCCTGCAACTTGGAACATATCATCGCAATATCTATGGATGTTCAAGGTGTGGCTAATGCAAGGACACATCCTAAACCAATGCAATTGGTCATGAAAAGCAAATGTGCATTCTTGGTGATGATCGGTCATACCGACACCAGAAAACGCCCCCCTTTGGCTTGGATCCAGTATTGCAGAGTTCACGCCAATCAGTTTTCCCTGGGAATTGAGCAGGATGCCACCTGAGTTTCCCGGATTGATTGCTGCATCAGTCTGAATGACACCCTTTATCTTAGGTCCATAGGAGGTAGCCTGAATTTCACGCTGCAGGCCACTAACAACTCCCTGCACGTCCCACATGCTCAGCAATTCGGATTCTATCATGTTCCGTAAAGCATTCTACACGTGGAGCAGATCGAAGACCATCAGAACAGTATCGACAGCCTTGCACCCCTGGCATCAGGTGTGAAATTCGTGCCGACAGGGTCAACAGTGACACCAGCTAACAGAGCGCAGCCACTAACTGAACGAGCTCAAGTGGCCCCAAATGACAACCATAAACACTGCCACACTCCAATTTGCACTAAATAGGCATGGCACGTGCAACAGCGGAGCGCCATGAGGAGCAGTGCTACGTGCAAGCGGCCCATGTGACAACGTATGCACTCAAAAGTCATGCCACACGTCGGGACCGCACCGAAGTAAGCGTGTGATCCAGGCCAAAAGGATTGCCTATTGCAAACACCTTCTGACCAACAAATAGGCCAGTACTACGCCCAAGCTCGATCTTTCGCAGAGCCTTCGCATGCGCCTTGTCGACATCCAATTGAAGCACGGCTATGTCCTTATTCTCGTCCACACCAACAACTTTCGCAGAACAGGACGTTGAGTCATAAAGGGTCACCTTGAGCGCACTAGCTCCCTTTACGACATGGAAGTTGGTAATGACGTGGCCTTGGTCATCCCACACAAAACCTGAGCCGGTGCCCTGAGGGATCATGGCTACATCGATCGCATATGGGCTGCACATCAGTCAATGTCAGTGCTTGAAGTAGACACACACATGCTGCAATGTGGCGATCCCGCAGATGCAAGCATTCACAGCAATACGTACATGCACACACTGAAACGAGTGGTCAAAGGTCAGAAGCTATGGCACGTTTGCTTGGAGAGGAAGAGCAGCTTGCGACAGCATCCGAACGACAGCTGCTGGACAGACGATGAGTCGGGGTTCGTACGCGGGTACACAGCGTAGGTTGACAATTGCGGAAAGATCCTCCGCATGGGTGTGAACATTGGCTGAAAGAACTCAAACTGCTCTGTGTAAACATTCGTTGTGCACATGTTCAGATGAACGATCGTGCGCCAAATCAATGCCAAACCCAAATTGCAATGATACATGCGCCTAACTAGGCATTTCACCACAGGCACATGCATGAACACAGTCTTTCTCATGGGGTAAATAAAGTACATCATACACACGCAGATATGTGAGTGGCGAGCAAAGACAAGACCAATAGCTACGTGGCCTATGTGAGCCAGCTTGCGGACATTTGTGTTAGCTATCAGGGATGCTCACCCGCTTGCTGTTTCCATGCAATACATGCCTCTGCTTGCAGCATGTCAACCTGCGCTACACTAATGGTGGTGCAGGCGGCTTGTCCCAGAGCAGCTCAAGAGCAGAATAGCAGCGCACTTTCGTGAGTATGCAGCGAGATTGGCGATATTTACGACAGACGGGGTGTTGCGGTCAAATATTGCAACTGTCAGACGCTCTTCATCGGTGAGATCTGTCAAATCTGCCCCTTGCACTTGCGCTGTAGGTAGGGAAGGCTTGGGATTGTCCATTCCAGGGATGGCGAACGTAGGAACTGTGGAGTCTGCCAATGGGAATTCAGCCAAGGCAGGCAGGACTGGGGCTAAGAACAAAGCTGCGGCCAGGCAGCTTGCTAAAGAAACTTGACTGACTTTGTGTGCTTGTGTTGTTGCTGAAGCTGAAACCGATACAATCTGCATCACTCAGAATCATCTCACAGTCTATGAAGACCAGCAGGACACTACGGATACCCTGCTTAGGACTGCATTTGGGAAAATACAGCTGGGATCTACCAAGCTTCAAGAACCCGAGGGCATAGTAGACCTGCCGCAGCATGGCGTTTGTGTCTTTATCAGGGGAACACACAGCAAGTCAAAAAATCGCTCAGTCTCTTCGTGGACACACCTTACATGCCTTTTCAAGGCTCGAGCCGCATATACAAGGCAACAACACCGACATGCGTGCCTGGCAGGGCACCCACCTCACGCCATTTCTACATGCCTGCCCACGGAGAACACCACAGCCCAACCTGTGTGACTGCACGAGCACCAGACATGTTGCAAGTTTCTATATTTCAACAGCTTCACGCGTTCGACGATCACGCTTGGACCGAAAGATGTTTGGTCAGTGCAACTGCCAATCGAGGCAACTGTTGCAGGTGGCCCCCCGTATGCCAGGATTAGTATTGAGATATGGATCATAGGATTTACAAAGACCACAAAGTGGCTATTGCAGGGCAGCTGCTACCGAACATGATTCAGATGCCCCGCGAATAGTGACAACGCCACGGCCTCTCTAATGTGATCGTGCGCGGGCAATTACAAGACTGTCATTCAAGCACCCATCAATTTATATCCATTTTGCGCTTAAGCATGTGCATGCTCACCTGTAGGATTATCATCTGCTTGTATCCCACAAGCTGCCAGGTGGTTGAATTATGGAATATGTACGGGCACGGCTGAGCCAGGAAATACTAACATCGACAGGATATTCAGCTCAGACGGCCAGTTTTCTTCCACAATCACGTGTAGTTTCAATTGCGTGACGCCGAAGGCCAACGCTGTGGCACGGCCTGTTTGAAACCGTTCTCACTTAAAGTTGAAATACACGTTGAGTTCAGGAAAGTGCTTGGGCATTCTGTTGAGTCATACGCCAACTGGCTGCCAAATCAATTCTTGACGTTGCTTTAAGCCGCAGCTATTGACCGTGATCTGTTGGTGACACGCTCGCATGCATGCATGGGTGTTCGATACACGAGCATGCTCCTGTAGCAGCGCTCCAGCTCGATGGGTTGCAGATGCGAGCGTCCTCCTGTTCACGAATTCATGCGAGCCTAGTTAATGAACAGCACCGTGTTATGGACTAGTAAATGCCCTTCAATGGTGTTTCGGCCATGCTGTCGAGAACTGATTAGCTTGCGACAGGCAGCAGCTTTGCTAGTGAGGCCCGCTTACACATAGACGCCACGCGATCAAGCACCTATGGCCACGGACGCTGTCGCCATGGAGCTAGCTGACAGCAGCGAGTGCCTGAGGTGTTTGGTAGTCTCTTCCGGTGCGATCCCGATGGAACCTTCTCCGAGCCATGGTGGGGCGATTAACATGTGACTTTCAGCGACCTCGCAGGTCCAAACGCCGACCAAGTTATGCTGTCAATAAAGAAATTCAATGATCAGTACATTTGGGAGCAAGACCAGCTTGTATTGCATACCACACAGGACATGCCATGTCCATGGCATGGTGCATTGCCGGCGTTTCCCGACATGCAGATCATGTGGTCCGAAATTTGTCATTGTGGCAGCATTGATGACGAGTGGTTTTTGGTGTTCCTATTGAGTTACATCACAGATCATTTCAAGGTATGCGTCATGGCACGATGTTGTGCCAGACAACGACTGCTGAGCATGCCTGCTACGAGGGTGAAACATGCAGGGGACAGTCATGGCACAGGTTTTCTCAAATGAAGGGCAGTTCATTCTTACGGAGGCTGCCCACTTGTTGCCTTCGTGGGTTGACAGTGTGCGCAATGGTTCCATAGATGAGATCGCAAAGGACCGCATCTGGCTTTACGATGGCAGTCTGCATCTCGTGCCTCTGCGTTGGTTTGCAGAAGATCTTTCGCCCAAAGCCCTGACCATGAGCCGGGCGGTGCGTGCTGTGCGCTGTTCCACAACTGCAACACTTGCGCCCGCCCGGATTCAAGAGTTTCTCTACAAACGCCATCTTTCGAGGTTTCCAAAAGCAATTCAGCATTTACGACATCGAGCGAAGGTCATGCTTCCAAAAGCTGCCGCTGGAGTCCTCATGAGGAGCCAGCAGATCTGTGGTTGTGCTGCACGTGCATTCATAGAACGCACAGCACCTGAGATGCGTGCAGCAATGTGCAATGCCCAGTTCTGGCCAGCCACTCCAGATATCTCGGCTGTTGCTTGTTATGTGATTACCATGCGAAAGTCGCACTATGGCAGCCTTGCAGCCGCACCATTTTCTGCTCCGAAATCATGGCCAATGCCTGCTCCACATGCGGGTGGCCTTTCAAGAGCTGCTCAACTGGGGCTGAAGCTGACTATTGGTCTAAACTTGTTGTTTCTCCAATCCAGCATCCTGTCCGGCGGAGGGGTCCCTGACACGACAGCATTTGATGCCAGAATGAAGGCGCTGCCAGAATGGCAACGCTACCTGAAAGCTCTGTACAGACAAAACTTCTTTGGAGATGAAACGGACGGTTCTGCAGAATATCATCGTCGCTTTCGGCATGCAGAGGCTGCCTTTCACGACTCACAGGTCTTCATTGGCATTCGCATTCGTGAAGCTTCCATGCTGCGCAACATTAGGGCATTAGCATCAACTCCTCTGACAGATGCAGAATTGAAAAAGTGTGATGAAGATCATGAGGACAGTGATGCGTACGCCACCATTCCTGTATCACTGTGCGTATATATGTAATCATTGTATATCCACTCTGGAAACTGCATGCAGTTGGATGGCTGATGAGTTTGGACAGAAAATGGATTTGTACTCACAAATGCAAAAAGCTTCGACCGGAAGATGTAGAGCAGACCATCCCGCCCGTGCGACAGACAGCATGACACATGACCCTGCAGACCTGTCTGCAAATGACGTGATGGACCGCTTGTCCAGATTCTTAGACGCTGGGTCCAGTGTAGCAGGCGCCGAACCTGATCAGTCTTCATTTTCCTGCGATGCTGAGAAGCTGCTTCAGATTCTGGAAGGAGACAGTGTGGTGAGGCTGAAGGACGGATCAGATGCAGGCGAAGACAGCGATTTGGAGTCGGATGCAAGCGCAGCGCAGGAAGCAAGTCAGGATGAAGCTGATACAGCAAGTACAGCACCCTGCATCCAATATGAAACAGATGCGGAAAACAGGTCCTTTATGGCCGCATATATGGATCAACTGCAGACAGAGCTGGTCGAACACAATGGCAGGGATCGTCATGTTGATGTCAACATGGAAAGTGTGGCAAATTTACTGAAATCCGTGACACAGGAGGCTAGCATCCAGCCCGGTGCTGCACAAGGCTTGTTTGGTATGCTAGGAGTTGATATTCCAAAACAAGTCAATACGGAGTCTCGGGAGCAATGTTGACATTCGCTCAAGCGTTATTGCATTTGATGCACCTACTTGTAGACATGATTCGAATTCAACATCATCTGCAGCTCAGCATAAGGTTCTTCTTGCTCGTGTAGCGCTATCACACTCTTAGCTTGGAGAACCAAGACATCATAAAACAGCTTTGCTGCTTCGGGCCTGTGCTTGCTTTGAATCAGCTCTGACATAGGTATGTGCTGTGGCAGCTTGCGCTTTAATGCCACATGACCCTGCACACGTAAGCTGTTTGTGTTATGTCATATATCTTCTTCGGCAAGGTTACAGTCCAGTAGCTACATGCCTGTGTCAGCTTCTCTAGCTTCTCGAGAGTCCGGATTGTATGGGCATTGAGGCTACTATCCTCTGCGCACCCTGTGCCCTGAGTTGCTGTTGGTGCGGAATATAAAGTTTCCGCTGGGGTGTGCTCTTCTGGAACATGCGCATCATCACTCACATGTTGTGCCTCAGGCGCTGCAGTCTGATTCCCAACGTGATGCACATTGTCATTGGGTTGACTACTGTCAGGAGGCAGCTCAAAGGGAACAATCATCTCAGGAGCATCTGCCACTGGGATGTCCATCACAGGGAAACCCACGTCGGGCATACCCATTTCGGGCAATTCTAGCGCTGGGAAGTCATCATCTCCGCTTCGCAGGTCTGCAGACTCCGGATTCATGATGCGTCCAGCACCAATTTGCATGTTGTCGCGTGTTGTTGCATCTTCTTCAGACAGCTGTGCTTGGGCGATTGGTGGTGCCCCATGTCCACGTGACCCACTCATAGATGCACGAGCATCACGAAGAACCTCAGTACTGGCACATGCATTACCACATTTACTGACTTGTCCTAGTTTCTTTGCAGGCTGGACTGGTGTCGCATGTTCCATGCCAAATTCGACGCTTGTCGTAGCTGAGCTATTCCCCCGCAATGCTTTCCAGCTCAGCGGCCGACAGGATCCGATTGCTTCAAACAGTCTTGCCATTCTTTGGTCCAGACTACTGTCTCGAGCTCCAGGTGGCACTAGCAACACATCCAAATCATCTGTGCTTGAGAGCTGTGAATGCAGCCTACTTCCACTAACTACAGGCGGTAGCTTGCAGATCAGGGAAGATCGGTTCTTTAACAGCTCCCTGACCTCATGATGGGCAATTGTTGTAGCACCTTCGTCAGCATCCTTTCGCAGTTTAGGAGCATTACGTTTGCATTTTACCTTTTGACCGACTGCAGTTGTGGCAGATGTTGGCTTGATTGGCTTGCGTTTGGGAGTATGTGAGATGGCGGAAACATGTTTGTCTTTCTTGTCCTCACCATCATCCTGGCCGCGCATGGGAACAGGATCTTCTCCATCGTCTTTGGGTGTGGTGCCATTTGCTTCAGATTCATGACCAGGAATGCCTGCAGGTTTTATGCATTTCTGTGCCTATAAGCAACGCCGAGCGTGCGTATAAGCATCGCCTGTACATCTGCATAACAATAGAATGTGCATAAACAGGGGTTCAGAGACTGACCTGTTTCGTCCATCATCACGTCATCCATCAGATCTGGCAGGGCACCTGCTGTACAATCTGGCAGAGAATCCGGGGCAACAACAGGTGTTGGTTCAGGCAAAGGGTTCGGCAGGCTATCCACTGCAGGCATGGCAAGTTGATCATCATTCATTGCTTCGTCCTCCATGTTGGGCAGTGGTGATCGTCGACCTGTCACAGGTGGTTCTGCACTGTCTTCTTGGGCTGCATGACCTGAAGACGGGCGCACAATTGGGGGCAACTCTGGCAAATCGTCCATTGCGAGCGGCACAGGAAGCATGTCCTCGTCAGCAGTGTCTGGTTGAGCAGCTGCTGCTGCTACCATGTCGCCAGCAGCCTGTGCAGCTGGTGAAATGTCAAGAGAAACTGATCCACCCAAACGCTTCGTGGGCGTCATTCTGGGCAACTCATCTCCAATCGCCAAAGTAGGCTCAATTTCACTGTCGAAACCCCCAGGAACTGCCCTCAACTGCTCTGGTTCATCAAGATGGACCTGTAGACTCCAGCAATCATGAAGAGCAACTGCAATGCAGGTGGGCAAAACATACCACAATACTGTGTAACAAAAGAACCCTGTAGAGACACACCATTGCGGATTCATCATGTGCATCAGACTGGCTCAATGAGAACTCAAGATTCATAAACGATGCGTGTGCTTCAGCCGCCATAGCCAACCCAGCATGGTTCTCCTCGAAAAGTCCAAAACCTTCTTCATCAGACAGAGACGAGAATCGGAAAAGTTGATGCGGTTCGTCTGGTACAGTGACGTCTGCTTGATTGGCAAAAGCGGCCTTGGCAGATTTCTGTTTATTCTGTCCTTTCTGTCCGACCACTCTATCTGCCTACACAAATGATCAAGGTTGCCGAAACCCTGCTCAACCCTCACCATGTCATACAAACTTGAAACATGACATGAATTCTGACCTTGTCCAACTCTTGAACAGCATTCAGGCAATCCTCCTGTAGATATTGCAGTTGCCTACTGTAAATCTTTACCAGGCCAAGAAGCAAGAGTCCACTTAAACGCAAAGCCAATGGTAGCTGATTATCGTTATCCTCTGACTGGATAATTTGCTCTGCATGTATTGACATGTTGCATACGAGTGGCGATCTATGTGTTCCGAGCAACAGCGTTGCACTATCGCAGGCATAAAACTGAGATGCTCGCAACCCCGCACCCACGGACTGAGGAACGTCGGTCGAATTGATGTCCTGCCGCTTTAGTCTTTTGTCTGCGTGTGCAGCAAGCCAGAGCTTGCCCAAAGGACTGGTCTTGCCGAGCAATTGAACTGAGTAAAACATGTCAAGCTATTTCTGATAGGCCGAAAAACAAGATTCTAGCGTGAATAATCACTTTTGTAGTGCAGAATGCCAGCGCGGGGCAAATCCAGTCCGACAGAGAATTTGCCAATCGTCAGCGAGCGTGTGCGGCAAGCTGCATACACGAAACGAGATACACTTTTGAGAAACCAGGGCTTGTCGCTGTTGCTCTTGCCTCATTGGACAGATGCTTGCTGATGAAACAGTTGTTGAGTTAGCTTCAATGCATGCCGCATGTCGCGACATGTGGCTTCAGGAGGATTTGCAGTACCCGGCGACGTGAGCTCATCCAAAGAGCCTGATGGCTCAGTTTTGGGGCTCACATGTTCCCTTGCAGACCCCCTGATTTGATGGCGACCGTACTCTTGTTAAAAAGTCAGTGATCGAAATACCGCGCCCGATTCCAGCTGTTCACAACCCATGGTCGGAAACTTTGAGCGCCTTTGAGTTCATGCAACCTGCTGTCGTTTTATGTAAAATTGACTGCTGCTGATGCATAGCAGTCCGCCTGTGGTTCATCGCTTGAACCTTAGCGTAGTGTAGAGCTGCTACCATAGCTTTTTATTCTGGACAAGACCTCTCGAGCTGTGCATATAGATATCGGGTCAGCAGCATCTGCTGCGGCTTACTTTGCGGCATATAATCGAACGCAATTGCACGCCCGCAGTAGTCCAGGCCATGCCGGAACCAGATCGGAGAAGGGGTGACTCGCCACAGCGCGTGGGCGAAAACAAGCTTTTCGTGGGCGGCGTGTCGCACAAATTTAGAGATCATGACCTTAAGCAAGGTATGATGGACGCTAACCAGGTTGTGCCACGCTCAACAATCACTGGTGTGAGCTCGGCACGTCACACGTGCTACTGGCTGGCTCTTAATGTCGGCGGTGCGTTCAAAACAAGTCGTCCTTGCAGCATTTTTACGTTATGGAGCAATCAGAGCGACTGTCATGATTGACCGGAAGACTGGCCGAAGTAGAGGTTTTGGTTTTGTCTTCCTGAACGAAAATGCATCAACCCAAGATGCTATCAACAACATGCACGGAGCGATTGTAGATGGCCGCAAAATAAGCGTAACCAGGGCTGTCCCAGAGACACAGACCATGCCAGGTACCCCAGCCCCGTTACTGGCAGCGGGGAAAGGAATTCGCAGCGTCCGTGGTGTCCGTGGCAGCGCCTGGGATGCCGATCGCCACTCTCCCCGGAGTACTTGTCGCCCACGTGGCAACAGGTGTGAATCATCGTGTGTTGCTGCTACCTTAAGACCTTGTTTTGGCAACCTTGCATCATTGGTTCATGGTTCTGGACATTTTCGGCGAGACTGAACCATGTATATTGGGTGAGCATGTATGCAATATCAAGCCATTTGCCAAAAAGAGTATGTAAAGCTGTAGAATAAGCTCGGATACTGTCAATTGTTGGCTTGAACATCAACAACTGCAAAGTTGACGCAGACACAACATGATATGCTTTTGCAGGCACGAGCGTGGGGGCAGATATAGCAAGCCAGGGTTTGCAGGCGTGGGGCGCAAACGTGGCAGATCCCCGTTTGATCGCAGCTTCAGTGGACACGGTTCAGCAAGAGACCGCAGTCGGTCTTGGAGTGCTGACAGAGACAGCCGCGGGTCAAGCGACGATTCTTACGGACCTTCATGCAGAGTCAATAGTGAAAAGTATGCTTCCGCTTATGCTCGCTGCTGACATTGACAGTGGACTACATCTGATGTATCCTGAACACGTATCATGCAAGCGAAGCCATATGAAACAGCTGCCGAAATAGACATGGAAGAGAGTGGCTGCATGTTGGATCTGAAGGCAGATTGTGCAGGATGTTTGCCCCATTTGAGGATGCACACAGTTTGCTGGTAACAGCAACTGGGTATGATGACAGGTGCTGCCAGTTACTTTCCTTTTTCTTTCTGTTACGTCAGCAACAGTCTGATATCATTCCATTTGATTTGCTTGTGCAGTGGCTTTGACGACTACTTATCTAAATGTACAGTACTGGATCTGTCTGCACTTGAACATCAGGTTGAGCCGCTTGAAGGCCTTGGTTGGAGGAAAGAGCACAGCAGGCGGCTGTCTCCTGACAGGCATGACAGGGCTCCTTCATGGCCAAGGCATGGTGAAGCTCCGACAACAGGCTTTGGGGGCATGCGTGGTGCATCCTCTGTAGCTAGAGAAGGTGTGTCTAGCATGAGAGGCCGCCCAGAACGGTATAGTAGAGACTTGCGGTGACAATCCTGTGATTTAAGATTGTTCGGCAAAGGACAACCCCGTGAGGACTTGAACAGTGCTTTCCAATCTGACAACACAGTCCGTACTTTGTGCTATTTGTGAAAGCCAGTTAAGCTGTGGCGTGATGCCAGAGAACAATGGTGCAGCGTGTACAACACTCACCCTCAACCCGGCTTAGTATCCTGATTCTTGCGATTCCCTGGATCATGATACCCCGATTCTCACGAGCTTGAGAGTGTACGTATGGCAGTTTTTTGCAGCAGACAAGCCTGTAACCGGTGCGTATACATGTGGAAGCTCTTGCAGAACCAAGGATCGATCTGACCTTGGCATGACCGCCACTCTGCTCACAATTGCAGGGGCTGCATTGTGGTCTAAACTCACCACAAGGCGGTCCTATTTGCAGCCCACCAATGACTTTGATGCTGCGTGAGTATGTTGCTCGACACCATGACCATTGAGCACACTCCGCATCAATCTGTGGTGCAATGCCTGTTAGATTGAAGTCACACCTCATGTGCACAGATCGGCATCTATTAGTTAAATAAGTTGCTATCAATCAGGACGAGCTTTTCAGAGCCTATGAGTTGACGTCATGATCAGCAACAAGATTTTTTAGGAGATCACAGTGTGTCCTTACAGGAAACCAGAGTCAGTCAGCACCAAGCAACACTAACAAGTGATTCGTGTCACGAGACTGGCTCAGGCAGGACTCTCAAGCGCACGCCAAACTGGCACTGGCCAAGCAGCAATTGCTGGCATGTCGTATGGGGAGAGCTTTCCTCAGAGCAGATCATTTCGCTTCCGTGAGCACTGTATAGTCATAACGGTGTTGAGGTGTTGCTAAAATGCCTACAGCTACATTTGCCCTCTGAAGGCATTGTCAACCTGATCATCTGTGAAATCACCTGCAATACAGCATTAGAACGCTGAGCACAGTCCAGCAGTGCCGAACCACATTTTGGAATGCATGTTGGCAGATTATTTTGCACAACTGCAAAGATATGTTCACCACGAGTGACGGCAGCATAGTGTGTGAGGTGACGATAGATAGATCAAGGATGTTCTATTTGACCCGTGGATCTCCATACAGGCCACTCCACTCGCACAAGCATGAGTTTTCTGCTAGCAGTCGCTATGCTAGACGTGCTATCACGGGCACAGAACACATGCTGGCAGAGAACCCATGCTGACAAAAACCGTACACAGTACTCCGATAGACTGTGACACAACAGTCACGGACAAGCAAGTGCACAGAGAGGACAGCTTCAGTATACATAGCACTGCATGCCATAGTCAGTCCACAGAGAGAGGATTCAATGTAGTGAACGAATGTCAACAGCACACTGACCATGACTCCAAGGTTGCTGATAACACCAGGTACACGAGCTATGAACAAGCCAAAAGCTGAGATAGACCCAACAAGGAATCTACATTAATGCTGTGATTCAGACCCCTAGTGGCGAATGTCTGTGACAATTTACTGCGCACCAGGAAGTCGCCGAAAATCGTCATTGAAAATGCTGTACGCGCTTGCCTCGCCTGGTTCCCGTCGTCCAAGGTTACGGAAGATTAGAAAAACAAATGTGACGCCCATGTAAAGTGCGCCAAACCCATGTCTTGCAGCAAACGGTCCACCAAGGATCCAAAACTGTAATAATCCGAACACCACTGATTCAGCCTGGGTGCTCACATGGCGGGCACAACTGTGTCCAAAATAGGATTGCATGTCCACATGGGTTCAAAGCATACCCCTAAGAGACTCCACTGCTTCAAACTGAGCAGGTAAAACACAGCCAGACAGGATGATGGAAACTTATTTCGCTTCATCCAATTTCCAATTCTGACTTGCATGGCAGATGCGCATGCTGGTGCCTCGGCTGGATCATCGTCCATAGACTCGCCCTCTGCCGTTCCAGCATCTTGACGAGCTGCCGGGTAGGCATCTTGTTGCGCTAGTAAGTCACCATGTCCGATTATCAACCTTCGCCTCGCACGCTTTCTTACAGGCGCAGCAAGAACAGTGCCTGCGTGTCATGTCACGTCTCAGATGTTGGTATTGTGTTGAACACATACCATTACTGCAGCAAGAGGAGCAGCACTTCGTGCCAGGACAAGGAGGGGGCCCCGCAAGCCTGCACACCGTTACTACCCAGCATTTCGTTGATGCAGCGCGTGTCATCACTCTCTTTCAACAGCATCCCATTGGCCACGAGCGTTGCCTGCTCGCAATTCATCTGATTGCAAGCCAGACGTCGAAGGTCTGATACCTGCGCACCCGTATTCCGGGAATGGAAGTCGAACGCACGGCATCTTTTCGCAGCAGGTGTAAAAAGTCACATGCTTTACAACACACCTTCTTCTCCTGATTGATGGAGAGTGTTACAGTCTTGCCACCGATGCATTGCATGGTGAGGCCCTTGTCTGTCTCCATGATAATTCATGCGATTGCGCAACACCACAGCGCTTTCCGAACGTGGACTTCAATGGATACGCGTTCTGAATGCGTAGGTTGGAGGGCGGGTGAAGGACGCGACACGTGCTGCCGCACAATAAGGTTCAGAAAGGAAAGGGTAGGCATGTACGTTCCATTATGGAGAGTTGCAGGTGAACACTGAGAGTGCAATGATATTGCGCGCAATGTGAGAACACATCATGTGACACACTCGAGCCGACATTCAATGAGCAGATGCTGCATGATCGTTGCGCCCGTCCTACGCCCCAGCCCCTCCAGTTGCGCCAATGCTACCGCAGTACGTATACTACATGTGCTTGCGTGCGTGTACGTACGCGTACGTGGCCTGTGCGCGGGCCAAATGCAATGCATGGCTAGGCCTAGCTAGGTTCTTCAAGATCCACGGCCGTGCACGTCCGTGCATGGCCGAACTTTGCGTCAATTGCGCGCCATGCGCGAACACCTGCGTACGCTCTAATTTACGCATCGTGTCGTTGTGATTCACTGCATTTGATTGCCTGTGAAACTGTTGGGCGTCGCATCACTTACCTGTGCAGCGTGACGAAGTGTGTGACCGTGGATTTGAGCTATGGAGCGTTCTTTCATTGGCTCAGACGTCTGTGTACCTCGATCTGTACAGGACGAAAGGAGTGCTGCATCAGACGAGTCGTTCAGAAGTTTACGAGACGATGCGGACAGTTCTGTCTCGCGAGATGAATACGAGGACTGCTGCAGCCCAATCGTACAGAATGCCGTCTTAGAATCTTTCAGCGAAGGTACGTATTCCTGAACGGAAGTTGCCGAATGTGTCGGTGCTCAAACCAACTTGGTGTGTAGTTGTTCACTCATGCAGATTCAGGTGGCAATGAGTCACGGGCTACGAATGAAAGGGATACACATACGCCAGAAGTTTATGGACGTAGCGCAAACGGCGTGAATGGCTGCTCAGCAGATGTCGTTGAACAGCCTGAAGTGCGATACTCTGGCTGAGATTGATGGTCTGATACATGGTTGATGATGGTCGCTTGAGCATACATGAAATTATATGCAGGTGCTCCTTGAAAAAGCAGAGGCCGCCAAATCTGCAGGCAACAATTTGTTTAAGAATGGAGACTACAGTGCGGCAATAGAACGATATGATGAGGCGCTTTCGACTGCTCCGGCTGGAGCGAAGCAGCGTGCAGTGTATTCTGCAAATCGTGGTGCCTGTTTTCTAGCGATGAAGAATTGGCAAGAGTGTGTGCGCTCGTGCACAGACGCCCTCAATGTTGATGACTTGTATGTAAAGGCAATCAGAAGGCGGATGGCAGCATACGAGCAACTTGATGAACTTGATCGTGCTCTTGCCGATGCGCGTAAGGTACAAACCAACCTGATTGATTTGCTTGCATTGTCAATCTGGCTTGAGAATATGATTCTGGCAGCAGCTTGGCATTCCTACTGCAGATTCTTGAGATTGAGCCAGGAGACGGCAAGACACGAGGTCTTGCTGTAAAATGGGAGCCAATTGTCAGTCAGCGCCAAGAAAAGATGAAAGATGAAGTTGTGGGAAAGCTCAAAGACTTGGGAAACTCTGTGCTAGGGAGATTTGGAATGTCCCTTGACAACTTCAAGATGGACAAGGATCCTGAATCAGGAGGATACAGCATACGGTTTCAGCAGTAATTTGACGGCATCTCAAGTCTTCAGTGTCCACCATGCAGGAGCAGCCTCGTCGATATGGCTAGTGTATGACAAGCAAGATGAGTATGACAATGGCACTCGCTTTGGGCATGTCAAATGACACAGCAGAACACATATCATCAACTTACCCATGCTTGTGAGTAGATTAAACGCCGTACGGCAGACATTTTGACAACTCAGGCAGTAATCACAATGGTGTGGCCTATTAAAAAAATGCAAAAACTCTCAGATTGCGTTGCCACTGAGTATGTGTCTGAAGAACCTGCCACATGGAGTACTGTTGTGCCTGTTTGAAGCACTGTTTCTCTGCTAATATATATGTCTCCTGATACAGCACTGCACAGTCTGCAGAGTCTCATGTGGACTGCATGATACATCGTAAGAGGACCGCGAATTTCGTGTTGAATGGGTTGTTGACAAGGCTGTGGCCGAACGAGCTCAAGCGCATGTGGAACAAACTGATCGCCCTGGCTGCTTCAGCTCGGCACCAAGCCCAATTGCAGCCACGCACACCAATTGCCATGTCCCGTCAGCAGTGAGTGGTACCTGAAATTGTCCTAAGCTGCATGGTATGCACTTGGAAGATGATGTACACCAGCCGCAACTGTGAACGGTTGTATTGTGTTTACTGGAATCATTGATCTATTTTCACCACGCCAGGGCTACCATGACCTGGAAATTGGTGGCCATATAAAGGGTCTCACCACATATTGTTAGCACATTTGCAAACGTCTGCAGCATCTGTTGCTCACCTCTTCTCCATTCTCAGTGCACACTGACTCCTCCACAGTGACAGACAAGCCCGCGATCGAAAGCAAGGCGCCATGTTGAGCGAAGCATAACATAGCTCTTCTGCCATCGACATATGGGTCAGATGAGGATCAGATCAGGTGAAGGGCTGTGCACGCCACAATTTCTGGAGTCAATATGATCTGCAGCGCTCACCATAGTGGCCCAAATGTATTCCTTGGCACACATCCCATAAACCGATACAGCACCGTTTCATTTCTCAAACCCAAGACTGTGCCAGAGGTCATGACTTCCTAACAACTCCAACTCCCACACCCTTGCCGCAAGCTTGTATGTGTTGCTTCACTGCAGGAAGAGAAGCCAACACAAGCCCACAACGGTGACAGGCCAATGGGGCTTTCATCAAAGAATCGATTGCTTTGAAATCGATCCAAATCATGCCATCCCGCTCCAGCTCCGCGATTACAGAATCTACCTTCCTGAAAAAGTCTGTGGTGAACGACCTCCAGTGCTTTGGTTGGCGCAAGGCATCGCTGATGAAGTCAGCGCTGATGCAGTGCATGTGTAGTTGCTTCATGGATGGCTTCCAGTGGAACCCCATCTGAAATTCCGCCTGCATCAGCACCTGTTCAACATCAAGACCTGATAAACGTCTTCACCAACAAATCTGGGACTTCTCAGTGGATATCTGACACACAGCAGCATTGACGCCAATATGTGGGGCTTACTTTGTCGTATTTGGAACTGACAATCCATTCTTCCGCACGGGCCTGCATCATTTGCAGTAAAGAAACATGCTGCCTCCTCAGACAGGATATATCAAGCAACTGGGCATCTCTGGCAATCACAAGAAGATGCACTCTGGCTTTGGGATACTGATCTCGGATGATCAACAAATCATCGCAATGGCCAACCTGCAGCACGGAAGGCAAAGGGTGGTCATGTGTGTCATTGGGAAACGGCTGTGTGGGCATGTGACCGCACATATAGTGATGGGTTCTGTTGCCGATAGCGTTCCGGATCAGCTATGGCTGCTGTGAATACCGCTGCCCAGGTGCCGGTCTTCGTCCAGTTGAACTTGCTCTGCAGCGCCACGCCACCTGAAGGGGACAAGCAGCACGGTCACAAGCAGCACAAGCACCACTGGACCGCGCATGTATTGGATCAAGGGACGCACTGGAGACAGTGAGGGAATCAGTGCAGAAGTTCATGGGCGACGCAGCAGATCGCGTCGCGGCTGCCATCATCACGCTGAAAGCGTTTGCCTTCGGGGTGCCGGGCCCTTGACTGCCACTTGTATTATTCATCTTGTCGTACTCACCTGGCAATACAGGCTTACACTTTGCAATGAAGAGAAGCCCCAGTAAAGACATGTGAGGCCAATGCTCAGTCAGCCATGGACTCTCCGGCATGTACTTACTTCCGGCACCTACATGCTCTACTGTCCGGCAGCATCCATCATTCAAAGTGGCTGTTGCAGATGCATTGCATAATATGAACATGCTTCTGGCTGCACGAACCTGTACGTGCTCCCAACGCCTCCGGCCCCTGCTCGGTCCTCAAGCGTTGGCTCGCTGGGTTGCTGTCAGGCTGCGGCCATGCAGGTGAAGACGAAGTGGCTGCTTGTAAGCTTTGTGGAAGACCTCGCCTACACACCTTGGTATGGGCCTGTTGCGTAAGCGCTAGGTCAGCTTCCCCAATCAGGCTTGGTGGAAGACTGCAACAAGCTTGGTCATGCTTCTGGTGTGAAGCAATACAGTAGTGCTGCTGTTCTGTACCAGAGTGCCCTGGAATCACTTGATGACTGACCGGGCCTGACGCACTCTTGAATACAGGAACCTGTGATGGACAGACTCCAGTTCCGGCCTGTACATTGGAAGGCTTGATGTTATCGACATGATCATCTGCAGGCTTATCCTCTGGCACAGTGTTTTGTAACAATAGCGTTTGTCTCGTTCGCTTCTTGACCAGTGGACCCAATGTTGGGCCAGTGGAGTCCGTCCCTGGAGCAGATAAGAACAAATTTAAGGCATAAACAAAGCAGTGTCACCATACACGCCCTCACTGCACATACAGAAATGATTGGCTTGACAGTGCACTCAACATCAGCCGATTGCATACAAGCTGGAGCAGCGACACGTGATGTAGTACATGGATATACAGCCTTCAAAGACATGCCGAGAAGGGTTCTAATGTTGATCATGTGCCATTTGACTCTGTGGAGTAAGACTGGACACTTGGCTGGTTGCTTTGGGAGTTCCAGTTGTGCAGTCAGTGCAATGCACGTGAGCCATGCACACAGTGTCCGTGCACACCACATGGGAATTGCTGCATGGATGCACCTTGGGCTGCAGCATTGGTAGCAACCAGCAACAAATGGCCCACCTAAAACTGAAAAAAAGGTCTTGAAGATAAACACCTAGGGGCAAACGTCCATTCCCTAGAGTGACAAACACTCCGGCTGGCAACGTGTCTCTGACATGCATCAATACCTCATGTGCTGAGCAGGTGCAGGGGGTGAAGTGCTGCCAGGCTCTCAGCACTTGCTGCACCTGAATATCTTCGGCCACCTGACAGACATGTTGAAAGCCTTCAAACAGTGAAGGTCCGCCGTCCTCTGCAGAAATCAGCGGGGCTGTGGTCAATTCTTCTATAGCAGCGTACAGCAACTCTGTCTGCTTCATCACTTGCCAACGCAAACACAGATGGTGACCACATGGTGTACGTACTTGCAATTTGCTGGTGTGTCTGACTTGCTAGTCTGCTTGCTGTGGCTCCCACAACCCCACCCTCATGATGCGTGCGCTGGTAAGCGCGTTCACATACAAGCTCCTTGGGCAAATTTAACCATAGGCCGTAGCACGGTACATTTCTACTTTTAGCAATCCGAATCCAAGGGGCGCGCTGGTCCGCATCATAGTTGCACCTATCAATGACACAGCATTTCTCCTGTACAGGATCAGTGACTCAGCTGCAGCATGTAGATGGCAGCCCCATATTCACCTCAATCGTGCAGGCAGGAGAGCACCATACACAGATCAGTGCAGCCCTCATAGCGGTCTCACAAGCCTTACGGGTCTTAAGCGCGTCCTGGCTTATCCTTGCCCACCTTGCAGAACCATTGCTCAAAAGAGACTCGGAAAACGTGCTTTTTCCACTTCCAACGGATCCCACAAGAATGAGCACGGCGTTGATCATAATGTGTAACACAGCGCGATTCTCCAGCCATCGGGCGTGCTAAAACACAATTTTGACCCACAAAGTAGCCCTAGCCGACTTTTGCGGCCATCCACAAGGCAGTGCTGCTTTGTGCGGACTCGGTCATGCGGCTGTCCGTCCGATCGACGAGGCGGATGGGCACACCAGCCAGTGTAGTAACGTCTGCACACGCCGCGCAGTCTGAACAGCAAATCTGCTGCGTGAACTCTCAGTGTGCATCGATATTGGTTGGCGCACACGGTATACAGCCCGGTGAGCCACTCCAAACCGCCGGTGCAATCTCTTCGACATGGTTTCTTAGCCTGCGCGTTTGGTTTCGTTTGCGGGACGCGATGTTGCCGCAGATGTTGCCCACAGGCCACAGCAGTTGCCGTGGCGCGCACGATCTTGCGAGTGGCACTCTTGTGACAGGAGACACGACGAATGCACACCCTCCTGCTGCAAACAGTCCTGTGTTGTTGCCTCCGAAATTGTCCCCGTCCATGGTGAACGGCACAGATCACGTTCCCGGCGATCACGCGCGGCTTGTTGCTCCCAATGTCGTCGTGAGATTTTTGATTCCATTTGATACAAAATGGGGGGAGGTTTTATTGCTTACTGGGTCTCGGGGTCTTCTAGGAGGCGGCACCATCGACAAGGGGTTGAAGATGTCTTGCTCCTCCGGCCCATGCGGCCTACTTTGGGAGACAAGCCTCGTCGTGCCAGATCATTACGAATGTGATTATAGGTATGTAGTGTATAACGAGCATTGCAATCAGGTCGTCAAACGGGAATCCGCGTCGCATCACCTCAAGGTTCCTGCGTCCATGGCCGGCTCGTGTCTACTGATCACGGATCAGTTCAAGGCAAGCGAATTAATCCTGCTCATGGCATATATGCCTTGCATATAAGCAGCCATCAGCGATCAGTGGTCAAAGAAGTGTTTCTGCAGACCCTCAGCACACTGGACACAATCTACAAATCTGCAGCGTTCAAGGATGTCATCTTTGCCGGCCATTTTCGTGACAGCGCAAATATATGTGATCCTGAGCCAGATGGCTCTGGATTTGTGACCGTCAGATTCGGTGTCTCGTGCGATTCTGGTGCACCTGCTGTGTGTGACCTTTGCACCAGCTGATCGAGCCCGCACACGGCAGTTTCAAGCCTCCACTTGAACCGTTGCGGGCTGATTATGGTTTCATGCGTACACTTTGTTTTGTTTTGTTTCGAGCAATGTCGCACATGAGGTATCAAAGCCTGCCGTGGATGCCACGTCGGTCAGCACATGGTCTGACGGTGTTCTGTAGGGATCATACACTGGGTCCAAAAAAGGCTATATATGTCGAGGGTAGCATCCCAGAACTGGGCTCATGGCGTGAACGCAAAGGATTTCGACTGCGACACCTGGGTGGCGCCCACTGGGGTGGCGACATCCAGATTGCCAGCACTGCCTTCCCATTCACGTACAAGTACGTTTTAGGGCGCTCCTCCGTGTCGCATGCATTGCAAGTCCGACCCGTCCTTTCTTCTGTGCATACTGACATTCACACACCTTGTCTCAGGTACTTCATCACTGACGACCAAGTGGAGTTGGTCCCAGAGTGCTTTGTTGAGGCAGAGGCTGGCGAGGAGCGCGTTGCAGCATTGTCTGCAGCAACCAGTAAACAAGGCAGCCACCCTGCAATCTTGCCAGGTGCCCAGTCTACTTGTCGACATTTTCTTCACCAGCCACAACAGCCCCGTAGCACCACACTGCTGAGGCATGCACGTGCATGTTTACCAAATCACTGACACCCGTCCGCGCTGCTGCAGACCCTGTCCCATCTGTCGTGTGTCTAAATGATGGGCAGTTCTGCCATGCTCGACCATGGAGGGGCTCTGGCCTGGCAGTACCCGTTTTCAGCATGCGTACAAAGGACAGCGTGGGCTGTGGCGAGTTCCTTGACATCAAAAGGATGGTTTCGTTTGTGGCAGCATGTGGGATGCATGTGCTTCAGGTATGTGCATCATGGTTAGATTTTGCATGTCCATAACTGCGCCCACTGCTGCAAAATCATGTTGCCAGCTTCAACTGCAGAGCTCGGACATCCGTGGTCTGAGTGGTTTTCACATGGTATGTGATGCGACCGTCCGCACCGGCACGCCTTGCAACATTGTTGCTTTCAGGAGATTTTTCCGCTGGGACAGCAGAAGATTTCTTGTACCAGCTGCAGCTGCAGCTGCCTGTTCATTGTTTATCATCGCATCACACTGCGTTCTGGCAAGCAGATGCCGCTGTTGAAACTTCTCTGTGTCCCCACATGTGGTTGTGGCCACATCCAGTTCTTGTTTCGGCCATGCATGCGCATGCGGACATGCAGGTGCTCCCGGTCAATGATACGCAGGTATTTCAAATGTGGTGGGACAGTTACCCCTATAGTTCCACATCAGTGTTTGCGTTGCATCCGATATACCTTTCCCTGCCTGCACTGGTTGGAGGGCGGGGCCCACCGGGCTTCATGGAGGCTGTGGAAGGAGCCAGACGCAAGCATCACCAGATCGACATGGACTATGAGGAAACACTGGCAGACAAGCTGCGGCTGTCTCGGACTGTCTTTGACAGTTCTCAGGGCAGACAGTGTGAACCCGCGTGCTCAAACTGTGTCTTCATGTACAGAATCCTGCGTTGACACTTGACTCATGCGCCTCGACAATCCAACATTCAAGTTGGTCATCTTCTGCAGGGACCTGTCCAGTGCAGCATTTCAAGACTGGATGCAGCAGAACTCAGGGTGGCTGAAACCGTATGCTGCATTTTGCTTCTTACGTGACTTGTTTGAATCTGCAGACCACAGACAATGGGGATTGATGCAAGAGAATGCTGAACATCACACGGAGCGCTTGACGGCTCCAGACCAGCCTTTTCACCTGGACATCTGCTACACCTACTGGCTGCAGTGGCACCTCCACAAACAGTTGCTGGAGGCTGCAGACTTTGCGCGGGAGCAGCGTGTCGTGCTTAAGGGTGACCTGCCAATTGGTGTGGCCAAGAGCAGTGCCGACACCTGGTATAGCCCGCAGCTCTTCTGCATGGACGTCAGCGTCGGCTCGCCCCCAGATGCATTTGATGCCAAGGGTCAAAACTGGGGCTTTCCTGGTGCGGATCGATCGTTTGTGAGGTACAGGAATGCGAACCTGCAGCGCGCAGATGCATTGCAGTTATTAAAAGAGTCCTTTCACATCTGCATGGTGCATGAGAATGGCCGTCAATATGAGACTGCTTACATGAGACCGCGTGCAAAGCATTTTGCCTTGCAACTTGATTGTGCTTGTCCATGGCATTTACAGGCAAGATGTGCCTTGTAGGGTATAACTGGGATGAGATGTCCAAGGATGGGTACAAGTGGTGGACACAACGCCTGACAAACATGGCGCAGTACTTCACAGCATATCGTGTTGATCACATCCTCGGCTTCTTCCGGATTTTCCAGATTCCAGAGAAGCATGTGGCTGGAGTCCTGGGACACTTCAAGCCAAGCAGGCCGCTTTTCTCAAAAGGACTGGAAAACATGGGACTTTGGGATCTACAGCGCTTGAGTGAACCATATGTCCCTGTTGCTCAACTGCGCCAGGAGCTGGGGGAGGACGCTGACGAGGCCATTGGCAAGTATTTTGTTTTTTCTGGCTCCGATATGCTGCAATTCAAGTCCCCGTTTCGGTCTGAGCGTGTCATTGATGCATTGCCAACACCACCAGATAGCCCTGACTGGCTCCGGCAGGTGTGCTCAAGCGCAGTTCCTGAAAGAAATGTCTGCTTCACTGGCCCAATTTTGCATGAACATCCACTTGGGGCGCATGTGTACGGGTCATTTCTGTGTTCTTACAACACAACACCTGTTAGTTGAAACTACCCAGAAGCGTATTTCTGGTTTGTGCAGAAGATGCACAAGATTCGCAGCGTGCTCATGCAATTCCTTGGGAATGTAATCCTGATACAAGACGAACATGACAAGAAACGATTTTACCCTCGCTTCAACCTGATGGAGACATCCTCATTTGCAGCATATGACCCATCCAAACATGACTTGTTGCGGCAGCTACACGATGGATATTATTACAAAAACCACATGGACATGTGGGCAGATTGCGCACGGCGCACAATCCCTGCACTCATGCAGTCCACAAACATGCTCATGTGCGGAGAGGACCTGGGGTTTGTACCTGCATGTGTGCCGCCTGTCATGCATGAGCTTGGGGTTGTTGGGCTGCGAATTCAGCGAATGCCAGGGCCAGAGGCGACACCAGGTTAGCTCCGCGTGCTGGCTAGTACAATGCCCGAGTGCACAGAAACTCCCCAATGCTTTATGCAGTCCTTGAAGCAGGGAAACACTACAGGGGCCAGCTGTGCCCACCTGATATGGTGGACACATGTCTTCAGTTCTAAACGTGCCATGCATATGCACTGCCAATGTTGGGACAGGCTCGATTGATGCAATTTGCATGCACTTCCCTGCAGGATGTCTGAGTCACGAGTCAGGGCGATGCATGGTAAACAACTGCTGTCGTGTGCAGGCCAAGAATTCGGCAACACTGCGACATATTCGTATTGGACTGTGGCAGCACCGTCATGCCATGATACAACAACCATGCGAGCATGGTATGATGAGGATGAACCTCGTCGTGAGAGGTTCTTCTACCACTGCTTGAATGGTATGCCCATAGCTGAACAGTTGTTGTCAAGCCCCGCAGGCGTTGCACCGCAGGCGCTGTCAAGCACCGAGCACCGCAGGCGACAAA
Organism: Ulva mutabilis; assembly: GCA_900538255.1. Lineage (NCBI taxonomy): Eukaryota > Viridiplantae > Chlorophyta > Ulvophyceae > Ulvales > Ulvaceae > Ulva > Ulva mutabilis. Next base: position 296,839 of record UNSF01000041.1, on the reverse strand, counting down.
GTGCACTTGCGAGTCCCAAAAGCTTGTGCTGTTGGAATTAACCACTTCTTCTCGCGTTGGTGCCCGGAAGGGTGTATATAGAGATTTTGTGGGGCAGATGTTTAATCATCGTCCGACATCTTCTCTGTTCAAGAACATGCGCCCGCACTGCCTCACTCACCTGTCGTGTACAGGAACTGGCGAGGTACCGCCTGTTTGCAATCCTGATATTGCAAGAGCTGTCTTGCAGCAGCACCTAGCGTCTCCGTCAATATTCTGCATCATCCCCCTTCAGGTGCGTTGGAGAGCATGCACCTGTACACTCGTGCTGATGCTCCACCTGAATCCGCTGTGCTCCGAAGTACATTCATGATTGAGTCGCTGTACGAGCGCCATGCTGTTGTATGTATTTTGTTTGACAGCCCCGTTCCCCAGAATTATAACTCTGTCACATTATGCAGGATTGGTTGGCACTACGTCAACCATATTATGAAAGGCCAGCTGACCAGGAGACGATCAATGATCCGTCCGTCAAGCGCCACTACTGGAGATGGCGCATGCGACCCCACATTGAAGATCTGATGCATGACAATGAGTTGTTGTATCAGATCCAAAATTTGAACTTGACAACCGGTCGGGCGATGGTTGATGACTTGCATGAGCTTGGGAGGTGAGCTGCACCTGAACGGCATACCTCCACAACAGAAGAAGGACGTTACGGCACGTGCTGCTCAAATGTGTCCTTCTGCAGCAAGATTGGGATGATCTATAGTATTGCCGAGTATGTTTCAGCATTGTGGTGGTACAGCTGGCTATTGTCTAATTCACTGCCATGTGAATATAAAGACCTTCAAACAGAATGGTGCCAGGCAGGTAGAGGCGTGGTTGCGCCTACCATATTGTTTGGTACTGCAAACAATGGGTTGTGGTCCAATGAATAGAGCAACCATGCAACAAGGGTCCTCAGGTGTGCAGTGTCCCAAAAACAATTGGACCACACTACACCCAATCCTAGCTCTCACTTGCCCAAAGTCATTGATGATCCTAGTGACCCTGCCGATGTTGTCTTAGATTTGGAACCCTTTCACGACACAAAATCTTGTCTTTGATCTGCCATCTGCTCATTTGATCAATGCCCACAACCGTTGCAGTGCATCATCCTTAGCGGGTGCTGCTCAAATTGTCAAACCTTAACACATTGAACCCCGCTAGAGCAGAAGATTTTACCTCTTCAGCACTGCTGTGCTCGGGCGCTTTACTGTGATGTTGGGGTGACTTCAGGCGCAGACCAACTTTTGCGATCCTCACTGCTCTCTGGTTTGCGCTGTGTCATCTGGCACACAGGTGCACACTCTCCAATATCTGTCAGCCATGCGTGTGAGCAAACCGAATTGACATGCGTGCGCTGTTGGCCAGTGATGACATTAGCACAGATGACACCAGTGACCAACTCTATGTCTTTCCGCTAGCGCAGCTTGATATGATGTCCAAGTGATAACAAAGCACATGTGGTAGCAGCCGTGCATTATCCAGCATGGGGGGTGTACAGGAGCCGTCGGTCATCCACGCCATATTGAGCACACGTTTCAGTTCTCTCTCTCCTTGGGCTGCTCTGACATGGCCTTACGCACGCACATGCATTATGTGCGCAACACCTTTGTGCATGCTGGTGTTTCTGTTGCACCTGTGCACCAGTAACCTCTAAAAACCAGTCTTTTCGACATCGCTGGGGCCAGCATGCTCGCCTGGCCTGGTGGCCACCCTCTGTATCTGGGTGAAACTCGCAGGTGCACCCTCTGTGCTTGCTTGGTGGCCGAGATGGCGGCTGTGGCACTGTGAAATGGAGCTCAACAAGTCCATATCTGCTGCTATTTGTCCGCTGCGGCTGTCAACCTCTGCCACTGCGCATGCAAGGTCGTAGCCCGTGCGCCTGGTGGCCAGCACTGTCACAGAATGGGGTAGTAGCTGACCAGTCAATGTCGTAATTCAGCGGAGCGTAGCCCTTAGGCACTGTGGGATCTAAGCGCTGCCGTAGCTGTGTGCAGGGGGTCGCACTGTCACATACCTGGCTGGTGTACAGGCTCCGCTGTGACAGGCGCTCTCAGTGTTGGATTAAAGCACGTGAGTCTTTAGCAGAAGAAGAGTGATTACACTTCAGTAGATCAGTAGAGCCTATATAAGCGTTCAATCAACGTCTCATACGGATACGATCAGAATCATTGTCTGTGGCACGCAATCTAGCATGCATTGCTCGTGCATATGGTAAGCCATCGGTGCATGGCGTCCCATAGCCACTCCGGAACAGCACCGTGCATCCACTCCATGCATGGTCTCTGTAGTCCTGTGCATGGCTGGATCACGACACTCCCCCTAGACTAGGCTTGTACTACCACAAGCTGTAGTCTACTTCAAAAATTTTCCAGTGCTGGTCCTGCCAACACCTTCGTGAACATATCAGCTAGCATGTCTACCGTGCTAACCCAGCTGATAGTTAACTCATTGAGTTCTACGAACTCACGCACTCTCAAGCCCCTTACCCTGATGTGCTTGGAGCGGTCACTAGAGATGGGGTTCACTGCTAGCAAGTTGGCACTCTTGTTGTCACCCCACAGAGTTGGCTTCACAGCCGACAACCCAAGATCAGTGCACAACTGCTTTGCCCACATCACCTCATTGGCTGCTGAACTCATCGCAATGAGCTCTGCCTCAGTCGTGTCACCAGCCACAATAGTCTGCCTCTTCGAACGCCAGAACACACTGTTCCCATGCATCCGGACTATCACTCCTGACACGCTCTTCAAGCAAGCACCATTGGCGAAGTCAGCATCCGTAAATGCTTCCAACACCTCACTTCCCCCATTGGAGCCACTAAAAGTCAAGCCAAGATCTATGGTCCCTCGCAGGTATCTCAGTACATGCTGGACAGCAGCCCAATGACACTTCGCACTCCCAGCCATATGCCTGGCCAAGACATTAGCCGGAAAGGAAATATCAGGACGCGACACAGTAGCCACATACTGGATGCTTCCTACGGCTTGCATAAACCTCTTATGCTCTGCGCCAGTAGCCTTTGCCTGGCTAGGATCCTCCTTCAGACTAAACACTTTCTGCTTTGGTACCAACGGCGTTGGTGCCTTTCTGCACTCACTCATACTGAACCTCTCCAGCATGTCCCTGATGTTCTTTCTGTGCGTAATGGTGATAGTGCGAGCAGGCCGATCACGTATGACCTCCATACCCAGCACATATCCCAGCTCCCCCAGGTCACGACCCTCAAATGCCTCAGGATCTTGCTGATGGCATCATCCATCTGCTCCTTACGGCCAAAGATCAACAGATCATCAACCCATAGGAAAATAAGACATCGTCCTACTTTGCAAATGAACAGTGCGGGGTCACTGGCTGATCTCACAAAGCCCATTCTCAACAAGAGCTCTGCAAGCGCTTTATGCCACTCCCTGGCAGCTTGCTTCAGACCATATAACGCCTTTTTCAGACGCCACACCATACCAGACCCATGATCCAGCACAGGAGGTTGTGCCACATACACTTCCTCCTCCAGAACACCATTAAGGAAAGCACATTTTATGTCTATGTGTCTCGTCTCCAGATCCTCTACAACACAGACAGACAACAGAGCCCTGAAGGTAGCATAGCTCCCCACAGGCGCCCAAGTCTCAAAGAAATCTACGCCCTCCACTTGCGTAAACCCCCTGGCTACATATCTGGCCTTGAAACGCTCAATATCTCCCTGTGCTCCTCGCTTAATCTTAAGCACCCACTTGCCTGTCACAGGCTTCACTCCTGCTGGGCACCAGACTAGCTCGAACACATCATGTTCCCTTAAGGAGGTCAACTCATCCAACATTGCTATGATCCACTGCTCACGATGGCAGCCACTCATGGCCTGCTTCACCGTTGGATCATCCAGCACAACCTTGACCTTCTTCCTCGCAGCAGCTGCACGCCGGGACTCACTGCGGCTAGCAGTAGTGCCACTGCTCGGATTCACCTCCTGCCCCGTCGTCTGTTCTGCATCAGGAGTCACACTGTCAGCCGTCGCCAACACTCCTTCAGACAAGTCACCGACGTCTCTCTCCATATGGACTACTGTGGAGCTCCCAGCTTCATCATGCTCACGTGCATCATCCGGGGAAATGCGCTCAACAGCTGCATTCTCTCTCTCATTCACTCCCACAGCATGGACAGCAGGTCTTAAGGTTTTGCGAATCAAGTTGAAAGGTTTTGGAACCCATCGAACCCTCACCTCTGGTGCCGGATCCAGATGTTCTCCGCTGCCTCCTGCGGCACTTGGTGCTAACTCTCCCCCTGAGCCAGCTCCGCCTGCCTCTACATCACTAGGCACACGCCGTAGCTCGCCTTGCCCCTGGCCCTCAGACCCAGATATATGCCGTGGCTCATCATATCCGTCGCGGTCATCACGCCCTGACACCGTGCGCCCGCGGTGACTGCGGCTGCCACCGTGACCGTCAGCTCGCACAGGTGGGGGTAGCTCACTTAGCTCCTTGCCCATCGACCGTTGGACTCGCTGCGGTGAACGCGAGCGCGATCGAGACAGAGATTCTGAGGGCTCAGATTCCACTGAGAATGACTCAGCTGAGTCGCAGCCTCTGGCTGTTCCTCCCCCTCAGACACATCATTCTCACTACCCTGTGGCTCAATGCGGCATTCGCTCAAGTCCAGCACTGCTCTATCCCGCGTAGGGATCACATCTCTCGGTCTCGTCTCAGCATTGTGTGAACCAGACGGTTGCTGAGCCGCATCATACTCCCAGTGTGGTACCCTGTTCACACAATCCTCGGCCGTGTAAGCGCAACGCGCTGTCACCACTGCCTCACTGATCTCAGGCGTGTGCCACCGCTCATGCCTGGCTATCAACTCAGAGCCTAAAACACGCGGTGAAAACGGCGGCTCAACCTCAGGCAACTCATCATCCGGCACATAGCGCCGATGCAACTGCCTGCCCGGTTCCCAGTGTGTGTGCCCCAGCGCTGGATGCTCCCCCTCAGCCCAATCCACATTTCTGCCCCTCTCTGGCATCATGTGATCACGACTGGCTGGTGGTCGCACTGCCCTAACACTAGTTGATCTCAACCATTTCTTCATGTTGGGCAAGAAACCAACGTCAGGTACTACACGAGTATGCTCATCGGGTATGATCTCGAATTCTCCCAGCCCATAGTTCTCCAACATGACCGGATCCACCGTAGCTTGCTCCGACATGTGGAAACGTTTCGCAAACTCTCTCAGCAGAGCTGGTGGAGAAGCCGTATGCCTATACATACGTACTGCTCCCCCGTTCCCTCGCTTCACGTAAGCTCTGTCCATGTGAGGACCAGCACCCGGTCCCATATAGAAACCGAGCACTCCTCTCTCATCCAGGTGTCTGAAGTCCTCTCTCCGGGCATACACATACATCGGACACCCGAAAGGCTTCACCTGGGCCACCACCAGATGGAACGTGTCCTCACTCACATTCCTGAACCATAACAGATATGGTATGATCTGCCTGACATCTACATTCTTCACACACTGGGCGACAAACTTCCCATCGCCCCTGGCCATACCCTCATCAGCCAGAGCCTGCAGACTCATTCTCTGAGCCTGAGCTCTCCTCGTCTGCAACTGTGCAGCTCTCACAGCCTCATTCGTTGACCACGGTTCATGACTGGACTGCGCATGTCTCTCCTCCAGTTTCTGTTTGGCCTCCTTCCGCCTAACACCCTCTAGAGCTGTGCTAGGCGTCAGGTTATGCGCATGGTTCACACACATATACGCCTCTGGCCACAGAAATGCAGGCACAGCCGCTTGCAGCAGGCTTGCCCTCACACTCCTGTTCAGCACACCGATCTTTCTCTCCACCATTCCGTTGGACTCATGCTGGCACGTGGCAGTGTATGTGTGCTCAATGCCACGCCACGCGAGGTACTGAGCCAGCTGGCTAGAGCTGAACTCGCCACCCTGGTCAGTGTGCAGCCTCCGCACCCCAACCTCTCTATCATACACGATCTTAGTGCGGATTCGCTCAATCAGCAGGCATATCATTTCCGCAGCCCCACTCTTGGACTTCAGCGGAATCACATGGGAATACCGGGAGTACTCATCCACCACTACCAGGATATAGTTCATACCCCCGATTCCTACTGGCTTAATCTGCCCTGCTAGGTCAGCATGCAACACTTCTCTAGCATACGTGGCATTCTCAGTCACCTTGCCCCCGTGCTGTGCTCTATTGCCACTTCTCTGTTCGGCCACGTGGCAACCATGACACTGAAGCGCTACCCCCGTAGGTTTCAGCATCTTCAGGTCATACAGTTGTGGGTTGTCTCTCATCAACTGGAGTACCCGATTGCCAGCATGGTGAAAAGCGATATGCACTAGGAATGATGGGTCAACCTGGAAGGAAGATCCTTGTTCATTTGGTACACCGGTGACTGCAGCAACTTGCTGCTGCTCTCGCACCCACTTCCCATTTCTATGGAACAAGTTATTCGCACTTGTCCAGGCTGCTCCTCTGTCAACCGGTCGCATTTGCCATATGGGCCTGCCCTTCCCACAGAACCATGTCAGAGTAGGTTTTCCATCCTCATCCTCACCCTGCTCACAGTTCCTATGGAACCCATAGCTCTGGTCATGAAAACCAGGCATCACTACCCGGTTCGCATGCTTGCCAGTATGCAAGTATATTTCAGACTTCTTCAACTCCTTCGTGGAAAGGATGTTGATAGGACTAGCCGGCACCCAGTAGACATTCGTCAGTTCTATATCTACTGGCATGATAGTGCCCTGCTCACTCACATACTCTCCCAGATTGGCTCTGATCGTGCCCACACCATACATGTCTAGCCTGCCCTGGTCAAGAGGCTGACACTGCGGCATATCCGGCGGCTTGATCTCGCAAAACATATCGTAATCGAAACATATGTTTATGTCTGAGCCACTACCTATCAGGAATGTGTATGGCATGTTTGGAGATGGCCCATCAGCACAGTCAGCTCGCAGCTTATCTAGGTCAACTACAGCTACCTGAGGGCCACCGCGGCCTCTGCCACGGCCTCGCCCTGCAGCTGCTTGCTTCTGCAGGAATTGTTTGACCTCTGCGGAGAGCAATGGACAATCCTTTTGCACATGTCCAGGCTTATCACAGTTGAAGCATTTTCTCTTTTCTGCCCCCCCTGCTGCCCCTGCTCCCACTGCTGCTACCTATGGGGGTGAACCTTGGCGACCACCGTAGCGTCCACCTCGGTACCCACGTCCCCCATGGCGCTGCTGTCCACCGCGATCGTCCCGTGGGAATCACGGTGGACCCTGCCTGCTGTTCGTCTGGGCGTGTGTCAACAGCATAGACACTATCTGCTGCACTGGCATGGCCTGCAGCATGGGCTGCAACAGGCTGTACTCCCTGTCTACTGCCAGCAACCGTGATCTGTATAACTGATCAGATACAGTTTCACCCAGTCCTCTCATCTGATTAACTATGCCCACCACCTCATTCACATGCTTCTCCAGCGGCTTGCCAGCCTGCTGGGTACTGCTAAGCTGGTGATACAGCTTCTGTATCTCTACTTCCGCTGATGGCATATACTTAGCATGTAGCAACGACCAGACCTCATGGACGAAACTACAGTCTGCCACGAAGTCTCTATCCTCCTATGGCAACGTGGTAAACAACCAGTGCATGACTTGCTCATGAGCCTGACTGCTCTGAGCAAGTGGATCATTGACTAGTAGGCTACTCTCACCCACCATCTTCGCCCAGCTCTCTACCTCCTTCTTAAATATTCGGAAGTGATCAGTTTTGTAGTGCCACACCGGGAATTTGTTCTTCTCTACTAGAGATTTCCCCGGTGCTGGCCTGGGCATGGCAAGCGACGGCGCTTGCGCCAGCGTGCCTACGTCAATAGATCCAGCCGTAGCTGGTACTCCTGTCGATATCGCAGCCTGCAAAGGCTGCGGTATTGGAGGCGGTATCTGTTGGGTTACCCACGCAGCTGGCGCTGCGAGGTGTGCTGGCTGTGCTCCCTGCGCCGCGGCCTGAGCTCCTGCTTCCCCCGTAGGATCAGCATTTCCCGGCAATGCAGCCTGCAGAGGACCTGGTTCCGCTGAACGCGAGCGGGATCTAGACTCAGACTCAGAGTCATCCTCACCTCCATCACTAGACGCATTATCACTCACTTCCTCATCAGTTGAAAGTGGATAGATATCACAGTCCCCTATGTGCAGCATAGCTCTATCCCTCGTAGGGATCGTCTCTGCAGGCCTAAACTCGTGGTGCAGAGGCCCAGACGGCTGGTTTACTGCATCGTAGTCCCAGTGTGCCACTGCCGCAGCACTGTCAGCCGCTGCATGATCACAGCGCGCTGCAACCACTGCCTCACTGATTTCTGGTGTGTGCCAGCGCTCATGTCGCGCCAGCAGCTCTGCACCCAACACTCTAGGAGAGAACTCAGGCTCACCCTCAGGTAGCTCGTCTTGCGGTTTGAAACGCCTATGCAGCGTTCTTCCTGGTTCCCAGTGTTGATGGCCCAGACCCGGATGCTCCCCCTCAGCCCAATCCAGATTTCTGCCGCTCTCTGGCATCATGTGTTCACGACTGGCTGGTGGACGCACTGCCCGCACACTAGTGCTCTTCACCCACTTCTTCATATTGGCAAAAACTCAGCTTCCGGCACTACACTGGTATACTGATCGGGTAGGATCTCAAACTCACCCTGCTCATAGTTCTCCAGCACAACTGGGTCCGCCGTAGCCTCCCCAGCCATGTGAAATTGCTGCGCGAAATCCTTCACTAGAGCAGGTGGAGCAGCCGTGTGCCTGTACATCCGCACTGCTCCCCCATTCCCACGCTTCACGTAAACCCTGTCCATGTGAGGTCCTCCACCTGGTCCCATATAGGCACCGAGGATTCCTCGTGCTTCCAGGTGCCTGAAGTGCTCCCTCCTTGGATACACATACATTGGACACCCGAAAGGCTTCACCTGTGCCACCACGAGACGGAAGTCATCTTCTCTGACCTTCCTAAACCACAACAAATATGGCACAATCTCTCTGACATTCACATTTCTCATATGCTGTGCCACAAATGCCAATTCTCTCCTGGCAATCAGCTTCTCACACAGCTCATTCAGGCTCAGCACATGCGCTGCAGCCTTCCGGACTCTCAGCTGCTTAGCCCGCTGCTGCTCATTCGTGGACCATGGCTCAGAGCTGGTGGCAACAAGCCTGTCCTCCAGCTTCCGCTTCGCCTCCTTCCGCCTCACACCCTCCAGTGCTGTGCTCGGCGTCAGGTTGTGTGCATGGTTCACGCACATGTATGCCTCCGGCCACAGGAATGCAGGCACTGCTGCCTGCAGCAGACTCGCCCGCACTGACGTGTTCAGCACACCGATCTTTCGTTCTACCAACCCATTTGACTCATGTTGGGCGGTGTCAGTGAACGTGTGCACTATCCCTCGCCACTCAAGGTACTGAGCCAGCTGACTTGAGCTGAACTCACCTCCTTGGTCCGTGTGCAGCCTCCGCACCCCTACCTCCTTGTCATAGACAATCTGAGTGCGGATGCGTTCTATCAGAAGGCATATCATTTCCGCAGCACCGCTTTTGACTTCAGCGGGATCACATGTGAGTACTTACTGTACTCATCCACTACTACCAGGATGTAGTTCATTCCTCCTATGCCTACTGGCTTTATCTGTCCAGCCAGATCCGCATGCAGCACTTCTCCAGCATACGTGGCATTCTCTGTCACTTTGCCCCCATGCTGTGCTCGGTCACCACTTCTCTGTTCCGCCACGTGGCAACCATGACACTCAAGTGCTACTCCCGTAGGTTTAGGCAGCTTGAGGTCATACAGGTCTGGATTATCTGTCATCAGTTTGAGAATCCGGTTGCCAGCATGGTGAAACGAGATGTGCACCAGGAATGCTGGGTCGAGTTGGAAAGAAGATCTCTGACCAATGGGTACACCATCTACTGCAGCGACTCTCGCCTGCTCACCAACCCATTTCCTATTTCTGTGGAAAAGATTGTTAGCACTGGTCCAGTCTGTCCCTGAATCTACAGGGCGCAGCTCCCACATTGGTCTGCCTGTCCCGCAATACCAGCTCAGTGTGGGGTTGTCCTCACTATCAACTCCCTGCTCACAGTTGCCCACGAATGTCTGGGCTTGGTCATAGAAGCCAGGCATTTCTACTGTATTTGCCTTGCCTGTGTGCAAGTATATGTTCGACCGCTTCAGCACAGACGTTGATAGGATGTTTATCGGGCTGGCTGGCACCCAGTAAACATGATCTAGCTCAATGTCCACAAGCACCAGCTCTCCCTGTACTGTCACGTACTTCCCCACATTCACCCTGATAGTGCCCATGCCATATATCTTTAGCCTGCCCTGGTCTAAGGGCTGGCACTCTGTGATATCTGGTGGCTTGATCTTGTCGTGATCCAGCCATGCACAGGACTACGGTGACCATGCATGGTGGCATACACAGGACTACGGTGACCATGTATGCGGGGAATCACGGTGCTGATCCGGAGTGGCTATGGGGCAGCCATGCACCGATGGCTGACCATATGCACGAGCAATGCATGCAAGATTGCGTGCCGCAGACATTGATTCTGATCGTATCCGTATGAGACGTTGATTGAACGCTTATATAGGCTCTACAGATCGTAGTGTAATCACTCTCTCTTCTACTGTCCTAAGACTCACGTGCATTCATCCTCCAACTGAAGGTACAGGCGCTGTCACGGACAGATACCTAAGACAACAAGGTATGTGACAGCACCAACCCCTGCGCATGACGACATGCTCAGGATCCCACAGGCCTTAGGCCGCGGTCCACTGAATTACGTCAGATCTCACTGAACATGCTATAATCGAAGCAAATGTTCAGATCAGACCCACTATCCACCAGAAACGTGTATGGCATGTTGGGCGATGGCCCATCAGCACACTCAGCTCGCAGTTCCGCTAGGTCTACCACAGCCACCTGAGGGCCACCGCGGCCTCTGCCACGGCCTCGCCATGCAGCTGCTTGCTTCTGTAGGAACTGCTTGACCTCTGCGGAGAGCAAAGGGCAATCTTTCTGCAGATGGCCAGGCTTATCACAGTTGAAGCACTTGCCGCTTATCTGCTCCCCCTGCTCCCACTGCCGCAACCTGTGGGGGTGTACCATGGCGACCACCGTGGCGTCCACCACGATACCCTCGTCTCCCAAATCGCTGCTGACCACCGCGATCATCCCGTGGGAATCGCGATGGGGCAGACTGGCTGCTAGTCTGAGCATGCGTTAGCAGCGTAGACACTATCTGCTGCACTGGCAGTTGCTGCAGCATCAGCTGCAGCAGTGCATACTCTCTGTCTACTACTAGTAGCCTAGAGCGGTATAGCTGATCAGGCACAGATTCTCCCAGACCCCTCATCTGGTTCACTATGCCTATTGTGTACCCCAATGTGCATCCCAGTGTGCAACCCCGTGTGCATCCCAGTGTGCAACCCCGTGTGCAGCCTGAGCCACTTGCTGCGCGTGCTTCGCTCCGTGCACCGATGCCTCACTCGCATTCCCCGTAGGATCAGCGTTGCTCGGCATGGCGGCCAGCAGAGGGTTTGCACTGAGATACCCGTAGGTCCCAGCGTCTTGTCCTTCCCCGTGGGGCATGAACTGACCCTCCGCGGCCTGCTCGCGGCGCACTGTGGAACGCATGTGATGGTGCGGAAGGTTAGCTTTACGCTCTCCTCCCTCCACACCGTCAGAACCGATAGATCCTTGGCGAGATGCCATTGAATCGTCTCGGCGTGGTGGAGTCCTGCAACGATCACTGTACGTCGCAGGACACGCTGACCCGTAGGCCTCTTCTCGAGACCAGCACACAAGCATAATGCAGCTCCGCCGTAGCATTTTGCATTAGCTTTTCTAGTCTCTCTACGGTCGGCTACACGCTAGAACGGTGTAGCACGCTCATCGAAACGCACAGCCGTAACCGCAGGTTCCCCCCGGACTCTACCGCATGCTAATAGACATCACAAGAATACCCACAATCATCACCGATACCATGTTGTAATTCAGTGGACCGCGGCCTAAGGCCTGTGGGATCTGTGCATGTCGTAGCCATGCGCAGGGGTTGGTGCTGTCACATACCTTGCTATCTTAGGTATCTGTCCGTGATAGCGCCTGTACCTTCAGTGGAGGATGAATGCACGTGAGACTTCGGACAGTAGAGAAGAGTGATTACACTACGATCTGTAGAGCCTATATAAGCGTTCAATCAACGTCTCATACGGATACGATCAGAATCAATGTCTGCTGGCACGCAATCTGCATGCATTGCTCGTGCATATGGTCAGCCATCGGTGCATGGCTGCCCCATAGCCACTGGGGCACCGTGTATCCATGCATACATGGTCACCGTAGTCCTGTGTATGCCACCATGCATGGTCACCGTAGTCCTGTGCATGGCTGGATCACGACAAGAGCATGCGTCAGATCCGCCATATGACAGGACAAGGGAAGTTCACACTCTTCTGCAAGAATACGCGGATGTGTTTGAGTCTCCCAAGCTCAGTGCTGTTCGGGAGTTCACCCCGGAGTGTGTTCCCACAGTCGAGGGGGCCATTCCGCCGAACAGGCCTCCGTCTCGTTTGTCAAAAGCGGAACGTGACGGGGCAGAGAGGCAAGTGAAAGGGCTGCTGGACGAGGGCAAAGTTGTGCCTTACAGTTCGCCATATGGGGCACCTGTGTTGTTCGTTCCCAAGCAAGATGGTTCTCTGCGTATGTGCATTGACTATCGTGAACTGAACAAGCTGACACAAAAGAATACATACCCCATGCCTCGCATTGATGACCTGATGGAGAATTTGGGGGGCGCGAAGTTCTTTTCGTCCCTGGATCTCACCTCGGGCTATCACCAGTTGGGCTTACACACGAGCGATTGGCCTAAGACAGCGTTTAACACGCATGTGGGCAAGTTTGAATGGCGAGTTCTGCCGTTCGGGCTGACCAACGCTCCTGCGGTGTTGCAGACAGCAATGCATCGGGTATTCGGGAAACACTTGAACAAGTTCGTTTGTGTGTACCTCGATGATATCCTGGTCTTCTCTAAGACCGAGGCAGAGCACATGGAACATCTCAGTATGGTCCTCGAGTTGTTGCGCGTGCACAATTTGAAAGCCAAAATGAGCAAGTGTGAGTTCTACAAGCCGGAACTGAAGTTCCTCGGGCACATCGTTTCTGCTTCTGGCATGAAGCCCGACCCAGCCAAGGTCGATACGATTGTCAAATGGCCCAAGCCCCGCAGCATGTTCGAGCTGCGCAGTTTCCTGGGGCTGGCCAACTATTTCCGTCGGTACATCAAAGACTACGCGAAGATCGCTCAGCCTTTGACGTCTCTGACCAAAGGCGAGTCAAATTCAGATCGGAAAGGCAGATTGTTGCTATGGGGCAAGTTGGACCCCCAAGCAGCTGAGCAAGTCGAGCAGCAGTTCGCCAGCAAGTGGACTGACAAAGCCAGTGTGGCTTTTGACCGGCTCAAGGCAGCGCTGGTCTCTGCTCCTGTGCTGACATTGCCGGACTGGTCAAAGTCGTGGGTCGTTGAGTGTGATGCTTGCAAAGCCGCAAAAGCTGTCGGGGCTGTCCTGATGCAGGACGGCCATCCTGTTGCGTTTATGTCCAAAAAGTTAAGCGGGCCAGAGCTGAATTACTCAGCGAGTGAAATGGAAATGATGGCTGCGATATATGCGCGCCGTGAGTGGCGGTGTTATTTGGAGAGCAGGCCGTTCACCATTATCACTGATCACCAGCCAAACACCTACCTGGACAAGCCGACCAATACGCATACGCTGAAGCGCAGAGCACGCTGGTTGCACGAATCAGGTGGCTATGATTATGTGTGGCAGTACAAGCCAGGGAAACACAACATAGCTGATCCGCTCTCTCGTGCTCCGCAGCACTTTGTCGCTGTGTGTGTCGGCATCGCGCAGAGAGCACGTACCCGTGCAAGCGAAGCCACAGTTAAGACCGGCTTTGGTGACTGCTGTCACCACCCGTGGGCCTGCTGCCCGTCCCGGTAAGCGCGTGCGCTTCGCGGACGAAGAGCATGGAGGGCTGCAGCGCCATGGGTCTGTCGCTTCAAAGGGGGGGAGTGAGACCCCACAGCCAGTGCCATCGGCCGCACAACCAGTGCAAGCAGCTGAACACACAGGGCAACGCGCTGAGAGTCAGTTTGACACGCAAGCGCAAGAGGCTGAGAAGCCAGTGCAACCGGCCAAGGCCACGCCAAAGGAAGCTAAAGTAGCTAAAGCAACAACAGCTAAAGCAAAGCGAAGTAAGGAGAAGGCACCGGTAGCAAACGAGACAGAACCGGCAGACGAGAACTGTGTCATAGGGAACGCGGAAGACAACGTTCTAATTGGCAAGTTCATCGTGACAGGGTTCATGCAGCGCCTAAAGCAAGCATACGGGCAAATGAACCAGCTGACTGATGAACATCTTGCACTCCTGAAGCTGCGCCGGGACGACCTGGGCATGCTGTGGACGCATGACGAGCGCCTGTACGTCCCGGACGACGAGGACCTCAGAGCGCAATGCATTGGTGCAGTACATGACCATCCCATGGGTGGACACTAGGTGTCGTACGCACACGGGCAAAGGTCAGAGGTGTTTACCTGGCAGGGCATCGACAAGGACGTCGAGCGATATGTCCAGCAGTGTGACTCGTGTTTACGGGTTAAGGCACCGCGCAGGAAGTCTCAAGGGGAACTCCACCCCCTGCGCATCCCAGAGCGCCGATGGGAGTCAGTCTCAGTAGACCTGATTACAGACTTGCCATTGACGGCGAACAAGAAAGATGCAATCGTGGTGATCGTTGACAGGCTGAGTATGATGGTGCATCTTGTGGCAAGCAACAAGACCGTCACAGCTGAGGGCATGGCTCGCATCTTTGAGCGACATGTGTTCAAGCTGCACGGTATCCCACGAGAGATTGTGTCAGACCGGGATGTACGCTTCCGAGCCAAGTTCTGGTTGGAGTACTGCTCGCGGTTGGGCATTGACTTAAGGAAGTCAACAGGCATGCACCCGCAAACGGACGGACAAACAGAAAATGCAAACAGTGTCCTGGAGGATACGCTCAGGCACTTTGTCGGGCCTTTACAGAACGACTGGGAAGAGCGGTTGCCTGTGGCAGAGTTTGCCATGAACAGCGCCGTGAACGCCAGCACAAAGGCTACTCCGTTCATGTTGAATTATGGGCAGCAACCAGATACGCCTGTGGTGGCAGCGATGCGAGGGATGAACCCGAACGTGAGTCCATTCGTCGGCAAGTGGCAGGAACACCTGTCCATGGCCAAGCAATGCCTACAGGCAGCCCAGGATCGGCAGAAGCGCTATGCAGATAAGCATAGACGCCCAGCTGAGGTGTACAATGTTGGCGATCAAGTTCTGATCCACATGAAACACTTCAACCTGGCCAAGGGGCTGAAGCTCAAGCTTGCCCCTCGGTTCCTAGGGCCGTTCACAGTCACCAAGGTAGTGGGCCCACAGCACCTAAGTTACCAGGTCGCTCTGCCCCCGCCGCTCCACAGGATGCACGATGTCTTCCACGTCTCCTCGCTAAAGAAGAACGTGCGGGTATGACTCGGCAGCCCCCTGCTCTCACGCAAGTTGATGCGGAGGAAGCAAACTGGGTGGTGGACTACATCACAGATACACGAGGCAGCGGCACACGCCGACAGTACCTCGTGCACTGGCTAGGTGGTGGCGAGACTTGGGAATTCGAGATGTTCTTGCAGAATCGTCAGGACACCATTCGCGAGTACTGGAACTCGGTAGGCAAACCGGCGCCAGGCGATGGGGTAGTCTCTGAGGATCAGTTAGCTAGAATGCTCGAGGTCGAGCATCCTCTCGAGGGGGAGTGATGTGACGACACTGGAAGTATCTAAGTACTAAACCTAATGTGTTGGTAGGCTGTCGAGCGACGTCTTCGTCTGCATGGTCACCTCCCATGTCCGCGCCACGGCGTGCCACGAGTGGAGATTCTGACTGATTCAGATGCTAATTTCTGTCAGTTTTGATAGTCTCTTCGCCGGCTGAGCTCTGCGCTGCTCAGTTGGCACTTCGGTGAAGGCTGCCCGCGTAGCAGCGCGCGCCTGCCAGCCTTCCGAGCGCGCAGCACGCGCATAACCCTCGCAAGTGGGTCTATATACTGCATACAACTAGGCGTTCGTAGTCTCGACGACAGGATCCCCAGCGCCTGAGCCTACTCCTTCTGTGGGTGCGCCGGCACCAGGTGCACAGCACCACTTTCTGGCTCGCGCGATCTGGCCATGGATCCGCGCAAGCGTTGGACGGCGGTCCAGCCCACTCAGCATCGAATCAGCAAATCGTCCGCTGTGATTCCGCGCAAGCCGTGCCCATGCTGCGGCACACTGTTCGGGTCGCCGCAGCAGCTGCTGCAGCACTGCCGCAGGCAGCACGCTGGTCACACGTTCTCGACAGCAGACCTCGCCCAGCTGAACGGAGCCATGTGTCACTTCTGTGCGAAAGTGTACTCGCGGCTCGGCCTGGGCGCACACGAGAAACGGTGCCCGTCGAACCCCCAACGGCGCAGCAATAGCACTGCAGGGCACCCCACAGCACAGTGCAGCCATGGCCCCGCGCAGCCTGCTCACCGCCGCACCCAGCCTCCGGCACAACCGGCGCCCGTCACTCCGCACTCGACGGCCCGTCCCCGCTCGCAGTCGGTCACGCGCTGCGGCCTGGTACCCCGCGAGGCCGCCTCGGGGCCTGCGTCAGCACCGGCTGCAGATGGGAGGGGAAGCAATGTCCGGCCACATAGCCTGCCGCCCGCCAGCCGCCTCGCGCAGCACCTCCTGGCCGTGAATGGCGAGTACCACGGGAACGGCGGGTCGGCAGGCGGCCGTCAACCTCCAGGTGACGTCCCGCCGTCGCCTGCCCCGCCCCCATGTGATGCTATCATGCATGACGCCGGCGCAGTTGCCAGCCCGACCGCCGCGACCCCCACTGCGGCACCAGATTTCATGCATGACACCGCTGCCGGCAACGGCCAGCGTGCGTGGCCACCACCGACCGAGTCCACCGGTCTGCGTGCGCCTACCACGCTAGTCAGCCCTGCTCACGCAGGGAACCACGCCATGGTCGCCCCCGAAGGCACGCAGCCCAGCCTCAACGCCCAGCCGAGTCCGCCCGCGCCGCCATCGGGCCTGGCCGAGTCAGGCCTGTCCGGCCTGCGCATCGGCTCCGCGCCCGCCGACAGCGTCATGCAGGACGTCGGCACAGACTCCGCCGGGGTGCCGGCGGCAACCGCACCAGCCGTGGAGGAGGCTTCCTCTCCGGGCGTGGCTTCGCCATACCGCGACGTCAGGGTGCCTCAAGAACTCCCCAAGTCGGTCAGTGGTGTCTTTGCCGCGGCCGCGGCCGACTGCCTAGTGGCCATCCACGATGCCGTCAAGCGCGAGCATGATGCGAGCAAGCAGCAGCACATCACTGAGCTATTGATGCTCCCTACCGAGCTGCTTGGAGACAACCGCGGCGGCAGCGGGCAGCGCCGGCGGGTCCTGGCGCGCATCCGTGACCTCCATAAACGCCGACGTGCTGCCGCGCCGGCTGATACTGACGCCGATGCGAAGCCCCAGCGCACTCGGACAGCGCTGCTGGCTGACCATGAGCTGGCCGGGCGCATGTATAGGCACTGCCGCAACGGCAACGACGGGCGCGCGGCCCGCTGCCTGGACAGCAGCCCGCTGGCAGCCGTTGATGCGGCCACTGTAGCAGCGCTGCGGGAGCTGCACCCGTTTGCCCCCCCGCCCGTTCTGCCGCACACCGCTGACCTCCCGCCTCCCGCCGCAGTGATCGGGGAGGAACAATTCCATCACATCGTGCTGAACCTGTCGCGGGGCACGGCAGCAGGGCCCAGTGGGTGGACAAACGAGCACATCCGCGCCGTGGCACTCCATGACCCACGCATCCGCGCCGCGCTGCGCCATTTTGTCAATGACCTCCTGTCGGGGAGCATCCCCCACACGGCTCTCCTCCAAGCCAGCCGATTGATCGCCCTCGCCAAGCCGGCAGGCGGCGTCAGGCCCATCGCAATCGGTGAGTCGCTGATGCGCCTGGCGGGCATTTGCGCGTTGGCGACGCTGCCGGATGCAGCCAGCTTGTTTGCCCCGCTGCAGGCCGGTGTCGGCATCTCTGGGGGTGCAGAGATCCCCGGCCATGCGCTGTATCCTGACTTTCATGACCCCGATGTTGTGACCGTCCAAGTGGACCTCCGCAATGCCTTCAATCTGTGCGATCGGACCGCCATGCTGCCGGCCGTTGCACAGCATGCCCCGGGTCTCTTGCCATTCGTACGGATGTCATACCAACAGGCATCGGCGCTGCT
The DNA here is from genome assembly GCA_900538255.1 of Ulva mutabilis. Lineage (NCBI taxonomy): Eukaryota > Viridiplantae > Chlorophyta > Ulvophyceae > Ulvales > Ulvaceae > Ulva > Ulva mutabilis. The sequence continues at coordinate 278,443 of UNSF01000041.1, read as the reverse complement.
CCTGCGGCGCCCGGACGGCACACATGAAGTGCTGTGGAGCGAGACCGGCGTGCGACAGGGCGACACGATGGGGCCGTTCCTCTTCAACCTGACGTACCAGCCGACTCTGCGAGCAGCGAGCGAGGTCAGCGGCGGAGCGCTGGTCACGGCATGCCACGATGACACGTACCTGCAAGGACGGCCGTAAGATGTCGCCGCCGGCGCAGCACTGATCATGGGTAGGCACCCGTGCCAGCCGCAGAAGACTAGCGTCTACTGCGAGGACACGGACACAGCTGCGCATGTCGCCGCCTTGCTTGGTGCGCGCGTCGCCCCGGACGGCATCGTGGTGTGCGGCACCCCGCTGGGTAGCGATGAGTTCGTCACAGCATATGTCTCCCGCCGCTGCGCAGCCACTCGCGCGCAGATTGCGAAGCTGACCGCACTGCCACTGTCTGTCGTGATCCAGCCATGCACAGGACTACGGTGACCATGCATGGTGGCATACACAAGACTACGGTGACCATGTATGCGGGGATTCACGGTGCTGATCCGGAGTGGCTATGGGGCAGCCATGCACCGATGGCTGACCATATGCACGAGCAATGCATGCTAGATTGCGTGCCGCAGACAATGATTCTGATCGTATCCGTATGAGACGTTTGGTTGAACGCTTATATAGGCTCTACTGATCAAAGTGTCATCACTCTCTCTTCTACTGTCCAAAGTCTCACGTGCATTCATCCTCCACTGAAGGTACAGGCGCTGTCACGGACAGATACCTAAGACAGCAAGGTATGTGACAGCACCAACCCCTGCGCATGACTACGACATGCTCAGGATCCCACAGGCCTTAGGCCGCGGTCCACTGAATTACAACATGGTATCGGTGATGATTGTGGGTATTCTTGTGATGTCTATTAGCATGCGGTAGAGTCCAGGGGGAACCCACGGTTACGGCTGCACACTCCGATGAGTGTGCTACACCGCTCTAGTGTATAGCCGACCGTAGAGAGACTAGAAAAGCTAATGCAGAATGCTACGGCGGAGCTGCATTATGCTTGTGTGCTGGTCTCGCAAAGAGGCCTACGGGTCTGCATTTCCTGCGACATATGGTGGTCATGTTGCAGGACACCACCACTCCGAAACGATTCAATGGCATCTCGCCAAGGGTCTATCGGTTCTGACGGTGTGGAGGGAGCAGTTAACCTTCCGCACCATCGCACTCGCTCTACAGTGCGCCGCGAGCAGGCCGCGGATGTCGTAATTCAGTAGACCGTAGCCCGAAGGCACTGTGGGATCTAAGCATGGCGTAGCCGTGCGCAGGGGGTCGCGCTGTCACATACCTGGCTGGTGTACAGGCCTCCGCTGTGACAGTGCGCTCTCAGTCTTGGATTATAGCACGTGAGTCTTTGGCAGAGTAGAGTGATTACACTTTGATCAGTAGAGCCTATATAAGCGTTCAACCAAACGTCTCATACGGATACGATCAGAATCATTGTCTGCTGCACGCAATCTAGCATGCATTGCTCGTGCATATGGTAAGCCATCGGTGCATGGCGTCCCATAGCCACTCCGGATCAGCACCGTGCATCCACTCCATGCATGGTCACCGTAGTCCTGTGCATGGCTGGATCACGACACTCCCCCTAGACTAGGCTTGTACTACCGCAAGCTGTAGTCTATCTCTAAATTTTGCTAGTGCTGGTCCCGCCAACACTTTCGTAAACATATCAGCTAGCATGTCTACCGTGCTAACCCAGCTGATAGTCAATTCATCGAGTTCTACGAACTCGCGGACCCTCAGATCCCTGACCCTGATGTGCTTGGAACGGTCACTAGAGATGGGGTTCACTGCTAGCAAGTTGGCACTCTTGTTGTCACCCCACAGAGTTGGCTTCACAGCCGACAAACCAAGATCAGTGCACAACTGCTTAGCCCACATCACCTCATTGGCTGCTGAACTCATAGCAATGAGCTCTGCCTCAGTTGTATCACCAGCCACAATAGTCTGCCTCTTCGAACGCCAGAACACGCAGTTCCCATGCATCCGGACTATCACTCCTGACACGCTCTTCAAGCAAGCACCATTGGCGAAGTCAGCATCCGTAAATGCTTCCAACTCCTCACTTCCCTCACTGGAGCCACTAAAAGTCAAGCCAAGATCTATGGTCCCTCGCGGGTATCTCAGTACATGCTGGACAGCAGCCCAATGACACTTCGCACTCCCAGCCATATGCCTGGCCAAGACATTAGCCGGAAAGGAAATATCAGGACGCGACACAGCAGCCACATACTGGATGCTTCCTACGGCTTGCATAAACCTCTTATGCTCTGCGATAGTAGCCTTCTCCTGGCTAGGATCATCCTGCAGACTAACACTTTCTGCTTTGGTACCAACGGCGTTGGTGCCTTTCTGCACTCACTCATACTGAACCTTTCCAGCATGTCCCTGATGTTCTTTCTGTGCGTTATGGTGATAGTGCGAGCAGACCGATCACGTATGACCTCCATACCCAGCACATATCCCAGCTCCCCCAGGTCACGACCCTCAAATGCCTCAAGGATCCTGCTGATGGCATCATCCATCTGCTCCTTACGACCGAAGATCAACAGATCATCGACCCATAAGAAAATAAGACATCGTCCTACTTTGCAAATAAACAGTGCGGGGTCACTGGCTGATCTCACAAAGCCCATTCTCAACAAGAGCTCTGCAAGCGCCTTATGCCACTCTCTGGCAGCTTGCTTCAGACCATACAACGCCTTTTTCAGGCGCCACACCATACCAGAACCATCATCCAGTACAGGAGGTTGTGCCACATACACTTCCTCTTCCAGAACACCATTCAGGAAAGCACATTTAATGTCTATGTGTCTCGTCTCCAGATCCTCTACAGCACAGACAGACAACAGAGCCCTGAAGGTAGCATAACTGCCCACAGGTGCCCATGTCTCAAAGAAATCTACGCCTTCTACTTGCGTAAATCCCCTGGCTACATATCTAGCCTTGAATCGCTCAATCTCACCCTGTGCTCCTCGCTTAATCTTAAGCACCCACTTGCCTGTCACAGGCTTCACTCCTGCTGGGCACCTGACTAACTCGAACACATCATGTTCCCTTAAGGAGGTCAACTCATCAAGCATTGCTATGATCCACTGCTCACGATGGCAGCCTCTCATGGCTTGCTTCACCGTTGGATCGTCCAGCACAGCTTTGACCTTCTTCCTCGCAGCAGCTGCACACCGGGACTCACTGCGGCTAGCAGTCTTGCCACTGCTCGGAATCACCTCCTGCCCCGTCGTGTTCTCTGCATCAGGAGTCACACTGTCAGCCGTAGCAAACACTCCATCCGCCAGATCACCGACGTCACTCTCCATATGGACTACTGTGGAGCTCCCAGCATCATCATGCTCACGTGCATCATCCGGGGAAATGCGCTCAACAGCAGCATTCTCACTTTCATTCACTCCCACAGCATGGACAGCAGGTCTTAAGGTTTTGCGAATCAATTTGAAAGGTTTTGGAACCCATCGAACCCTCACCTCTTGTGGTGGATCCAGATGTTCTCCGCTGCCTCCTGCGGCACTTGGTGCTAACTCTCCCCCTGAGCCAGCTCCGCCTGCCTCTACTCCACTAGGCACATGCCGTAGCTTGCCTTGCCCCTGACTATCAACACGCTGTGGCATATGCCGTGGCTCATCATGCTCCCAGCGTACTGCACGTCCTGACACCGCTGACCCTTGCCTTCGGTTGTACTTCCCGTGGCTATCAGATTTCGCAGGTGGGGGTGGCTCACTCGGCGCCTTGCCCATCGACCGTTGGACTCGCTGCGGTAAACGCGAGCGCGATCGAGACCGAGATTCTGAGGGCTCAGATGCCCCTGAGGATGACTCAGCCGAGTCACGGGCAGCCTCTGGCTGTTCCTCCCCCTCAGACACATCATTCTCACTACCCTGTGGCTCAATGCGGCAGCCACTCAAATCCAGCACTGCTCTATCCCGCGTAGGGATCACATCTCTCGGTCGCATCTCAGCATTGTGCGGACCGGATGGTTGCTGAACCGCATCATACTCCCAGTGTGGTACCCTGTTCACACAGTCCTCGGCCGTGTAAGCGCAACGCGCTGTCACCACTGCCTCACTGATCTCAGGCGTGTGCCACCGCTCATGCCTGGCTATCAGCTCAGAGCCTAAAACACGCGGTGAAAACGGCGGCTCACCCTCAGGCAACTCATCATCCGGCACATAGCGCCGATGCAACTGCCTGCCTGGTTCCCAGTGTGTGTGCCCCAGCGCTGGATGCTCCCCCTCAGCCCAATCCACATTTCTGCCCCTCTCTGGCATCATGTGATCACGACTGGCTGGTGGTCGCACTGCCCTAACACTAGTTGATCTCAACCATTTCTGCATGTTGGGCAAGAAACCAACGTCAGGTACTACACGAGTATGCTCATCGGGCATGATCTCGAATTCTCCCAGCTCGTAGTTCTCCAACATGACCGGATCCACCGTAGCTTGCTCCGACATGTGGAAACGTTTCGCGAACTCTCTCAGCAGAGCTGGTGGAGAAGCCGTATGCCTATACATACGCACTGCTCCCCCATTCCCTCGCTTCACGTAAGCTCTGTCCATGTGAGGGCCAGCCCCCGGTCCCATATAGAAACCGAGCACTCCTCTCTCATCCAGGTGTCTGAAGTCCTCTCTCCGGGCATATACATACATCGGACACCCGAAAGGCTTCACCTGGGCCACCACCAGATGGAACGTGTCCTCACTCACATTCCTGAACCATAACAGATATGGCACAATCTGTCTGACATCAACATTCTTCACACACTGGGCGACAAACTTCCCATCGCCCCTGGCCATACCCTCATCAGCCAGAGCCTGCAGACTCATCTGCTGAGCCTGAGCCCTCCTTGTCTGCAACTGTGCAGCTCTCACAGCCTCATTCGTTGACCACGGGTCACGACTGGTCTGCACATGTCTCTCCTCCAGTTTCTGCTTGGCCTCCTTCCGCCTAACACCCTCCAGAGCTGTGCTAGGCGTCAGGTTATGCGCATGGTTCACACACATATACGCCTCTGGCCACAGAAATGCAGGCACAGCCGCTTGTAGCAGGCTTGCCCTCACACTCCTGTTCAGCACACCGATCTTTCTCTCCGCCATTCCATTGGACTCATGCTGGCCCGTGGCAGTGTACGTGTGCTCAATGCCACGCCACGCGAGGTACTGAGCCAGCTGGTTAGAGCTGAACTCACCACCCTGGTCAGTGTGCAGCCTCCGCACCCCAACCTCTCTATCATACACGATCTGAGTGCGGATTCGCTCAATCAGCAGGCATATCATTTCCGCAGCCCCACTCTTGGACTTCAGCGGAATCACATGGGAGTACCGGGAGTACTCATCCACCACTACCAGGATGTAGTTCATACCCCCGATTCCTACTGGCTTGATCTGCCCTGCTAGATCAGCATGCAACACTTCTCCAGCATAGGTGGCATTCTCCGTCACCTTGCCCCCGTGCTGTGCTCTATCGCCACTTCTCTGTTCAGCCACGTGGCAACCATGACACTGAAGCGCTACCCCCGTAGGTTTCAGCATCTTCAGGTCATACAGTTGTGGGTTGTCTCTCATCAACTGGAGTACCCGATTGCCAGCATGGTGAAAAGCGATATGCACTAGGAATGATGGGTCAACCTGGAAGGAATATCCTTGTTCATTCGGTACACCGGTCACTGCAGCAACTTGCTGCTGCTCACGTACCCATTTCCCATTCCTATGAAACAAGTTATTCGCACTTGTCCAGGCTGCTCCTCTATCTACCGGCCGCATTTGCCATATCGGCCTGCCTTTCCCACAGAACCATGTCAGAGTAGGTTTTCCATCCTCATCCTCACCCTGCTCACAGTTCCTGTGGAACCCATAGCTCTGGTCATGAAACCCAGGCATCACTACCCGGTTTGCATGCTTGCCCGTATGCAAGTATATCTCAGACTTTTTCAACTCCTTTGTTGAAAGGATGTTGATAGGACTGGCCGGCACCCAGTAGACGTTTGCCAACTCTATGTCTACTGGTGTGATAGTGCCCTGTGCACTCACATACTCTCCCAGATTAGCTCTGATCGTGCCCACACCATACATGTCTAGCCTGCCCTGGTCAAGAGGCTGACACTGCGGCATATCTGGTGGCTTGATCTCGCAAAACATATCATAGTCAAAGCATATGTTTATGTCTGAGCCACTATCTAATAGGAAAGTGTACGGCATGTTGGGAGACGGCCCATCAGCACAGTCAGCTCGCAGCTTATCTAGGTCAACTACAGCTACCTGAGGGCCACCGCGACCTCTGCCACGGCCTCGCCCTGCAGCTGCTTGCTTCTGCAGGAATTGTTTGACCTCTGCGGAGAGCAATGGACAATCCTTTTGCACATGTCCAGGCTTATCACAGTTGAAGCATTTTCTCTTTTCTGCTCCCCCTGCTGCCCCTGCTCCCACTGCTGCTACCTGTGGGGGTGAACCTTGGCGACCACCGTAGCGTCCACCTCGGTACCCACGTCCCCCATGGCGCTGTTGTCCACCACGATCGTCCCGTGGGAATCGTGATGGACCCTGCTTGCTGTTTGTCTGGGCATGTGTCAACAGCGTAGACACTATCTGCTGCACTGGCATGGCCTGCAGCATGGGCTGCAACAGGCTGTACTCTCTGTCTACTGCCAGCAACCGTGATCTGTATAACTGATCAGACACAGTCTCACCCAGTCCTCTCATCTGCTTCACTATGCCCACCACCTCATTCACATGCTTCTCCAGCGGCTTGCCAGCCTGCTGGGTACTGCTGAGCTGGTGATACAGCTTCTGTATTTCTACTTCCACTGATGGCATATACTTAGCATGCAGCAACGACCAGACCTCATGGACGAAACTACAGTCTGCCACGAAGTCTCTATCCTCCTTTGGCAGTGTGGTGAACAACCAGTGCATGACTTGCTCATGAGCCTGGCTGCTCTGAGCAAGCGGATCATTGACTAGCAGGCTACTCTCACCCACCATCTTTGCCCAGCTCTCTACCTCCTTCTTAAATATTCGGAAGTGATCAGTCTTATAGTGCCACACCGGGAATCTGTTCTCCTCTACTAGAGATTTCCCCGGTACTGGCCTGGGCATGGCAAGCGACAGCGCTTGCGCCAGCGTGCTTACGTCAATAGATCCAGCCGTAGCTGGTACTCCTGATGACATCGCAGCCTGCGAAGGCTGCGGTATCGGAGGCGGTATCTGTTGGGTCATCCACGCAGCTGGCGCTGCGAGATGTGCTGGCTGTGTTCCTTGCGCCGCAGCCTGAGCTCCTGCTTCCCCCGTAGGATCAGCATTTCCCGGCAATGCCGCCTGCAGAGGACCTGCATTGGGATACCCGTAGGTCCCAACGCGCTGTTCTTCCCCGTAGGTCACGAACTGGTCCTCCGCGGCCTGCTCGCGGCGCGCTGTGGAACGTGTGTGATGGCGAGGACGAACTTCTTCTCCATCCTCGCCGTCAGAGCCGATAGATCCCTGGCGAGATGCCACTGGAACTTCTCGGCGTGGTGGCATCCTGCAACACGACCATCGTGCGTCGCAGGACACGCAGACCCGTAGGCCTTTCTGCGAGACCAGTACCCTGACAGAATGCAGTCCAGCCGTAGCGTTATGCATCTGTGTACTCTAGTCTCTCTACGGACTCTACAGCTAAACGCTAGAGCGGTGTGAATCGCTCATCGGGACGCTCAGCCGTAGCCGTAGACCCCTGGACTCTATCGCAAGCATACAACCATTGCTAGAATACCCACAATCATCACCGATACCATGTCGTAATTTAGTAGACCGTAGCCCGAAGGCACTGTGGGATCTAAGCATGGCGTAGCCGTGCGCAGGGGGTCGCGCTGTCACATACCTGGCTGGTGTACAGGCCTCCGCTGTGACAGTGCGCTCTCAGTCTTGGATTATAGCACGTGAGTCTTTGGCAGAGTAGAGTGATTACACTTTGATCAGTAGAGCCTATATAAGCGTTCAACCAAACGTCTCATACGGATACGATCAGAATCATTGTCTGCTGCACGCAATCTAGCATGCATTGCTCGTGCATATGGTAAGCCATCGGTGCATGGCGTCCCATAGCCACTCCGGATCAGCACCGTGCATCCACTCCATGCATGGTCACCGTAGTCCTGTGCATGGCTGGATCACGACAGCGGAGGGTCAGTCCATGCCCCACGGGGAAGGACAAGACGCTGGGACCTACGGGTATCTCAGTGTTAACCCTCTGCAGGCCGCCATGCCGGGCAACGCTGATCCTACGGGGAATGCGGGTGCTCAGGCAGCGGTGCACGGAGCGCAGGAAGTGCCACACGTTGCCCAGACAGCATGGGCAGCGCAGCAGATACCACCTCCGATACCGCAGCCTTCGCAGGCTGCGATGTCATCCGGGGCGGCAGCAACAGCCGGGACGATTGATGTTGCAACTCTCGCGAGCGCGCTATCGCTCGTAATGCCTAAGTCTATGCCGGGAAAGTCGCTAGTAGAAAAGCACAAGTTCCCGGTATGGAACCACAGATATGATCACTTTCGGGTGTTCAAGAAAGAGGTAGAGAGTTGGGCAAACATGGTGGGGGAAAGTAGTCTGCTAGTAAATGATCCACTGGCACAGAATAGCCAGGCTCATGAGTCAGTCAAGCATTGGCTATTCGTAACATTACCGAAGGAAGATAGGGATTTCGTGTCAGACTGCAGTTTTGTCCATGAGATGTGGGCACTACTGCATGCCAAGTACATGCCTTCTGTCGAAGTAGAAATACAGAAGCTATACCAGCAACTCAGTGGTGCCAGACAGGCGGGAAAGCCACTAGAGAAACATGTCAACGAGGTAGTTGGTATAGTGAACCAGATGAGGGGTCTGGGAGAAGCTGTGCCTGATCAGCTATACCGCTCTAGGCTACTGGCAGTGGACAGAGAGTATGCACTGCTGCAGCCGATGCTGCAGCAACTGCCAGTGCAGCAGATAGTGTCTACGCTGCTGACGCATGCTCAGAATAGCAGCCAGTCTGCCCCATCGCGATTCCCACGGGATGATCGCGGTGGTCAGCAGAGATTTGGGGGACGAGGGTATTGTGGTGGACGCCACGGTGGTCGCCACGGTACACCCCCAGAGGTTGCCGCAGTGGGAGCAGGGGGAGCAGATAAGCGCAAGTGCTTCAATTGTGATAAGCCTGGCCATCTGCAGAAAGATTGCCCTTTGCTCTCCGCAGAGGTCAAGCAGTTCCTACAGAAACAGGCAGCTGCAGGGCGAGGCCGTGGCAGAGGCCGCGGGGGCCCTTAGGTGGCTGTGGTAGACCTAGCGGAACTGCGAGCTGAGTGTGCTGATGGGCCGTCGCCCAACATGCCATACACATTCCTGGTGGATAGCGGGTCTGACCTGAACATTTGCTTTGACTATAGCATGTTCAGCGAGATCAAGCCGCCAGATATCACAGAGTGCCAGCCCTTAGACCAGGGCAGGCTCAAGATATATGGCATGGGCACTATCAGGGCGAATGTGGGGAATTACGTGACAGTACAGGGTGAGCTGGTGCCTGTGGACATTGAGCTAGATCATGTTTACTGGGTGCCAGCCAGCCCAATAAAACATCCTATCAACGACTGTGCTGAAGCGGTCGAACATATACTTGCACACAGGCAAGGCAAACACAGTAGAGATGCCTGGTTTCTATGACCAAGCCCAGACATTTGTGGGCAACTGTGAGCAGGGAGTTGATAGTGAGGATAACCCCACACTGAGCTGGTATTGCGGGACGGGCAGACCAATATGGGAACTGCGCCCTGTAGATTCAGGAATAGACTGGACCAGTGCCAATAACCTTTTCCACAGAAATAGGAAATGGGTTGGTGAGCAGGCGAGAATCGCTGCGGTAGATGGTGTACCTATTGGTCAGAGATCTTCTTACCAACTTGACCCAGCATTTCTGGTGCACATCTCGTTTCATCATGCTGGCAACCGGATTCTCAAACTGATGACAGAGAATCCAGACCTGTATGACCTCAAGTTGCCTAAACCTACGGGAGTAGCGCTTGAGTGTCATGGTTGCCACGTGGCGGAACAGAGAAGTGGTGACAGAGCACAGCATGGGGGCAAAGTGACAGAGAATGCCTCGTATGCTGGAGAAGTGCTGCATGCGGATCTGGCTGGACAGATTAAGCCAGTAGGCATAGGAGGAATGAACTACATCCTGGTAGTAGTGGATGAGTACAGCAGGTACTCACATGTGATCCCGCTGAAGTCAAAAAGCGGTGCTGCGGAGATGATATGCCTTCTGATAGAACGCATCCGTACTCAGATTGTCTATGACAAGGAGGTAGGGGTGCGGAGGCTGCACACGGACCAAGGAGGTGAGTTCAGCTCGAGTCAGCTGGCTCAGTACCTTGAGTGGCGAGGGATAGTACACACGTTCACTGACACCGCCCAACATGAGTCAAATGGGTTGGTAGAACGAAAGATCGGTGTGCTGAACACGTCAGTGCGGGCGAGCCTGCTGCAGGCAGCAGTGCCTGCATTCCTGTGGCCGGAGGCATACATGTGCGTGAACCATGCACACAACCTGACGCCGAGCACAGCACTGGAGGGTGTGAGGCGGAAGGAGGCAAAGCAGAAGCTGGAGCATAGGCTTGTTGCCACCAGCTCTGAGCCATGGTCCACGAACGTGCAGCAGCGGGCTAAGCAGCTGAGAGTCAGGAAGGCTGCAGCGCATGCGCTGAGTCTGAGTGAGCTGTGTGAGAAGCTGGTTGCCAGGAGAGAATTGGCATTTGTGGCACAGCACATGAGAAATGTGAATGTCAGAGAGATTGTGCCATACTTGTTGTGGTTTAGGAAGGTCAAAGAAGATGACTTCCGTCTCGTGGTGGCACAGGTGAAGCCTTTCGGGTGTCCAATGTATGTGTATCCAAGGAGGGAGCACTTCAGGCACCTGGAAGCGCGAGGAATCCTCGGTGTCTGTATGGGACCGGGTGGAGGTCCTCACATGGACAGGGTTTACGTGAAACGTGAGAATGGGGGAGCAGTGCGAATGTACAGGCACACGGCTGCTCCACCTGCTCTAGTGAAGGATTTCGCGCAGCGATTTCACATGGCTGGGGAGGCTACGGCGGACCCAGTTGTGCTAGAGAACTATGAGCAGGGTGAGTTTGAGATCCTACCCGATCAGTATACCAGTGTAGTGCCAGAGGCTGAGGTGTTGCCCAACATGAAGAAGTGGGTGAAGAGCACTAGTGTGCGGGCAGTGCGTCCACCAGCCAGTCGTGAACACATGATGCCAGAGAGGGGCAGAAATGTGGATTGGGCTGAGGGGGAGCATCCGGGTCTGGGCCATCAACACTGGGAACCAGGCAGAACGCTGCATAGGCGTTTCAAACCGACAGACGAGCTACCTGAGGGTAAGCCCGAGTTTTCTCCTAGAGTGTTGGGTACAGAGCTGCTAGCGCGACATGAGCGCTGGCACACACCAGAGATCAGTGAGGCAGTGGTTGCAGCGCGCTGCGATCATGCAGCGGCTGACAATGCTGCAGCGGTGGCACACTGGGACTATGATGCAGCAAACCAGCCGTCTGGGCCTCTACACCACGAGTTTAGGCCTGCAGAGACAATCCCTACGAGGGATAGGGCTGTGCTGCACATAGGGGACTGTGATATCCATCCGCTTCCAACTGATGAGGAAGTGAGTGATACTGAGTCTAGTGATGGAGGTGAGGATGACTCTGAGTCTGAGTCTAGATCCCGCTCGCGTTCAGCGGAACCAGTCCAGCGGTCGATGGGCAAGGAGCTGAGTGAGCCACCCCCACCTGTGCGAGCTGACGGTCACGGCGGCGGCCGAAGTCACCGCGGGTCCACGGTGTCAGGGCGTGATGACCGTGACAGATATGATGAGCCGAGGCATATATCTGGGTCTGAGGGCCAGGGGCAAGGCGAGCTACGGCATGTGCCTAGCGGAATAGCGACAGGAGGTGATGGCTCAGGGGGAGAGTCAGCACCAAGTGCCGCGAGGGGCAGCGGAGAACGTCTGGATCCGCCACATGAGGTGAGGGTTCGATGGGTTCCAAAGCCTTTTCACTTGATTCGCAAAATCTTAAGACCTGCTGTCCATGCTGTGGGAGCAATTGTGAGTGATGCTGCTGTTGAGCGCATTTCCCCGGAGGAAGCACGTGAGCATGTGAGTGATGCTGCGAGCCCCACAGTAATGAATGATGATGAGAATGACGTCGGTGACTTGTCTGATGGAGTGTCAGCTGCAGCTAACAGTGTGCCTCCTGATGCAGAAAAGACGACGGGGCAGAAGGTGACTCCAAACGGTGGCCCTACTGCTAGCCTTAGTGAGTCCAGGCGTGCAGCTACCGTGAGGAAGAGGGTCGAGGCCGTAGTAGATGATCCAACGGTGCAGCAGGCCATGCGTGGTGCTCATCGTGAGAAGTGGATCACGGCAATGCTCGATGAGCTGACCTCCTTAAGAGAACATGATGTGTTTGAGCTGGTTGAATGCCCAACAGGAGTGAAGCCTGTGACAGGCAAGTGGGTGCTTAAGATCAAGCGAGGAGCACAGGGTGAAATTGAGCGTTTCAAGGCCAGATACGTAGCCAGGGGATTTACGCAAGTGGAGGGCGTAGATTTCTTTGAGACATGGGCACCTGTGGGCAGTTATGCTACCTTCAGGGCTCTGTTGTCAGTCTGTGCAGTAGAGGATCTAGAGACGAGGCATATAGACATTAAATGTGCTTTCCTGAATGGTGTTCTGGAGGAGGAAGTGTATGTGGCACAACCTCCGGTGCTGGACGATGGGTCTGGTATGGTGTGGCGTCTGAAAAAGGCGTTGTATGGTCTGAAGCAAGCTGCCAGGGAGTGGCACAAAGCGCTTGCAGAACTCTTGTTGAATATGGGTTTTGTGAGATCAGCCAGTGACCCTGCACTGTTCATTTGCAAAGTAGGACGTTGTCTTATTTTTCTGTGGGTCGATGATCTGCTGATTTTCGACCACAGAGAGCAGATGGATGATGCCATCAGAAAGATTCTTGAGGCATTTGAGGGTCGTGACCTGGGGGAGCTGGGATATGTGCTGGGCATGGAGGTCATACGTGATCGAACTGCTCGCACTATCACCATCACACACAGAAAGAGCATCAGGGACATGCTAGAGAGATTTGGCATGAGTGAGTGCAGACGGGCGCCAACTCCGTTGGTACCAAAGCAGAAAATGTTTAGTCTGAAGGAAGATCCTAGCCAGGCGAAGGCTACAGGCACAGAGCATAAGAGGTTTATGCAAGCCGTAGGAAGCATCCAGTATGTGGCAGTTGTGTCGCGTCCAGACATTGCGTTTCCGGCTAATGTCTTGGCCAGGCATATTGCTGGGAGTGCTAAATGTCATTGGAATGGTGTCCTTCACGTACTGAGATACCTGCGAGGGACCATAAACTTTGGCTTGACCTTTAGTGGCTCCAATGGGGGATGTGAGGTGTTGGAAGCATTTACGGATGTTGACTTCGCCAATGGTGCTTGCTTGAAGAGCGTGTCAGGAGTAGTAGTCCGGATGCATGGGAACTGTGTGTTCTGGCGTTCGAAGAGGCAGACTATTGTGGCTGGTGATACAACTGAGGCAGAGCTCATAGCAATGAGTTCAGCAGCCAATGAGGTCATGTGGGCTAAGCAGTTGTGCACTGATCTTGGTTTGTCGGCTGTGAAGCCAACGCTGTGGGGTGACAACAAGAGTGCCAACTTGCTAGCAGTGAACCCCATCTCTAGTGACCGCTCTAAGCACATCAGGGTCAGGGACCTGAGGGTCCGAGAGTTCGTAGAACTCGACGAGTTGACTATCAGCTGGGTTAGCACGGTAGACATGCTAGCTGATATGTTCACTAAGGTGTTGGCAGGACCAGCACTGGCAAAATTTAGAGATAGACTGCAGCTTGCGGTAGTACAAGCTTAGTCTAGGGGGAGTGTCGTGATCCAGCCATGCACAGGACTACGGTGACCATGCATGGTGGCATACACAGGACTACGGTGACCATGTATGCGGGGAATCACGGTGCTGATCCGGAGTGGCCATGGGGCAGCCATGCACCGATGGCTGACCATATGCACGAGCAATGCATGCAAGATTGCGTGCCGCAGACATTGATTCTGATCGTATCCGTATGAGACGTTGATTGAACGCTTATATAGGCTCTACAGATCGTAGTGTAATCACTCTCTCTTCTACTGTCCTAAGACTCACGTGCATTCATCCTCCAACTGAAGGTACAGGCGCTGTCACGGACAGATACCTAAGACAGCAAGGTATGTGACAGCACCAACACCTGCGCATGACGACATGCTCAGGATCCCACAGGCCTTAGGCCGCGGTCCACTGAATTACGTCACGGGAGACATCCGGGAGGACGGCGCGCTGGCTGGGGGGGAGGCGGGGCGCTTGGGAGGGTCGGGGGGGAGTGGCATGGCGGCAAGCCGGCGCGCGGCAAATGGGGGCAGGCGCGTCGGTCGGGGACGTCCCATGGTTGGTCCCTGCGTGTGCAGCCACGACTGGCGTAGGTGCTGCGGTAGCTGTCCCGTTGTCACACGCATGGGCCACACGGCGAGGTGAATGCACGACTGCACGTGAGGTGGCAACGCCTGCGGACGGCCGGGCGCTGCGCGGCTCTGTGCGTTGATCGTGCACCTCGCTATCATGCGGTGTGGCTCCGGGGGACAGTGATGACGGGACGTCACCTGGGGGTTGTTGGCCACCAGCCAGCCCGCCGTCAAGTCTGTGGTGCTCATCTACCGATGTCAGACAGCACGATTTGGTCAAATCGGTGCGGACGGGTGGCTGGCTTTGCGGCCGAGGCGCAGTCGAGCCGGCGCCCGCCGCAGCCGCAGGGGTGGGCGTTCGGCACACCAAACCGGAGCCTCCCTGCGGCGGTTGCGAACTGGCTGTGTGTCGTCCCGCCAGGTCATCATTGACGTGTGAGGGCTGGGCCTGCGTCAGTGCCTCCCTCATGTGCGGCGGTGTCCGCTGTCGTGAGCGCGAGCGGCCACGGCCAGTGTTGGTGGGCGTGCACGTGCGGCCGTTGTACCGGGTGCGGGCGGGAGTGGGGGCGTGGGAGTCCGCTGGTACGCCGCGACAATTTACTGCATGCCTGTGGCCCTCCGGATCGTTGTATCTCGAGAAGGGCAGCTTGCATGCCTCGCAGTGGTAGCAGCTGTATGCCCGTTGTTGGTCCTTAGTGAACTTGTACTTCGGGTGGCAGCCCCGACAGTGGGCAAGCAGATCGCCGGCGGCGCGGAAGCGGCGAGGGCACGCGGGGCAAGGCACATGCAGGTCCTCGTTCATTGTAGTGCTATGCTGTGGGAGCGAGGCTGGGGCCTTCGGGCGTGAGTACGCTGCGCTGGCGCGAAGTGGTTGGTGCACGCGCACCCGCAGAAAGTGCGAGGCCTAGGGCCAGGCCCAGGCCCCGTGGCCGAGAGCAAAAATAAGTATGCCTAATGTACAGTGTCTACGCTGCAGCGCTGCGAGGTGAGGAGGTGTGCGGAGCAAAGCCGCTGCGACTGCCGGTACCGCTGGTACAAAGCAGGCGCAGGCGTCACAGCGCGCGCCAACTGCCGCAACTCTCGCGAAGCAGCTAATTCCAGAAATTAAAATCTACCAGTGCTGTCTGTGTCCGCCTAGCGGATGCCGAGCGCAGCGTGCCGAGCATGCGTACGCTAGCGTAGCAGAGGTAGAAAGCTCTCGACCATACAGGCAACACACAGTATCTGTATGCCACACACATCTGTGGACTGCCACACACCTGCGGATTTGTGTAGGGTAAGTGACGCGCACAAGGTTGCCAAGCCATGATCACCAATCCTGCTCCCACTGCAATGTAGATAGAACAAAAACACATAGTCGTGCAGATACTGTGTGCATGCATTGCAGTTGGAGTTGAGTTCCTCAGTATAGCTGCGCTCGTTCGCGTGTTGTACGGAGCTCGGAGATCGATGCAGTAGCCCGGCCGCGATGGCTGGTAACCAACCGAATCCCAGTAAGCGCTCGGCAGCAAGCAGCAATATGCTAGATTCCACAAGTGTTGATTAATTGCAACAATCGCACACCTGCGCACATCGCCTCACCCGCTGATTCGTGTGCGAGCCGATCGACTTCGTGCGTGGCATACTCTGCACAGGTGGTCTGCCGCGGAATGCCGGCCGACTGCGTGGCCGGTGTCTTCGATGAATCCTCACCCGTGCAGAACTGAACAAGGTGTGACGCCGTTGGCCTCGCATGATGATCATAATCGCAGCTGCAATTATGGATGCAACGCGAGCCTAGTATCGTAGAGATTTCTCCGAGAGCAAATGTGTGCTTACAACGCAGTTCGTTTTGGCAGGACCTTGCAGGCTTCACACGCACAGTTGCAGAGACACAACACGCCTATTTGGGCTTGTTCATGTCTGAACTGCATGACGCGCGTCGCACGGAACTGGTGATGCACATGTTCAGCATCGTGCAAATCAGTATCGGGGCACAGTCTGGAGCATTGCTTCGGCAGATTTTGCAGCGCGTTTTCGGTAAGGGTTTTCATTATGTGACGATCGGCCGAGGGACGAGCGCCCCTACGTGTCTCATCACCTGCTCGGACTGGGACTGATGATGCTCGTGACAACAGATCAATCGGCGCGATATTTTCATGCACCGAACGACGTTGATACCTGCGTGCGTTAGAATCACTTGAGACATCGCCTTCAGGTGGAAAATGCTTACAATGGGGTCTCTGTATAACCAGCGATGGTCACGATCGCCCAGGTGGCGCAGTATATCAAGACATCGTGGCGAACATGACAGGCTGCTTTCTTATGGGGCTACTTAGCACTTCTAATCAGCTGAAGCTCAGCACGCCTGCCAGCAGCAGCATTGTTGTTCTGCCACATCGCCATATATTTCAGCCATCACCTGCAGTTTTGCTGGGAATGAAAACGGGATTTTGTGGATCGCTAACAACATTCTCCAGTTGGTGTGATTTTTGTACCCCACATACATCCGCTTGCTGTGGCCATGTGCCATTCTTCATATGACACCTGCGACATACTACTGTTGGACATGCAGGATGCTTCAGGTGGGCCGCATGTTACTTGGTGGGTTAGGGAATCGCGGTCAATGGAATCCCATGCAAGCAGTCTTCTGCGTTGTTATTGGTCTTCAGGGAATTCTTCACAGCTACCAGACGGGTGCATTCATTGCCAGATACTATGGTACGCTGTGTCCCAGATGCAGTCTGCATCTATGAGCTCCACAGTTCACGGCGCCACTGAGCAACCTGACACTGTCAGCTTTATTGCACTGGCTGGCATTGGCGCTTGCCATGTAGGCACTGGCTGTGCCGCGAATGCAAGCCCAGGGTTCATTCGTGGTGCAGCGTGTGAGAAATGCCAACACCAGTGCCTTCCTCATCCACATTTTGAGCATGCTGTCCATCACCCACATGCGGCAGGGCAAGGACCAAATCATGTCAGCACTGCTGATCCAAAGGCGACAATCAGGCTGACTGCAGCACCCAACACGGCCAACGGATCAGGGGTGGGTATTTGTACTTGCAATGCCAGTGGGCACGAGCATTCCAGAAGCAGTGCGTCACCGAGGACGGATGCAGTAAGTTCTGCAACAGGCTTGGGTGCATGCGCTGTGCTGCTTGCCTTGACCAGCACACTGGTCGGGCTTGCAGCCAAGGACTACCTAGCTGGATATAAGGAATGGCCATCTGTGATGATAGGAGGCGCACTGGCGCCTGTGGGAGCTCTTGCGCGCTGGCAGCTGGCGCGAATCAATGACATACCTCAAAGTATGTGCTCGCTCATGATTCCACATGGCTATACTCAAACGCTGGACAACTTGACTGCTGCAGACAGATGTGTCACGTCACACCGGCGGTCATGTAGGGAGGTCATGGAAGAGGTTTGATTGGCTGCCCTTGGGCACGCTCACAGCAAACATGCTGGCATGTGCCACAGGCGGGGTGCTATATTCAGTCATGCACAGATATCTTCAAAATTCAATATGGCATTCGGTATCTTCAGCAGTCATCGCCGGGGTGCTAGGTTCTTTGTCAACGGCTTCCACTTGGGCTGTCGAGGTGTGAACAATCATGGACCTGCTGGACGCACACGTGTCTCCGTTATGTGATTGTTCATCACTGATGAGCGGCTTTGATAATTTGCTGTTGCATGGACATGGCATGATTGCCGAGCCTTGCGTGAAGTTACATACTGCTTGGCGCAAGTGCGGTGCGGCCTCAGTTAGTTAACAGAACTCTGCACAATAAGCAGCCTGCATGCAGATCGAACAACTGGGTCAAAGGCAGGACAGTCTACAAGCATTGGGATACAGTGCTGGAAGTGTCATTCTTGCTCAGGTCTTTATTGTGGCTGGATATGGCTGGGCAACATGGATATACTAGGTTGACATGTCTCCCAGGGCTTAGGTTGAACGAACCTGGTGTGCATGATGATTTATGGTAACGGTCCACTGTGGTCTGGTCCATCTTGTACCTCAACAACACGCTGCACTGTAAGACCACCTGTTGATTTCTGGAAGCATCACCTGTAGTCTTGTGCACCTAACTCTGTGACCGCTGACAGCGTGTCTGATTGCTTGGACAGCATCTGTGATGACTTGGACATGCCGGTACATGACTTATGCCAGTACATGACGTATTTCTGCAGGTGGTTGTGCAGGAGTTAGTGCGATCTGTTGCGCTCCACACAAACTTTAGGCTGTGCGGCAAAAGCTCCTTGCTCTGCTGGGGTCCAGCATGCTGGGGTTCAGCATCTGCGCCCAACACTTGTTGGCAGTGGCACTGGCCGTGCAGCAATTCCATGATGTCGTAAGGGTGCCCCAGGCAGTAACTAGCTTCTCTGTAGCCTGTTTCTGCTAAAAGGCATGGTCACGACCAACTGTGTCAATGACTGAGGGCGGCGAACAAAGTCAAATTCAGCAAACGTCTGATAAAGAATCTGATGATAGCCAAAAGTGCAGTGATCCAAAAGTGTGGCACCTCAGCCTTTTCACTGTACCGGTTCTGTCGGGGTCGTACTAGCTGGAAAGCTCCGCTGCTCACGTGATGTTGTGATCAAGATATTGTGATTAAGTGCGCAGGGCAAAACATATGGTGTGTGCAACTGGCAAATACCGCGTGTCAGTGCAGCCAAAAGCCTGAGCGTGTTCACTCCTACAGTGTGTACACCGAATGCGATCTGGCACAAAGTGGCTCAGGTTCCTTGTGCTCATGTCTGTTCCAATATAATATACGGTTGAGTGTGACATGAACAAGTTGACCAGGCATGGTGTAACAAAAGGTCAAACATTTTCTTTGCCCCGGCAGCCTGCAGCCTGTCCTTCATCCGGCTATTCGTAGGCAGTGTGCACCTGGTGGAAGATGACTTATGCTATGACTGTACAGGCCGAGTAGAACGTGGCGGTATTGCGTTTGTCTAGCCGACAGCAACCTGTTGCTCATGATTGTGTTGCCGCGGCGTCCGGAATTGCATGTACCTATCGCGATATGTCAGCTGGATGCGGTATCAAGCGTCGATGGCAGTATGTTATGCTTGTGAACAAATCTGACAGCCGTCGTCCTGTCAGCCTGAGCGTCCTTCTGGATTGATGCACGTTGGTCTTCCTCTGTATCCCGGGCACAAATGGGTACACTTCTGTGACGGGTGACTTGCATATGCATGACGGAAAGTCTGGCCCGCGGCGCTGAGTCATCAGGATGCCGCTGGACACTGCCCGTGCGCCTAGGCCTAGGCGCGCCTGGAAAGGAATACGGTCAAGTCCCGAGCACTCTTGCGCACTTTCAACTTTGTAATGGATCAGAGAGGGCGAGCAATTGGCATCATTGCATGCAGTTTCAGTTCGACGACCAGGTGCACGTCAAGTATTGAACATTCTCATGCGTTGTCGCTTTGAAACCCAGATATCTGTATCACCTCAACGTTAGGGAGGCGTCAACTTGACTGATAGATGTACGGCTTTCTGAGCCGGGGAAATCCACTGTTCTATTGCTTCTCCGGGAACTCTACTGTTCCATTGCTTCTCCAGCACCCGCCTGCCGCTACCGCACGCGAAGTGAGCACAGCCACGCAGAGCTGAGCACAAGAAGTTCCGCACGCACTCGAGGCATATCCGATACAATGAAGTAGTACACACATCTGATGCCCGTTTCCAGGCACATAGTCTGAAGGAGAAAGTGCTTCCAAGCTTGGAATGCTACAAATAGCATTGTTAACATGGTGGCCCTCGATCCAGCGCATCAATTAACCAACTTGTCCCAGCAGCTGAATAAGCTGGAAGCTGAGCTAGAAGAGAAATCAAGCCGATTGAAAGAACAATACAATACATTGGAGTCTTTAACCGAGGAAATCTCAGCTGACAAATGTGCAGAGCAGCACCAGTCACAGTGTCTGATAGATAAGTCCACCCAGTTGCAAAGCTTGCAAGCCCAAATTGCATGGATTGTGGAGGATCTAGAATTGCAAACATCTCTATCCTCTTTTGAGGTGAGTGAGCTCGAGACCACGATTGAGTTTTGGCCGTTGTATGCTCAGCGAGTGGTTATGTATGGCTGCCCGTTGCCGCCACGGATTCAGTACCGAGCTGATTGTCCTAGCAGGAGACACCGAGACACCTGAAACGCCATGCGCGATCCTCCCTGGACGAAGCTGTCGCCGCAGTGACCCAGATGAACAATGCCAGCAAAGATGCAAAGTCACAACTCAAGGGCTTACAGCGGAAAGCCCGCTGCAATAAGGCTGCCCTGCGGCAGGGCATTTCGTTGTGCAAAGGCACTCAGTACAACATCAGCACGTTGGACCTGCAGCGCCATGGTAGGATCTTGTGTATTTTGGTTACAGGATGCCGCTAAGGCTCGGTCGTGCAGCGTGCAAGTTAAACGCACTACCTAATAACTCAGCAACCGGACGGGTTCCGCCCGCCACACCTGCCTTTCCAGACACATCAGTCTTCATCTGCAAGCCTGCCCATGTGTGAGAGTGTGTGTGACACGTAGATTATGGAGAAGCGGGGCTGTCACGTTTGCTGCATTCTGATCTGAGGTTTGTGTAGACCGTATTCACAAGTGTGAATACAGTGACTATCTGCTGCCGGTGCAGGATTGACTTGCTGTCTAGATGTTGGACACGTTGTGTGTGGCAGTGTTGAAGGTATTCGTTCGGCATGCCTTCAGCTGTGCGAATCAGTGGCGTCAATGAAGCTGGATGCGGAGCAGGTTAAATGCAAAGTCATTGACTTAGAGGCCAGAATCGATCATGCTGAGAACACACATGCGAGCGTGAGCAAAGCTGAAGCTTCAAAGGTCGGACCACTCTGTGTTGTACAGTGCTACGCACGTTCTATTGTCATGTTCAGTATGGTATCAAAACGTACATGCAGGCTGCAGAGCTGCAAGGTATCATGCAGACCCTAGCAGCACTGATGCCAGGGCCTATTAGATGTGATCCATACTGCTCTACCCGCAAGCAAACATTGGACCCATCCGATGCATTGATGCGTGGCATCTCTACGAATTGCAATCCTGCGTTCACCAGCGGAGAACGTAGCACCGGCAGTCCTAGAATATGCCAATGGGAGCGTTCAGCACTGGCGGATGCCAGAGAGGACGATCAAGCAGTGGCCTGTGAGTACTACGTAGAAGAGCCCATTAGCCCAGAGACGGGCTTCAGCAGCTTGCGCGCACGCTTTCCGTCGCCCATCATTGTGCAGCCTTCACCAGTAAATCAGGAGGCAGCGCTGATTGTGCCACTAGCAGGAAAGGGTGAAGCAAAGTCAGCTGCTCATGTTGTCATGAGGACAGTGGAGTGCAAGCCACAGCGGCAGGGCATGGTGGGGTCGACACAATTACGCCTGAAGGAGGTTTATCAAACCATCGACAGCAAGGGCAACACTAGTTCGCAATGTGCTTACAGGTACGGTCTGCGTATCATTTTACATTACCACCTGCCTATGGTGAAGTTGCAACTGCATCATTAGAGAAGTGCAGAATTTTTCATGGTGCATTGCACCCAGATATCAACCAGGGCGCATCGCACAGACGGCCTGATTCAAGGGTAAGTTGTGAAACCTCTGGAGACCAATTTGCAGCAGTTACAACGCCATGTGTTTCGATATGCTCTGGCGTTCCATCAGGTGCTCGACTGCTTTGTATATAGGTTGGTCTGTATGTAGGCTGGCAAAAGTCAGTTGGTGATGACTGCAGGGTTGCTGCAGTCAGACCGAAGCGCACATGCATAGCAAAAGGATCACGATAAGTGCTGAGTGGGATGCCGAACGCGTTTCGAGCACTCAGCATGCAATATGATATGCATATGCAGGGGAGCCCGGGCAGCGTCAGAGAGAACCAGCACACACTAGGCTACAAGAGCTATGTGCACACCAGAGCGAGACCGTACATGCAAGGCGCACGGATGACCACAAAAACCAGAATATGAAGCTGCAAGCGCCCCAAACCCATCTGGAGCAGCAGGAATCACAGTTTTGCCATGTAGCAAACCCTGGGCCTTCTGCACACGATGTGTGCAGACCATGGAATTTATTGCACGAGCAGAATGATAGAAGGGCTGGGTGCACAAATCTCGTGGCAACACAAAATCCAGCGCCTGCAAGCCATAAGTCGGGTATCTTTGAAAACTCAGTCGATGCACAAAAGCATGGCACGAGCCATGTCGAGGATGCTGCACTGATCGGAGCACAGTCAGCTGGCACGCGTGTTGCCTCACATCTGCCTTGGCTGACTGCTTGCGCGGAAACTCGGTATGGTGGGCAGGGAGCTGGCACGCCTACCCTCCCCGAAAGCAGCCTGGTTCCAGCACACAACAGAGCTGTACAATCTCCCAAAGAGTATTTGCATTGTCAACACAATGCCAGGGTCATTTCAATTTCATCTTCAGTGACCAACACATTGCGCCAGAGGAGTGAGACACGCCAAAGGGCAGCCAGTTCATGCGATCAAGCACTACATACCAAGAGAAGTCTTGATCGAGATTCACCAAGTCAGACAACCTCAAAACCATCAAAGATTGGACGTAAGGCAAAGCATACAACCAAACAGCGGGCCCGTTTGGATGTGTTTGGTGGTCGGTTGTAGCATGTTGCATAGCAACACATATCACGGAGTGATGGTTGTCTGGCCTGTTGCAACCTCTGAGAGTACTTTATTCTAAATTCTTTATGACTAGAACCGTTACAGGAGTAACGAAGTGATAGAACACAGAGGCAGGCAAGCATGGCAATGCATCAAACACATTAATCATGGTTCAAAGAGCGGCGAAGGCACACCGGTCCCAGACCACTGCCATGCCAGTTCTCAAGGTGACTTTCACGAATATCATGGCATGGAGCGGCAACGATTGTTGCCCTTGATACTCCCTCTTTCTACTTGGGCTTGGTTTCAGTCATGTCAGGATCCTGAGACTTAAAAGAATGATCGTGAGCTATGCGCGACACCTGTTCATTTGGATTGGGCATGGCATTTCTCCCGTACTACTTGTCAATGTCGAAAGTCCGCAACTCCAAGCATGTGCTGGTCGTCTCTATGCAGAGCGAACGGGCAGCTGATATATTCTCTGCAAACAGGCTGTTTGTAGGATTTGCTCCGGGGACAGATCAGCATCATATTTGGGAATCTCAGTGATCAATCCGTCCATCGGCAACATCAATGCATCTCAGTGAATCTGTGCGGCTTGGCACCTTTACAGTCTTTGTCCAATGACACCCAACTGATCCCAGCATCAGCCTGTCCACGGTGTGGCATGCGAGAAGTCAACGGCCAAGCCATCACTGAATATCCACCGTTTTCAGTTCGTCCAAGCCCACTTAATCAGGGTTTATACATAATCACATCATACATGTGCAGGACAATTGTTTATGAGAACACCTCAATCTGAATCATGCTTGCCATCTATTGAACCTTTATGACACAGAATTCCCGCATGTATACTTTCATGGTACATTTGGCCTATATCTGATGTTTTCTGTGCATGCCCATGTGGCTCCTCCACACAACAGAAGCAATCAACATATTGTCCAGATGTCCCCGCAGTTTGAAATCAATAGTACCTTCAATATTGAAAATGAATACATCCGATCTTTCACAGTCAGACAGCCATGAGGCAATCAATGTTCTCGGCTATAATAGCACTGCTGACTTCTGTACCAGCATCACCAAGCGTAAAAAACTCTTCGTCTGACCCATTGAGCGCCCTCTCCATCCTCAGTTTCAAAAACTTCTGCTCCAACATTGCTTGTATGGGATCTGAATGTCCAAATGTTTCCAGATTATGCTGCAGTTCACGAGATGTAGCATCCAATTCATCGACTTCAGCAGCATAACGCCCTGCTGGCAAATGCACCCCAAACTTCGACAAAAACGACCTCACGTCCTCTGCAGGCAAGGTGAACACATTGCATCGGATAAAGGTGTTCATACAGACACAACCACATGCAGATATAATGAGATGACATGAATGCGGACCTTTTCCTGCTTTGTCACCCTTCGTGTGTAGAAACATCTGGAGGATGAGCTTTAAACCAATGAAGGCAGTGTCTTGACCAGTGTAAATGTGGTCATTCATGAATCGGACAGGTAGTGCACTTCGAAGCAGGTACGAAGCTCCTGCATGGTGGGAAATGTTATCCTATAATATGCACACTCAACATACTTATTATTTTCCACGGTCAATGCTTTGCATGTACTTGTTCTGCATCAGCATACCTGCACCCGATCCTATCTCACACAACTCCCAGCCAAACCCGAGAAACTTCTGTTTCGCCACTGATACCACAGGTTTGGTGATCCCTGTTTTGGATACTTGCAGTTTCTTGAGGAGTTTCGCTAATTGTGAATTTGGCACGGGCACTTCAGGTTTTGCAGTATTGCTCGCCAACAAATACCTCATTACCTCTCCGACGCATTCGTTCAAATCCTGAAGAAACCCATCTGGAATCAAAGACGGAATCCTGGCAGAAATTTCTTCGCCTCTGGTACAATGCATTGTTCGGAATCAGCGCGCCCAACGCATTCCGTGATATTGGCATTAGCTCCTCGGAGGGCTCCCCACAGCAAATCAAGGTGGAACATTTCAGAAATCTGAACGTACGTTGTCACTGAGCTTGCATGGAAGATTTTCCTGATATCTTTCTCTCTGCAGAAGTAGGCGTTGTCAGTCCACGAGGAAGGAGGGGGGATAATTGCGTTTTTCAAGGAGACTGTCAACAGTCAGAATGACCATTACCATCTCGTTTATTGCATCTGCGTCTTGCTGTGTCACATAGCCGCTCTTTGTCGCCTTTGTGCGCCCGTTTTGGCGTACGCGTGAGCTCCCACGAACGCTGTCACCGTTTGCGTCTGCGCGTATGCCCGACGCTGACCCACCTTCATCGACAGATAGCAGATATGTCAGTGTCAGCCACAATCCTTCAGGCGCTGCAAAGGCAACACGCTAGCAGGGTGTGCACCATTCGCACAGCAGTCAGGAGCGCACCGGCACGTGATCGTCGCCCAGCCACCATAAGTATCTATACAGAACAGTTCACAATGTGGCAGCTACAGGGGCTCATCCCCCGGTGCGCCTATGCAAATGTTCCGAGAGTTCGGCTAGCGGGAACTGTGTGTCGTGGCGTTTATCGGCTCGTACATCCGGTACTGCTGCCCCTGTTGTGAGAATTTACCTCAATGCATTGTTACAGAGGCTGCTCAGGGCGGTCTCGGCGCAGCGTGGGTCAAAAAATGTATTACTGGCAGAGGGACGGAGGCATGCATGCGAATCACTGCTGCAAGGCCGGCTCTGCACGGATCCGCGTGGTCCGTCCACGGACACATGTGAAACACGTCTTCATTTAACAATCGAAGCCCTGTCACAGGGGCTCGGAACTTGCGCGATAGCGCAGCGCTGGCGTGTGCAGGCTTTCCAACCATCTGTTTTGGGTAACAACGATAGAACGAGCTGTTGCGAAATTGTGCTCACGGTTTCAGGTGCGCATCTTTCGCGACAATTCCCAATGTTTGGCTGCAAACAAATTAAGCCACAGATGGCGGTGAATCTCACGTTGCGCTGACGGAGGAGCGGTCCACCTTTTCAAACTGCACATGCATCATCACGCAAACGGCAAGCACATAAGATTTGCTTGCGGCTAGAATTGGACCGTTGAAGAGAGAGTTGCGAATAAAGGTCGTGTTCGTGGTGCCAGAAGTTGAAGTCCGTCTGAATTGAGCGTACAAACCAATGCTGCTTTCAGCGTGTACAGTCGATGCATGAGGCGACCGACACATCTTGAATATAATATTTTCCCTCAAATTGTATCATTTTGTGTGGAGAAAGTAGTCCTTTGCAGTGAGGAGGCATGTCATCCCGGCATTTCAAGGAACCTGTGACCTTCGACGACAGGAAAAGGCTTCGTGAAAGCATCAAGGAAACAGAGCTTTCGGCAAGCCCCAAGAAAGGGAAGCATCAGGAATTGACAGACGCATTTTCTTTTCCAGCCTTTGCTGCTCCTCTGGCAGAGATTGCGCAGCAATGTTGTGCCAAAGGTATCACCGACCCACGGGCGTCTTACACGACCCCCATTGCTCCGATGTACCTATAATGACAGCTGTGATTGTGTAGAGTTCACGTTGCGAGCAGAAGCAAGCCTCCTGGACGAGTTCGAAAGCGGCGTACAAGCCACCCCGCCTGTTTCAAAACTTTGGCCGGGACCAGGATCAGCAGCTCAAGTTCAGGTTACACCTGAAGCTCAGGAAACTTTGTCTTTCGAAAACCAGTGCCATGAAGACGATCAAAGCATCACGCCAGCATTTGTGCTGGCTGAGAATGCAGTGACTGGGCCGGTGCAAACACTTAATGCTCGTGCAGTCCCCCTGTCCCCATTCGAATGGGGTGAAATTCCAGACCATCAGAGCGTAGGCGAAACTGCCACAACACCTGCAAGTGCAGTCTTCCGTAAATGCACAGAGGAAAGGAATGCTGCAAGTATATATGATTCCTTATCAACTCCAGGTGCTGCCTGGTTGGAGGAAGCTGCTGATGAAGCGTTTGCGGAGCTGAATTGCGCCCAAGACCAGGACAAACAGAATGCACAAGTGAAAGATGTATCCTTGCACAGCCAGGGCGCAAGCCAGAGCAGCTCGCTGGCAGACACAAAAGTGTTGCGATTGTCCAGTCGATTGCTGTCAAAAGATGCATCCGATACCTCCCATGGCTGCTTTGAATTTTCAAAAGCATTTACATTTTATGGCGTCCTAGGTGATACAAAGACAAGCAAAGTTTACTTTGCACAAGGAGCAGATGGTCTCTTTGCCATTAAGGTATGATCACCAGCCTAGTTACTGGATCCTGCATGAGACGCGGCCCATGGACGTTTAAAGCATACACAGGAAATGAAAAGGCCGTTCTCTTCAAAGGCAGATCGGGCTGACATGATGCGCGAACTTCGGGCAGTGAACTCATTGCCAAGCCACTCAAATGTTGTGAACTATGTTCGATTCTGGCAAGAAGCGAGAAAGTTGCACATCCAAATGGAGCTGTGTCACGGTGGCAGCCTTGATACACTACTCAAGCGCAGTGAGATTTGCCAAGATGAGAAGCTTCCAGAAGACCTCCTATGGCTTATCCTCAGGTGCTGTGCTGTTTATGATTTCTAGATTGTCAGTTGAGGAACTTGGACTGAGCATTTCCTGTGAGGGGCACTCATGACGTATATGTGTTGGTGCAGCGATGCTGCACATGGGCTTCGACATATCCATGCACATGGTGTCCTGCACATGGACATTAAACCAGAAAATATGTTCTTGGATGCCTCTGGAGTCTTCAAACTTGGCGACTTTGGCATCGCTATCAACCTTGCCAGTCAATCAGGCTGGGAGGAAGGTGATGGGCGCTATGTTGCCCCCGAACTTCTGCATCGTTGCCGCCCGACTACCGGAGCAGCTGATGTTTATAGCCTGGGGGCAACTATGCTTCACTGTTCGATAGGTGAGCAGGTCTATACATGCTCTACTACTTGCTATGGAATCAGCTTTTAAATTTTGAGTGGGTGTATTGCAAGATAATGCGTTCCGCATATGTTGGTTGCAGGCACTTCACTACCGCTGGAACGAACACCCCAACAAGTCCGCCGTCACCTAGCGGGCCATGGTTACACTGTTGAATTCCAGCACATTGTTGCAAGCATGTTGACAGAGGCACCTGAAGACCGACCGACTGCGGGCATGCTCTCCAATGTGCTGCAACGAAAGAGAGAGAAGCATGCATTTGAGGTATGCATGAGCGTAACATCACATCGAAGCCACACTATTGGGTCAGCAAACTGCTCATGTCTCATGTTTGTAGGCAATTCGTCAGAAGTTGGCCCAAATTGCTGCTGCTGTGCACACGCAAAGGGTGACAAACCAGCGCGCAATGCACTGCAGCCCGTCTTTCAGCCTGTCTCAGAGCATTGATAATGCAACGCCTGGATCGGTGGGGCCGTCCGCTCCTGTGAGACCGGAACGTGTTTGGTCACACCAACTGTCAACAAAGAGTAGGAAAGACGCTCGCCTGAACACCGGCGCAGGCCCTAGTCCGGGCAGCACAGCGCTTGTAGACCGTGCATCTGTTCCACCAGCTCCACCTGCACGCACGGCCGTATTTGCTACCCGAGGACCAGCCGCGCTGGTTAGCCGTGGGAGTCACCCAGCAAGGGTCGGCACTCCTCCGTCTGTGGTGCCAAAGCTTCACCAATACCATAAGAGACATCATCGGTCTCCATCTGTGGGCAGCTTTGATCGCTGTGGCGCTCTGTCTTACAGCTCCAATGGTCAGGCATCAGGCTCGCTGAATCTGGAGATGTATCCAGATTTCAGCGTTCCTGCTCAAGGTGATGCCAATGCAGCTGTCAGAAGCAGAACGGGTATGAGGACGGACGGCCACGCCTCACAGCAGCATGGGTGGAGTATGCGCCGGCCAGCTCTATTCCACGGTCAACCACGTGCTGGCAAACCTGATGCACGCAGGTTGCAAGCATCATCGCATTTACTCAAACCGCCATCATTACTCGTTCCTGATGGACGGGACACTGTGCAGCCATCACCAAGATCTGATGTGCTACACAGATACTTTTCAAGCCAAGCTCAGAATGATGATTGTGGCTTGAAGCTGCAAGCACCTCTGCCTAGTGCAAGCACGGCAGCATTGTCGCAGGTTGAGGTCACTGGACCGTGCGAGGCTAATACCACATGCACGACATCTGCAGCCCGCAAGTCACGAAACCGGCGCC
This sequence comes from Ulva mutabilis, assembly GCA_900538255.1. Lineage (NCBI taxonomy): Eukaryota > Viridiplantae > Chlorophyta > Ulvophyceae > Ulvales > Ulvaceae > Ulva > Ulva mutabilis. The sequence continues at coordinate 249,116 of UNSF01000041.1, read as the reverse complement.
CTTTTACTCCGCGCCCACCAGACTTGAATGATCTGAAGGAATGCCTTGCATCCCACCGTCCTGCTGAACGTCATATTGCGCCGCTGAGACCTGCATCGAAGACCAAAGGCCGAGCCATGGTGTGGAAAGGACTTCAGGAGGTCACATCGTCTTCGACATTGCAGGGGATTGTCATGCTAGGTCGCAATTTAACTGGGGCAACAGACAGGTCAGGGCCTGAGGCACTGAAGGTTGGGCATGGTCCTCCCAGACGGAGCAGGGGCGCCAAGATAGCAGGCGTTGCATCTGGTAATGTGACAAGAGACCAGGAGAATGATGGCACTGCAGCCAACTTTGGTCCCATCCATACCAGAATGTCTGGGCCTGTACGCGCGAGAGATGTCCTGCCGTCTGTGTCAAGGCCAATGCAGCCACATCAAAGCAAGTTGCGTGTGGTCAAGACCCTCCATATGAGCAGAGCACGTGAAAACTCCACCGATGTCTTGGCGTCTTCACGGCCGGAGCTGAAACAGCCACTTGCTGTTTGCCATGCGCAGGGTCTGGGTGCTTAGGTATGCGTGAGTATTCTTAATGATTCCGATTTATATCAATGCCAGCCAGCAGTTTTCCCATTCAGTTGCATACGTGAAGCCATGCCTGGGCATCTTCGTTTACAGCTTACGATTGGCATGCTAGTTGATAGCGGATCTGTCAGCCATGTTGGCGTTGCCGGAATCATGATCCGAGCACATTCCGTTAGACCTCTACAACATTGAACTCTAGCAGGGCAGCAAGACAGTCTTCCTGGCACTATATGCTTGATATTTGGGCACATGTAAGTCAATGAAGGACGATGTGTCTGCTGTCATGCTCACTTTCCTGCCGGTCGAAGGAATGACCGTTGTTTTGGATATAAGAGATTTGGCAAGGATTGCTTGGAGTCTCACTCGCTTCCTTTGAGACCAGCTCCCCCATGTCACAAATCCCGTTTGCTGAGATGCACTGCGTGACGGATCTCCACATGTATATTACCTCGTATGATAATAGAGGCATTGACCAACAGTAGAACAGCCCTGATGCAGGAGTTGGATCGCGGTCATCATGGTGACTGCTGGGTATGAGTACTGAACTACTCTCTCGCATTGGGCAATAGATAAGTAACGGAACCACGCTGTTCTATGCAAAAGTATGTTTCGTTGTTGTTGTTGTTGTCTATGACCCTTGTGACCAGACCAGCAATACAGCGACTGTCAACTCTTGTGGCAGAAGTCTTGTAGCACGTCTGACTTCTTGGTGCCTTGTCTGACGGCCACGAATCTCTCATACATGTTCACCCACCTTTGGCTAAAAAGCAAGAGAAAAAAAATCGGACATCACGCCACACCCGGATAGGCATCGGCCACAGCGCCCCTGCGAGCAGGGGCGGGCGAGGGAACAACATGTGAAACAGAGGCCTGGGCGGGAGCACAGGGCACAAACTCAGCCGGGCCAGCACACCAAGCCCGCAGTCGGGTCCACGAGGGCAGGCAAACAACGCCTACTGCCGCCGGCGCAGCCGAGCAGACGGCGGACACCCGCGCAGCCACATCAGCAACGAAAGCTGCCACCAAGCGCACTCACAAGGAGCGGACAGAGGCGCTAGTGCAGCGCGGCAGCGCAGCCGCCAGGTCCAACAGGAACGGGACAGCACACGCCGTCGCAGCAGCGTCATAAAGCGCGCCCACATAGAACGAACGGTGCACCACAGCGCGGGCAGTAACGTCCGCCTCCGTCGCCCGGAGGAGGTCAGTGCGCAAGAAGTCCGTGCCGTCGCTGACATGCGGGCAGACCAGGGGTAGGTGCTCAATGTGGCGCCACCTGTGCTCAATCGCGGCATCGCCCGGGAACACCCCATGGGCCTCATAAACATCTTGCTTACAAAGCAAGCACACATGCGGAGCATCGTGCGTACCGTAACACACAGCGTAGTCCCCAGGGAGGTGCGACGAGCGGAGTTCCATGAGGGGATAGACCGACGACAAGGGCGAGCGAGTGTAGGGCGCCACATCGGACAGCGGCAGGAATAGTCCCCTAGCCAATGGGTTCCGGGGTACGGACACCGGCCGAGCGCGTTTGCGCAGCCTACCTCGCATGGGGCCCGTTGAACGCTCAGTAACAGCTGGCACCCCCACGCCATGATTCAGACGGGTCCAGGTAGTCAATCCAGCGCGTATGTCATCATTGCTGAGGACGGCAACGGCAGTGGGGCTGGCGGCGGGTGCCGGTTGCATACCGGGACATCCGTGGGCATCGAGGCGGGGGAGATTATCGGCTGCAACGGCCGCTGCCGCCGTGGCCCGGCGCAGCCATGCGACGTGTTTGTGCAACGAGGCGTGCACAGCAGACTCCATGTAGTCAGGCGACGCATCAGCAGGGAGAGGATGTGTTAACGCAGGCGACGCAACGTCGTGGTGCCGCAGGTCCGGTTTTCAGGTCACGTGTGCCACTAACTAATTCAGCGGCTGGTCAGAGTGGAAACCCACGCGGTAGCCCTCTGCTACCATGTATGTTGCAAGAACTGGTAGACTGACACACTGCAATTAGGCTGCATTGATTATCTCATGGAGTTTGCTTCGAAGGCAATAAAATTTTGGGCCGAGCCAGGCCGACAAAGAAAGCATTTGTGGTGGAAACCAAACTACTGTTCAGAATGTGCCGCGATTACTTGATACATCCTATATATGATATAATGACCACATAGCGTGCTCAGAAGTACGTTGATATGCACGGAGGGTCACTTGATCGCGATCTGGGGATCTCTGGTCCGCGTATGGTCGGAACTCCACCCCCTGCGCGCATTTGCCTTCCTGAATGAGATTGCTGACTTTGCTGCGGCCTCAGAGTCCGTGTCCAGGCGAGTGGTCTTGCAGAATGCCATGTGCGAACTCTCCACCACCCTCTGCCGTGGTGTGTTACACAGTGTTGTTCTAAGGCCGGCCTCGCAAGGAGCACGTAGTTTGGCGGGACGCCGCGGCGTGTCGTGGATGTGGACATCGGTGTATCTCTATCCATGAGGCCTCTTGGTCCTTGTTGTAGTCCGTCTCGCATCAGAAAGGGTCGTACCAGAAATCACAACTCCCGCCCGAGAAGCGACACACGCTGACCAGAGCTCCGCTATACCAGTTTAACCAGTTTCATAACTCTCAGTTGTGCACATGTGGCATACCGTTTAAGCTATTAATCTGGAAGAATTTGTGGAATATTGAAAACCCAGTACCGATTTTCGTACTGCGAACGGGCCATGGTTGGTCTCCATCCGAACCGCGGACGATTAACGGAACAAAGAATCACACTTGGCAAGAGAATCCGCGATGTATCGCTATAGCAGCAGGCTGGCGTGCTCGTAAAGTCGCGGAAATGCTTGTCGTCCAGACCTGGCAATCCAGACCAGGAAACGCTCGACAATGCAGCCTGTCACCAGGTAGCAAGCCCGATCCCGCGCTGTCAATGGGATATAATGTATATAACTTGCTTTCCTACTCATTGAATGTGCAATGGAAAAGCTTATCGCTGATGTCGAAGCCCTGCTGTGTTTGCTCAGCGATCTGTGGTACTAGCTCTGCGATTCTGGTACTAGCTTGTGCTGCAGACCTGTAGTATGCGACCGTTTCTGCCGGCAAAAACATGTACTGCTTCATCTCTTCACTGATGATTTGAGCCGCCTGTGGGGACCGATGTTATGGACACGCGCTCTGGGATCGATGAACAGCTTGTTTGGTGCTGTGCCAAGTACTCCGAGGATGGCAAAATACTAACTCTAGAAGTCCAGCTCATGTCTGGGTTTGCGGTCACGGTGATGGCCTCATTGTGCAGGCTGTGCCAACCATTGGAACTGGAGGTGTGAGCACTGCCAACGAAGCCAAGGGGGGTTAAGGCTGGACGCAGCAAGAGTCGAGGTGCGGAAAAATAACTTTTAACACAGGAGATCGCAAAGTTATGGATCAGATATTGTCGTAGATTAGTATGCGTCGTCCCGGTATGTAGCCCCAACACCAAACCGCTGCACCTCTTCCAGTTCCTTCAGACACCATGCATGGTCTCCGTACACCCTGTGCATGGCTGGATCACGACAGCACAGGACTACGGTGACCATGCATGGAGCCATACATAGGACTACTGTGACCATGTATGGAGTGGATGCACGGTGCTGTTCCGGAGTGGCTATGGGAGCCATGCACCGATGGCTGACCATATGCACGAGCAATGCATGCAGATTGCGTGCCAGCAGACAATGATTCTGATCGTATCCGTATAAGTCGTTTAAAGAACGCTTATATAGGCTCTACTGATCATAGTGTAATCACTCAATCCTTGGCGAGATGCCATTGAATCGTCTCGGAATGGTGGTGTCCTGCAACATGACCACCGTATGTCGCACGAAACGCAGACCCCTGGGCCTCCTCGCGAGACCAACGCACAAGCATAATGCAGCTCCGCCGTAGCATTCTGCATTAGCTGTATTTCCCTACGGTCACCATGATCAGTAGAGCTTATATAAGCGTTCTCCATACGACTCATACGGATACGATCAGAAATATTGTCTGCTGGCACGCAATCTGCATGCATTGCTCGTGCACATGATCGGCCATCGGTGCATTGCTGCCCCATAGCCACTCCGGATCAGCACCGTGCATCCACTCCATACCAGTCGTTTTTAATCGCAATTGGGCGCTCCGATTCAGACAAGCCACTCCCGCCACTCCGCATGGATCGCAGTGCCATTACGCCGTGATATCCAGGACTCACATATATCTGTGTTGATGTTATCGAGTGCAGGGATGGGACCCTTCTGTTATTCCTGCTCCTCGGTCTGCTTGAACCCAGCTGCGCTGGCGTCATCTGCTTGTGAGAATCAAAAACGTTTTGGTGCCCGAATGTAAAAGGAAAGGACACATACATGTTGTAATTCAGTGGACCGCGGCCTAGGGGCCTGTGGGATCCTGTGCATGCCGTAGCCATGCGCAGGGGTTGGTGCTGTCACATACCTTGCTGTCTTAGGTATCTGTCCGTGACAGCGCCTGTACCTTCAGTGGAGGATAAATACACGTGAGACTTGGACAGACGAGAAGAGTGATTACACTACGATCTGTAGAGCCTATATAAGCGTTCTCTAGACGACTCATGCGGATACGATCAGAATCATTGTCTGCTGGCACGCAATCTGCATGCATTGCTCGTGCATATGGTCAGCCATCGGTGCATGGCTGCCCCATAGCCAGTCCGGATCAGCACCGTGCATCCACGCATACATGGTCACCGTAGTCCTGTGTATGCCACCATGCATGGTCACCGTAGTCCTGTGCATGGCTGGATCACGACAATGCAGTGCAGTGTCCTCATGGGCGTATTGTCGTTGGTGCTGTAGCATGCTGGAGGGCATGTCTACGTGAAGCGCGTCCGCGAGCGCCCGAGCGAGCGACACGTGTTCCGAGTTGCAGTCTGCGCTGCACGCGCACGCGCACATTTTGTTAGTGTTGCCGCATCTGGCTTTGGAACGTACTGCAATATCCAACTATACCCGAACATATCAAGAGTCTGTCTCCAGCCACTTTCAAAATGGAAATTGAAACTCTCAGCAGGGCAGATGGAAAAGGCAGGGCACGGAAGTTGTTAACTCAGTCGTGCATTGTCGCTTCTGCGGTCCTTGCCCTGATCGTCGTTGTCAGCTTCCTGCCTCATTCACGAAGACATTCCGTCAGCAAAGGCCGGAGCGATGCTAGCCCCGGGGAATGTGCGAAGCATGTTCTTCGTCATGTTCACGTTCTACATCGTCACGGTGCGCCAGCTGATTGAGCAACTTTTGTCGTGGAATATGCCACCCAAGAGATTGGCATCGCAGCCGGGGCCATATAAGCCGCACGCGTGCAGGTGAACGCACACCCATACGTTGGTTCAAGTTTGAAGGAGACTGGGGATGGAAGAAGGAGGACCTTGCTCCAGGCAAATTGACAAGCCGCGGAATGGAACATGGTTACCAGCTGGGCCAAAAACTGAGGCTCCAGTACGATCACAGCGTCAATCTCAGCCCCAAGCAGGTTAAAGTCTATTCTACAGACTATGACCGAACCGTTGATACAGTACAGTCCTTGTTGCTGGGCATGTACATGCGCTCCGGCACAGCCACGTACGTGCAAGACGTCTGTGCGTGTCGCGAGGAGCAAGGCACGCGATCAAGTCCAGCATGTATAGCACAATGTATCGGTATCAATTCTGACAGCCTTCCGACAATCCCTTCTGTTGTCACCGTAACCGATCCATCGACAGCCGCATATCAGGCTCTATACCAGGCGAAAGAGTGCAAGGGTTGGGACGCTTGGCTGGAGAGTGTCGAGGCCACCTCCGAATGGAGAGACGCTGTTGATTACAAGTTTACTGACGCTAAGATGACACTCGCCACTCTGGTAGGGTCGGACACAGTCCACCGGCTTGCGTGGCCAGATGGTACATGTCAAGGATGTGCAGATATCGATGATCCGGACTTCAACCTGCTTGGTCTGATGGAGCAGGTGTTTACGCACATTACTGTACCCAGTCACAAAACGCTACTCCAGCAGTGATTCACATACGTCTTTCACAGGAACCCTGATGCAGGTTTGGAGCAATTTGGAGTGTTACAATGCCGCAAATAAAAACTACTCTTCTGACATTTCTAATGACGAACTTCTTGAAATTCTGCAACCCACAGCGGATTTCTCATGGAAAACCCGATATAATTCCTCAAAGGGCAAGTTCACGGTGAGTGTTGACTGCAATGGCTTGCCAACTGTTGCTCCCTGCTGCTCCCTGCTCCCAGTGATCGTCGCCTCAGGCCATGGCCTTTGAGACAGCCTGCCAGCAGGAACATATGATTTATTTGTTTGGCTTGGCAACAATGCATTCAGTGCCAACCTTCCGACGCCACTGTGCAGGGGGGTATGCTTTTGGATCAGATGATTAAAAGGTTTGAGAGCATTTCAACGGCTCTTGAACAGTGCTATCAGGCTGGCAAGACGAAGGACTGCACTGGTAAGATCATACACTGGCTGCTGCCTGTCCAGCCGCAACGCATTCAAGCCTTGTGGTCGGATTGCATTATGAATAAGGACGTCAATATGCAGGAAGCGGTGCATCTATGACCATTTACAGCGCTCATGACACAACTGTGTACTCTATTCTGGCAGCTCTCGGTGCTGCTGAGAAGTTGCCGATCCCCCGGTTTGCCTCCCACCTACGTGCAGAGCTTTGGGAGATGGCGGAGTGCCCCCAGAAGAAGTCACAGTTCGAAGTTCGACTGTTTTATGATCCGAATGTCGATGGTGCCACTTTTTCCCACAAGATGATCGAGTCCCCAGCATGCCCTGACGGCACCTGCAGTCTGAACAGCTTCGTAAAGGCAACAAGATCGATGGTGATACCTGCTTCACAATGTCAAAAGAAAGACTCACAGTATGAACAGGTTTTGCTTGGTACGGAATGTTGCAAATAGTCGGAAGCCTGAGCTGTAGTAACCCTCCGTGCTGTCCTGATTCATTATGCCGCGGCGGTCTGTTGAGAGTCCACAGCGTTCAGAGGAGCACAGCTTGAGGCTTAGGACACTGCCGCTTCCCAGCACGCAATGTGGTAAAGTCCATGTGACAGCCTACACGTACCGTACTTCCCAGTCCAGATTTGCTTCTAGTACCAGTCATAGGTGATGTACCTTAAGATAGAGTCAGTCGCACGTGATGTGCATTCAATCAGCAACAAGTTGCAGAGCATCCCGCACTGCATGTGGTAAGAATTCTGCTGGTTTTGGAATGTAATTGTTGCCTTACACATTTGGTACGTGCAATGAAAACACAATTCCATGAGGTAGGTGCATGGCAGCGTACATATGTATACGCTATCATGCACCTACCTCATGGAATTGTGTATACAGGTGTGTCGTAGTAGCTCCAGACATTGTGTTTTGCACGTGTCACAAGCTGAGCAGAACATGCACGTACATCCTATCTCTTTCAATCTTGTGCAAGTCAACACATGTTCTTGCGGCAAGCTGACCCTGTGATGCAAGCGGATCGGCGGTGTACGTTCAAGTTGTCCAGACAGTCGTCTTCAGTTTTTCCCAGAGGTTAAGGGTGACTATCGACGTGCATAGCATGTCCGAATCGCAGCAATTTGCCCATGAAACTGTCCATAGCATAGCATGGACACTGGAATGGTGAAGGGTCTTGATGGTTGTCACATTTGCGGGATTCATTGTAATATGAAAGTCATCCTCGATGTGGACACCAATGTGCAACCTGCGATGCACAATGAGTCAATGACTGTTGTCAATGACTGTCCTGTACCCGTATTGCCCATTAAGCTTCGCCTTTGAATATTGGCGGTTTGCTGTACATACAAGACATGCTGTAAGAATTGGAAGAAGTTGCCAGTATGATGGTAGGTGGACTGCATCATTAACACAGCAATGTATCGCAGCTGCTCCAGACTGATACCTGACAAGTGTGATTATACATGTAGAATAGCGTTGGGAAGCCTAAGCAGAATCGGGCACCTAGACAGTCCTGCACGCTGAGTGCCAATTGCAGGGTATGGTCTTCGAGTGTCAACCCACAGAATTACAGAAATCAATGCTGCTAGCACAGGGACAAGCCCAGACCTACATCGACATCAAGACCCAGGGCAACACGAACTTGAAAAAATGTGCACGCGTGTCTATCACATGGGGAAAGGCCTGGAGATTTGGATGGGTTGCAGTGCTGTATCATTACATTCCATGAATGTGCTTGGACATGACATGGATTGCCACGCCAGTTTTTAGGTCAGGTGCATCTTAACGTACGAATATATCGAGTCATGAGCAATTCACCGCCAATATGAAATTCATATAAAACTACAGTCGAAGCAGGTTTTGGACGCAAGACCGATGATGGTGCAAGCGTAGCCTGAAAGGTGTTGGTCACAGGTACCACAGTGATCAAGATACGTCATATCGCGACACACGCTACCAGTCATGAGGGCATGCTATTGGGGATGATCGCCACCTTCTTTGAGCGAGCGCAGCTATGATCACACTGTGCTTAACCCGGATGCTGAGCCCTTTGCTTGCTTTGCTGCACTTTCCATCCATATGCTGCCCATCTCCCAGGCAGAGCCCTTGCACATTGTTGAACCGCCTGCCGACCATACAGACACCAGCAGCCCTCCTGGAGCTTCCCAGTACATTCTCGTGCTAGCAGCCTTGCCTGAACTTGTGAACGCCTCGAAGGCAGTTCCATCAACAAAGACAGACAATGAAATACTTTCGCCGTCCGCTTTGCCATTTTCACTAAACTGTGTGGACATGTGGCCATGCATGAGATCATCGGCCGTCTCTTCTAAGGCTGCCCTGCTGCTAGCCTGCACAAGCTTCTGGTGTTCCCCTTTGGCCCAGCCCCACTGACCAGCGTTCCAGTCAAGCCAGATCAGGAGGCTCAGATTCTGTGCAGGATGGCGAAACACCAGCCCTGACATTGCGGCTGTGTTCCTGCAGACATCAGCACTGGCAGTCTGCATCCATCATGAATGAGTGATCTGAGAATCGATCGGTCAATCTTACACAGAACAGAGCGGTGGAAATTTGCACCTGCAAACGGTGATCTCACAATTGCAGTATGCATGTGGCAGTTGCACCAGAGTACAGTTTCTCACAGCAGGCTCTTGCTGCTCACTCATCCAGATCAGGGATTTCCTCAGGGTGACCAGCTCTGGCAAAGGCTGCTGAAATAGTGTGGGATAGGAAGTTTGGATTGACTGTTGTCCACGTTCCTCTGTGTATGTAAGCATGCGTGGCAGAGCCAGGCACCCACACACTTGTGCAGCTGGCAAGTGTGTTGGTCGTGGATCTCGCAGCCACAGCCACAAGATAACCCGGCCTTTCCCATCTATGTGCACGTTTGCAGCATAAGGAGCGTCTCCAATATCAACTCTGCATGGCAGTATCAGTTGAGGCGCCCGTTGCAGTGGCTGTGTTGCATGTTGGCTCTTGCCTCGACTGCCCATGCATCAGAGCCACTCTCGAAAAGGTGCAGAATGTAGAAGGCCATTATGATGACTGCACAAAACGGAAAGCATCGCTGTGTGGCGGCTTCCCGAATATGCAATTGCTCAATATGTATCATCTGGTGCAAACACCCAGCGCCGATCACTTCGTTTCGAGCACCCAGGATTCTGTGGTGCAGATTGTGTATATCAGTTGAGCATCGTGAACATGCTCAGGCTCCAGTCACAGACTCGACTGCTACTGCATACCTTTCCCCCTGTGAGGCACTGGCCTCAGGAACGAATTTTGTCCCATCATATTGCCCCAGAAACGCCATCACCGGGTCAAATGACCACGACTTGTGCTGCTGAACTGCCTCATATGCTCCAACCAAGAGCAAGTGCACGCCACTTGAATTGCCACTGTCCAGTGGCCCGCCGAAGCTCACAACTGCGTCCCTTGGATTAGATGCATCCCTTTTTGAGGCATTCTCAAACATGCTTGGGTTTCCCACTGGTGGAACCTGCATCAGATTTGTCTGCCTTTGAATGCATGTGGGCACTCACCGAACGTGGATCAATTCAACAGTGATGGTGAGACAGTAAAGATAGCTGTACGCAGGTGTACATTGTGATGAAAACCGGGCTCGGGTCCGCCTCCAGTACACGCAGCGTAAAAGGATCAATCGATGGACCAGTCTTGGTTCATGCAGATCTTCCATTCCAACATGTGCAGGCATGCAACAGCAGCGACTTAATATGAGAACTGCGGCAGACACATACCTGAACTAGAGCAGGGCACTCCCAGACTCGGCCATGGTGCCAATCACCCTCCGCAACAATTCCATCATACAGCCATGGTCCCTTGACACTATGGGCAGAATATTGCAATACGCAGCCATTCTTTTGCCCACCGCGGCAATAGCCTGAGCCGATGATCATTCGATACTTTGAGCCTGACTGTTCTGTGGTCACAATAAAAGGGTCCCGCCACCCCTCAACACAACCAGGACCTGCACGCACAATTTGCTGTGTGAGTGTGGCCTCCGCATGGAATGGCTAGATCAGTATCAAATGTACAAGTCCCGCAGGCGCAACGCATTCAAGGTTTACAAGAGCCAAGCAAACAGGCTGCCAACACACAACTGCTTGTCACTTGTGCCAGCAGATACTGTGTGCCGTACCCACTGAATCCATGAACTCTGGAGGTGGCTCTGTGATGCACAGTTTGCCGGCACTCCATTCCACCATGTTATTGTCGGACGTGCAGCTTGACAGCATGACTGTCTCTATCATCGGCTCGGTGGCACTATATGGATGTGTAGCGGGGCCATCAAATGCCGCCCCTTTCAACCGCACACCTGCTCATTGCCCGCCGATATTCGAGGTAAAGTGGGAGGTGTCATGCCCTTTTACAGGGTGATTTGATTCACCAAACCTTGGAAGCACTGCCAGCCGAGTGATGTGAACATGCCATTCAACGCATGGTACTTCAAGCGCGGGCTAGTTCCGAAAGCACACCCGTGTATAAAGCATGCATCTGACCGCTGTCATCCGCCACAACACAACCACTCCAACACCCCGATGTATCTGCGGAACGTGCAGTGGGCCGCAATGCCACTGGCTGATGCTCCCACCGAACCCCATCATGGCTGACAGCATGACCCCAAACCAATCCCCAATCCCAGTGTGTCTTATCCTCTACGTGTTGATAGAATCTGGATCATGTCAAGTCCTGTCAGATGGCAAACAGTTTTGTAATTGTCATGAGAAGGACTTGTGTCTGACTCAGCTCCTTGAGCAGCACTGCATACGGAATCACACATGTGTGTGACGCCGTCGCGGTGCAACGGGCCGTTAGGATCGTTGATCCAGCCTGCTTCAGGAGCGACGTGATATCGTGGCTGCCCTAGACTTCCCATGGAGGCAACGGCCTGGCACTTTGTAACTTTTGTTGTTCGGCACACCCGAGCCGAGAATAAAGTTTTGACTGGACGGAGAGGACGCGGATACATACCCGCAAACAAACCAGGTACGAAAGCGCGTCAGCTACAGCACGTCGAGAAAGCAGGTGTCACTCAATGTATTTAGGTTGGTCCGCACGGTAGGCAACGCGGCACCAAAACCTGTTCTGCCGTCGCGCATCACGTGTGCAACGAGACGGATGCAACCGTATGCGCAAGGCGACTCTATGACAAAGCTCCAGGACGTCTTCTCTGGAGTTCTAACAGTCACGGCTTGGGTGTGCACGAAGCATTCACGTCCTGTACTCGCGACAACGGCTGCTCCGCACGAACTCGTGGTGCACCGGCACACACTCTCTTCCCCGCCTCCACCGCCGCACACATGTTCGCTGTGCAAAGAACCTTCGACGGTTTGTGCGTGCAGTGTACCTGGAAGGTATAGACGAACACTTGAGCGTGCAAAAAAAAATAGAGGGCCCGGTATATCTCCACACCTGAGGTAACAGATGATGCTGTTTCCCCATACTGTTCTGGTGGATCAGGTCAAGTGCGGCACAAACAATACAAGTATGTAGTACAGCCGACCCACCTGACCTGACACTGTGCTACGACTGCGCGACCTTGAACTGGCAGGTCCATTTCGGACACGCTTGGGTGCAGTGTAGCATTGAAGTGGGGGAAGTTCACAGTTAGGCCACTGTTGTGCCTGACTTATTGCATGACACTGGTATACAGCCATAATTCAGAATTGACACGCACACCAACCTGCCCGACCCATTGGGTGGGCGCAGTCCATGCGCATGGCATATCTGCCTAGAATATATCATACGATAGGATACAGACAGGTAACACATTTGTTACCCATCGCTACTTCTTGTTTGTGGCCGGCTTGGCACCACCCTTGCCCTCCTTCCCTTTCCGTGTCTTCCCATCTTGTGAAACATAAGGAAGAGAGTCGACAACTGGCTTTGGAGGCACAACATCCTCTTTCTTGTCGGATTCAGGCCACTTGCCTGCACTGGACCCTTTGGCTTCGGGCACAGGCTTGGTAGCGGCCGGTTGACTTTCCGCAGCAACAGTTGCAAAAGGCTTGCTCTGTGCAGGCTTTGTGGGATCGGTTTTCTTGTCAGCAGATGCACTAGTGGCTGGTTCGCTGCTGACTGCTGTGACAGGCTTGGCGTCCCTCGGTTTTCTGGTTCCAGATGTGCCGGTGCCAGTCTGAGTGTCAGCAGCTTTGGGAGCTAATGGCTGAACACTGCCACTGAAGCCGGTGGCTGCTGGATTGCTTTGTTCACCAATGCTGTCAGAAGCCGCTGAGGCAGCCGGTTTGCCATCTGCAGGCTTCAGTGCGGCAGGCTTGCCATCCTCAGCCGCGCTCACGAATGCCTTGCCACCTGACACATTCTTTTCTATCGCCTTACTGATTGCCTGCGGCGCTGGCACTGGAGGTGGCTTCGTCTCCTTGCTCTGCGCTACCATTCGCTCAAGAGCGGCTTGGGCTTCCTTCACTGCCTCGGCTGCAACACTCTCGCGAGCCTCAGACACAGGGCTGATTTTCTGTGGAACCTCCGCCGGCTTCTCGGGCGCAGGTGGCTGAGGCGTGCTGGAGCTGCGCGCTTGCGCAACGTCTGCAAACTCCGCTGCTTGTGCTTTGACATTGGAGAAGGAGTCCCTGATCGACTGGAAACTCTTGTTCACATCATCCACTGCAGCAGACGGTGACTCATATGACAGCAGCTTCAGAAGAATTGTGAGCTCAATGCCAAGCACGCCGATAAGGCGGAAGCTCTCATGTGGGTACAGGTACACAGCCACTGCGCTGGCGAGAGTGAGCACAGCGATTGCAGCGTTGCGAGGCTGACGCAGCTTCTCCGCCGTCTGCTCAGCCGCCTCTGACAGCTCCTCCCCTTTGTCCGCCAGCAGGTCCGCTGCACGCAGCGCACAATCTTGGGACTGGGGCTGCATGATGTGATCGCACGCCAGCACAATACTAGGCATGCAGGCCGCTGTGGGCAGTGCTGCTTCCAGGGGGAGGAGCGCCACAGGCCACCAGTACCTGGCCTGTTGCTTCGGCAGGACTTCGTTCCAAATGTACCAAATGTCAGCCACGGCGGATCAGGGGACTGCCATTGAACGAATCAGCATGAGGCATGCCATGCATACGAGGAATGCAAGCAGACACAGGCAGCAGCTGTCTGGGCAGCTCAGACAGATGGTTGAGGATGGCGCACCAGGTGTCACAGCGTATGACCCTGACTTGACTGCTAAGCCTCCGCTCTTCCATGCACTGAAACCACCGCCAAGCATGTACCTGCACCAATACCCAGTGTAGGACCAAGCGACACGCTGAACAGTTGGATAGTCACGAGCACCGTCAGACAGATGACCCTGCGAAGGGTATGCATGGTTGAAAAGATGGCCACGACTCACAGGGCTGGTGTTGTGCATAAGGTTTATAAATGAGTGGTAAATGCTTAGCTCAACCTCAGTACAGCACAGTTTGACACACCCTCGATAACCCTGTTGCGTGATTGCACGGGCAAGACCCTTCACACTGGTGCCACGTCCGTCCATGACAATGATTTTGGTAAACCGGTTCACTTCATTCAGAGACGTGACGAGGGCAGCATTCAGCTGAAGCTGCAGCCGCTGGCTGTTGTCAATGTCACCCTTCACTGCATCAGGTACCTGGAAGGACACGCGACATGATGCTTGATCACTGTAAATCAATGGCCATCGCCATGATTTGGAAACATTGTTTTGAATCTCTGGTGACGAACATGTCAAGCATGCATGCTGAAAAGTGTATGTGCCTCTTTGGTCAGTGGCTCCATACAATGCGACTCCAGGAGAGCGCACATCAACTAGTGGCAGATGGGTAGCTTTGCCGCGAGCTTGCCTTTTCAGGTCCAGCACGCCCTTCTCGTTCAGGTCTTCTTCAGGCCGAATGTCCACCACGAACACATTTTCTTCGCGATTGAGTGCCTCCAGTAGATCCACGGGAGTGTACACACCTTTGTACCCACCATACTGAACCTTCCAGTATGTGTATGCTGACGACCCAATTGCCAGCAGTGCCAGCAGCAAGTATACTCCAGGAGCATCGTCATACACAGCTTTTGCCGCCGCGATGTTGCCACCGATCTGCAGCACATAACTCGCTGTTACAGTGTGTGGTGATTCTACCTGCCTGAACCGAACGGCAATAACAGGTCTAAACACTTCAAATCAGTGTTCTGTGTAATACACTGTTGGGTGAATTTGTCTCATACAGACTGCAGATGGTCACACCTGATCAGCCTTTGGCTGCAGATTGGGCGGCAGAGACTTCGGCATAGTATTATACACTCCCTCTCCCATGTTTTGCATTAAGTTGGTGGCCTGGCCAGTGGCATTGTCAATGAAACTCCCTACCACATCTTCAGCACGGTCCATCATGCTGTCTGTGTACTCTAATGCACGTGCAACAGGTCCTGGACCAGCCTGCATGTATGTTGTGTATGCACGGTATCACATCGCGACCATGAATACACATGTAAGGCAGTCAGTGGCACACTACAGCATCCTGGATCCGCATGTCCACTATGATAGTGAGCAAAGAATTTACAAACAACAGCAACGCATACTACTTTGAACGCACCGGCTCCACAATTGAAGGCGTTGCTGAGCTCACCGCGCCCTCAGTATAGCTGGCAGAAGGGGCTGTCGGGGCCTCAGCTGCGGGCAACGCTGATTGTGTGATGCCTTGCACAGACTCTTGCACCTTTTGGACTTTGGATACAACCGTTTCAAGCCCGGATCCTTGAGTTGGAGGTGGTGGATCCGGGATAGATGGGGGAGACAGCGCTGGAGGTGCAGCCTTCTGTGTGGCCGTCTGGGCCATTTCATTGGTTGCCTCCTTGATGCTGTCCAGCATGTCCATCATCTTTGAACTAGACGATTCCGGAACTGCTGATGACTCCTCTGGGAGTTGTGCAGATGGTACGTCCGGTTGAAATTTCTGAAACATGTTGGATGCCTGCAACGGACAGACATCATCCAAGTTGCATGTTCCTCATGCTGTGCTTGGGCATGCCCAGTAGCATACAAATCTTCACGCGTTCTCATCCAACTTGGTGCAAGGGATTTACCTTGTTGAACATTGACTCCATTTTTTCAGCAACCGAAACTTCCGGTTCAGGAGCTTTTACATTGGGCAGGATGTCGCTCATGTCCAGCTTGTCTTGTCCAGCAGTGTCTGGGACAGATGTCTTGGAAATGTCAAATGGCAGGGAGATCTCATCCGGAGATGCATCAAGCATATGCTTTGCCTGCGTTGCGGTCGATGCTTCCGGAGCGGGCGGCTGAGGTGTTGCGGGCATGACGGGCTGAGCAATCTCTGGGATGTCCGTTGAAAGCCTTGCTGGTGCCGTCTCCACCCTTTCTTGAGCCGCTGACGTCATTGTGTCTCCAGCGTTCTCCGCGCTGATACCGGCGTGCGCTCGAATCGAGCGTGCCGGCAAAGCTCGCAGCATGCCCGGCCTCTGCAGTTCGGGGACGGATATTGGTGTCACTTACACAGCGCGCAGCGTTGTGGCGCTACATACAGTACATCAATGCCACTGCATTCAAATGAATGATGCAATTTGGCACTTCTCCATAAATCTTGCGCATTGCCGCGGACACAGCTTGGCTCGCCCGCGGAACCTCTGACGAAACTAGTTTCACGCAGGGTTGCACGACCTTGAGCCACAATTCGCAACCGCCGCATTCTCATATTTTGAGTTAAATTGTTGATATGGAAGCATCGATGCACAGGTATACTGGTGGTATCTAGCACATGAGGAACAACATTTGTTGGGTACAGTTGCAGGGGAAGTACCATGATGGCCGGGCTGCTCATCGTAAACGGCATCATTACAGCTAACTTAAGTTTACAGAGAAAGATTCAGCATAGATTGTGTAAAAGGAGGTTTGAGCACGTCACGTTGGGTTGTGGCACTCGTACAGCTTTGTGGGACCGCAAAAAAATACATGCAGCACTGTACCGCGTGCAGCTATTGAAAAGCAATATAGGCCTAGTTATTATATTACCATTGGTGTCATGGCTGCTCGTTACAGTGCACCACGACGATGCTCGCGGCCACATGCATATGTTCGCCAGAAGCCACCGCTGCACGTGCACGCGCATGGCCACATGACGTCCGTATACAAGGCTGCCGTCAAAGCGGCCAATGTCGTGCGCATCATGATGAACGACTGAACAGACTCGTGGTAGTGCTCTTAAGTACCGAGAATATATTTGATGCCATGTCCTGTCTCGAAACAGCTGCGACTGTATGGATCTTTCACTATCAATGTAGCGAGCTTTCGCCTGGTGGCTTCCGGCGAGCACATGCATGTTGAGACGGATCACAATTTGCTAGCTCTGAAGTTTTGCCAATAGAATTCTCTGCTCTTCCTCAGGGTTGCGTTACGGATCCATAGTTATCAGACATAAATTCTTGTTTGTAGGCGTGCCGTGCTGCCACAGTTTCACATTTGATCTCATCGACCACAATGGCGCACGATCCTGCCAGCTCTCCTGCTGGGGCTGGCCAGAAGCCGGTAGAAGTCCTTTTACAGCACTATCGCATGGGCAAAACTCTGGGTGTTGGGTCATTTGGCAAGGTTAAGGTCGCGGAGCATTTGCTAACAGGGCAAAAAGTTGCCATCAAAATATTGAATCGGAAGAAAATTCAGTCGATGGATATGGAGGAGAAAGGTGCTCAACCATGTTGTCGTTCTGGTAATTGTTTGGTAACATCATTCTCGCCGTTCAAGCTTCGTCACCAGCACGATCATCCCGTCGCGTTCATCTCGCCATCCGCGATCGACGTCCACAGCATCAAACCACGCAGCAACGTGGTGGAGAGTACACGCAGCAACGTCTGCCCTATTGCAGTGAAGCGGGAGATAAAAATCGCAAGTTTATTCCAGCACCCGCACATTATCCGCCTGTACGAAGTGATCAAGACACCTGTGGACATCTACGTAGTGATGGAGTATGTGAAGTCTGGCGAGCTGTTTGATCACATTGTGGAAAAGGGTCGTCTGCCTGAAGAGGAAGCACGGCATTTCTTTCAGCAAATCATATCCGGTCTGGAATGTTGTCATCGCAACATGGTTGTGCACCGAGACCTGAAACCTGAAAATTTACTGCTGGATGCAAGGCACCATGTCAAGCTTGCAGATTTTGGGTTATCTAACGTCATGCGTGATGGACATTTTTTGAAGACTTCATGTGGATCGCCTAACTATGCTGCGCCGGAAGTCATCTCCGGTGCGCTCCGTTGGCCACGACATTGTGTCAATACCAGTGTGCTGTGTTAGCGATAGGAAGTCGTGCAAGAAGCCCTTGAATAGCTCGATGGAAGCTGTGTTATGTAGGTAAATTGTACGCTGGCCCTGAAGTGGATGTTTGGTCCTGTGGCGTGATTCTGTATGCTCTTCTCTGTGGTTCATTGCCTTTTGATGATGAAAACATCCCCAATCTCTTCAAGAAAATCAAGCAGGGCACTTACAGCTTTCCCAACTATCTCACGCCTGGTGCCCGTGATCTGATCCGCCGGATGTTAATTGTGCAACCTCTTGAACGGATCACGATTCCGGAGATCCGGCAACATCCGTGGTTTTCTGTCAACCTCCCACGATATTTGGCGGTCATGCAGGTCTGTCCATTCCTAATTTGTCCCCATGAGTGCGGCCTGCAATGTTTCATAAAGCTTCCCAAGACCCCGACACGGTGTTGTCACACCTGCAGGCCGAGCCTGTCGCTGCAGTCCGAATTGATAAAGAAGCGCTTCAGCAGTGTGCGAACTGGGGTTTTGATCAGCATGCACTCGTCACGGCACTAAAGACACGTCAGAGCACACGAGCAACAGTGGCTTATCATCTGGTCGTGGACAATCGAAGTACTGATCATCATAATGATTACTTGCAAACGGAGCTGGGGGAGGCAAGTGCAGCCCGCTTACAGCATCCATCAGGGATAATGGGCTCTCTGGGAGGAGAAGGGCCAGGGTGCGCTTCTGTGAACCTGCTCACCAGATGGATGTGCACTGTGAGATACACCATGCTGTGCTCTTTGGTCCTTGTGTGGATTCCCTCCAAGCATCAACAACGCTGTCCTTGTCTGCAGGCAACAAACATCTCAGGCCCAGCGATTTGTTGCAGAGAGATCCTGGAGGTTAGGCGTCAGGACCAACAAGCGACCTCCGCACATCTGCCAGGATTTGCTAAACGCATTTCGCGAGCTTGGTGTTGCTTGGAAGCATTCCGGACCCTACAACTACAAGTGCCGTGTAAACATCTGTGCCTCGAGGCATAATGACAAAGTGATTGTGCGGATCACGCCTTTTTGCTGTATGATATTGCCTGTTTGCATTCATCCACCTACATGTAGTTCGCATTGGTCCACCTCACATGACAGCTGTGTGCAGGATGCAATGGAGGTAGACAATGGCAATAGCGAAACAAGTCCTCGAGTTGGCGGAAAGATTGTGAAATTCGAGGTACAGATATACCGCATGAAGACACATCAGTACGTCATTGATGTCCAGCGTCTCGAAGGACATTTGTACCTTTACTTGGATTTGACAAGTGATTTGTTGAGCATAATGAGAGCTGAGGCTGGCCATGGGCAGCAATTTCAGGGATCTTGAAGTCATTTTCACAAAGATGCCTGGTAGCAACATTTGTTACATGTGCACGAATTTTGAATGGATGCACTCCCCCTTTCCCCTACAGTAGAATCCTAATAAGTCTATTCACCTTGTCCAGGAGTGTCATGTGTTCCTGGTTACACAGGCAGTCTGTAGCTGAAGTGTAAAGGCTCACAGACAAGGTGACATGATAAGAGGTTACATCACGCATTCTCACCCACCTTGGTCATAGCCATCGATCAGCTGGTTACGGAGTCAACCGCTTTGGGTCTCTTGGGAACATGGCTGTTTGCCGGATATTGCCCAGTCCTAAATAAAGCATGACTACCCGTTCCATTCCCACGCCTGCACCACCATGTGGAGGCGCACCCAGCTTGAATGAGTCAATGTATGACCGGATTGTCTCTGGCCGAATGCCATGCATTTTAGCACGTTCTTCCAGCAGCTCTGGTGTGTGTATACGCTGCGCGCCTGAAATGATCTCCTGCGTAATCAGGGCCAACTTACCAGACAGAAATGATTAAGCACCACAATAGACAACAGCAGCCATAAAAGAAATACCCCCTGCAATACGATGCCCCTTATAAATTGTAAAATTAGTAGTGGTCTGCACCTCGCCACGCATGAAGACATCAAATGAGTTTGTGAGCTTCTCATCCTTGGGCGACACCATCGTGTAGAAGGGGCGGACAAACTTCGGCGACTCTCCGACAGGGAACTCTGTGACAGTGTAGAAGTCAGTTCCATGTTTTGCTTTGATGATCTTTCCAAGCAGCTTTTCTTGAGTAGTGTTTATATCCTCATATACCGAATGATCTGGAAAGCCATTCTCTTGCAACATCTGCAGGAGTGGAAAAGAAGATCACAACTCAACAACACACAGCCGGCACCATGCGAGCTGATTGTATGCAATGCCTATACCAATACCTGGACAATTTGGGCGAACGTAAATCGCATAGGATTCATAACAAAAGGCTCAAATGGAAACTGTTGCTGCACTGCCTGCAACTCAATCTTGCATTGATCCTCAATCCCCTTGAAGATGTCCGCAAACAATGCCTCAATAACGTCAATGACCTGGATCACCATTCACCAGCTCAAGACTGCGGGTGAATCTGGCACATGCTGAGACGCTTTCAAGCAGGAAGCGAGGCAACTGAACTGTTGAAATATATTACATGGATTTCCCCAACACTCGGTGTGCATGAGAGC
Source organism: Ulva mutabilis (assembly GCA_900538255.1). Lineage (NCBI taxonomy): Eukaryota > Viridiplantae > Chlorophyta > Ulvophyceae > Ulvales > Ulvaceae > Ulva > Ulva mutabilis. The sequence goes on along the minus strand of UNSF01000041.1, from coordinate 228,256 downwards.
TAGTGGTTGTCCAACCAGGTCAGGAAAGAGAAGACAATGCAAACCTCAAAGTAGTGCTCCTTGATCTCCATCTCGACGTCCATTCCTGTAAACTCGCACATGTGCCTGTGTGTGAACGAATTTTCCGCTCGGAACACGGGCCCTATTTCAAATACGCGTTCAAAATCCGCACATATCGCCATCTGTTTGTAGAGCTGCGGTGACATGGCCAAACATGCAGGCGAACCAAAGTAGTCAAGCGTGAACGCTTCCGCGCCGCCTTCTGATGCTCCACCCAGAAGCTTTGGAGTGTGAATCTCCTGTAGATGTGACACACTTGTCTGTACCATAGCAGGCGATGAAGGAAATGGCATGTACCGGATGACCAGCAATCATCGCAAATGACATGATGCAATTGGATGCAGACACAAAAAAGGATGCATCCTTGCAATATCTCGCATGACATCTGTTTGAGAGTTGTGGCAAAATCTGAAAATGAGCACCTGAAATCCTTGGCTGCTCAGGCTGTTTCGGAAACTCTGGCACACAGCCGATTGGATCCGAAAAATAGCCTGGCTTGCTGGTGTACGAAGGTCCATGTGGCGCATATTCAGCCGCAGGTCCTGCTCCACGGTTCCTAACACCTCTCCACGCTGTGCAGCCTCTGAAATCGCCGCTGGTGCCCTGGCCGCATCCGCCATCTCAAATGGCAACGGGGACGACCTGCATTCCGGCAGCATGCAACAAGTGCCGAATTGCACCTTCGTGCAGGAAGGTGCAGCAGCCTGATGGGGAGGAGCACCTGGAGATGACATGGATGTCTGAAACCTTGAGTTCCACGTGCTGTTGTGTACAGCCATCGACTGGGCTGGCAGGCTGAACAGCGACTCCAACCACATCCAATATGGATTCTTTGGGAATTTGCTGAGCGTACTTGACCATAAGCTTGCTGACAGTGCCTCCGTCTGCTTCGTCGGCAAAGATGGTGCACTGTACCGTTGCCATGCGCTGACGGAGAACCACGAAACATGATTTACCTTGCCCGCGAGTTGCGTGCAGTCGCCCTCGCACACGCACCTGCGGGCACGCTGAACGTTGCTCATGAAGTCAACACAATGCAAATATACACTTCAGCCAGCAAAGGCCATGATTAGCATTTTCAGTGTTCAGTTCTCACGAAAGGAGTAATGGCGGTGGCTTCAACGAGGACAAGTGCAATCTGAAGTGCTCGTTGAAACGTGTGTGATCATAGAGCTGAAGGTTAAGGGTCAAATTGGCTGATGCGGGTGTCACGAGCCAGTTGATCACAACTGAACATGAGACCATGTCTCGGCGGTAAGCCGGGCAATCTTTAGAAAGAGCTGTAGAAAATATAAAACAACACACGAAAGTATTGAACCGCCAACTTGCTGACGTGCAGGTATGCGCCCATTTATCATCAGTGGCTTGAGCGTGCTCGACCTGCGACGACACAACAATGTGCAGCACGACACAACAGTGTGACTTGAACAGTGAAGTGATTTGGATAGATATATCACGTCTTGCTGTCATGTGCAGGCATGCCCGACAGCTCTTGAAGCCTTGTTCCTGAGTCTCATGGCAGCCTAAGGTGATATTGACGAACTAGCAGTCGATGTTGACCACAGCACAGAGCAAGGATTGTCTGAGCTTGCGCAGTTCTGTGCTTGCAGTTTCGGCACGTACGCAAGCGCATTGGATCGACACATGTGTGTATTGTCATCAGTTGGACATGCTTTCCCTGACGTCCGGCTCCGCACCTCCTTCCCGGTAGTGCCGGTATCCAGGTCAGCGACCTGTGTCCACGTCGTTTCCGAGCGGGAATCACTCTGTATCAGTGCGGCATCCCCGTAGTGAGAACCATGCGGATCAGATGGGTCTGGTGCTGTCAAAATGGCCGCCTTCTGTCCACGTTGGGCTGCCCTCGCCGCCTTCTCCGCCTCCTTTCTAGCCTTTTCTTCAGCTTTGACTTTCTTCTCCGCTTCTTTTCTAGCTTTTTTTTCTTCTGCAGTCTCTTTGGGACGCTCAGTTGCTGCTGCGGCGGGGTCTGGCCCACTCATCTGTAGAAACCGAACTTCAAGCAGCAGACCGACTGGTATATCAGGAATGCGTGTTGATCCAGACAGATCACTGGCTTTTGTTTACGTTCAGCACCATTCGACGGGATGACGATTGTGTATACGGCAGTATACGCAGCTGCGCGCAGGCCTATATCGTGGCGACCTGCATCGTGGAAAGACGCCGCGCGCGAGAGGATACGCCGTATTACGCGGCGCTGCAGCGACATGTCGCGACAGATCCGCGAACCAAAGCCCGCGAAGGACGAAAAACACTGCTTAGGACCACTATCAGTATGCTAAATGTGCGACAGGCTCCGCCCAACGCGAAGTTACCATGTTGTGTCACGTATTGCTGTAGTGGGATCTGGCTGATTCTCGCCCACGGGAGGTGATTGCGGGATCCTGCTTGGCCAAAGCACACCCATTATTTTGAAGAATCACCTTGGATAACAGTCTGGGAGCCCATGGAGTCTGAGGTATCTGGCAGATTAGCACAGCAGAGTGGAGATAGTGTGCATACAAGCGGCAGGTTCATCGACTATTGGCATGTACAGATATCTGCCAATGGTTTTCATAGGCTGCCGGGTATAACACGATCGTACAATACCGCATACTGGCACTCTGGCACAAAACTGGACATGCCCCAATCATTGTTTAGGTTCAGTGGTATGAGCGGTCCATGATATGTGCTCTTACATCGAGGGGCTCCGAGCCAGCGCAGCAAGCGAATGTACTAGATTCTAGCCTCACGTGCTACCCAGCAGATGCGTGTGACGATACAAAGCTGTACGCGGCACCACAAGCCTCTGTAGCATAGATTGGTAATGTGTGAAGCGTTAGAGTGCGCCATGCCCGTGGTCCATGCATAGGTTAGGGATGGCTTGGTCAGTCATCCTCACACCATGCGCACGGTAGCATAGCGGAGGTTGTGGTAAGTGGTCACCAACACTGGCCTACGAGATAACTTGGTTGCATGACCAGGTCTCGTAAGCCAAGGGCCTCTAACGGGCGTGTTGGCGTGTGTGGGGATTGGCAACAGTGCACATGTGCCAAAGGCAGGAGTCACACACAGGTCGAACACTATATAACCTTATGGTGTGTCGGCTGGACCTTAGAGGGTTTAAGTACAGCTTTAAACTTACACAAGGTGCTACATCAGTGGCACCGTCACAATGCGAGCGGGCAAGGCGATGACCTGGCACGAACTGCGCACCCGTGAGCAGTGCTACCCTGGACATGGTCCATGATATGTGTGTATGGATACAGCACTGCCACATCTTGTGGAGCAGCGAGCACTGATTCTGCCATTTCCGGCTCATGCTCGAGACTGCTGTCAACTGACCGCGCAACCGTCTATTTGGAACCCTTTCGTGCGACTGCATTGACTGTGTAGCGACTGTCTCCAATGTGTAGAGTTTGCCTTATAGGCTTGAAGGTTTCCTTTCCGCGTTCCTTGAAGTCTACAGATCGAGCTCCTGTCGCTCATATTCTAACTCGACAGCATCTCGTCCGTCTCTCTCAAATCAGCAAAAAATCCTATGCAATGTTATCTGCTTGTCTTGTGTCTGCCAATTCGGCTCGTATGGCAATCAACATCCACTACGAGCCAGCTACAAGTAGCTGATAGCTGCACCAAGCGTATGTACGTGTCACAGAAGGTAGGAAGCCGAAAGACTAGTCGATGTAAATGGCAACGGCTCTTACTATCTAACCACTTAATGATGGTGCTTCGCTGCACAGCTTGCAGCTGTGACCATGTGGTATTGATTTGCTGTGTGTTGCTGCCTGCTTCAGCTTTGCGAGCGTCTACCACAGAAAATGGAGGTTGTCGCTCAGTCATCATGCATTTGTCATGTTGCTTCTTTCCGTCGTTTCATTGCCGTGTTGTTATGTTTTGGGCTCTGGCACACCCCTCGTTCATGCCCGCACGGCACCGACTTCAAACACACTCGGCATGCGAGTCGCAGCCGAAAACCTTCCGCCCCGCGTTTGAAAAGCTCACTCTTGATGGGGTCGTCGACCCAGCAAAGCGCGGGATACCGTAGGGCGGGAGCTAGCCGGGAGTTGGCGGAACCCCATTTTTCGGGGGTCGGGTACAATGTATACGTTGCGCGCGATCGCGCGGAGTCTCCCGAGGCCTTGCCGCCGTGTTTGCACTCGATGGTATGCTGTAGCATGAGCAAGAACACACAGATCAACCGTCACTGAGACGATCGCAATCGCGGGTACTCGGCGCTTGACACATCAGCACATGACTGTCAGTGAGTCTGTTCTAGCGCTTGTGCAAGCTCATGTTCTGCGATTTGTCACGGCAGCATGTTGAGGTGCAGCGGATCGTCTGTAAACATGGAGTTCATACACGCCTGACTTGCCCTTTACATTGTTTATCATGGACACACGAAACGACGAAGTTCCAAGGGACGGCTCTTGTCAGGCGGGCGTTCTTGGCAGTTCTGGTGGTCAGAATTCGTCATCTGTACAACATGGAGGCGAATCATCCGACGTCAACATTCTTGAGGCCGCCCAGAGCTTGCCCAACGCGCTTTTGTCATCAGAAGCCGTTGCGGGCCACAGGCAGGCGCACAGAAAGAAGCTCCGAGCGACTGCTGCCGCAATCACTGCTGTCCGGTCAGCAGCACCGGGACAAAGGGAACGGGTTGTAACAGACGCTGTGCACGTTGCGTCTGCCGATGTGGACACTCCCCAGATGGAACAGAGCAGGTGCGCTCGGACTGAGCGATGCGAGTTGGAGGGCCAACTCTGGACGTTACACCAGTATGAGTCCGTGACTTTTGCGTTCATCGTGTGTGTCAAGCATGTATGGCATTTGTCTGTGGCATGTCTGGATGGTTCGTCTCACTGCCACATCATTGAGTACACTGTGGTGCCCTTCTTAGCTCGCGCATCGCCGCTTTGAGCATGATGTAGCACCGAAAATGATCTCGGCATCGAATATTACTATACTGGCAAACTGATTGACACGTCCTGTGCAGTGTTGCTGTGCCCGACACTTCACTTGGTGTCGCATCTGCGGAGGGCGGACTGTATAAACCGCCAGACTGGGGGCAACAACTGCCAGACCAAGAGTTTCCGATATCACTGGATGTCCTCAAGAGCGGTGCAGTGTTGTCCACTATCCCCATACTATCAGAGAAGCCGTTTGTGATCTTTGGACGCAACCCTGATGCTGATGTGCGTGTGGACCACGCTTCCACGTCTCGCCTACATGCAGTCCTCCAGTATGGCAGCAGAGCTGTCTTGCTGGCGGATCTGGGCTCAACGCATGGATCATATCTAAACAAAAAGCGCTTGAAGCCTTTTCTCTTCCATCGCGTGGAAGTAGGTGCTCAGATTAGACTGGGCCAAAGCACCCGGTCCTACGTTGTTAATGCTCCACAGGTAACTCCAATGTGTGCTCAAATCAGTGTGACTTTCCTTTTGGCTCTAGTGGTAGGTCACACTGAGGCCGTGCAGGACTGGCAGCTGCCCGAGGGGCCAAACATGTATCAGCGCAGGCAAGCTCGACAAGAGCAGCATATTCTGGAGCGAATCATCGCTGCTGCAGAGCGCGATAGAGCCATTGCTGAGAAAACGATGCAGGCAGCGCTGAAAGGGCGGTCCAACTGGGATGCGCAGGTTGCTGATGTGGGAGGCAATGATGGGGCAATTGATTGGCGCGCCAAAATGGAGAGCTGCACCTTGAGTGAGAAGCAGATGAAAATTGCAGAATGCATCAGAAGCAAAGAGTACAAAGTACAGGTGCAAATGCTGCTATTTTCTTTGTAGATGACATTCTCTGGTTGCTGGATGACTCAACAGCGTGCCAGACAACTATCTTCCTGTGAATTATGCGTGAGCTCTGCTGCATATATCAGAAATTGCTAACCTTTGCAATTCCTCGCTCGGAGGAATGTGCAGCCCTGATGTGGAGCACAATTCTCTGTCAGTGACATTTCGTGCCAATCACAAGGCCATTTGCAAGTGACTCACCTGGTGCAGAGATTGTAACCTTTGGCATGGACAGGGCTGACTCTTGACTTGATCCGGTTACAATATCGTTTTGAAAGCCTTTCTAGAAGCGCGTTTTCATTACTTCTCTGGTCGTTATCAGTGGGGGCTTAGCACTGATGCCATTCACCATTGTCAACTTGTAGAGAACTCAAGATGCAGTGAAGAAATTGCGGAGGCGTGAAGGTCCTGATCAGGACCTGACGCCCGGACAGGCTGCAGCACTATTTGAAAATGAGAAAGCAATAGATCGGTTGCAGCAAGAGCTCGATGATTTAGAGGAATCTATGCAAGAAAGTCTGCGCGACTCGACTCGTGGTCGCCAGGCACAAGATAAATCCCAGAAGAACAAGAAGCAAGCAAGACGTCGTGCAGACAGAGATTCTGATGGAGATGACACATTTTTTGACAGAACAGGATCGAAAAAGGTCAAAGTTCATCGGCAGGCACTGTTGACTGCGCGAAGCCTTGTCACAAAACTGAAGGAGCTGCAGGATGAAGAGCGGGGCTTGGATGAGCAACTGCAGGTGCCTTCATGTTTATCATGGCGATGCATTGATCTTGTGTACCCGACTCGAGAATCGATGGCGTTGCTCTGCAGGCTGCAAAGTCCCGGGTTGCAAACATATGCATTGCTCCAGTCGCAGATGAACTCGACTCAATGATGAGCTCTGTTGCAGCACAGGGGGCAGCTGAAGATGTGCGCAAATTGGAACACCTTCTGTGCCTGACTAGACAGCAGCTTTCACAGCAACAAGAGCTCCTGGACATCGCAGATCCTCATCAAGAACATCGCTCAACACTTTGAACGGCGTGACAGGTGTGCCTGACGAAAACTGTCCTGTTGCTGCCTCCATTTTCCTCTGCTGTCTGATGCATTGGTAAACGGCTGGCGACTGAGTACAGCATTGGAATCTTGCCCATCTCGTGCTGATGTTCTTGCTGGCTTCCAGCTGTGCACGGTATGTCGACGTCTTGGTGATGGCAGTACACACGTCCCGGTCGGCAAGTACTGTCAACATGTGCACCCGCGATCTGGCATGCGTGCGACATACAATGGCTTGTGGCATGTATGTGTCTGTCTGAGGCAGTGTATACGCTGAGGCTGGGTGTTGGCGTTTTGAACAGCGATCGAACAGTTGACCATGCGTCATGCAATGTACCTGGCACCCGCCTTCAACCTGTACTGGTGCATCAAGGCTATGGGCCGCTCACTGTGAAGTCCCATGCCCTGTTGCTTGGGCCGAAGCTGTTTTGTTGACCATCGTGCATTAACGGATCTACGCTTTGCGGAGAAGACAGTACATGCTCACTAGCACTGCCAACTGGCATCGACTGTGCCAATGCCACTGGACGCAAGCAAGGTCATGTTTGAGCTTGTAATGCGTTGATGGCATCTCATGGCGAAACGGCTTCACGCTGCGGGCGTGTCTGACCCACGGCCATTTGGTACACGTGGGTACCAAATGGCCGTGGGTCTGTCCACACACAACGTAGGTCAGAGATACATTACAGATGTATGCTCCACAAACAAGGTGGTAGAACACGGAGGCACGATTCATGGCAACGCACCAAAAAACATTCAACATGGCCGAGCGCCGTACACAGACAGAAACACAGCAGCTTCTGTATCGCGCTAAAGTTCCATCGAAACATTCTCACACGCTATTCTCCAGTGCTGCACACAGCACGGCTTACAACACACTCAGAACTGTTCCACCGGCACGTCCAGGCCTGGCATGAAGTGCTTGCCGGTCACACGTGCAATGGCCGACAGCGACTGAGCATACATGTTGGCATTCCCCCTCTGCAACGCACAAAACAACTTCTTGTACGTGTTCATGACAAACACCGACATGGAGATCCGCCCCGACATGGCAGCGGTGTCCCCAAGCCTTTCCACATACTCAATCGCTTTCTGGCCCAGCCGCCCGTACGACTCTACAGCAAAAGGAAAGAACTCATACTGCGGAGCCTTCACAAATGCCAGCCAATCACGATCCTTGCCCTGCTCAGCAAGCTTGGCCGTATGGCCAGAGTGTAAGCCGCCTTGGGATACACATGCTTCACACCCGTGTGTTCGATGGTCACTTCAACCATAACATGCTCGCCCTTCACATGGATGGCCAGCATGTCTGCCCTGTGCATGCCCTCAGCGCCACCCGTCGCTCGCGCCCCCCGGAGGTGGCGGTACGGCGGCTCAGAGCTGCTGCTCAAGCCGGCCGCTGAAACATAATAGCGCAGTACATCACGCAACTTATCGTGGCGCATCACACAACGTAGGTAGCAGTGTGCGGCTGTGATCGACATCGCACAGCATCGGCATATCTCGACATACCGCGACACCAAATAAAGTCTCGTTACATAGTTCCGCTGCAGGTCACGGCGGGGAGACGAACGGATGCCAATCGGACAGGATGATGCAGCGCCACTCATGTTGGGGTGGATTTGTATCATACTAGTTTTCAATTCTCGATTGAATGCCATGATGAATTGCATGCCGTGAGCTACTGCTCAAGTCCATCGGCTCCCGGTCGCGTCTGCGGGCTGCCTTCGGCGACAAACGGGCTACGCGAATGCCACGGGACGCTGGCATTCCATGCGTGCACATCAGCAATTACCGTGAAACCGATGTTCGCGTATGAGAGTTAGGAAGTGACCAACATGATCAACGTTTCGCGACATGGCCTGAGCGGTCGGGTAGCAACATCTGGGCATAGTCTGCGTGCTCCCAGGCAGAGCAAGCGAGACATCGCGTGCTCTACCTGCAGCTCTCTCCAGAATCAAGAAAGGTGTGCAACGTACATTGTGACTGTGGCGTACCTAGCCTGATGTATGCTTTGCGGTAGTTTCGGAGGCAAGGTGAAGCCACTTCGCGACATCTGCATCTTTCACTGTCGATGCCCTTCTGCATGCGTCACTTTCAGTGTTGGGCAGCAAATCTGGATTCTCGGAATTTTAAGCCGACTTCAACGACTATATGTACGGGTATGCTGATCTCCAGGGTAAACACCATCTCTTGCAGGTGCTACACTGATCAAACTATCAAAAGGATACAAGATCTACCCGCAATCGCCAATGGCCATGTTACTGTCCCTATTCTCGCGCCAGTCCAAGACGATCTGCCATTTGCGATGTCTCTTGAGATTTGCATCGATAAGACTTGCTGCCAGCCCAGCAAGGCTGGTCTTGAGCACCCCATGTGCGAGCTACTGTATTTTCTTGAAGGGTCGGGCCTGGTGACAGTCATTCATGGGCGAGAGGAATCTGTGCTGGAGGTTTGTGCCGGCGACTCGGTGCTGGCAGCTGCTGAAACAGTGTGCGTGGAAAAGCAGAAGCTACAGAGCGCCGAAGTCCCTGAAGACTTTCCCGTAACCTTCCTCCGCGTTATTCTGCCGCTGGAGTATGTGGTGGGAAATGCACATAATCCTCAGATTGCAGAGGAATGTCGCAAGGCAGCAACACAGGTAGCGTCGCTCTTCGCATTTCATGATTTCACATGTAGGCCTGATAGTCACCAATATTATGCACCGTATGTCTGCAATGCTTTTTGCAAACTATCTCCATGTGTATGGTTGTCGCAACGCTCATGGCCGCCTGAAAGCCCTTTTCCAAAGTCTTCCATCTGGGATAGGCTTGCATCTGCAAAACGGACGTTTGGAGCAAGTATCTGAAGCGGTATTTGATGTTGTAGGCGACGCGGCACTGGGCTGGGGTTCCCACGAAGTGTGCTATTGTCTCCAATGTTTTTGATAGGCTGTTCGCCGTTGATGGGTTGCAACTCAGAGGTGCTTATTTGTTTCAGAAGCTGGATGGACCAGCTGTCAATGCTTCCACAGGCTCCAAGGGTGTTCCATCTTGTCCATTTCCTGACTTGTCCTCATCTGATGGCATACATAGGGCGGTTCCACCTCTGCCGCAGAACTTTCAGAAGGTGTCGCTGCTAGATGCTCCCGCTTTCCAGCTACCAAATCAACAGAATCGTCTAGCTCTGGTGCTAGATCCTGTCGCTGATGATGTCCCCTTCACGTTTGGGGTAGAGATATTTCCTCCAGGATTTCAAACGCCTCCGCATGTTCATGACTCGTCTTATGAAATGTTCTTTATTGTGTCTGGTTTCGGCGCAACAGCATTTTGCAATGGTCATAGGACTAGCATTGAACCAGGTGATGTTGTGGTGTTCCGACCTGGGTGTGTTCATGGAATTGATACAGGTGCTGAGAAGGTTTACTGCCTGGAATTGCTGTTGCCCAATCAAGACTTTGCAGAGATGGTTCGTCTGGGGCAGGAGATGACCCTTGACCAGGACGACTCATGCATTCTTGCTGCAATTGGCTGTGGGCCTCGAATTAATGCTGCACTACACTGACCTAGGTCTATCCATCGCCCTTTGTGCCCTGAGAGAACCCCTGATCATGACGCCTCGAACTCGCAAATGAGTATGTAATGTCAGGGTGGCAATCAAATGAAAACTCAAGTGAGAGTGGAGATCGGTAATCTGCTCAGAGAGCATGCCTCGACATGGACGGCAGCCATTGCGGTTGCTGGCACATGCTGGGGCTTGGCAGCGTGCTCGCTTGCAAGCTGCAATGCCCCGGCAGTATTGAATGGCATGAGTCATTAGGACACAGTACATTCTGAGCAGTGCAGGGTTTGTGCAGCATCCTGAAAATTCAGTTGTGTGACATTCTTCTTCGCAGTTCCTCAACCGGTGGGAGTGTATCACACAATCCTGTCCATGGTCAACCGTATCAGATGTGAAGAGATCTCATTTGGCCAAGGTAGCAACTTAATCGTGATCCGTGGCGCTTGCTGCACAACTGCAACCGTGCAGATGTTGGCAAGGCCGTGATGCACTGATTGGGTTGCGAATAACTACAAGGATGTCAAGCAAGCTCCTGCCTCATTGATGAATAGCTGCCCATCTCAAGTCGAGCATCGTGATCAGTTGCCTACCTGACTAAACTCATTCGGTGTCCATGCACAATTGCAGGAGGGCACGCACCCATCAACATGTTGCGTATGTGACGTTTGCTCTGGCCTGATTGCATATGTTGTGTTTCCATCTGAACCACCCACCACAGGGCGACATCAGATCTCAATAGCGTTCGCGTATTGGCCCCCATCAGCCAGGGCAATGTCATCTTGTGCGCGCCATCGCCCACAACATGGATGCGGACACCCCTTGTGCTTGACTGGGAATTGCATGCCTGATTCGAGACCTACGGCACAGAGAAGTTCTTTGGCAACCCTGATTGTGATCAGTGCTTGTGGTCACCAGATACTTCCTTATCTGAGTCAATCTTGTGAAGTTATGGGCATGGCAGTTGACGTGGAGCCTGATGCGCGTGGTGCACGGGCTCACTGCCACAGTTATAGTAACTGTGTTCTTGCAACATGGACTGCGGCTTGTCATCTGCCTTGGTGCTGCAGTTACTCTGTGGTTCCTGAGTGGCGCCATTTGTTTTCTCATACATCATTTCGTCTCTGTCGCATGGGCCCTGTTTCTGCAATGTTGTGGGCTCAGAGCCTCTTGAGGCCTCCACCAGGCCTGCATGGCATAGCTGCCCATGTGCTTGCTCGCCCCTGCTTCCCCGTGTGTGGCCACGGGCTGCCGAGGGGTTGGCGGCGTGGAGTCACGGGCGCCCTGCGTGTCCTCGCTCTGCCACTTCTGCCAGGCCGCCGTCGTGGGGCTGGTCCGCGCCGCACGGGGGGGGTGGGTGCTAGTAAATTGATTTTTCAGCGCCCAATAACCTTTGCTGTTGCAAGGCAAAAGTCGCTGCTCGGTTTCTGTCGGGGCGTGGGCGAAAGAGTTCTCAGGTGGGCTGTGGGTGAGGTGTGGCTGCCTCCTTGGGCCCAGTTGCGGGCATGGCTGTCGGGGGGGAGCTCGCGGGTTGGATCTGGTGCGGCTGTGCCTGATGCGGTGGTGCGTGTTGTTCGTTCTTCCGCCCCTGTTCGCAGGGGTGCTGTGGCCGTTGCCCGTTTGGGTTTAGCGTGATGCCCGACTCCTTTTGCAGTGGTGCTGGTGCTATGGTGAGTTGGAGGGTGGGGTGGGAGAGTGGAGGCTGCCAGGCGTGCGGCAGACGGTGGTGCGTGGTGCGGGTGGTTGGAATGCATGGCTTTGGCGTGGTTGGCGTGCTGGTGGAGTACGCTGGTGTGCGGCTGTGTCGATTTGTTGTGGCTTGAGCACCTATGCATGTTGCTGCTCGTTGCCGCCTGCTTGCAGAGGTTTGGTCGCTTGCTTGCTTGCTGTTGCCCTCGCGGCCGGACTCGTGTGTTGATCTCCTCAGTGGTTTCCATCCACTATCGGGACAAGCGCGAAACGCGTTCCATGTGCATCGCGCGTCACCACGTACGCCACAACCGCGCAACCATGTTCACAGGCTAATTATCTGTCAATGCTGCCGCGTTAGACGTCGAAAGGCGATTCCGTCTCAGTACATGCTATTGAAATGAGATTGTGAACAAACAGCAGCTTTGCGCGACAACAATGGTGAAGCAGGCGCGTGTTGAGGTATCGAGCACCCGTCAAAATTAGATTTGAGGGCCTGAGGTCGCGTTGAAGGCTCTGCAGGCCATGCCAGATGAAGACTGGTGTATAGTGCTGGGCTGGTGTATTTGGGCAAGAGGAGCACATTGGGATTTGGGCCTCGGGGACAGGTACCACAGGTTGCAGACAGTGTGCTGAGACAGTTAAGGGTCATCTGGGGACCAGGCCTGACGTGATTCGACACTCAGCTTATCATATGTGGCAAAATGGAGGGCCAGGGCACCACAAGACTCCAGATTGCCATTGAATTGACATCACACACTTGCACATGTTCAAGACAGGCGCTTTTCCTGGGACTTGTGGGGGCTGGTAGAGCGGACTGCTCACCATGAGACATGATGTGTTCTGTGCAAACAGGCTGATCTTGTCCCGATTGTGGCTGTCTAGCACCGTCCTAACACACCCGCTTCTCAACGATGCGCAGCCACGTATAAAACAGAGCATTGTGCGCGCTTAAGCAGGATGCCAGGCTGAAAATGCGTATGCTTCTGCTGTGTTACACGGAGATCAACGCATGAGCCCGGCAGCGAGGGCAACAGAACGAAAGCAGATGTACAAAACCCCGCAAGCAGGCAGCAACGAGCAGCAATAGCCCCAGGCGCAAAGCCACAACGAACCGGCACAACTGACACAACCGCACCCGCACAGCCACACACGCGCACTCCAACGCACCCCACCCGAAGCGGATGTGTAGGGTATGACACATGGCAGGCCGCCTGGTGTCCGCGCAAGCTAGCTCGCGGCCGGGGAGCTCTCGGGATCTCGCGGGAGGTGGCCGTGGCATCTCACAAGCATTGGTACACGCTCAACGAAAGTATGTGTTCGAAGTTCACTCAAAGAAGTCATGCAACACTGATTCTCACGCCCGCGTCCCAAATCGAGCTGGATGATCGTGTGTACGGTCGCCGCATCGCTCCTTGGTGCTCGGCACCATCACCACCAATCACCACGGATGTGAAGTTGGCGCGATCAGCATCATGCAATCAATATTCAAGAGGTTAAAGGCGATCGATGCTTTCCCGAAAATTCAGGTATGCCGCCATTTGACCATGCTTATCGCGGCCTCTCTTGTCAGGTTATGTCCACACTCACATATTTTGTGCAGGATGATTTCTATTCGAAAACCATGTCAGGAGGGGTCATCACCATCGTGTGTGCCCTGCTGATGCTGGTGCTCTTCTTCACAGAGTTGGGTTAGCTCCGTTCAGTATTGTGCATCCGTTGTCACATGCGTCCGTAGTTGAGTTGCCGGAGGAAGTAAGGCAATCCTGGTCGTTCTTGCACAGAGGTGCAGGACATACATGTTTGCCACAGTCAGTCTCGCTCACGTCGTGTGTATTGTGTTTGACATTGAAGTAGGATGTAGGCCTCTACTTGACTACCAAGTCAGTCCACATGTTGGAAGTGGACACATCACGGGGTGAGCGCATAAACATCAACCTCGACATCACCTTTCCTCGCATGCCATGCGATTGGATCAGCGTTGATGCTATCGATTCATCCGGGAGGGTCCAGACCAAGGTTGATCACGATCTAAAGCGGCAGCGCCTGTCTGCCAAAGGTCGGCGGATACAAGCACAAGCAAAGCATGAAGTCAGTGGGGGCGAGGAGCTGCCAGACCGTTTGCATCCTGACACACCAAAGCTTCCAGATGATTACTGCGGTGCCTTGTCGTCGCCATCGTCGCCTTTCCTTACCCCTAGCACAAGCCGGGCATCCTACACAGTTGTGCCCATGCAGGTTCTTGCTATGGAGCAGACTCGAAGGAAGGCGCTTGCTGTAACTCTTGCGCAGACGTTCGTGAGGCTTACCAGACCAAGGGCTGGGTGAGTGTTCCAATCCTGGCGCTGGAGACTCTGCTACATATGGAAGATATGAATCACAGAGAATGGGCTATATATGCATGACGAGCTCTGATTAGTTCGCATATCTTTGCAGGTTATGCCCAGTTATGACACAATTGAACAGTGCAAACGTGAAGGTTTTCAGGATTCGCTTCTGCGGGTGGTGAGCCTCACGAACCATTGGTGTGACGAACTGAACCCCAGACGCATGACTGCATTCAGCATCTTGGTGTGGTTTGATTGTGCAGAAGCATGAAGGCTGCCAACTACGCGGAACAGTCCAAGTTGCCAAGGTCGCTGGTCGAATTCAGTTTGCAGCAGGTGCCAACTGTCTAGCTGTTTAGATGTGCATCTGATGCAGGCTACTCCTGACTGGTGCATTCAGCGTGCTGCAGGAAAGACATATGAGCACGCGGGCCAACTGGTACATGATCTGCAAGCCCTGAAGGACCAAACCTTTGATGTTTCCCATTCCATTACAAGCATGACATTTGGGGATGGAACATACCCAGGACAAATCAATCCACTATCTGGGGCATCATTTGATCAGAGGAAAGATGCAACCAATCCACAAAGCCATCCTGGTATGTACATGTCCACTTCTGTTGCAGTCAAGTCCCCAAATGGTGAACTTCCTTTCACGTTGCGGGGCTGAGTTTCGTTTCACATTCTCATTTGTGCCAGGCATGTATCAGTACTATCTGAAGGTTGTCCCGACCAGCTACAAGGCCAGTGGAAAAGTCACCGAAAGTATGCAGTACTCGGCCACAGGTGCGAACTTTATGCATTCAATAACCTCATGGAGACCAGGATATGCTGAAGCTTGATTATGGGCATGCGTAAGCTTCATGCTGAAGCCTGGAGATGTATTCGTGCATCGCCACTGTAAACTAGTTAATTAAGAACCTGCAAAAGGTACTATTGTGAGGTCTTTGCGCAGTCATAACTGTAGATCTGTTCTACATTTCATATGTGTGGATTTTTGGGAAAGGTTTGATTTGATCATATTTGTTTTGCAGTGCTAGTGTATACGCACGACAGTCTGCTATAACATGTGCAAGTCACAACACATTCCTTCTTGGCGTTGTGTGCCTGGTCATGTATGCACGTTCAATTTTGCAATCATGGCTTGTTCCACGTTAATTTCCATCCTTTTGTTATGACTGCATTGTGCCCAAAGCTGCACGGGATTGTACAGACCATTTTCAACCATTGGATCAGAACTCGATGGCTCGTGGAGGTGTTCCAAGCATATCCTTCTATTATGATCTTTCTGCTGTCAAGGTACTGCTTAATTCATCTCTTTGTGCAGCTTGTGTGCTCAGGCTCCGACTAACTGCTGTGAAACAGACGCATTGCAGGTGAATGTTGTCGAAAAGGCCACTCCCTTTCTGCACTTCATTACCAACGTCTGCGCAATCGTGGGAGGTGTCTGGGCTTTGTCTGGACTGGTTGATTCGACTGTTTACCACAGCCAGCGTTTGATAAAGAAAAAAATTGACATTGGCAAGTATGGCTAGGATGTGGTGTGTTCTGTCAATACCCGCCATTAATTCATGACTGGTCATGATGAAAGATTCCGCATGTTGT
This sequence comes from Ulva mutabilis, assembly GCA_900538255.1. NCBI lineage: Eukaryota > Viridiplantae > Chlorophyta > Ulvophyceae > Ulvales > Ulvaceae > Ulva > Ulva mutabilis. Next base: position 212,207 of record UNSF01000041.1, on the reverse strand, counting down.
GTTATGCACAGCGTGCATGAATTTTATTACATGCTATGTTGATGCAAGGAGCGTGGAATGCCAATTGGTATAAAATATGCACGGGTCACGCTGATGATTAGCGCTCATGAGGATTTTGTTGCGGTATTTCAGAAATGGTTTCGAGACTGGACCATTTTCTCAACTTCTGCTCGGTCAGGTTGCGCAGCAATAGCTCCACCAGCTAGTGTTGTCAAAGCTCCACATGCTGCAGCGAATTTGACTGCTTCGGTGGTATCCTCAACGTTTCCTAATGCTTCCCGCATAGCCTTGCCAGCACCCTGCAAGTTCAGTATCACTGTTTCCCATACCTCAAGGTGTAAACCGATGTAGCCCGCACAAACCATCAGTAAAGTGCTTAATCATCAGCAGTTCGTAAGATATATGCCAGCGTAACTTGTTCAGGCAAGTGGAGCACAGGCCTCGGAATGCCCGATCAACACAGATTCACACGACACTGAATGTGTGGATTACCTTTGACAACAAGTACGCCAAGAATCCGCAGGTGAATGCATCCCCTGCCCCGGTTGTATCCTGAACATCGACATCATACACAGGCACAAAGCCTGACTGCTCCATCCCACCAGCTGCTCTTACACAGAATGCAGCACCTGCGCCACCTCCTGTGACAAGAACAGCATGAGCATTTGGCAGCATGTGCAATACCTACACGTTCAGTGCCCTTCCATTGTCAGTTGATTATCTCATCCCACACAAAATGTTGTCGGGCAGCGGCAGTGCCAAAGATTTATTCGTGGGCAATCCCACAGCGATAATGGTCATATACATTGGCAGGTTGAAGCATGTAAGGAATGAGTCACACTCGCGCTGGCTCTTGCATAGCTTCTGCAGCAGGTATCCCAAATGCCCATTCTGCTTCCTCATCTGTGATCTTCACCAAATCACCCTGCTCCAAAAACGGGCGGATAATGTCTAGTGCAGAATCTGGAGCATCCCAGAACACGGGCCTCCAGTTGCAATCAATCATCACAAGCGTGTCAGCTTCTTTTGCAAGTGACATCGCCTCATGCATGGCTTTCTTTGTGTCAGGATATGCAAGCCCGAGTGTGCCCATGACGAGCACTTCAGCATTTTCTATTGCATTCTTTGGCAAGCGGTCTGCACTGATAAAACAGTCGCAATATGTGTTGGTGTCCTGGCCGAATGAATCGAATATCCGATCGCCTTCCATAGTTCGAATCACGTACACATCTCTGGTGGCATGGCTGACCCGTTCCACTGCTGATGTGTCTACTCCTCTGCCTGCAAGCACCAAATACTACACCTTGACGCATCCATTCCGTGCGTTGTGTATGAGCGAGTGACATATACATAGGATGGCATGCGTTTGCGCCTGCGAAACAGTGACGCAAGCTGAGACGTTGAGAACCAGACTCGGGGAAGCAGAGCCGCAGTTGACACATATCGACAGCCGCATGCAAAGCAAACAAACACCTTGAAAAAGGAACTTTTAGTCACGAGGCATACTTTTCATGAGACCTAATAACTCGTTTCCTTTGTCGTCGTTGCCCAGACTTGACACAAACGCGACAGGGATGCCGAGCTTGCCCAACCCGCAAGCCACATTGCACGGCGCGCCTCCAGGATACCCCGTCCAGCTTGTCACATCTGCTCTAGCTTTCCCTTTATCGTTTGCTAGCATATCTGCATCTCGGGCATAGTCAAGATGCGACTCGTCCAAAATTTCAATGTTTCGTCACTTCTGCCGCGCACCAGCGCTAATTTGGGTTCAACATGCGGAAGCTGTGACAGTGTATGTGTGATGCAACGAGAGGACCAACAACCATGGAGAGTGACCAGTGTTCACACCGAACAAAGCCTCTCCCACGCACACGACCTTGCTGGGCTGTGGTGCAGTGGGAATGCAGCGAACTGCGACTGTGCGAAACGCCGGTCCATCTGAGGCCCTTCGCAAGCTGTTCCGAAAGCGCCCTTTTGTTGGAGATGCTGCCTTGTGGCGCAACATGATGACCTCCCAACTCGAGCAGGTACTTCTCCAGCAGGTGTATGCGCGGCTGCAGTTGTATCAACGCTGTCACACTCGAGCCATGCGCTTGATCACACCTCTGGCTGTCCACACACACGCACGAAACGCATCTGTATAGGATAAAAACAGCGCAAGTGGACCATCCCCTTGCATGCGGCGTACATCGCGATGCATCGCTGGGTATCGTGCCATACGCGTTGCAAGCATACTGCGTGGCTACAAGATGAATCAGCTGCCGTGGTATGCCGCGAGCGAACATTGTACCTTGCTTGTACGACAGCAGGATCCTGCTGCACGATTGTGTTGCACGCACACACGGACAAAATTTCATCTGCTCCCTTTTGCATTTGCACCGGCGCCATCGATCCATGTGACTAGTGTATGGTCCGTGTAATTTCGATGCATGGCGTGAGTTTGCATCAGAGGCTGCCAGATCGTCTGACGACGCTGCATCTTCGCGAATTACCCTCTGTAGGTACCCTTACGACGTCAGTGGCACGCTCAGCAACTTCTAGTTTGCGGTGGGCTGGAACCCTATGCGCTGTGCAACCCGATCCACCTCTGTCAGGGGCAACACGTCCGCGCCATGGCCATCAGGGCACGCCAGATTTTGGAGGAGATACCTGAGAAGAAAAATATGTGCAAGTGTGGTGTGTGCATCTCTTCTGCCTAATCTGGCACCGTTTGGACGGCCAGGTATCTCTGCACATGTGAGCGCTCGAGCTCGTTCTCATGAGCCGTTCGATCCGAATCCGCTTGAATGCCGAGGCAGTCCTTGCAAGGCTGCATGCGTGCGCATTCGCCTTCGAAGGCTCATGAAGGTGAATGATGAAGGCTCTTGAAGGAAGAAGTGTAACCGCAAACGTTCAGGTGAGTATAACTCGCCTGAACGTTTGCGGTTACACTTCTTTCCGGCCTCAATGTACATCAAGTGTAGCAGCTACGTGCAGCTAAATCTTCACCAGCAATGGTATTCAAGTGTACGAAGGCCTCACAATGTGCATGCGCTGTACAGGTTGAGCAGAGCTCGGTCAGTGTCGTCCTGCTTGCTGGTGGTGTCGGGAAGCGCATGGGGGTATGGATCTGATGTGCCCCTTTGCTTTGCGAAAGTGTAGTTCGTAACCCGTGCTTGAGATGGGCTCCTGCGAACTGATTTTCATCATTTTCTACAGGCCGACATCCCAAAGCAGTATCTTGACCTGTGCGGGAGGCCAATAGCAGCGCATAGCTTTCTGAAATTTTCTGCCATGCCAGAGGTCAAGGAGATCGTTATTGTCTGCGCTCCAGACTGGAGGTCAGCTCCATGCTACTCACATAGCTTGCATCGATTCCATGTACATACGGCATCTTGCATGCGATTCTGACGCTGGCTGTGTATGCACAGCATGTACTGCATGTCCCCTGCCCCCGCATACATGCTGAGACCGTGCAGGTACATATTTGAGGACCAAATTAGCAGCATGTCCACTGCAAAGCCTATCAAGTATGCATTGCCAGGACAGGAACGTCAGGATTCAGTCCAGAATGGGTTCCTGGCGATTGACAAAGATTCTGCACTAGTGGCAGTACATGACAGCGCTCGCCCTCTTGTCACTCTAAACGACTTCAGGTGAGGGTGGTGTGGAGTAAAGCACGATCATGTGCAGGGTGGAGCCGCCTGCCAAGTAGTCTGGCTTGCTGGCTATGTTGAGTGTGTCATACTGTTTCGCATCTGCAGGCAGTGCTTGCATGACGCTGACAAGCATGGAGCGGCTGTGCTCGGTGTGCCAGTGAAGCCCACCATTAAACAAGTTGGACCCGACATGATGGTGGAGCTCACCCTGGATCGTGCGAAGCTCTGGGATGTGCAGACACCTCAGGTACACAATGCCGGTCAGTGCCTGAAAGGCCGTGATCATATGAATAATCTGCCCTGCAGCTGTTGTGCAACCATACCAACTAAGTGCACGGTCCACAGGTCATTCGACCCTATTTGCTGAGGGAAGGATTCAAGGCTGTACAGCGCGATGACCTCCAAGTGACGGATGATGTGTCAATCATTGAGGCAATAGGGAAGCCTGTGAAGATGACACAAGGTTCATACACGAACATCAAGGTAACGCCACACCTGACTGCCTTTTGCCATTGTGGAAATTGCTGTGACTGGGTGGTATGGTGCAGGTCACAACACCCGATGACATGAGTGTGGCTGAGCGTTTCCTTTCAGAGCGATGAACGCACAATGCTACCGGTCACGCATCTCTTTGCAACCTTGATCAATGTTGCATCCGTGCCTTTTGACTGTAGCGGTGTTGCCTGTGCACTGGAAAGCAAATGTGAAAGATCTGCAACCCTAACATCCATCATACACAAGGCAACCGATCCTGCCTCACCCTCCCGGGCCATTTCTGGACGCAGCTACAGCTATCACTTATAGAACAAGGCGTTCATACCCAAACGCATCAAAGTCATCCTTATACAATTGATATACAATATCAGCAGTTGTTTGGTCATACATTTCTCGCCATCTCTCAGCAGCCTTGGTGTCATGTGGATCGTGGGCATGTGTCGTTGCACCCGCTACCCACGACTCTGAAACAATTGCCGTGCCATTGTCACTGTGGGTATGTGCCATGTACTCATCACATGTAGTACTGCCAGGGGCCCACCAACATGATCCACCTGTAATCCTTGGCGTTGTGTTGAATGATGTGTGGCCATCTGAGGACCTGCTCCACCCTGTATGTGTGAAGCCATCTAGGCGCAGGCCTTGGGACCAGCAGGGGTACCACTCTGACATTTCTTCGATGCGGAGTTTATACCTGCAGCAACGCTCAGCGCTTCATTCCACTGTGGGCAAGCTGTACTGAGGCTTGTGCTGGTACTCGCTGAAACAGTACACAAAGGTTAACGGATGTCAGTCACCTGTATGGGAAGTATGTCATGTAGCAAACATTGACAGCTGTGTCAAAATGTGGATTGATGTGAGACGCCTGTTGCAGTAAGTGAACAAAATCTGAGAATGATTCTCTGCTTGCTGTGAAAGAACTGTGCTTGGGCATGCCCAAATCCGTGTTAACTCTCCCCATCACCACCCAGTCATGACTTCGATTTGAAACTACCATCTTGTCCAGGAATCCTGCAGACTGTCCGATTTGATGGCAATATTCGAATCACATGATTGCTGAACAGTCGCAGGCACATCGCAGAGGATCATCGCAGTGATGCGGTGTGTGCTCCTCCTGCATCAAGAGCAGACTAAAGTTTAGAGGGGGAGTACCTGAGACCAAACGGATGTATGGATTGCGTCCAACGACAAAGGTTGGGTATGTGTCCAAAAGATCAAAATTTGACTGATAATGCCAGGCGGTGGGGTATGGCGTGCCATGGACGATGCTATTTCGGAAAGACAGGCCGTGTTGGGTGTCTTGCATCAATGCATACAACAGCGTCCGCAGCAATGTGCAGCCAGCCTTTGGCACAGTGCACATAACAAAGTTCGCAGCATCTGCGGTTTCAACCACTACAGGATTGGTGGCTGCACTTGCCTGGTAGGCCTGTGTGCATCCGTCAGGAGGAGATATTCTTTGGTCAGCCTGGTTTGCAAATCGTGCCGGCGAGGCCGCAGTAGCAGAGACCCTCCTGCCAGTACCTCTGTACCGGGACATGACCGCTTGGCAGGTCGGGGATAGTCGGTCCATGAAAGGTATATTATAGTTGTCCGTGTTCAGTGAGCCACATATTGGACGGCATTTTGTCACGCTGCCATTGTCAACACCGCGCTGCAGCCGAGCAACCATATCCAAGCACAGCCTACTGGACGTTGCTATAGTTAGTCCAGTTTCGACTATTAGATAAACAGTTAGGAATGAAAACAGCAATGCTGATCGGTCTGGTGTCAAGTAGTTCAACATGCTTTACGTTGGAAGCGAAACGTTCTCAGCAGCGCTCGGCAACGGATGGCGTATGGCAGGCACAGCATGCGGAGCCAACTGATCAGCAGTGTGCCGATCAACTTGACCATAACTATTGGAAGGGTCTGTGCTCTCTGCCGATCTCCTGGTTCGAAACACCTATGCATGGAAGCACATCACAATGCATCGCGCGCGCAATCGCGATGGACAAGCGCGTGCAAGGGATCGGGGCCAACCTGAGACCGCCCTAGGTAATGTATCTGATCATGAGACAGGCTCAATGCAATCTGAAAGCTGCTTTCGTGTGCGCTTGGTGCGATATTGCTGGACTGTGTGTGCCTTCTGTATTGCGTATATTTCGTATGCACAACATGCCGCCTCATACCAACAGGCATTTGATATCACAGACCGCCTCTCGATCGTGATCATACGTATTAGTACATCCTAAGTATCCTTTCACGAGCAGTGGACACGATGCTATTGTGTCGCAAGAGTTCTGCCGTTCGTGCCGGCGTTTGAATTCCGCTCAAGTTGTGCTGCGCTCTTGGAACAACGCCAGCGTACGCGCCTCAAGTGATTCTGACAGTCTGTGTTCCCTATGCTGATCAAGAACTTGTTGGACCTCCGTGCGCACAAGTGCGTAGGCGGCCCGAGATTGAAACTGTGTCGAGAAAGAAGCAGCGTGTTTCGCACGTCGCGACGTTGTGTTCCGCATGCCGCAGATTTTTCTGCTCTCGCCCATGTCTGAACCATGACTCAGTATTAATTCTACAGAGCTTCCAAGTGAAGTCAGTGCTACATCCGGTGCCTAGCGATCGGCAAATGCTTATGCACACGGCCGGTCTCACGCATGGGCCGAGAGCGAGTCCTCAACCTGGAGGACGTACGTTGAGTGCACGGGTCCACATCAATTGCCCTCCTACTCTCCTCCGATCATGGATCTATCGGCCACACCCACCGATCGATAAGGCAAGGGTGTGTGTGGCAGCCAGCTTCAACGATGACGACAGCTCAGGAGACTCGAGAGACGAACCGCCGCCTGGTGATGAGCAGTTGCCAGTCGACGGAGTCAACGACCTAGACGACGATCCTGTTGGTACATGTCTGTGTCTATGCTTACCAGCAACTGGAAATTGAAAATTGAGCTCAGAAAGGGCTGCACACCATCAAGCACACCATCGATTCGTGCAGGTGGACTGCCTTCCGGCACACCACACGAACCCCAAGAGCTGAGTGAAGATGTGAATGATCAACCGCCTTCGGATCACGGCTTTGAGCAGGCAGGGGTGGCCAACCCTGAAGGCGACAATCCTATTGACAGTCAAAAGCCAACAGAAGTTGAAGGTGATATCGTTGCAGAGGGCGAAGGTGATGATAAGTCTGCCATCCCCGGGCTGTTTGATGATGATGACTTCAATATCGATGAACTGGTTAATGAAGAGGCTGCAGCAGGTAACTGGAAGAGTCCTGATCCGAATCGCATTCAGCGATTGGTACTTGCAAGCATGTGATACTGTGTGCAGATGCTGAGGTCGAAGACGTTCTCGAGCAGATCGGATTCAAGGCATTCTCTGACAGAAAGGAAGAGTCAGTGGCAGAAGAAACGCGCATGTTTGAGTATCCAGAGCCACCTGAGCGGTCCATCAAATTTGGTGCGCTGCTGAAGAAGTGTGGATATGCGGAGGACGTGATCGAGCAGTACACCGAAGTTGCTGAAATTGAGGTATGTTCTGCAGCAGGCAGTAGTAGTGCAGGCGGACCCAGCAGACACTACTAAGCACTGATGCACCTGCAGATTACTGGCATCCAGACAGATTCCCGACTGGTTGAGGCAGGCAATCTCTTTGTCTGCATCGAAGGCGCCCACGCTGATGGGCATCATTTCATTCCAGACGCCATATCCAATGGCTGTGCCCTCATTGTTGCACAGATGCGCGTCCCAGGCGCGGAGCTGGCGCTGTACACAGATGCAAGTCCTGTACAGCCGGAGCTGAGCGAGCTGTATCAGGAACCTTTCTACCAGATGGCTGACAATGACATCATGACAATGGAGGCATGTTCTGAAGAGATGAGTAAAGTATTTGACAAGATGGAGGCTTTTGGAGAGGTGAACGGGCTGAACGAGGAGGACGTGGAGAAGCTGCAAGTCGAAGGTGCCATGCGCAACATCAGCTCAGCGCTGAACTATGACTTCAGCCACTGGGAGAATCGCGACGGTGCGAGCTGCCCTGATATGACATCTTCCGCTGCAGATGGTCGCAAACATTGCTTGAATGCCTAGCTGGTTTGACCTCCCAACTCGCTCACCCCATGCACACATGTCCAAAAATGTCACCCTACATGCAGAGCAACACCCCTCTGACGAGGACTTGACGCCGCACCCGTTCAATCCTCTCATCCCCATTGAGATCAACACGCCTGTCACATGGGCCATCGACCCTGCTGACTTTGTCGCAACACTTTCACACGGATTCTACGACAGGCCTAGCGAGCGCCTCACCACAGTTGGCGTCACCGGCACAAATGGGAAAACCACCGTGGCATGGCTGATGCGAAGCATCTTCGAGCAGCTTGGCCAGCTTACCGGCATGATTGGCACTGTCGAGTATTCGATTGCCACCGACCGTTTAGACATTGAGGGAGATCTGTGGGAGCCATACGAGGAGGACACAACACTTTCACGAGAGTGTTCAACACCATTTTGGGGGGCGCCATATGAAGGCAAGTACGAAGTCCCATGCACTACGCCAGACAATGTCTCAGTGCGGCTCCAGCCCCTCTCGTGCATCCTTCAGAAGCTGCCAGTGTAGATCAGTTCAGAATGTTCTACATGCATGCACCCATGGTTCAGGCCAGAATGCCCCTGCCTGGGTATGATTGTACGAGTGTATGATGATCACAGTGGTTTCCGAAACTGGCTCATGCCACGGGTCTCACAAACTTGTTTGGTTAGCACTGCAATCTTCGTGCACCCATTCTCAGATACACAGTGTATGCTGATTGCTATGCAGATACAGAAACTAATGGCAGGTATGGCGGATCGCGGCGCGACTGCATGTGTGATGGAGTGCAGCAGCATTGGCCTGGATCAGGGCCGGGTCGATCTAGTTGACTTTGATGTTGCGATATTCACGAATCTGGGGCGCGACCATCTTGACTACCATGAAGACAGTGCGTCCCAGCGGCCTCTGGGTGTGCGTGATTAAATCTTGCATATCTTGCTGGACGCCTGTGACACGCTTGCCTGCACAGTTTGATCTGCACATGTCCTCGAGGTAGCCTCGAGGCAGCATAGAGAGCGTGTCCTTTGTGACTTCATGTTTCAAGTCAAGCGCGCAGGTGCCAGGCACGAACATGAACGTTTTCCAATGCCTCTTCGTGCGCCTGAGCTGCTCCTGTCTACTTGTTCATGATGCCTTCGTTGTGGCTCAATGAGGGTTGATGCCCAGACATCAGTTCAGCATGTGTGCAGTCGATGAGTACAAAAACTGCAAGGCGCACTTGTTCTCGATGCTCTCCGAATCAGCAAGACAGCGAGCCGTCATCAATATCGATGACCCTGTGGCTCAAGACATGGCAAATGCTGGGAGTCAGGTGCCGGTAGTGACATACTCGTTTGAAAATCCAGAGGCGGATGTGTACAGCAAAAGTGTGAAGTTCTCTGTTTGGGAGACATCTATGACAATCCACACCCCACTGGGAACAATGGAAATCATAACGCCCCTGATTGGCCGCCCCAACGTGTACAATATTCTGGCGTGTGTTGCAGCTAGTATCTCGATCAACATCGATCTGAAGGATGTGGCAGCAGCACTTGAGAACGCCGAGGTATGATCAGTGCAAAGTGACTATGCTTTGCCCCTGCATGGTGCTTTTCAGACCGGAGTACCGTTTGGTCATAAGATGTCCATGCGAAGCCAAGCCAGGAAAGTCATCACTGCTGTCTGATGCATGCATGGGAGGGTGATGCTGAAATGTCTGAACATCAAGCCTGCCATGCCTGCAATGCATGACCATTCATCACAACAATGCTTGCAGGTGGTGCCAGGACGATTTGAGCTGATCGACGAGGGCCAAGACTTTGTCGCGCTGGTGGACTACGCACACACCCCTGATGCACTCAATGGTCTGTTGGATGCAGTTCGTGAGTGTACCGATCGCAAGCGCATCATCCTGGTATTCGGTTGCGGAGGTGATCGGGATACAGGGAAGCGTGCATACATGGGAGAGATTGCACACTACAAAGCGGACATTGTGATCCTGACCAACGACAACCCTCGGTCTGAGCCACCAGAGGAGATCATTGATGATATCGTTGATGGATATCCCGAAGAGGTCAGAAACGCATATGAGCCATCTTCATATGACTACATGGTCGACGTTGGCCGGGTGCCGCCGGTGCGCTGCTTGTGCCCTGCCATATGCCGCCTATGCAAGTTGCAGAGCAGCTGCAGCCGCAATCGAACCCCATGAGCATGGCACACCGTACCTCTCCAAGCCGATTCATGCACACTGCTGTGTGGCTGGCGTACCGACCATGCACAGCAGGGCAGATTTATGTTTGCGACAGCATTATTGAATGATGTGGATACCAGTTGGCTGTACTGTCGTTAGCCTGCAGATCTTTGAGAAAGAGCTGCTGGAGCGTCAAGGGGAGCAGAAGCGCTATGTCATTGAGGATCGCTTCTGTGCTATTCGTGCAGCGATTGCTATAGCACAGAAGAATGATGTGGTCATCATCGCCGGGAAGGGGCATGAAGACTACATCGAATACGCCGACGTCAATGGGAGCGTGTTCAAAGCCTGGTTTGACGATAGGGTGGAGGCCAGGAATGCACTGACAAAGCTGCCATATCTAGACCGCATCCCATATCTCAATCGCAAAAACCTGCCTTTGGAGAGAAAGTGATTGTTGATGCATGTACAGTTGCGTGGTGGTGTGATCTGTAGATTTAATATTCATATATCTGCGGTGTTAACGCGGTTCACGGGTGCACCATGGCACCTGAGCTGCGACATCAGGTTTAACTCTCTGGCCAACGCTTACCCCGGGATAGGCTCGCGATCCGCCGTGCTTTACAAACAGTCATAGGTCCGCTTGGACCTGTATAGACTTTCATTCCTGATAGCGGACTTACAAGCTCGCGTGACATTGGGCCAGCCACAAGCATCTGTCCAGGCCGATCACACGTTGCCATCTGCGAGCTTCACATGCCCGTTCCAGGAACCTTACTGCACTGTTCACCATGTATCCCTGACATACTCGTCGTCTCTATCGAAGCGTAGACGTAATCAGGTAGATTTACAGGTGCATTGATGTGAGGCTAGGAGAGGGTCCCGGTCATGATTCCCCGTTTGAAGCCAAATGGCGAAACAAACTACTTTGTTCGTGCTGTTCGGCTGACCGGGCTCTCAGCTACATTGCCGCACGTCGTACAGGCGACGGGTGGCAGGCGCGAGCTGCTTGCTGTTGCGCTCGCTCTCACAGTGCCGCCGGAGGCTCTCTCGTTGCCACGAGGTGGAATAGATGCACGTGTTGCGGCTGCCTTCAATACTGCTTTCGCTGTTGGCGGCGATCCTGTGGTGTGTCCTCAGAATCGTTGTTGCGCGTTCGGCTTGTGCTCAGAAGCGCGGCTTCACCATTTTCAGGTGTTGACCTCGGTGGATCAAGCATGTGCAGCTGATTGTTCATGCGGATTCATTCATAGCTGAAGTGGCGGTAGCGTTTGTCTGTATGGAATTGCGGTCACACGTACATGCTCATGTATGATCAACATCGCTTACAGCCCACATGTTGACTGAAGGGTGCAACATGCGTTCACATGTCTGCCCATCCACACAATAATGGAATTGAGGCATAGATTTGAAACTTCCAAGGTTCCGATCATCTCAGGTGGCGCAGCTATCAGCTTGCAGCCACGAGAGGTTCTGTAGCAGCAGTGCCTGCATTGTGACATTGTGATTCCTCGAACACCGCTCTTTAACCATAGATGCAAATTACATGCTGCATGTCATAGTCGCATTGTACATGTTCTTAGCCGCATTTCACTGTCCAATAGTAAATATACACCTGACCCATGGCAGGTCCATCCAAACGGAATGCCATTGACCCTAGGTTTTTTCTGCATCATAACAAGCTTCCTAAGTCTGCAGGCCTCCGACAAGGCGTGGTCTGATGCAATCGCCTTGGATCCGCGGAATCCCAATGCTTGGAGCAATAGGGGCACTTCGAGGCTGCAATTCGGGCGTTGGGAAGATGCTTTGTCTGATCTGCGTCAAGCAGTTGAGCTGGAAATGCGAACAGGAGACAATGGTCCATCTGGGCTTTTGCTCAATCAGCTTGGGAATGCAGAGGGAGCTGTTCAGGACTGGGTGTCTGCTAGCAAGCACTACAGGCAAGCTGCTGAGCGTGCACCTGAGATTGAGTCGCTCGCACTCGCCAACCTCGCATTAGCGCACTGTGAAATGAAGGTAATGGGCATCTACTCTGTTGCAATTTCTGTGCGCCTTTTCGTGCTACCTGCCATGTGTCCCATGCTGTTACAGAAAGACCGTGACGCAATTAAGGAAGCCAAGAATATTCTGAGGAAAGATCCTGACTTCTTGGATGTTCGTTGTGCGTTGACTGCTTTCAGTTGGGCAGCGGGGGACCGCGCAGCAGCAGAGGACGAGTGGCAGCGGCTCCAGGATTCTCAGGGTGCGAGCCGTTGTGTACACATCTGTACACGTCTTGCTTTTTTCTTTTAGCGTGTTCGCTGCCTGATGATTCAACCCAACCGAACCCCAAGCAATCATTATCACGGTATCACCTTGTGGAGCATACATCTGTAACGTATCTCTTATCACGGTTGCAGATGGTCTGGGAGCAGTGCTGTACAGCAAGGTGAATGCCATTGAGAGGGTCAGAAGCCGTTGGCCACCCCGGCCTACGGCCGCATTGGATGCGTTCTTGTCTGTGTCTGACACAGGAATTGCAAAGGGTTACGACGGCAAAGTTAATCAGTATAATTTCACATGATGAAAGTAGTGTTGGCTCCTTTTTGCTTTTCCAGAACATATGTAAATATGGCATACGCCTGCTTCATGTTGAGCTGTGCAGAAGATCAACTTCACATCAAGTCGTCTATGCAATGTGTAACACCTGATGCGTGCGCTGAACTGAGGTGATCAACAAATTTACGAATTACAGGTGCTGTGTGTGAAGGCAAGACAGAATAAGTCAGCATGTCACAGACAGTGACTGGTACTGCAATGATTGGTTGCATACGAATGTACTCACTCGCACTGTACATGGATACAATACAAAGTGTTGGATTGCGTGCACGGCCGTGTGTGAGTAGTTGCAGGCCCATCCCATGCCTGACATTGAAGCCTGGTTACAGACCCTGCAGGTGTGCACTCTTTTAAATGCCTAAAAGGGTGCACACCTTCTTGGGCATCACACTCCAACGATGCTGACAGTCAAGCCAATAACAATGTCAGGGACATGTATTGGTGGTTTACCTGTCCCTGAGAAAAGCAGATGTATACTGGTGCATGATTAACTTGCTCCCGGCCTTGCTGCACTGCTGTGACGGCGATGACGAGCTGCTGCTGATGAAAGATGGTAACAAAATCAAAAGTCTGGGCCTAGACAAGTCAACGATGCAAACAGATGCCAAAATCAGTGTTACAGAGCAGGAGGTACACTGGTGCAGATCTCATATTTTCTCATGCTCCCACATTTGTGATTTGAAATGCAAGGGCTGCGTTCTGTAGAAATTGTCACCTCAGTGTCTTCTTGAACGCAGTGTAAAGTGCATACCATAACGCTCCGACCATGCTGACAGTCAAGCCAATAACATTACGTAGCTCGTACACGTAATCATTGAAAGCAATGGCCCCAATTATTGTCATGATTATGTTCTTCAAGCTTCCAGCAACGCTTGTTGTGAGCGGATCATTCACGCGGGTACAAACGTACATGCTGTGGCTGATGGTCAAGCCCATGCACACCGCACATACTGCTGCAGCAATGAAGCGAGAGTCAGACAGTGCCGGATGGTTCCACATTTTCTCAGGCTCACCAAATGCAAAGCTTGCTGCTGTCAGAGGTACCTGCACAATTGCGTTGCAACATGGGGAAGCATTTTCTGTGCTGTGCCTGAGTATCTATCTAACACAGGTTACGTAACGACACATATGTTCAAACAATGATTCAAATAACCCCTTCAAACTTACCATAGAAATAATTGCATTGTAGTAGAGCAATGTCCATGTGTCCAAGGCCTTTGCAGCAGGAAGATTCTTCAACATCACCAGATAGACAGCTGTCAGCAGATCGTTCGAAAGAATGCCGATGTATCCACGAAGATTGAACGCAAGATCTGTCGCTGCAGCAACAATTGCTCCCGCAATCATTGTTGACACAGCCACAAGGACCTGCCACTCATGCGTTTGTGAACATACCAAGCGTTCCAAGATGATGGTGAACACCATAGTGAAGCGGCGTAGTACAATGAACATCGGGACACTGAGATCACCAGTGCCAAACAGGCCGGCCACGATGTTTGTTGCGTTGATCAGCCCCAGTGGCAGCAAAGACACAATCACATGCCATTCCAACTTAGCCCCACTCACGTGGGCACATATTGGCGCGGCAAAGAGCTGCTGGGCGAGGCACAACGTCAGGGGAAAATTAAAATTAAAAACAGTCAGCACGCACTTTGTGGCACTCTGCACACAAATGCTTGCAATCCTGCAGCAGGACTAACCTCAAAAAAAGATGTAAACCTGCCTGGACACAGTCCAACTTGACTCAACGACAACATAAATGCAAAGACAATGAGCAGGCCACATCACACTGCACGCTTGGTCACTCATGGTGTGGTTGTACAGACACGGGTAAGTGGGCCTGCTGCAAGGCGCGAAACAACCAGGCGCAACTCAACCACCCCAATTATGCAGGCTTAGACCAACTGCGTACATGTAGTACAGTATAGATGTGATCCGCATCGTTGGCGCTGTTGTAGGTGGACCCACGACGCTTCCAGGTTTGTTTCCTGGACTCGGCGCGGGTGCACGCGCATCCGGACCGCTGTCTTCATGTCTTCGTTGGAAGGCCAGAATGTTTCCCGGCATTACAAGAAGGCGTCAGCCACTAGCACGAGCTATAGTGCTGTGGAAGCGTCTTGCTGCAGTGCTTGGTGATTCATCCCTGCGACCCTTGCGCTCTAGTCCACGGCGCGCGTGAAGGCCTCTGGACGAGCACCGGGCAGAGCAGGAATTCAAGCAGCTCTTGACACACAATAAAGACCACGCAGAATGCGAATGTCAGTATTGTCTGATGTGTGAGACACATGTCCTAAGCAGTCTGCCGTTGCATGCATGATCGTCCCCATTGCATGCAGCCATGGCGAGCTCTACACAGAGGAAGCCCTGATCCGCGTACATGCGCTCGCCAAGCGGGGCAGCTGTTGTATACACATGCACACAGCATAGTGTATGTACGCATTTGTTTTGCTGTTACATTTCGTTCTCTGCATTTTTGACACAGTGGTCACGTTTCGCAACGGCGATTCATCATCTGTGCACGAGTATGGGCTGCACGCTTACGTCCCTGCCGACATAGCTTCTTACATTTTCTGCCAATGACCGAGCCGTCCGTCGTTGTCTCCAAACAGGGCAAAGTGTTAGACGGTACGGGTACAGGGGTAGGTCACACGCATATATGTGTGCTGTGCGAATACCCAGTGGCACGGCACGCTCGTTTGATACCGTGCCTCCACGTCTTCTGCGCATCTTGTGCCGCTCAGATGCAAGGCTGCACTCTGTGTCAGGCTGCGATTGAGACAGTTGAGCTGGTAATCACTGGGACAAACAAAACCTATATATCAGCGTTGACTCTTCAATGCTACGACAGTGCGAATCCAGCGCCATGCAGCAGATGCATTAATGCCGCACGCCTGAGAATCCACCGACACGTGCTTCAGATTTTTGAAACTGTGTTCGTGGGCCCGCAAACCTGGAGGGTGCAGCCCCTGCAGGTCCTGAGCAGCTGTTAGAGTACAGCACTCGTGCATGGAGGAAAATCTCGAAGACTGCACCTGTCATCGGACCGTCAGGCAAGAAGTTGACATCCTAACAAGAATGCTGCAGTTCCGAAGAGTGATCCTGCCGAGCAGCATGTGCATCTGGCAGCACACAGCATCCTCCTGTGATATATGAAGCCCACAAGTCATGTTTGATAGCCCGGACATGAGCCTGTTCGTGCAATCTTGAGCGCATGATGCATGCACAGACAAATGTGCAACAGCAGTATTTCCAATGCCCTGTTTCTCAACAGCAGTAGTTCCAATGCCCTGTTTCTGGCTGATGATGGTCTGCTGGACAGGCACATCTGCAGCAGCGCTGTGTTTGTTGTCAGACAAATTTGTTCCGGACGAATTGGTTCTGTCCAACGATCGGGCCGGGGCTTGCATGGTTGTTTTGGCCCAAGTGGTCTAATTGTTGATTCATGGCAGATTTGGTTCATCTTTGACGTGCATGTTTCGTGTGGGGCGGATGTGTTACATGTTATTACTTTTTACTCCATGGTTTCGATGTGGCAGGTGTCCAGAGTAGCTGACTCGATAATACTGGTGGTCCCAAACAAGTGGTTGAACCTTCCAGGCCTGTTCACGGAAATCCGTAACACCAGGTGTCATAACTCCATTACTATTATGTCGCAACTCCATTGGATCGGTGCATGCACATAAAATGGTATTGTATGTATGACCCACTGGTGAGATGATGCCTTAGCCAATGTGTGCAACACTGCTACGCCACTGACAGTGAAAGACACCCGCTATGATGTCCTTGAGGGTCTGGAGTGAGCACAACCAAGGGTATTTTGACCCTGTCATTAGTTCTATGACATGCATCTTGGGAAACACTCGGATGGTTGTGGCACAGGCGCGCTGCACCAGATGATCTGAATCGAAGTACGAGGCGCTTGAGCAGTGACTCGGGGATTGGCATGTAATGATGTCATTACGCTGTCATACTCTCTGACTACATGAATAGATGATACCATCTGAACTTAATGCACATCACGCTCTGTGCGATTCTACTTTCACTGCAACTAGTGGAGAGCTACAGCTCAGCATCAAGACGCTGCAACAGACATCTCAATTGTGCTGGCAAAGGATCACCTGGACTCCTCAGAGGTGCTCGAATATTCACATCAGCTTCGATGTCTGCCAAAGAGGAAGCTTCAAAGTAGTTGCAATGCTCATTTGCCAGGTGAAATTCTGACACTGTGTATGGGTAGAGCATAGATGATGTCAGACGGACTCGGACCGACACATCACACCGCTTCAGGTGGATGACCCCGTCATGAACAATGGTGAGATCTGTCCCATGGTCTGGCGCTGTATCCTGCATTTCAACTGCCGCGTTTGATCGCATTCACAGCCTGTAAACAATTTGTGCACAGCATGACATGATTGTCCACCAAGCGTACAACAGGTAGGCTCAACAGAAATACGCTGATCTGGTCCTGTCCTGTCGGGCTGCTGACTTGCAGACAAGGTGACCTTTCTGACGCTGTGCTGAGCATATACCCACTTGCAGCCATAAAGGCCCAGCGCAGGCGCATTTGTGAATACTGGTCAAAGGTGCCGCACCCTGTCTAGTTCATCAACTTCACCTTCCTCTTTTGTGCCATCTTTCAGAGCCTGCACCAGTGGGGCAAGGCGGATGTCCTGTGTCATGACCCATTCAGTGATGCGAACGGAGTCACATATACCCAAGTTCTGCGGGTCAATGCCCACTGGCCAGGACTTACTCTGAAGATGTCGAAAATGGGCCCTGCGCATATATTTTCAAGAGTGACGTATGAAAATCATTTGCAATGACCAAGTGTACATACACTGTGTTCACAGGTCGCCTGGACCGTGTGAATCGAAGTCGCACCACATTGAGGATACTTGTGCATATCGGATCTGGAACCAGGAGATGAAGCTGACTGCATTTTGCAGTCCGCTTCCATGGCCATGCTCAGTCTTTGGTGTCCGCAAGCACTGACACCACCTTCATGGGGCACAAGGTGGTCACAGACAGACAATCCAGGAGTTGACCGGGATTTTTTTTCACTTATGGCCAACCCACTGATCGCAAATCACATCATATCAACAGCTGCACATGTGCAGACGCAAGTGCACATGCACGTCACAGACCCCACTTTCTTCTGCTTACATAGGGTGCACGCGTAAGTGCAAGTCGCAAACATGCTTTGACCCCATGTATGTGATGTGATGAACCTATTAACGTGTGAGGTCAACCCTCACACATATCATTTCTGAGCGAGAAAACTGCAAGCGCTGAGACTGTCCGAGTGTACAGGCTACACATAAAAGTTCGTCTTCTTGATACCTGCGTTCCGTGCACATGAACCACCGGATGTGCCTAGATCACCTGTTGGTAGAATGTCCAGACATATCAGTCCGCTTGGTAGGATGGCATGCCACAATGACCAATACATGGGCGTGACATGAATGTGTGATAAAGGACAAAGATTATGTCCAAGCCCAGGTGCGCCGCACAAGGTCATGCACACACAGATATGTGTTCATCATTTCGAGTGTCGTGAGTCGAATGTCCAAGTTTGAGCACAGTCGCAGAGGTTCCTGAGTATTCTCACGCATGACAGTGCAGATGGTTCACGTAAACACAGTCGTGTCAACAATTGTGCTCTTCCAGCGATACATGCACACCCACACCAACAATATGGCAGTCCACACAACATCAAAAGCAACAATAAGCAGCACACCGGTATGGTCTTGCATTGGTATGAGCGAGCATTGCAGCATCTGGGCGCACGTCCGCTGGCCACAAGTCACCAGTGTCACTGGGAAACAGTGCGGCTAGAAGATGCTGGTGCTGGATGTCCTTGTCTGACAATCGGGCTGTGATAACATGCATCTCAGGAACGTAAGCAAACACGATCAACACCTTGGACTGCCCCGTGCTTATCGTCAAGCGAACTTGTAGCTCCTGTGAGCCTAGCTTCCGCTTGCGAGACTGCCTCTCGGACTCAATTTCTACCTGCGTCATGAGCAAGACTGAACAAGACTGATCACTCACTTGACGCACGGCCCAAGATTGATCACTCACTTGAACCATGGCCACCCAACACAGACATGAGGTGCAAAACAAAAGTCAAAGTGTACCGGCCTGAAAAAGGAGAACCGACTGTCCAGGAAGGCAGACAATTGCAGTGGTCACTATATATATACTCTTACATCGAGGGACTCCGAGCCAGTGCACCAAGCGAATGTACTAGATTCTAGACTCACATGCTACCCAGCAGATGCGAGCCGGCCAGGCGATCACCTGGCACAAACTGCGCACCTGTGAGCTGTGCTACCCTGGACATGGTCTTTCTGATCACAACCCCGTTTCCTTTCACTGTCGCCGCACTGAGCTCCCGCAAGGAATTCTCAATCCAGCGAGCCTTTGATCGCTTGTTGAATGGTTCAGTATATATAGAGTATATATATAGACTATATATATGTTAAGTATCAATCCACAGATCATAATTTTGTCAGCTGTGAGCTAGAGGGCATACTTGCGCAGGGACCGCTGCCAGTGCTGATGCAGATGCAACCTGGAAGTACAGGTCCTGCAGCCTTTCCGGCAGATGAGGAAGTTGCAACATACTGTTGCAGTCACATGCGTGTAAAGGGCTGAAGCTCAGATGTCGGAATGCAGGCCTGCAGGTAGAGATGACTTCATTGACATGTGCTGCTGCTGAAATGAGGTTTTGCCTTTTCAAGTGATTACCATCCTGCACAATGGCCAAATTATGATGATGACCAGCGAAACCCCGGAAAAACAACATGCTGACAGAACGGAAGAAAACGGACTTTGAGGCTGTTCTGCTGTGCTTCAAGTTCTTGCTTGACAACGATCAGTCTTTGCCGTGCGTCTGCTTCACCTAGTAGCCACTTCCTTTTGACATTGTGAGCATCGGCAGACGCGCCTGCGCCTGTTGCGTGGGGCTGTTCACAGGATTGATCATCGGTAGTCATGCCAACATCACTGTCCGTGAACTCCGACTGAAAGCTATTGTTGGCTGCGATCATTCGTGAATAAAACATCTTTTCAACTCTGCAGACGACCACAGGTATTGCACAACGTTTCATGCACATCAGTAGCCTCGTTTTATGCACATCAGCACCCTTAATTTCTACAGTCACCAACCTCTTGTTTTGCAGCGAGAGCAATTCGTTGTCATAGTCTGCCTTCATCGCCAAGAGCTCGTCAACGCTTGAGTGTGTATCCTTCCTGGCGTGCACATGGGCATCGTGCATCTGCACGATCGCGGCGAGCCCGTCTCCAACAAGAAGATCATAATTTAGATCACCATCTCGATCTCCCGGATAGGGCAATTGGCCAAGCTGACAGAGTACCTTCTCAAGGTGCTCGGTGTACCTAGCAAGAACGGACTCCATTACTCCGCAACCTTCCAGCCCATGGAACGACTGATTCAGACTGTACTCAATCGCTGCGAACTTGTCTCACTCAAAGGTGTGCAGACTTTTCTCCGCGCGCAGGTCGGTCTACCCGGATACAACAGCTTCGTTGTGCTTGTACCTTGTACCTTGTATCCCCCCCCCCCCTGTACCTTGTAAACATGCATATGCAGCGCGCCATGGCGGTTCACCGCGGTGCACCGCGGTGGTTGGTTCAATGCGTATTGTGACAACGCTGTGCGCTGTCATGGGTGTTGTCAGGTCCACATATATGACAACGAATAGCCCGCGAGATCAGCGCCAGCTTCGCATGTGTTTCAATACTTCGCTGCTGTTTGGCACAGCTTGCACAACGCTGATCGACGAACGCCGAAACAGACGTTGGCCATATCAGACAATCGTCGTCAAATCCGGCGATGGCTGCACTGGACGTGTCGATGCTGAATGCGCGCAGGCGCAAGCCTCAGCTTGCTTGTGAGCCGGTCCAGGACTGCGACTCACAGCGAGAACACATCCAGTCGTTTGAGCTGCCCGCTGTTGTGGATGTACGCCCCCACATGACAGCGAATTGATCTGGCGACTGTGATCTGCGAGGCTCGGATGTCTCTGCTGGAAAGCCATCCGTTGACCTGTTGTGATAACCATTATCGCGATCTTTGCACGATTCCAAACCTTGTGAATGCATGATGAACATGTGTTCCTGGTGCAGGTAGATGCGTTTGAGCGAGAGGTTGTAGAAATGGTCAAGCCACAGCATGGTACGACCACGTTGGGCTTCATCTTCAATGGTGGTGTAATCATTGCCGTCGACTCACGCGCCACGATGGGTTCGTATATCTCATCACAGACAGTCAAGAAAGTGATTGAGATCAACCCCTTCCTGTTGGGCACCATGGCTGGTGGTGCGGCAGACTGTCAGTTTTGGCAGCGATACCTGGGCATGCGGTGTCGAATGTTCGAACTTGCAAACGGCAAGCGCATCAGTGTCAGAGCAGCCTCCAAGATTCTGGGGTCTATCATGTTCCAATATCGGGGCCAGGGTCTGTCGATGGGTACCATGGTGGCTGGGTGGGATTCATCTGGGCCAGGTCTGTACTACTGTGACAGTGATGGGCAGCGCACTCGAGGCCAGGTTTTTTCAGTCGGATCGGGAAGTTTGTATGCGTATGGAGTGCTCGATGATGGCTATAAGGAAGACATTAGTGTTGATGAAGCGATTGAGCTAGGTAGGCGTGCGATTTATCATGCTACGTTCCGCGACACAGCATCTGGAGGTACTGTTAGCGTGTATCACGTCACAGAGCACGGCTGGAAGAAGGTTCGTGGGGATGATGTGGGTGATTTGCACTTTGAGTACTATCCGGATCCCGGCCAGCATGGCACTTTTGGAGAGGTTGTCTGATGCATGCGTTGTTTTCTAGGGCAATACCAATATGTTTGCATGCCATGTCCGATTTGGAACTATTCGAAGACTGAAATGTGGATGTAAGAGGGGTGGGATGAGTGCTTCTGTGTGGCACGGGTCCCATTTGCATCTGTGTGCATGATGCCTCACCATAAATTCGGCGCCCATCAATGCTGTGGCCGGGCAAAAGCCTGACTTATGGCTATGAATACAGATGCGACCACGTGGTCACCTGTGGACGATGTCTTCAGGTGCGATGCAACCGTCGCGACGCGTCGGGCACACTTGACGCATGCGTGCGGGATAATCGTTATGGCCTTAGAATGCACGTCGCCGGCATAAATGCTCTCCGGCACTGTATGTAATGGCTGTCTGCGATTTTGCGTTGCAGTGCTTCAGTGACGGCTCAGCCATAAGCCGGCTGTGACTTAAACTGTATTGGACTGGCTCGCTCTATCGCGTGCTGTTGTACGATCTGCAGGACACTCCGCATGCCATCACCAGAATTTGACGAACACAGCTATTGCCGCCTCATGGCTGCCCCTCCTTGTTTGTACACGTCGTCTGAAGAGAAGACACATCCGTCAGTCGTGTAACTCGTCGCGTTCGCTGCGCTCATGCAATTATCACGGGAACGCGTAAACGAAAAGATGCATGATGCTCTCAGCTCTGCCTCGGTTTCTTCTGGGGGCGCGCTGGTTCCAGTTTGGGACCGGCGCAGTATAGGTCTGTGCTGTATCCGCTAAAAGCATTCGTTCACATCACACTTTCCGCTTTACCGCGTCAGTGCTGCAGGGGCACTTTCCGAGCACGATGTAAAAGTGCTGCGCAACATGGTGAACGAGTTTGGTGAACGTTCTGCCCGTGCTCAGGTGTTATGTCTCCCAATGCTTAAACTAGCGCTGCGAATGCCAGCACTGCGTGATTGATTACAAGTACGTGATGAAGTGTTGGCAGCACACTGCCAATCTTGATTTTATGTAATTAAGCGCTCCTGTTGAGTCTCTCAACTGGAGGCGTTTGCAGGGCTTGCGTGCTTCAGTGACTAACCTTGATCGTCTGCTCGGAGAGAATCACAAGCTATTCCTGCATGTAACACCCACGTCGCACGCCAGTATTCTGGCAGGGGGTTTGAAAACTGGCTACAAGGAGCTCTATCTGGCCACTGTACGGTCTACTGTGCTTGTGTCTGTATGTGTGATATCCCAAGATTCAACATGCTTCACACAAGCATGTGTTTTCCACACTTCAGGGCAGAGGCGAATACATTCCGACCATATGCTTGTGCGTGTTAGATTTCTATGTCCACGCGTCTTGCCAGAGAGCCGGGATTGGAAAGACATTATTCGATGCAATGCTGAAGTATCATCAGGCGGCAGCAGTCTCTATCGCATACGATAGGCCGTCTTCAAAACTGATTTCTTTTCTTAGGAAGCATTACAGCCTTGCCGAACAGCGCCCACAGCTGAATCACTTCGTTATTTTTGAAGGATTCCTGTTTGGTATGGTTCATCACGAGTCAGAGGCCATGCAGTGAATGGTCGGTTGCACTGGCTATGGTGCATAAATCAGCGGTGCATAAATCAGCACTGAAATCCAAGGTGACAGTATAGCGCTGATATGGATTTCACCGTATCGCAGCCTTCATGCCGTGAATTCCACGTGCTGTGAAGCTCACCGCCACTGAAATATGGTGCTTTTTGGGGTTATGCAGACAATACATCAAGTTCAACACGGTGCAAGGGTATACCTATGGGCTCAAAGGAGTGCCACATTGCAGCAGCTGCACAGCAGAAAACAGATGATGTTTCACGGAGTTCCACGGCCGGAATCAACACTCAACTTATTCGTTCTCAGCTTTCAACTTGTGATGCGCATCTGCAGCTGTCTGACACATCCTCAGAATGTCAGACGTGCATAAACACTTGTACATGTCACAACAGGTCGCTCAGTAGATATGACGTAGTATGTTCACCTGCTCTACGTGACCACATAGCAAAGCCTCCGCAACCGGTGACGGGTGAGTGGCGGTGGCCCGTTGCATCATCGAAACAGCTGAAGTGCTCTGAATGCGACCGGCGAGGTATGATGCAGCCGGCTGGATTGTCAGATGGCAGTGCTGCAGTAGATCAGCACATTCATTGCAACGTTCAAGGTCTAAGCAGCTGGTCTGAAATGTATCACATGCAACAGACTGCTGCCAGTCTGGAACAAGCGCTTAGTTGTACAGGTACAAATACGCTGAAATGCGGGAGAATACCTGGGTGCAACAAGAATGAGCGTTTGTCCACCAAATGTCCACCAAAGCCGTGAGGAGTATCAGAAATGATCAATTGCAATTGACCTATCTGTGTCACAAATCAGATCCTCCAGTGCAGATGACTGCCTGCCATCATGCTCGCCGTGCCTCCCTGACTCGAGAGGGGGAATTGCCGCAGGAATCGCCCAAGAAGGGGGAATTTTATGCAGGAACGAGGAGCACAACTGACACAGCCTGTACAATCGAATTTTGCATTTGGCATTCACTTGACGGCTCTGTTGCATTGCTATGGCATGGGCCCCTCCACCGGATGGATGGAACAGGTCATCACACTGAAAGATAAGGGATGAACTGGGAAAGAGTGCGTGAGATGTGCAATCTGAGAGAGCAGCCGACTTCACACATTGTCACATCCAGGCGGTGACTGTGTCTGTGAGGGTTGCTGCACAGTATACCAGATCATGATGGAACATCCGTAGCAGCTGGCGCTGCCCTGTCTGCAACCCATTGGTAGGTACTTGCCAGAGGCATTGTACACGCTGGGTCTCCACTTCAACAGGTTTGGTGGGGTACACAAGCAGTCTTGCGTGGCCAGGCCCTGTGGGAATTCGCTGCTTTGGACACCATGCAGTAGCCCACAAGCATTTTCGGAGTTTCGTTATGTCTCAAGAACTGGTACAGCATGACTCTTGCAACCGTCGTTCAATGTTGCTGTTTCCGCAGTACGGGGTGTGTCGAGTGCTGGCACTTTGCTGTGTTGGTTGCCTATTCTTGCCAGATATCGGCGGGGCATGGTTACAGCTGATAAAAAACGGAGTATACATTCACCCCTATAAATGCGTGGGCCAATGCAGCAATTCATGCACACCAAGGCAAGATACTCTGCGCCTGTGCTTACGTCTGTTCCATCATGCATACTGTAAAGTGTTTGCAACTGCCATAACCTGCTGGGAGCAAAAGCTGACAGTACACTGCTCTGCACAGTGGCTCCACCAGCCGCTGTGCCAGCATACATATACACAGGTGAACCTGACCACAGTCCATGACTACATGCAAAAGCAAGGTAGCCATGCATGTGCTTTGCAGACATGCACCAATGTGCAGAACACCTGTGTCATAATGTATACACTTCACGATATGACAAAAGCTCTAAACAGCTGTGATGGGCCATGGTGGTGGGTCGTTTTCACACAGACGAATGAGAAGACAAGAGGTGGATGAAACTGCTTCAACTGCCATGATATCTACCAACACAGAAGGATATGTAGCACCCCATTCTGTTGCTTGTTTGGCCATCCTGTTTTGCCCATCTTTCAAATACAAGCCCTTGTCTGTTCCTTGTTTTGCAATGCTGGCAACCAGGCGACTTGATTAAGGCGCTGCTGCCCAATCTCTTGTCCTCTGCAGTATACAGTGGATCAAAATGCCGCCTGTCACCCAGCACCGGTGGTATGGTCAAGGCACAAAATTCACACCGCCATTGAGTATCCCAACATGCCTTCCATGATGCAGTTTGGCTCAGGAATCCATGGGTGTAAGTCTTTCTGAGCCATTCGTTTGTGGTGTGGTACCCAAGTGGCATGAACATCAGGACAAAAACTCTTCCTTGCCGCACGAAACATCGCAACGAATCTCAAAGCTTCTGATTTCGAGAGAGTAATGTGCGCATGTGACTGATAAGCTAGAGTTGGGACGGGTGTGGCATTAAGTGCCAAAGGCTGCATTGTTGAAGGTACCCATGTTTGGTTGGACAGTTGCAACGCAGCCAGCAGAGAATCCTGCATAACATGCAGCCTTTTCCTGCAGTACCTGTGCCGCTCCTGTCCTTACATGCCTGGTTTAATCCACGTCTGCATCAACCAGCTTGTTGTGGACTCACGCCTCGGTCTGTTCTGGTTGCCTGCTTGCATAGGATGCACGCCGGCCATCAAAGGGTGCTGGCCTCAGTGATTCAGGCATGATGGCACCATGCAAGTGGCTCAAAGCTGTCGGAGACTTCTCTGCATTGCTGCGACTTGTGTCTTTGATGGCAGTGTCACTTTCCACAACGTTGCGATCCCATAGCTGGACAATGTCGATTGTATCTTGTAAATGATTGTACATTTCGGGAGAAGGCTTGACATGGGACAACTGCATCCATGAGAGCACCTCCAGTGCCTTCTCAAGTGCACCAGCTTGATGGCAGCCCTGGAAGAGTAAAGACAGCGTTTCTGGGGTTTGTGGAATGGTTTCGGAATTTCCACATCCGGCAACCATCCATTCAAAAACTTGAAATCCTTCAGACACTCTTCCACCTGCAGCCGTTTAACATTGTATTCATGGACAGTCACCTGTGTACACAATCATCGGTGCAAAGGTTGCGCCTGACCTCGGATACATGCACCAATCAGTGTATTGTATGTGTCTGTATCCAGTGACACGCCCGTGTCCAGCATGTGCCGAAACACCTGTAATACTTTCTCCCAATGCTTGTCGTGTGCCACACGCTGCAGGAGCCTATTGAGCACGCAGGTCTGACGTTCCAAGCCCAAGTGCTGAAGCCCTACGAAGCACTTCATGGCATCTTGTACTGTGGGCGCGGATTTAATGGCTGCTTGGACAGTCTGAAATCAGCATATGCTTTGTTGACACACTGAGCTGTCCAAACAGGTCTTATCAGGAATTAAGTTTGTGTTAATATGTGATCTACTGGCATCAAGCTTGTGTTGATATGTGATCTACTGGCATCATACCTGAAGTAAGTGCGTCTGCAGGATATTGGAGGTCGTATGGTGTGCAATCAACCCTACCCGTTTCATGAAACTTGTGTACACCGCGAGCGCGGTGCGACACTTCGCTTGCCCTTTGAAGTTGCAGGCTTCCATGACTGCCATGTATGTTGTTGTATTGGGCACAAGGTCATGTTCCTCCAGTTGGTCAAAATACTACATACATGCACCCTGTGCTGTGTAATTCGTAATTGAACATCCCCATTCCTGTCTTGTTGCCGAGACAACAGCCTGCCACACTGCACCTTCTTTTCACACAGCGTTTATGTCCGAGATTGCATGCGCACCTGCAAAGCTTTCTCCACCTTGCCCTGGTTACAACACCCCACAATAAGAATGTTCAAAAGCCCCAGGGTTGGGAGATGCCCTGAGTCCAAAAGCGAAGCGTACATGGTCTCAGCGCTTGCGAGGTTGCCATTGTGTATGCAGGCGGCGATGCATGATTGCTGCCAGCTGTATGGGGCAAGATTCACACTTCGCTGTTGAAACCAAGCAAAAGCAGCGCAGGCTGCTTCTCCAGAGTGCTGTCGTCCCAGATCAGCAATAACGCGGCTGACTTGAATGGCGGTTGCCTTCGTCTGTAAGGTGGCTGGACTGTACATGTGTTCATGCCTCGTCAGGATGCAGGCTACAGCTGCTGACAAATTCACTGCGCGTGGGTGACATAAAAACCGATCCTGGCTGGCAAAACTTTTTGTTGTATCCAAGATCTCACGCTGCAAACGGCCTTCCTGTCGTGGCGATGGTATGAGCGCAGTCCAACAAAAAAAAAGGTGGGTCCAGTGCGTCTGACAACGTAATACACGTTTTGACTGCATAACAGGGTATACACACCATAATTTGTTGCACGATGTTTTCAGAACGGCTTGCGATCGACTTGCCGATGAGATGTCGATTGCATATCAGGTCGTCGCATTCGGGGAGAAGGGCAGGTATGGATTCTGACAAATCGATCATAATTTTCGAATAGCCTCTCAAGTGTACAGATGTAACTTTCTTCCAACAGTTCTGCCGCGTAGGCGTGGCTCTCAACGCCGTATACGCGCGTTAGCTGTGGCTGGGCTTTGTCATGGCGAATGAAATGTGCGCGATGTCATCAGGACCGTCTCAGTTGTCGTGCGAGGTGGATAGATGGAGTCTGGCGCGCTGGCAGCCACCTCGCGAGGCCTCTCTGCGCACTGGACGCAAGAGTTTCACCGTGGCCACTGGAGCAGCTGCAGCATGCCCTACGCATAGTCCACCTGCCGCTGCACGTCTCACTCTGTATGGGTTACAGAGATGCACGGCACAATACCAGTAAGTCACATACTACTGTATGATAAGCGGCTATTTGCAATGCATCTCTGCATGGAAGCCGCGTTCCTCCGCGCAATCCGGTCCTCGTGAACCACAATGTTTGCAAGTGCCGGCATCATCCAGACGCGAAGCTGCGAAGCCAGCGGGTGTCAAAATTATGAATCGTTGCCACCGCCATTTCTCACGCAACAGCCGATGTCGGCATGATTGCGTGCCGTTCCTTGCCAGACATCGCATGGTAGCGCTGTTACCAACGCCGTCATGGGATGGACGACAAATAGTTTCTTCATATTTCATGGCTTGCAACATTGGACGTCAGACGCATTCGTCTCCGCTTCGAACTCTTTTGACGACAAGTCCGTACACATCTCACTGTCTAGAAAGGGGAAAACGCTGGAATGGTCTCTAACAGAAGTCTAAACCATGTGCTGCTTGTTCACATGCAGTCTTCTTTCCATCGATCTCCGCGGCCGCGTTGTGGTTGTAACTGGAGCCAATCAGGGGCTTGGGCTCGGCATTAGTCATGCACTCGCCCAGCGCGGCTGCACGCTGTACATGGTGTGTCGCGACGAGGACCTTGGCAAGGTGGCTGTGAAGGCTGTGCAATGCGCAAGCGGCAATAAAGATGTGAACCTCAGGATTTGCAACCTAGCGTCTCTCTTCGCCATCCGCACGCTGGCTAATGAGTTTTGCAGCAAAAACATCAGGGTCTACTTGTTAATTCACAACGCAGGTGTCATGGTGCGATTGACGCTTGTACTGCTGTTTGGCTGCCGCGGGCAGCATTTGGCCATTCAGGGACCACATGGGCGCTTGGCTTGTATTCTGTGGACAGTCACGTGTACAAACATGAGCACACTGGAAGTAGCAAGCTGGCGTTGCTGGAACGCTTGGCGGATTGTTCCAGGTCCACAGTGAGAGGGTGTCATCAGATGGATTCGAACTCAGTTTTGCTGTCAACACACTCGCACCCTTCGCGTTGACTATGCTGTTGAGGGATTGCCTCAGTAGTGGCGGCCCTAAGTCCAAAGTGATTATTGTGTCCTCTGCCGGAGCATATACTGCGCCTCTTGTGGTTGACGGGATGGGTCATCCACCAGCTGACGTTGATGGAACAACGCGGTATGCACATGACAAGCGGCGCCAAATCGCGATGGCGGAACGATTTGCAGTAGAATTTGCTGAAAATGAAATCCAAGTGTACACTTGCCATCCAGGTATGAATTTTCACAAGCATTGTTTTGAAACATAATGGTTTGTGACACGAAGACCTCTGATGGCAGCTGCACCTGCTTGTTGTGCATCAGCAGAGTCCGAAGTTCTGTGCCCCTGACGATGTTGGAGCCAATTACAGGATGGGTTGACACAGCTGGACTCCGCCACAGTGCGCCCGGGTTTTATAAGACATTCCAGGCACAACTGCGGTCTGTTGAGCAAGGAGCTGACACTGTGGTATTCTTGGCGCTGTGTCCTGCTGAACACTTGACAAACGGAGCATTCTATTTTGACCGCATGCCTCAAATCAAACACTATTTTTGGCTGGGGACTGAATATAGCAAGTCAGCAGCAGACTATATGTGGGAGTGTCTGAGCGCAGCTGCCAAGTTATAAGATGCACTTTGTTGACGCAGACAGTACTAACAACATGCCAGAGTAAAAGTTTTCTGTTCTAGCACCTGGATGGGAGTCATGTGGAAATTTGGAAAGGGATGAAACAAGTCTCACGCCTTCCCTAGATATTCCAAGCCATTTCTGACACGGCGTTTGCTGTGCTGGCAAGTGTGGCATGCGACACCATACTCATTGAATTCAGGATAGCATCGCAAAATCTGGCCAGCGAGATGCGATGCGATGTCCCATTGTGTGTTTGCATGCCTGAAGCTTTCCCTTGGAACTCGCTTTGCCGGGGACCAGGTCTTGAGCCACTGTGTCGAATCTACAAGCGCTCATGAGCAAGATGTGTAAATGCTTCAAGGACAGCGTCATCTGCATGCGAGGAAGATGTCACATGCGGCGCAGGTCTTGTGGAGAAGCTACAGTCAAGGAAGGCAGACCAGATCGGCGGCTTTCGATGCAGCAATGTCTCCTGTGAAGCACAGCACGACCTGCCATCAGGTGATTGGTGTCATTGCAGGCAGGCATCTGCGCTGCGTCAGCTGGGACTGAATGAGCCTGGCTGCCATGCACTGTACTGAGGTCTCCAGACACAGCATGCTTGACATTTCTCATTGGATGTCTGGTCTTTCTGCTGACCTTTTGCTGAAGTGCACCCGCTTCACTATCCTCACCAAGTGTCATGCATGTCAGCCCCTCAAAAATTTGGATATTGTCTTGATTGGCCTGCACTAACGTAAGTGATAACAAGCTGAGATAGTCAACATCATGATCAAAGTGTGAAACGTTCCCAACATGAGCTCGCCGGTGACGGCGACAACAACAACAACAACAACAACAGCATGCTTGAACAGTTGAGCATTGCAGCCAGTCAGGTGTTGCCTTTATCAATTCGTGGCTCCCCAGCTTCGTCTTGCAGATTTCATTACCATCATCGTCTTTGAGGACCGCAACATTCTCTGATATGGTCACGCTTCCATCTAGCCATCCCTTCTTCTTCTTCTTTGCGGTTGACTTGGTGTACAGTGCTGGATATACAGCGCAGGGTGCATCCATAACTTACCGCCAACAAAGGTCAATACGTGACTATGGAGCTATGCTGGACGTAACTGCGCCTTGCCGTAAGCGAGCGTGAGAACTTGCAATGATCGTGTGAGAGCATGAATGCTGCGAAACAAGAGTCCGTCGGTCGAGACGTACAGTTCAAAAACCGTGCTTCGAACCAGTACATCTGCGAGATGTTGTACCGTCTGTGCGGGGACAGTACTGCAGTTCGCAGGAACAGCGCCAGCCTGGCATTCTGAAAACGGGCACTCTGGACCGCATGCCGGAGCGCGCTGCCATGATCAGCAGCGGAGAACGACCTAGCCTGCCTGTGGGAGGTTCTCGAAAGGTACTGGGTCATGCAGTAAGTGTTGCCGGTAATGTGCGACCGACCATTAGATTGATTTGAATGTCTACCGCGGTATACCGTCACTTCGTCCCAACCAGCCTGGGTCGCATGCACCCTCAGTCATGGCTTGGCATGCATGCTGCGCAGTCATGACCACTTGAAGTCGCAGTCCCGATTTACACGTGGCCCTGCGCAAGGGCCGGGCTGTTGCGTTCATCTCCGTGTAACACGTGGCCCTGCGCAAGGTGGAGGCTGATTCATCATTATCCAAATCCCATTCTAGAGCCCACCTGGGGGGAGCCCCCCTGATAGGTCCCAGACCAGCGCCCCACAACATATTTACCTAGATGCAGTAAATGCTAAATAAAAAAATACTGACTCTTTGTGACACCTGGCTGCTGTGATTGTGCCAGGATTGACACATGCGGTGATTTGGTGTGCCGTGCATGGATGTGTGAGAGACGGCTGGCACACTATCTGGGACACCTTGCGATATGACAGCATCGGCTGCGATGTGCCTGGTGGGGTGCATACCTGCGTTGGGCTGGGTTTGTCACGCTCACCGCTGCTGGCGCCTGTCTCAGCATAGTACATATGGCGGACAGTATTCAGTCCTGGGCCTGCACCTGTTGCACTGTCATGTACACCAAGTGATGATCGAACGTTGATGCTGAATCGTTTCCAAGGTGCAGCAGAGCTGTGTTATTTCTGACCTGACATGAATAGCTGTGCTCCGTGATCGTCCAGCCAATGCAGATCTGAGCATTCAACCGTGTCAGTTTCTGGTGGAGGCACAGAAGATCAAGGTCTACCGTGACTATGTCTTGTATTACACGAACTGTGTTGCAAGGACAAGCCTGTGAATGAAAGAGGTGTGTCATGTCGAGGCCACAGATGCAGGTTGGTTTACCCTTGGCAAAGCAGTCCCTTGCTTGCCAGACACGTCCAGGGCCTCGTCTTCATGTCCTGACAGTAGCGTCCCCGCTGCATGTGTACGCTTGGACCCATGTTTTTGGCTGGACCAGGACTGCTGCACGTGTCTAGAGCTCGGGCTAGAGCAAGTCCTGAATCCTGTTTGTATCCACTAGCATGCTTGCGGCTGGGACAGTGGTATGGCTCCCCCTTGGCGATCATGCTGTGTCATGATTGGAGGTATGTGCCTGCTGACAGCCCCTGGTCCATCATGAGATGCTACATGTACTTGTGGTGTTATTCATCCTCCCGCCAGTTGCTCGCAGGGGCGCCGTGGCCTACATTGGGTCTGGCATGATTGTTGAATTATTGCTCCTGCAGCTAGTTCGGATGTCGGTGGCGTTGGCCAGAGGGCAAGTACCAAAACACGCTGTCGTGATCAGTACACACTCTGCGATCAAAGACTGCCGCTTTTGACCGATATGTGATGCGCACAGTTATGCGTTACGGCACCCGACGTTCCCCGTGTGCGCGTATCAGCAGGGCGAGCGATACACGAACTATTATCTTGCAATATACTGTCTGCATCCGAAGGCTGCATCCGAAGTTTTATGACTCCGGCCTACAGGTGCACACATGCGGTATGCATAGATGTAGATCGCGCATGCGCAGTCATAACGAACGGGTTGGCTGTGACACACATGCAGTCCATACGTCGCTGGACATGTGTACTCGTGCACGGCATATGACCCATGGTCGCAACGCCTGACTTCTGGGATTGCTCGTGCGGAGAGTGGCCTTGGTGCTTGAGATGGTCTGTCTGTCTGCATGTTGACTGGTCTGTTGCCTCGGCGCTGCTGGGTCCTAGATCTATCACTGTGTCACACAAGTCTGCACATATGCAAATCCCACTGCGACATGCGACATATCAGCCATGGCGCGCATGGCTGATAATCATTTCGCTCGGCCGGCGGTCCACTGCTGGGCGGCTGCCCCTTGCTGGAAGGCAGGATGGTCGGCGTGGCTTGACTGAGTTGTTTCAGCTTCCTTGCCTCGGCCTGGCACGGCGCACTACCGGCGTTCAGCAGCGGCTCAGCTGGGTGTGGTAAGAGATACGTTACAGATGTATGCTGGGTGTGGTTGCCTGCGCACACGCTGTCACAACGATGTTTTGAGGCAGCGAGTTTGGGAGCGTGCACACATAGCATCACCCGCCACCCATTCTGATTCTTATATTTGCATTGCACTGAAATAGACGGTGGCATCGGCAGTGTCGGGGAGAGCGATCGACCATGTGCACACAGCACAAGAAATGCAGGCTACCAGTGTGGGCAAGCGTGATGGCCTGAGCCGGATTGCATGCGTATATACCTTGTGGATGTCCTCAGAGCGGCAGCACCGCGCTGAAGCTGCTGTGCGAGGGCGTGGAAGTCTCTCAAAGCGGCACCATTCGGCGCCACGCCACACAGACCAGCCACCGTGACTCTACACGCTATCGGCGCACCTGCACCTACGCGTGTCAAGGCTATTCCGGACCCGCATGGGTGTGCCTCACCGTCCACTCTGATGCACCCACGCTGCCTCTGCGGCTTTATTTGGAGCTTCCAAGTCTCAACATTGCCCGCAGTTGCACCTGCCGTCAGCCATATCATCAACAAGATAGTACGGAGCAAGCGGGTGCAGTATCATCCAGCCGAGAAGTGCCATGCAAGTAGTGAGGAAGGCCAGCAGATTGCCCCGCAACGGGGGCACGAGACTATGGGGGAATGAGGCGCGATCCCAGGGACAGCTATGCGAGCGGCAGCTGGTTGCTCGTGGTGAGGGCCGAGGGTCCAGCGGTGGCGCCCGCTATGCTGCCCCGATGTGGCACCCGGCTCCAACAGGCGGCGGCGGCAGCGTGGGGGCAGCCTGCGGCGCACTGCCGAGCATGTTCGTGGGTACCCTGTCCTGGGGTGGGGCAAGGCGCTGAGTTGTTGCCAGGTGCTGCCTCTGCTGGCCTCACCGCCTTGCTGGCACGGCAAGCAGCCGCCGGTGTAGATCCGACTGCCTGGTTGCTGTCGCGGAATGGGCGGTGGAAGCCTGCGGGAAGGAGCGGCCAGATGGTACCGTTCTTGTGGGGCCTTCATGTGAGGGGAATGCTGATTACCTGCCTCGTCATGCTGCTGCAGGTATTGTTGGGGGGGTTCAAGCCCATTAGAGTCAACATGGCTGCCACACCTTGTGTGCAGGTGATGCGGAAATGCATGTTGGTACAGGTTTCTGGCGGCCACGATCGTGCAGACTGTTGTGGCTGTGGAGCCCCAGGAGTGCATGTGGTAGGAGGCTGCTATGCAGCTCGTCGATTTCTGTCAGGAAGGGTCTTTCGAGTATTCACTGACTCTTGACTGTTTATCCATTCATGAACGCGAGCGGTGCTATGTCCCTAGTCTTCTGAGATACGAGCACTTTGTGATGCGAAATGATCTAAACAAAAGCGATCTCTGCCACCGTTCGAGTCGACTCCCGTTCGCCTACCAAACGACATAGGAGTGAAGCTGCCGTATTCCATTCTCATCCGCCATGGGATGATAGATCAACACTCGCAGACATGATGTAGCATGGCTATGATGCCACCAATGGGTATGCATCAAGAATCACGCCACACCCAATACTAAGATATCGGTCATGGATTCAGAGGAATGGCAGATGTGCAAGCAGCAGCGGCATCCCCTGCCAGTCAGCAAGGCTCTCCAGCACTCACCGCTCAGTCTGCTCTCGCGCACCTCTCGCACTGTGGTGGCACAACAAGGGGGCCCCCATCGGGTACCTCAGATCAGTCGAGATTTCGGCATTGACCTACGCCCCCCCCCCCCCCCCCCCCCGCCTCCCTTTTGATATGTGCTGAGAGCTGCCAAAATTTGATCTGCTGTGTGCATTTGACAATGGGGTTCACTACGCCCCGGCCGGACTGTTTGTTCCATCCTTGCTGGCTGATTTGATAAACAGCCCCTAACGGAAGTGCTGGCAGGTGCAGATCCTGAGACCCTATCTCTGTGTGGTGCGCCCTCTTGGCCTGGTCTACTCTATCAATCCCTTCAAGGCACCAAACTCCGGCCCCTGTCGCAAGGACATCGGATGCTGTTGCTCGTGTGCATGCCAGCCTGTAGTGTCACCGATTACGTGACGAACTTAAGTTACGAGGGGGTAAATGACGCTGACGTGACGAGCTTTTCAAGCGTGAATGAGATTGTTCAGAACTGACGACCTAGAAAAGCTTCATGCATGCTAAAGCCCTGTGATGCATGTTGAAAAGCCGCCATGCATGCAAGACTTTTTTGCCATAAATGACGACGACGTACTCTTACAGCAATCTTACGTGCTGACGACCACGTCATTTAAGTTTTGGCTCGTCAGCGGTGGCACTACCAGCCTGCCAGTGGGTGGGACCAGGCATCCCACCTTCCCATGATGGATGGCTACCTTGTCTTCCGCCCCTGTCCACAGGGGTGCTGTGGCCGATGCCCGTTTGGGTTTGGCGTGATGCCCGATTGGGGGATTCTTGTTTTGGTCTCACCTGTGCGTGCCCCCAGAAAGCAGCCAGAAAGCAGCCGGGAAAGAAACTCCCTGCCAATGGATTGAGGGACGATCTCGAGTTTGTTCTTTTGGTGCCATGTTGGCTCCCGGACTCCCAGCTGCAACGAGTTGGCTCGGGTGCTGGCATGGGGCTATTCGGCATGAGGCTAGCCAGCCAGCGCTGGTTCGCTCACATGCTTGCACCCTGTCACACGGTGGAGTCCGCACCGAAGCGCCTCACGCAGGTGTCGAGGCGCGCCGGTAGCTGGTTCCGCGGGCAAGCAATCGTACCGGCGCGGTGCCACCATTCGCTTTCGTCCGGGCACCTGTGTTATACGGAGATGAACGCAAGAGCCCGGCAGCGAGGGCAACAGCAGGAAAGCAGACGACCAAAACCCCGCAAGCAGGCAGCAACAAGCAGCAACAGTCCCAAGGAAAAAGCCACAACGAACCGACACAACTGACCGGGCTGTATACTTTGTTCCGGTACCGTAAGGCCGTCGACCGGTAGCTGGCAACGCAAGATGGACAGCAGGCATGACCAGCAGTTGTATCATGCTGAATCTGCGGTTTCAACCTCTCGAGTATGCTGTCAGCGTAGCACGTGCACGAATCGTCGCAGCCGTCGCAGACGTCACGTACACTTATAGGCCGGTGTGGATGTGTCGGTTGTGTCGGTTCGTTGTGGCTTTTCGTCTGGGACTGTTGCTGCTTGTTGCTGCCTGCTTGCGGGGTTTTGGTCGTCTGCTTTCCTGCTGTTGCCCTCGCTGCCGGGCTCTTGCGTTCATCTCCGTGCAACAACACTTTTAGGCCAGCGCCTAGGGCCCTGCTAAAGGGATGGCCATGGAAGAGGCTGCAAGGTGTGAACAATCCCACGTTGAGTTCTCATGAGAATCTGACGCCGTCCAATGGCATCTTGAATACCTGACAATTCGAACAAGTACGCTGCACCGCGGTAATACGCGTGTACAAGCGCGGAAACAATCAGGGCTGTTTGTGCTTTGGTACCCCAGCCCCTCTATCTATTAATACCCCACTAACCCCACGTGACCATGTGACACCCTCGTGGCCTACGAACGTTCAATAGCTACGTCGTGCTTTTCGAACCCTCAAACCGTCATCCCACGCTCCGCCCCATGCATGGCCAAAACGATGATTTCCCATGGCCACCGGGATCCGCGTGCCTGCGCCACGGGGCCCGGCGCCTCTGCACAGCGATGCTCCAACAAATGGTAACTAATCATATCACATTCGTTATGTTGTGATATTCACGCCATGATGCGCTGGCCCGATGATCCGCTTGATGTCAGTCCGATGTTACCGCCTCCCGCTTCGACATATATCTCGTTAAACAACGCTACAATTCGCACGTAATCCGTCCATATCAATAAGATATCGTTCCTATTACAGCTTGCGTTGTGGTCTGCGCTACATCGAGGACAGCGGCATAGATCTTGGATGTCAACAATGGCGACAGATTCTTGGCGGGCTTGCTGATCAAGCTACGCTAGACCAAGGTCCACATCCAGCTCAATTTCGAAGTACATGAATGGATTAATGGAGTGATCCACAGTTGTGTGATGCTGACTGGCCTGGACTGTTGGTGTTGCATTGAATTCATCGCCTTGCTGACAACTGCGACGTCCTTCGCTCCAAATCATACTTCACAGATCAAACCATTACATACATCATTGATACGTCCTTTCAAATCAGCTAACTAGCAACAGACATTCGTGCATACTCTGGAAACATGGCAGTTGTGCGCGCAGTGGCCGCGAATGGCCACCAACTGTTTAGCAAGAAACCAAGAAAATAACTTGGATGGAATTGATTTGAATGCGCGGCAGGTTCAGATGTGCGGTCCCTGCGCACGGTAGTGCCCGCCAGATGGCAGCTCGATGCCATCATGCGCCGCGCGCTGTCATCTGGTGTACGTCATGAGTGTGTTGTGTCGCTTGGTGCACGATGGTGGCATGTACCTTTTCGATATATTCCATGCTATGCTGACGCTACTGGGGTATTAAAAAAAATTTCCACCCCAGCTGGGCCCAGTTCTAGTGTCGACCTGTCTCACAAGGAGCAGGCTCACAAGTTTGCAAGGCCTTGCAAGGGTGATTCTCAATGATTTCCAGAGCATCATGCATCACAGAACCAGCGCGCAGAGCTGAACTGCAACGGTTTTTCATATGCATGAGGTCAACGGTTGTTGCGAAGGAGCGCGACCTAGGCGCACGACCAGGATCCCGCAGGAGCGGCCTTGGCCCACTTGAGCCGCGCCCGCGGTATATGCCGCCTTGTCATGCCAATTCGCAGACGGCCCATCAGCTCGCGACAGGCACCAGCAACTGCTTAGAGGATAAGAGAGCCTTTGACACTCGCTCGCACCATGGGAAAAGGCCACCAGCACACCGTGCGTTTGTGTACGATAGTACCGTTACAGGGGCCATGGCTGTCGTTCTGCCTGCCGCTTTGTTCGTGGTGAAAGGATTGGCAACTTGCTGGAACTTGACGAATGCGGTCCGAACATCAGACCTTTTCGTGGACTACGTCACAGCGGCCCCATGGGGGCGTGATACACGAGCATCTGCGGCATGCAAACGTAATCTTCACAACAGGCCGCTGCAGCGCGCTGTGCGGATCCTATGATTGGAGCTGCAGAGTAGTTCCATCCAGCACATGCTTCAGCTCAACACGGGGTCGAACTGTCCAAATCGCTTGCTACCAGACACTGTGCTTGGCAATGTATGGATACATCATGCGCTGAGCGTACGTACGCGTGCATGCATGAAGGCTTTCTCGCTGCTACGGACCAAAGCTCTAAAAAACTATGCAACTTGAGTCTTAACGTGTCTGATGATGCTGCTGATGATCAATGAAGCGTATGATATGCCGAAACTTTGTGTTGGTTCGGGGAACCCGACGTAGCCCCCCGACATCGCATTCAGCCCCGGTGCAACAGTGCGACACCACTCCGGCTTCGTGCATAATATCGCCTTGTGGTCTCTGGATGCCTCACACTCGATTTCGCAGTCAGTGTCTCGATTTAGAGGCCGTTGCGAGGTGTAGTTGCCGGTGCAACTGTTGGTCTTGATACAGCAGTGGAAGTACGAGAATGGCTTCTTCCGCAATTTCAGCGGACACCAGTAGAACTGTAGAGGATGTGGAACTTTTCGATAAGCTCGCCGTATTCTCGCAGCACGCTGCACGCGGTGACTCGTCTCGTGCGATTGATAGCTGCAATTTGGGTGCGCCCATTTCTGCAGTATGCCGTCAGCTACCATGCTGTCGTGCCCATATCAGGTATAAATGTGAGTGATTGTGCAGCCTTAGCGATCGGTATGTTCAAGGTGAGCACGCAAAGATGTTCCATGGAGAACAGGAAGGCCACACTGCGCGGCTTCGCGGAGAAATGGTTGCAGTGCGGTCCCACTACATATGGCGCACAGGCACCTGCTGGCTACAAGTTGCACACACCATATCGCGTTTGTGAGCATATCAGCCTCACAAGGGCGCTCTCGGGCGTCGCGTATTTAAACTCGAAGGGACTGAGTCACTCTGTGACACGACGTCGGAAACATGTGATCTGGCAGCAGTCGTGAATAAGCACTGGTCATATGACCTCAAGGATGTGGGAATGCGTCAGGTACAGGCTTGATTGCCGAATGATTTGAGCTCGCCTTCGTCACTGATCAGCACTGGTCGGACTCGTGTGGCCCGAGATACGGCGTGGAAAGCTGAGTGCGCAAGTGCATGCGAATTTGCCCCTGTGGCACTGCCAAACTCTTGCTTTACAGGTCACTATCCCAAAGCCGGCTTTGTAGAGACGCAAGGCATGGGATGCAGCTGATGTGGGCCTGTGGGAATTACAGTCAAAAGCATTTACGGTCTGCAAGCCTGGCTGAATCAAAGCGAGGCAATTGGTCATTCACCAGCTCAAAATCTTTCACCAGAGTGCCGGTACCGTTCTGTAATGATCGGAACCTGCGCAAGAAGTTGGCCTGTGCCCTGTACTGGCACCAGGACCTGATTCGGGCCATGCTGCACCTTTGTCGCAGCCGGCCCATCTTTGCTCCACTTGTACGACAGCATCTGAGGGGTGTTCGATATGGAGTCTCAAGACAAGTGCAGCATTACCTGGAAAAGCTGACAGATGTTTGCAATAAATCCGCCTCGTCCAAAGGTAAAGAGCCGGCTCCTCATCACGTCACAATGGAGGGTTTATACAAATGGCTGCAGAACTACTGCAAGGCTTGGATGGTTGGCTTCGAGGTGTGTGATGATGCTGTCTGTTGCCTAAGCCACTGTGATCACGCCATCAGTTGGCCGGCTGACGCATGACTGTGCCCCTGCCATGCAGCTTGTGGAACAAGAGTTCTCGGATGTGTTGGACAGTGCAATGTTTGCGGCGAGCTCGTGGGTTGCAAATGCACCACCGACCGATGTGCTCCGCATGCGCAACCTGGAAATTGTTGAATCCGCATTGACGAAGGATGCGGAACCCGAGAGCTCTGCCGATGCAGTTCGAGCTGGCATGGCTAGCAAACCAGTATCAGTGCGTCCCTCTTTCATGCGCGAATCTGATTCCACGTCTGGGATGGAGCTTTCAATTTATGTCACTAGAGTATGTGTCCGTGTTCAGGGAGCTGTCTGCGGCATGTTTCTGTCGTCAGCAATTAAAGCGCAGGAGGAAAACGTTCGGATGCACACAATTGTCACAGCGATGCGCTCCGATTTTGCGTCACAGTTGCAAGCAAATACATCTGCACACGCCAGTGCACGCATGGCGGTATCCAAGCGATCCCACAGTGCTGCCCTGAGACAGGCGGGTGACGGTGGCGCAACCAAGCTGCCACTACCTCCATCTGCTCGAGCAGCCAATCGCCCATGGCTGCCAGGTAGTACATCAAGTGAGCCTGTCAATGGGGACCAGCTGCCGTTGGGGCATCACAGCGTTGAACTCTCAAAGAGTACACCACGACTGAGAAGAGGTCCTGCATCAAGCCACAACAGATCAAAGGCCAAGAGTCCATCCAAGCCACACCGATCAGCAAATGGTGCTGATATTTTCGCGACGTATGCGCCATATGCCCCGTCAACAGCTGGACCAGGCAGCGATGTCACTTATGGCGGGCCGGACGACAGCCTCATGGACATTGACCCGCCGTCAATGTCCATGGCTGATCCGTTTGCGGCATCGGTCGCTCTCTCTGCACCAATTGGGCCAGATGGCCGGATGCTGTCCACCCCGCAGCACACACACAGCATGCTTGTGCGAGGCTCTTCCGACACATGGGGTTACGGCATGCCGCCCATGTCACCACCTCCGTACGAGACAAGCCGGAGCATGTCCTTGCATCATGTTCTGGATCACTCGTCTTTTCTAACACAGGCTTGGGCCAACAACATGCCGCCCAACATTGACATGATGCACTCATGGCCGGGCCTTCCGGCGGCGGGTGCGTCCGCACTGCTTCCTCAGTCGGCTGCTTCGCGCTCGCTGCCCGGCCTGCCCGCACCAGAATCCCCT
The DNA here is from genome assembly GCA_900538255.1 of Ulva mutabilis. Classification (NCBI taxonomy): domain Eukaryota; kingdom Viridiplantae; phylum Chlorophyta; class Ulvophyceae; order Ulvales; family Ulvaceae; genus Ulva; species Ulva mutabilis. Next base: position 171,066 of record UNSF01000041.1, on the reverse strand, counting down.
GTGCCGATGATGACCTCCTTTAGCGACTGTGGCACTGCCCACCCGGTGTCAGAGAATCCGTTTGCTGCAGGCAACACGGGCAACCCCTTTGCTGATGCCATGTCGGCTCAGGCAAGCCCAAAGCCATGACAGTGCACTGAGTAGGTTGTAGCCCTTCGTGTGGGCACTTTCGAGATGACAGAGTGAGATTGTATGAGTAGAGATACGTATGGTGTGCAGCATGAACGGCGTTCATGCTGGTGTATGGCTGCTGTGATGTGAAGGGTGCGAGTGATACGGATGTGCGCAGCGGATGTGTGCAACAGATGTATGCGTCACCAGCCTGTTGGAGGCCATGCACTGCTGCTGAACGACATACTGCAACCATCTTGCATTGAGCAGCTGCATAATTGTTGATGTGATTGTATGAATACTCAGAGTTGTGGGATGTCATCTCTGACACCTGACACTCTGTGTGCACCATGTGAGTGTTTTGCCACAGTCTGCTCATATCGATGCATGTTGTGTTTACATATCATTGGTAGAATTTGCGCACATGCGCACTTACATCGAGGGGGTCCGAGCCAGTGTCTGAAGAGTATCTGAGCTGTACGACTGATGTTCACATGCGTCTCAGCAGGTGTGATCCGGCCAGGCGATCACCCGGCAAGAACAGCACTCCCGTGAGCCGTGCCACTCTGCAGAGCTCTGGTCATGCTCTTTAGGATCACATGTGTTACACAGTGATAGATCTAGGACTCAGCAGCGCCGAGGCAACAGACCAGGCAACAAGCAAACATCACATGTGATCCTGTATTCACTCAGGATCACATGTGGACCTGTATTCACTCATCGATCCTGCAAAGTAGGGATCAAGCACCCCAGCTTTGTGTGATGAGCTCGTGAGTACACTTGTAGTGACAACGCAAAGCTCCTGCTCTGCCACCTTCCGGACCAGACTCCTGTAACGTGTCTCACAGTCAAGACGCAGAACAATGACCCAGCAAGCCACTCAGTGATGCTTGCAAGTAGTGAACAATCATTTGAGCCACTCACTATGTGACCGATCGCACAATTGATCGCTATGCCGCGGCATGCCGCCATATGATACATACGATTATGTATTGCAATAGCAGCCGGGACACCCGTGCTGGCCATGTGCCTGGCGAGGTGGAGTGCTCCGCCTCGCTGTCACAGCAGCGCCAGGCAGCGGCCTGGCAATGCTACGCCGGCTATCATTGCACTGCATAATAGTATGTATTATATTATACAATGACAAGCGCGACATACAATTGTCGCGCATGCATGCGCGACAATACAGGTCCATATGTCCGCATCCATGCCACAGAGCACAAGCTCAAACATGCGCGGACACCACCTGGGTCTGTGTTATACGGAGTGCGACGCAGGAGCCCAGCAGTGAGGGCAACAACACGTCGGCTGTGTATGTATACGTAGCTGGTCAACACTGACGCACGTCACGTATGACGTCGCGCATCATCCCTCGCGAGTCGGCTGTATGACAGCCTGTCCAGAACGGACTGTTTGCGAAAACCTTTGAGGGACCGTGAGTGCTCAACTGTGGCCTGTGTCTGCAGCCTCTTCAGGGATCCAAGCGCCTGGCAGCCATGGGTGGCGTCTGGATTCCAGACAGGCCTCTAGGGGGCTCTGCAGGGCCAGTCGCCTAAGGCCTGAACTAGTGGACTGACTGAGCCTCGGCTTTCGACGAACACAATGGTACACATCATGATGCATGTAGTGTCACACGGAGATGAACGCAAGAGCCCGGCATGCCGCGGCATGTAGTGTTACATGGAGATGAAAGCAAGAGCCCGGCAGCGAGGGCAACAGCAGGAAAGCATACGGCCAACACCCCCCGCAGGCAGACAGCAACAAGCAGCAACTGTCTCAGGCGAAAAGTCGAAACGAACCGACACCCACGCATCCACACACACGCGCACCCCCGCACCCCACCATCGCGGCACCCACGCCACAGCCCCACACAGCAACCACCTGCCACACCGTGCACTACCGCCCACCCCAGCAAACCCGGCCACCACCGACCCCCCAACCACAGCACCCCCACCACAGCCGGCCACGCGAGCACTCCAGCACGGGCCCCCCCGCCCATGAGAGCCCGGGGGCATGTAGTGTGGGCATTTTTTATCCATCCCAAGATTCGCCACGTAGGACTCATTTCGTGAGCCGTGAGAGGTCTGCAGTCAACCTTGTCGAGATACAGGGGTCTAGCACGGACACAGCACTGCCTCGTGCACCCCTCACGCCATCCATGCCAGGCCTGGCTTTGACCTGCCCGGAGAGCGGAGAGACCTGCTCCGGCTGCCCACATGGGTGCACCCGCTACCCGGTGCTTGCCGGGCTACCCACCACCAGCTCGCCACGTTCGCATCCACAAAACCTTTAGCATTGGTCAGTACAACTCAGCAATCCTATACCTGTCGGTGCATCAAGATTGCTGCCTGCCGATAGGACGCGATCGATAGCAGCCTGCCCATCACGATCATACAGTTTCACTTGGGTACAGTATCTCGCGTGCCGTTGCTGCAACTCTTAGTGACGTATGCATACTCTGTCGTATCGATCTTGGCCGGAGCGGGGCAATCGCTGTCTTGGCATGCCGCTATCTGTGCGTGTGTTACACAGTGATAGATCTAGGACTCAGCAGCGCCGAGGCAACAGACCAGGCAACAAGCAAACAGACAGACCGGCCACCGTAAGCACCAAGGCCACGCGCCGCACGAGCAAACGCCAGAACGAACTAGCGCCAGCTCGAAAGCAGACACACACAAAGCAGACAAATCACACACCACGCAGCACCGCGCAGCCCACGCGCACACCAAACACACAGTCAGCACTCGCCAGGCCCACAATCGGTCGCCAATTCGACACTAGCAGTCTGCACGGGCGCGCTGGCGCGCGCTACGGCCATCTCCGAGGCCGCGAGGCACCGGTCCCAGGAGCTGCAGCCACAGCCAGCTCGGCAGCACGAGCGGTGTCCGGGAAGGGGGGCAGAGGAGAAACGGCGGAGGTGCGCTGGGAGGAGGGAAGAGGGAGGGAGGAGGAGGGACGGGTGCGGGGGGGGGGGGGGGGGGCTGCAGGGCGAAATGGGTGGAGGGGGGGGCCCCGCAGGGCGAGATGGGTGGAGGGGGGGTGGCGGCACAACGCAAGCCTATGCGCGATGGCCTGTCAGTGCCGGCAGGCCGTCTGTGGGGACAGGAAGGCCCGGCAGCAGCGCCCGTCTGACCAGTCTAGCACGGAGGGGCGCGGCCGCGCGGTCTTGGCGCGCCAGCGCGCGGCACAATGTTGTGGACAGGTCGCGCATGGCATTGAGCAGGAAAGTTCGCTTTGACACCGCGCCGTGTCCTGCGGCTACCTCCGCGACCGTCTGGAGGAAGCGGTACGCGTCCCGTCCAACCCTGCCATACGTCTCATGCACGAGCGGGATGAACTTGGCGGCACCTGTGACGGCGCCATATTTGTCGCGCTTTTGCCGTTTGCCCTTCTCAGCGGTCGCGCCAGCCTCACGTGACGCACCGCGCACATGCGACCTGGCAAGCGGGTGCATCACCTTCACGTCCAGCAGCGCCATGCGCGTGGTGAGGAATGCCAGGAGGTCGCTGCGCTGCGGAGGCCGCTGCGATCGGGGCGACGTGGGTGCGGGAGGGGGCGCTGCCTCTCGGTCAGGGGCGGGGGGCGCGTCGCGTGTCGGGGTTTGGGCCGCGGCGGGTGGGGGCGGTTGCGGCAGTGGGGGTGGGGGAGGCCGGAGCCGGGGCTTGGGTGCCATGAGGGGTGTGGGGCACGTCCGAAGCCTGGGGGGCCTGCGAGAGATGGGGTGGGGGTTGCACCGGCGCAGCATCGGCTGGGGAGTCCGGCGGCGGCGCGGCTGGTGGCGGCTGCCGGCTGCCGCGGAGGGGGAGCACGCGTATGCCTCCGGGGAGCTTGCCAACGTGTGGCTCGAGCGATGAAGCGAGCGACGCGCGCATGAGCACCCGCCTCCAAGCCACGGTGATGAGGTCGTGCTTTAGGACTGAAGTCGCCCATAGCTGGCCGCAAATGACACTGTGCGTACCGGAAGCACCCACGCGGCCGCAGGGGCAGGCCTCATCCGAGTCCAAGACGGGTAGCAGCGGCTCACCCAGTCGCAGCAGCACAGCCACCTGGAATTCATGGTCAGTCAGGCCCGTCACCGGGCCAGGGCAGGCCGTGAGGAACGCCGAGGCCAGCGAGCCAGAGCAGCTGAGGAGGCGAGCGAGATCAGCGCACGCCGTCTCCGCCGATTGGGGATTCGGACCGTGCTTCAGGGTCTGGAGATTGTCGCGCGTGGCGGTCCAGCGCGCGTCAGCCTCCGCCCGGCTGAGCGCGCTCTGGAGCTGCGTCATGCGCAGCTTCGAGCCAGCGTCAGACGCCCAGGCGTCGGCTGGGGTCGGGCTGTCTGAGATTCCCTGCACGGCCGGCCATGCCTTCCGCAAGCGTGTGAGGCGGGCCTGGTGCTGGACTGCGGCGTCGCCGCGGAACGGCTTACCGCCGTCGATGCCTCTGCGAGCACCGCGTGCGCACCTGCTGCCGACGCGAGTCGCGCTGCGTCAGCAACGTCGGCTGTGTAGTGTCGCAGACCCATTCCGCCATGTCTATGAGGGAGCAAGGCCTGCTCACGCTGCAGGTCGGTGAGCTGCTGCGTTCATCTGTGCGTGTGCGCTATGATGCCGTGGAACACGATACCGGTATGGAATGAAGTCGATCACACAGCAGACATTTGCTATGCAAATATCGGTCATGAGTATTATGCAGCCCGTGCTTGCTACAATGCAAGACAGTTCTGTATTGTTGAGCTCGAGCTCACCAGTGCACGAGCTGTTCACCTGGCTTCACAGTTGACTGGTGTGATTTCGTTACTTTATAATCACATCGGTCTTGTTTTACCCCCTGATTGCGCTCACGGTGAACCTCGGACAGTGTTCATGTGCCTTGCGTGTAAGTCACACCAGATCTGCACTGGACTGATTGTGCAGCATATGTCCAGCCATGTTTTCTGATCACACTATCTAAATTGACAGGCGTAGCTAGCTAAATCGACGAGTCAGTCTTGATTGCCATGGTGTATCACCGCGAACTGCACATGCCATGAATCGTCACGGAGCTGCAGCTCTATGTCGGATTTTCCGGCCATGCCCTCATCTGCACAAATCATCTAGGCTGCTGCGTGAGTATATTGGGCACTCTACATCTTTCGAGCACCCAACTTCTGAACGCAGCACTGCGAATGCGGCTCAGGCAATTCTGTTGCTAATCAGAGCAGACTGCCCATCTTATCTGCCCATTGGCACACACCTGTCTAGACTTGAAGGGTATCCTTGATGTATCAATTAACCTTTTGCCAGGCTTGTATTGCCTGCATGCCGACTATGTCTTAAAGGCACAGCACACGCAAGCGGTCCCGGGAGTGATCACCACGTGAAGCTGCGTTTCGCACAAGCATTTATGATGCTTCCCCAAGTGGCGCCCTTCCTGCAAACATTATATTGTGCCGTGTTCCTGTTCCGTTAAGAACATCCTTGTTCAATAACATTCAAGGAGGCGCAGCTGACATTTGCTGTTTTTCATGTCCGCGTGCAGCGTGCGGAGATGTCTATGCAAGCATCTGACCAGCGGAAGAAATCATGCGCGAATGATGCTGGGCTGCTCTGTAGGATTAGTTGTACACCAGCCATATTCGAAACTGTGACTGGAAAGCAGTGATGGCAGAATACTTGTGGAACCCCTTATGTCCCTGTCAGCGTGAGGGGTGCATGTCACGGGCAACCCAGCTCATGCCTCACGTCAATCATGCATCATGGCTGAACATGCTGCAGTTCGTGTTATGATTACACTGGCCTTGGTGCTGACGTCCCAGGGCGTGGACGCGGCTCAGGGCATGAATGAGATGTGCAGGAGGTGACACTGGGAACAGCTTGACTGCTGTTGAGTGCAGCCTGAGTAAGATATGCCAGTCATGGCAGCTCTGTTATTGAGCTGGATCCCGGGCCTGAGAACTGCAGGGCATCCGTGTGAGATTTGTTTAGGCCACGCGACATGGGCAGCCTTTCGCGCTGTGCGGTAACGTCCTGTGAAGATTGCGCATGGGCCTATACACTTGGCTACAATACCTGGCTATAAAGTGTGTGCACGCCATGTGGCAATTCCATTGTACACCTATCTGCTGTTCCTTGGCGAGCATGGTCTCGACATCCAGCGCTTCCGCAGCTGCGCATGCGTACCACCACATGGCCTCACTGCTCAAGCCCTCACACGGTTGTGAAGCCAGGACTGCTGCACCCGTACATTTGCGAGATGGAAGGAGCATAGGGTCCAGCACTTTCTGAAGCACACACCTGCTGCTGAGCTTACCGCCACAAGCAGAGCGTTGGCACCGTTGCAGGTGACCAGGCCAGAGCTCCTCACCTATAATGCATGAGTCCTAACCCCTAATGCATGGAGCCTGACCCCTAATGCATGTACCGGGGTAATATGCGCCCCTCGAGTCCGCACTCTTCTTCTGTACGTGCACTCTGTAGGTGCACTGTGCAGTCTTCTGTCACATGGACAGTATATTCTTGATATGGGTGAACGGATGAATTTTCCAACATGCAGTGCCCCAGAGTGCATTCACCACTCAAAGTAGGTGATGGTCTACACTGGTGCCAACGGCACACATTGGCAGTCTATATCTGGGCCTAGCTCAGCGCAGCACCTCATTTTTTTTTCTTTCGCACAGCACCACTGCAATGAACCTGTGCGCATGTGACCAACGCACAAGATCAAGCGCTGTCACTGGCACACGCACGTCTGGGTTTTTCCAGTTGGCTCACGCCTTCAGCTCTTGGGTCCTGCCTCGCCGGAGTTGACAATGGCTTAATCAGCTACGGCAGGTCATTCGATTCACTTCATATTTGCAACGCATGCTGTCCAACACAATGTACAAGCCACACGGACACACCACATTCCACCATGTGGTGCACGCTCAACGCAGTAAGTGGAAGGCCGCGGATGAAGTGACATCCATGCTGACATTCATGTGTGTGCCAGATGCAGCACATTGGTGAAGAGTCATGATGGTTTCGAAGTAGTGGCTCGCCGTGTGCAGCAGCTGATGTATATATGTGTGCAAAGCAATCCTCTGCACGGCTCATTCACGCACCACGTTGTTGTGCATTCCAAGACGTGCACCTCACAGAGTGGCAATCACAGCTATCCATTCGGCAGACGTTGTTTGTGGCATGACGCCTGAATAGAATAACACATGCTGGGTTTTGCCCCACTGATGCAGTGGTCGTATGTTCATGTAGTGTGTCAGATTGGCATTATGACCACGGCAGCGATTGCCCAACTAAAAACAGCAACTGGTCACAGCATCTGCATTGACATACAAAAGCTGTAGAAGCTCAAGCGTTGTGCACTGAGCTTGAAGCTATAGAGCCAGATATTACAACACTCTACACTTGCACACATGTGACAGTTTGCCCATACACACATCCCAGCGCATGTGGTGACTGCACTCATGCGGAAATGATCACTGCAGCATGCAGCACAGCTCCGGCCTGTCTGAGTCCGTTGCGAGCACGAACATAGAATCTTGAAGGGCCATTTCTCGCATACTGTCATACCAACATGGGTTTGCTAAAAGAAACGGGGCGTGACAGCCGTCTGTTGAAGCTTTGTGATTTCAATAATCAACAAAGGTAGCGGCAAGAAGAGGTCCGCAAGAGGCAGTACACCTTGGCCTTGACGTGTCCCTGCAAAAACCAAGCATGATCATGGACTGCATGCAGAGTGTGGCATTACAGCAAGCGATTCACAAGTGCTGATTCAGGAACCTATTAGATCAGCAGAAAGCGGGGAACCGCAGGCAACGTCATTCTCTGCAACAAGCCGCATCCATGGCTAGTATAAAAGATGCCTGCTGTCCCCTGTGTGCCATTGCGACAGGTCAGCGCTCACCGCGGTTTTGTGCGCACTTGGCAGGGCGAACTCATTCCGAGGCCACAATGCACGCATTCCACATCTATAAATCAGAAGTAGCTCACAGTATACCATTGAATTATCTGAGATCGACCGGCGCTCTTGGTCTTTTCAATTAACTTGCCAGCAGTGTGACAGTCATGGCTCCAAAGCCAGCCTCTGACTCCACTGCCAAGGGCAACCACGGCCCGTGAAATGATTGCCATGTCATAAAATTTATTCAAATATTGCATGATAAAAACTTCCGGCACTCAAAAACCGGCGCAGCTCATATGCCATCAAGCTCAGCACAAATGGAGAGCCTCCTCGACTATGCACCATATCACGGGCACCAAAAAAAAAAAAAAAAACCAAGCACACATCAATGAGATGCGAAAGAGCTCCGAGCGAGGACCCAAACCGTCATGCTGCACTAGCTTTGAACAAGCTAGGTAGGACCTCTTCGACCAGGAGATGGCCAGATGTACAGGCATAGGCACCATTTGCAAGGCCTAGGCTCCCACCGTGGAACGAGCTAAACCAGTGCTGCAACCTGCAGCTGCACTTGGAACATGACCATGCGCACACTCACACACGCCTTGCTGAGTTGTGAGGTAGTGCGTTGGATGTGCTGCTAGCATGACTAGCTCATGAAACCACCATGTGACACACCCGCCTTCGTCCCTCAGGGTCACACATGAGCATGCGCACACACACGCCTGTCTGTTTCCAGCACTAGAGTCCCCGACACTCGCTGTTTTCTGATGCAGCATGCACAGGAACTCGCCGGGAGTGATGCGCACGCGCAGAGCAGTGTTGCTCGGCGCGGAGATGAGACGACTGGCGGGAGGCAGGGCCGACGATGTGGGCGGGATGGGTGAAGCGGCCGGGCCAGACGCTGCGGGTAGGGACACAGATGTGGGCAACGATGCAACGGAGGTCACTGGGCACAGGGATCCGGGCCAGGAGGGGCAGGGTGAGCCACAGCGCGGGGAAGATGCACAGGTAGAAGTTGAGATGCCGAGGCGGCCGCAGGTGTGGTGCCGGAGGCAGACAAAACCGGGGATATGTTGTATGTTCCACACAGCGGTGCACTCCACATTGCGGATGTGTCTGTGATTCATCCTGTGGCGCACACGTATCGCAGAGCCGCAGAACTCACGGATAGCGCTGCGGTGGCACTGCGGGATAGTCACAAGGAGGTCGCGTATCGCCGGTATAATCCGCATGCGTACGATTTTGTTGCGTTGTCGCATGAGACGTTCGGGAAGTTGAGCAAGGGTGCATTGTCGCAGCTGAAGTTTTTGGCTGATATTGCTGCCGAGTGTGGTATGCAGGACAGGGCGCAGTACATCACCAATGTGAAAAGATAACTGAGTGTAGGTTTTTGTAGAGGCAACGCGCTGTTGTTCAGGATGCGCTTGCAGATCATGACCGATGTGCCTGGCAAGGCAGCCGTGGCGGGCAGAGTCCGCCCGGTTGCTGAGTTGTGAGGTAATGCGTTGAATGTGCTACTAGCATGACTAGCACATAACTCACCATGTAACACACCCGCCGTCCCGGTGCTGCGCCCGGCTGTAGGCACGCACATGGAGGAGCACAGGGATGGGCATACGGCGGTGTCTGCCTTCTGACACTGCTAGCCACCTAGCCAGCGCAGCGTGCAGCCACAAGACCTCCACCGAAGAATCAAGCAGACGCCGGAAGGCAGTGAATGCCAGAACCAAGCCCATCCCAGCACCAGCCCACCAGCAAGCCCAACAGCCCCAAGCAAGCACATCCCATGCGCCTCCACCCCAGCAACCCCCACCCCCCCAGCAGACCAGCGACCCCGCCCACGACACACCCCCAACATTGACAACGATGACCGTTACAGACCAAGACATATCATTCCAGAAGGCTCCGCACACGCCTTTGGGGAAGGCCTGGCCAAGCTTGTCACAGCCATGACTGATGCCCCAGACAACGCCGCAGCCACAGCTGCAACCACAGCCATGCTGTGGTATCCAGCACAGATCCTAAACGGACAACAGCCCCAACGGACTCAAACGCCGCATAGCAGTAAGGATCCAAGCCCACAGCGAAGGCAGGGATCCCATCCAATGTGAAGAACGCCGCAAGAACCCAGCCAGGCAAGCATCCGACCAGCGCGCAGCAGCCCACATCCACACAAAGCTGACCATGCACAGCTTCTCCCCAGCAGCCGGATGCGTCAACCCTGGATCCATCGTCCAGCAGCCCACACCAGAAGACCTCGCCAATCTCCAAGATCTCCACCCCCAGGAGAACCAGCCCAGCCGCCTCCCATCAACAAAGCCGCACCACGCATCACTGAGGACCACCTACAACATGTCCTCGGCAATCTTTCCAACTCCTCTGCACCCGGCCCGAGTGGCTGGACGTACGAACACGTCAAATCCGCCGTATCCGCCAGCACCAAGGCTAGAGACGCCATCCTCCCCCTCATCAACCAAATCATCAGCGGCCAGTTCCCGCAGGTAATAGCCCTCCTCAGCACTAGACTCGTCCCCAGCCGCAAGCCAGACGGCGGCATCCATCCCATCGCCGTCGGAGAAGTCTGGGTCCGCATCGCCAGCCTCTGTGCACTCGGAGCATGCAGCGAAGTGGGCCCCAGCCTTGCCCCACTGCAGGTCGGTGTGGGTGTCCCCGGCAGCGCTCAGACCATGGGCCATGCGCTCTCGTCTGCCGCCATTGGGGATCTCGACGCCGTCATCCTGTCAGTGGACTTCAAGAACGCGTACAATTCCATCCACACCCAGTCCATGCTCGACGCAGTCCACGAGCGCGCCCCAGAACTCCTCCCATACGCCATACGGGCCACCACAGTACCAACCCAGCACCACGTCATAGGTGCCCCACCAGGCACAGCCCCGATCACATCAACCAGCGGTGTGAAACAGGGCGACCCCCTTGCCAGTCTAATATTCTCCTTGACTCTGCAGCCGGCCCTCAAAGCCGCCCAAGCCACCGCAGACCCCGCCGACGCGGCCCTCTTTGGCTATGCCGATGACTGCAGCATCCGCGGCACCGGCGACCCCATCATCACGGCCTTCACCACCCTGGAGGAACTTGTCCCCCCGCTCTGCCTCCGCATCGCCCGCTAGAAGAGTGCAGCCACCTCCATCGTTAATCGCGACGCGGCCCAAGCCGTGGCCGACGCCACAGGCGTGCCGCTGCACCCGCACGGCGTCACCTATGCAGGCACGCCCATCGGCCACACCCCCTACGCCAAAGACTACTGCGACCGCCGCGCAACAACCGCATGTGCGAAGATTGATCGCCTCCTCTCTCTCCCCCTGCCTGCCCAGGACAAGTTCCTGCTGCTCCGCGGCTCCATGCAGCATGCCCTTACCCACCTGGTCCGCGTCATTGCGTGGGACTCGGTCAAAGACGCGGTGCAGCAGCTGCACGACAGGGTGATCATGAACCACACGCAGATGCCCACCGTCGCCAAGGAGCAATTCCGCCTACCGCTGCGCCACGGCGGATTTGGCCTAATGGACGTCACGGAGCACGAGGCAGGTGCAGCCTATATGTCCAGCGCCGCGCTGGCGTACGCCGCCATGCGCGATGGCCCCCCGACTTCCGCCCATTCGCCGCCGGCGACGTCGCCCAAGGCCTACAAGAAAAATGGACAGCGCTGCGTGCGGCGATGCCGCTGGAGGCAGACTGGGGCCCAGAGGAGCTCGACGACATCTTCATCGCCACTGGCCTTCCCCGTATGAGCAGAAAGGTGACCAGGGCAGTAGCGCAGACACGTCACGACGCGCTGGTGCAACAGCTGGGCAGCACCCCTGGTGGTGCAAAAGACCTTGCGCGCATGCGCAGCTGCGCCTGTCGTGCCACCTCACTGTTCCTGGATTCCCTCCCAACCAACCGCATGCTGACTTTGAATGATGGGGGTTTTGTGCATGGGATGCGGTTCGGGGGCGGACTTTCCCCCCTGTCGCCATTTGATGGGGAAGTTATATGTGATTGCAATGCCCGGGTGAAGCCCGGCGACGTAGGTCATGCCATGACATGTTGACACAATACCGACTGCTGGAAGTTGCGCCACAACATTGCAATTACGGCTTTGCGCCGTCGAGTGAGAGCAGCAGGGGTGTCCACATCAATTGAGCCTGTGATGCGCAGCCTGGACAGATGTTAAAGGGACGACAGTAGGGGGGACATCCTAGCAAATGGTCCGGACACAGATATGTTTGTGCTAGATGTCAGCTTCATCCACCCATCTGGGGTGGCTGTGGTGGGGAAAGCATCGGGGACAAAGGGTCACGCAACCCACTTGCGTGAACAGTTCAAATTTGATAAGTACAAAGAGAGTGTGCAGGGATCGTACAAGGTGGTGCCGGTGGTGCATGAGACATATGGCAGACTATGGGCGCATGCCATGCAGTACCTCAACACGCTGGCAGCGTCGGTGGTTGGGCCGTTCAACAAGCGGGCAAAGGGTCGATGGATTGAGAATTCCTTGCGGGAGCTCAGTCCGGCGATAGTGACAGGAAACGGGTTTGTGATCAGAAAGACCATGTCCAAGGTAGCACGGCTCACGGGTGCGCAGTTCGTGCCAGGTGACCGCCTGGCCGGCTCGCACCTTATGAGTAGCATGTGAGTCTAGGTCTAGTTGTACGTTCGCTTGGTGCACTGGATCGGAGCCCCTCGATGTAAGAGTACATACATCTGTTGACCTCTCTGCTACACGTCTGCCAGATTTGTATAGCAGTCACCCTCAACTTACAGGCCACAAGAATGATACTGCAATCTTAAGGCACAAGCAATGTCTGCAAAACTGCTGCTATAGTTGTTCGTATGCCTGCTTGTGTTCAGGGTAAGTAATCAGAATGGCGTTACTCAGTCGTTACTCAGTCGTTCGAGCATAAAAAGTAGCATGTGACCTGGTTTGATCCAGCCATCTCTCATTCTGTATTATGCGGAGATCAACGCAAGAGCCCAGCAGCGAGGGCAACAGCAAGCAAGCAACTGAAACCCAGCAAGCAGCTAGCAGCTTTCTCATTGTGCAGGTCAAAGGGCCCCGAACTTGAGAGCAATGGCCTGTCTGCAGCTGGTGCATGAAGTACGCACCACAAGCCGCAGTAGCATATGCATGCATATGCAAGCATGTATGCTCCGGCGCTCCTCAGGATCCAACGGCTAGCCACGGCTGCACAGTTCAGAGGCTTGCATCAACACTTGTTTGGCTATGCGTGACGAGGGCTCTCGAAAGCAACTGACTCACGTATATCAACCACCTTCGTTGGTGCTTTACTGTTGACAGTGTGCACACTACAACGCAGCGTGCGCTTCGAGTGGTCGCCGCGTCACCATGCTGTCGCAAGTCCATGCCATCGTGAGAGCAATCGAAGAAGAGAAAACCGATGTAGTTGCACTTGTCATTGATCTCCACCATACACTTCAGAATCGCCCTCCCACTGCGCAAGACTCTTGGAATTCCGCATGTCTGCTGTGGGACTCTGTTGTGTGTGTAGCACGCGCCGTTTGCTCAAGCACCTCAAACAGCGCACAGAGCAATGGACGGCGACTCACATTCGAGGAATGGCAGCCGGTACATGCCTTGTGTTGCGAACTGTTACATTGGTCGACCGAACAAGGGTCCCAGCAGATGTCTTCCCATCCAGCTTTGCATGCCATGACGTTGCAGCTCAGACTATTCGATGCAGAGGCAAGTGCGCTGAGTAAATGATGCGTTGCTCATGAGGATGATTGATGCGAAAGCAATTCCAGACTACAGGTGCATGCTGCTCATCAGGATTGGGAGACTACGTGGCGATTACTGCAACATGTTGACGCGTCTGTTCAAACGCTTGTCTATGAAGAACAGGAAGACAATCATTCCACAGCCCTGCTATTCCAGCTCTTCACTTTGCAGCTGGTTGCAGCCTGGAGGTTGGGACATGCCAGTGCTGCCGAGGATTCGTATACACTGTGCAAAGACATAATATCATCTGCACATGAGTCGCACATTGACAAGGTGCCTCTCGTGCAAATCCTTATTGCGAAGCATTTGGAGCAAGTAACTGTGCTGCTGCGGGCACCCTGTCACACAAACAGCATCAATCTCGCTTGGAGGATACTACAACAGGCTGAAGCATACCTTGAGACTGAAATTGAAGTCAGCGGTGCAAACTCTGATCATAGCTGGGCAGGCAGCATGCTGAGTCAGGTACCGAGTAGTAAATAAAATACCAGCAAAACGCAACTGTGGTCTATCTTGCACCTGCATCACATTCGCGATTGCAGATCCGTACACACCAGGTCCTGCTGACCATCATAGTCCTGACCTCTGATGCGGTGGATGAAGACGTACTGGAGCTAGGGAAACACCCACATTCATTGGCACAAGATCTTCTGGACCAAATGAGTCAAACATCTCCACTCCACACAATTGTCCCTGTAATTTCATCCATCTTTCCCAACCCAGGCGAGATGGACGTGTTGGCTCTGGCCTGCCTGCTAACACAAGAATGGGTGACAGAAGACTTGTTTGGGGCATGCCTGGACTGTGCCATGGCTAAAAGTGTCGCTGGGTGCTTACAAGTTTTAGGCCAGGCACTTGGCCATTTCTCAGTACACGACAGTCTGATAGCTTGCTTGTGGCACCTCCAGGTAGGATCTAGGCTGTGTTTTCTCCTGCATCTCACTTGCTGGCGTCAGCCATGTATTTGACCTTCACATCTTCAGGTACGAAGCATGGCAGATGCAGAAGCACTGTCATCATTCCTGTGTCTGCCCGTCGTCAAGACCATCCTTGAAGAGGACACCCAAGTTCAGGAATCGTTGTTCATGAAGCTGCATGCATGGGTTGTGAAGTCGATGAAGGACAACAGCACGCTTGATGTGACTACGAGGTGTCTTGATGCATGTGAGCTTTGTGCCCAACCAGCACAGCTGTCAACTCTGCACCATGCACGGGCTTCAGCCACGCTATCTCAAGGGCGCTTAGACCTCGCATTGGTGCACATTAACAAACTTCTTCAATCAATCTCTGTGGACCAACATGATCCAACTCATGGCAATGACAGATGTCCGATGAAACTCTCAGGCCACCTGCTGAAATTGCAAGCCCTGTGCAAGGTGCTCGGAACCAATGGAGAAATGAATGCTTGCCGAATCGCGCTGCGCTCCGAGGTGACCTCTACATTGGCGTGTAGATGGGAGATACGGAAGCCGTAACTGCTGAGCTTTCGAACATCCTGCAGCAAGACAGACTCTCCACTGATGTGCTGTTTGCCATTGCCACTGTCCTATATCATGATTGCAGCTGCAGCACAGTGCAGAGCATGCTACTGCAGCTGCTAGCAGCCATTGCAGAACAAAAACATCACATTTTCACCTGTGAGGATGGAGATGATCGAACTGTCTCAGACCTAGAAGTGCGCATTGCAAAATCACTGTTGCTGACGCTAGCTCTTTCGCCTGACACGCAAGATTCAAATGTGGCAGCGGCACAGGCCTGTCAAGAGCATGCTGGACAAAACTTAAACTGGGATCATTTGGTCCCGCAGATGTTTGAGACGGCAGGTAAGCAACTGTCGACTGTATGAGAATTTTGCACACGGTGCCCTGGCAGCAACACTCCTGCCATATGCATCTGGCGATACCTCGAGATAATATCCAGTTCACCAATCGACATGTGCCAGGATGCATTGCGTTTGGGGTCTTTGCCTGTTGATGTGATCGATGTACACAATAGCTCTGTATCTCAGAACGGATTGATCAGTTGGCCTGTGTACCTCCTTATGGCCCAGGCTGCCTGCCCGGTTCAATGTTGCTGCAACAACTGAAGGAGCGGCAGTCGATATCCCCAGTTCAAGGATTGTCTTGTTTGCAGTGAAACTCGGCACTCTTTGTGAAAGATGTGTAAGCTGTAGAGAAAGTTCATTAGGTCTGCCCTCCAGCCAACAGTGGCCCAACCAAGACTTGGATCATGTTGCCGCACACTTGTTCAACATTGCTTGTCAAGCGGAACACCTGAAGCACTTCCAAGATGCAATTCTGCTGTGGCGCAGTGCTGGAGCCTTGTGGGGAAACATGTCTAGACAGTCTCTTGATCATCTGAGACACTCACACATGGCATACGTCCGTGCGTTAGACAGCACGCTCAAGATTGCCACCACAGTGAGAGTCTCAACTGAATCCTGGCACACGTCTCATGCCTGCCTTGGCCGCCAAGCAGTTGTTAAGTACAACGCCAGGGCGTGTACACACAAGTGTATGAAGCCCTATCAAGCTCATGATTGTGATAATTTGGCTATCATACAGGTGGAGCGTCATGACCGAGGTATGACGGAGCTGGCCAGACAACTATTGCTGAGAGCAAAGGAGCAGCGGTGCTCGCTACAGCAACACATGTTCTACGTCAAGTCAAAGGAGGATCATCAGCTTTTTGTCCGGGGCGCGTTTTGTGAAGTATGGCTGCTGTTATTGGAAGCAGATTCAAAGGTGCTGGATGCTGCAGTCGATTCACTGATCGCGCTTCGACCTCAGCCGAAAGTTCTTTGGTCTACAGCCATCAAATTACGTCAGGGTGCGATCATGGGATCCACGCACAAAGGAGAGGAGCATGAATTCTGTTACACCGGACGTTTTAATCTCGACTCCTGAAACTGAGCATGTGCTGATGGTATCGCAGGCTATCATAGTATTGCAGTCCATGTCCTGCGATCTGCACTGCAGCAGGCCTTGGAAAGGCACGAGAATACCCATGAAGATGACCCGGAGCACATTGCACAGATAGGTCGAGCCCTGTTTGAGGACATGGAAGCAGATGGTGACCGCATACAGACCTTGCAGCTGATTCTGGAGGTAACTCGAACACAATGCATGGCCTCATGCTATCCACCCCTTGAGGCGCACTACATCTGTGCGACAGCCTTCAACAGTGCAATTTATCACATGAAGGCCAAAAATATGCCAATGGCGCAGCTACTCATGAGTCTGGCATGTGACCTGGCAGATGCAACAAAATGCCGTGCTGTTACCCCCGACATGTGCCGTGCTGCTGCACATCAGTTCTCCGCTGCATCTGCAGAAACATGATTTTACATGTGATACTGTTGGGGTCAGGAGTGCCAATTGCACTGAACCTGGCCACTGTAAGGAATGTGCTGAGTAGACCCTGCCAAAGGGCTTTAGGACTGATGCTGCGGAAGGCGTGTTGTCGCACAGTTGTGACACTTTAACACTCTGCTATTCGTATTGAAGCCTGTAAAGCTTCATCTGAATCTTTGAGGGTCGGTCGGCGCACAGATAGAAGAAAATACCATATGTCTGCAAGGTCGAAGTACTTGTTGTGGTATGGACAAAGTTGGCCTAGCTGCGCTATCGGGACTGGTTCCAATATTGGCCAGCCCCACACAGCAGTCAGCGCGCATAGGGCAACATTGTGTTTGTTCAATCATGCATTCCGCCTCTTTAAAACAGGTATGCTCAGCATTTGTCATGCCATCTGCATTGGGCTGGTTCTTCTGGACGGAGTCAGACGGGCTTCTTCTTGTAGACGCGCTGCGGCCTCAGGCTGGCATCTTCACACTGACCCAGCATTCAGGCAATGGTGTTCTGCTCCTACCAACATGACACACTTGACGTGCACTGTTGTTGCACCAACCTGACGTGAACACCTGACATGCCCAACCTACACGCACCCTTGCCAAACCCCGTATCACCAAGCCTAGGATCCAGGGGATGCTGTGCTTGTGGGACGGGCACGGCCAGGGGGAAGAGGGGGGACGTCCCTCATCATGCTCTGTATGCTGGAATGTTGAAACTCGCTAAACCCATTGTATCATACAATAGCACCTCAGGGCACAATACGACCCTTTCCAGAACTGGGGCATGTCGACGCGTTAGGTTCACGATGGCATTGGTCGATGAATTCTCCATACTTCAGGAGCATGTCATGCTCCAATCATTCTTCTTGTTCTGATACTCGTCGTGGTCTTCAGAACAAGGGTCGTCCATTGAGCGGCAACAACCGCGCCCTCCAATCCACAATATCTTGTGCTCCAAGCACAACAGCATGCTCATATGCATAATATTCAGAGAGATGTTTTGATTCAATGGCTACTGCCCGACGGTGCACGCACAGCATCAGCATAGCTGTATGATCTAACCGGCATTGTTTCTAGGCATGTATCCTGACATGTCCATCACTCAGGCGTCCACGGCTGAAATCGAAACGCCGCAGAGAAAACACTCTTGTCCAACGCTTGCTCCTCATGCACCACACCATCCGCCTACTTCTGCTGCACTGCTGTGCTCTGCCTCTGGCCTGCAGCTGCTGAATTGAACCGGCTCGTGAATTTCTGTGTGCTTTCACGTGCATCTGAGACATGTTCTGCGCACGTGCATACCACTGAAGCGCCAGGGGAACCTTGACCCCTGATAATTCTGCAGCAAGCCCCATGCAACCAAGAGCTGGCGCACTCGAGCTGGCACACTCTGGCACGGAGACGAACTGTGACTGGAAATGGAAATCTTGTAGGGGATACTCAGGCCATCTGCCCAATTGTTCTCTCCAAAAGTGCAGCCGCGTTTTCTGCAGACCTGCCTTCTCGCCGGTGAGAATCTTCTGATGAGACAGACACTTCTGAGAGTCTAGTGGTGGCAGAGAGTGGGGCTGCATGCAGACAACACGGCAGGCGGGATGTGTGTTCACCACGGTCTAGCACTGATGCAGCAATGCACAAGAATGGTCCTGCTGGACCCAACTTGTCTCAATTGCGGCAGGAGGGTACTTGCATAGTGGTACGAAACCAATGTCCCACTCATCACTAGCAATATTGAATTTTACGTGTAGCACCTGTGACGCCTGTGCGCCGAAAACAGATGACGGAAATCTGATTAATTGGTCACAGGTCTGTGAGATCTACACTCGTGCCTACAGGAAAGCACACGTGCCCAACGCTTTGAAACAGTGCTACACGCAAATGTGGATGCTGCGGGTGCATGGCGGGGTCAAGATCAATGTGCTCTGATTTACACCCGTACTGGTCCCCTCTAAATGCGAATCCTTGGTACAGTGGTTTGCTGATGTGTGCAGGGGTGTGCAGGGATGCTTCATGCGTCCGAAGATTATCTGAAAATAGCATTTGTTTGATACTGAAGGGGTCGAGGCTGCTGAGACTTCCAGTGGGTGTTATGTTAAGACACCTGTCGCAGAGCGGCGATTTGGAACGGTCAATTACGTAGGAATGGGAAAATGAGGTGCACAGTTGGTGATGTCACTTGCCGCTGCAATGGGTGACACAGTGCTTGCAAGCTGGCTCAGCGATGGCAGACGGCAGACGGCCGGTGTGGATTGCACGTGCACCAGAAGACGTGAGTTGACGACCGTTGGGCATTACCACCGTGTTATGCAGGCTATGCACCGTTTGTATGATTGTCTCACGCAGCGTTGTGATAGTGGCCGTGATGATCGTCACAGCTGCAGGTCTGTCTGTTTGCGTGTTGCCTGGTCTGTTGCCTCGGCGCTGCTGGGTCCTAGATCTATCACTGTGCAACACAGCTGCAGGTAATCCCTGACAGACATGTGGCGCACCCATGGTGCCTCAGCGCAGACATGCCCGTGGTGACCAGTATCTCGTTCGTGTTCTGTGCCCCATCCGCTGAACTGCGCCTTACACAACGAACGTCGAAATGTGCTAGCAGACGGAGCTGACAATGTCGCAGCAAGTCTGCTCACGTCAGCGGACGGTCAGAGCGCGGTTTCAAATGGACCCAGCATTCCATTGCCGCCATGGGATCACCTAACCAGGCCGCGCATCTTAAACAAGTCTCAAGCCTCTGCTGCGAGCGCAAATAACACTGCACTTTGATATGTTCTTGACTCAATGTGACGGGGAGCACTCATGGGCGGACCCTGGCAGCGCGCTTAAGCTCAGTACTCAGCATGGGGGGTTTCGCCTGCACACGGTGAAACGTTTGCATGCCGTTGGAAACTTCGCGAAGGTTCTACACCGCCTACAAGCACGTCTACTGTGAGCACATGCTGGCGGTCGGGACACTTGCAGAATAATGTCCGGGACATTGTTCGTGCCCTTGAGTATCATTTGCGTCGTCACCAGAGCAAAAGCGTTGTTGACGTGCTTCGCGCCGCGCAGCGCCAACTCCACATCATCCTTCTGTCTGCGCATCCCTTGTGCTAGATTGTACCGGAAACATCTTGATTGTCAGAAATCTGTGCGCTTGTAGATTCCTTGCGCCGTGATCTTGCTGCATCTTTCTCATCATGGCGGACCAGCTTGCACAACGTTTCGGCACTGAAAAGGATCGTGTGAACTGCCCATTTTACATCAAGATCGGGTATGTATCCAGCTAATTGCTCACCGAGCGCTTTTGAGCTATCTGGTGGGTCGTTTAGTGGTTTACAGCTCGTGCTTTCAGGGCTTGCCGACATGGAGACAGATGTAGCCGGCACCATAACAAGCCGCACTTGAGCTCAACTATCCTGATGCCGAACTTATATGTCAATCCCGCTTTGAACGCGCCTCTGGGCCCAGACGGTCTCCCTATCCAAGTAGACCCAAACTTCGTGCAACAAGACTATGAGGTTTGTGCTCTCTGACTGAGTGCATTGATCTGGTGCATGGCTGCCGATCTTGCCACTCGCGGTGTAGGCCTGCTAATGATTCTATGTTGACCACCAGCAGCCATGCATGATGTTGCAGTGCATGATGTTGCAGGCATTTTATGAGGATGTGTTTGAGGAGATGACACAATTCGGTAAAATTGAATGCTTGAATGTTTGTGACAACTACTCAGATCACCTGGTTGGGAATGTCTACATAAAGTTCCAGGACGAGCAGTCTGCGCTCAACGCCATGACAAGGCTGCAGAATAGATATTACAATGGGAAGCAAATTCTGGCAGAGTTTTCACCTGTGGCCGACTTCCGAGAGGCCACCTGTCGGCAGTATGAGGAGAATCAATGCAAGCGTGGAGGCTACTGCAACTTCATGCACTTGAAGCCGATCTCAAGGTGAGCTTTCACCAATGATTTGGTTGGAGTGTGAATCTGACGCCGTGCGTCCGGCAGGTGGCCACGTGCATATGTTTGTGCTCTGTTTTCAAGCGTCCGTACTGGTTTTGTCAGTGATGGAGTGTAATGACATGCTGGCTGAGCATGCCGTGCACTGATGTCCGCCCCTGAAATCTCATGCACGTATGACACGTTGTTTCAGCGGATTGCACCGCTGGAAGCCATCTCATGCTTTCTCATGCTTGTAGGGACTTGAGGAAGCATTTGTTTGGAAGGTACAAGCGTGCAAAGAAAGCCGAGGAAGCGAAAGACCCTGTGGATCGCCGCAGCCGCCGCAGTCGTAGTCCAGTGCAGGAGCCAGTACGGGAAGGCTCCGCCGAACGGCGAGCGCGCATTGCTGAGTGGAGTAGGAAGCGGCGTGAAGAAGGCACTGCTGCATGATTTGCGTCTGTGTGCGAGAGCTGTAGTGTCCTGTGTTTTCGTGACCGTGCTCCGCTGCGGATCGTACATCACATAGGCACTGTTATGACCCCTGTCAGCCAAAGCCATTCACGGGTCCGTTCCATTGGTGCATGGATGGCGAATGGTATCCATAACTTGCATAGCTGCAAACATCACAGCAAAGTTGTGCAGAGTGAAATAGCCTCATCTGTGTAATGATTTATGCCTGCAACGAAGCTGTTGTGCTGGCTGTGAGCATAAGAATCATACATATAAACATAGACGGGCGTCCATACCTACATCCCAAGCTTCATCCACGATTGGTGGCTCAGTGAGTGCATGGATGTGTCCGAGCTGTCCCTCTCGAGATTTCATGAACTGGTCGAAAT
This sequence comes from Ulva mutabilis, assembly GCA_900538255.1. Lineage (NCBI taxonomy): Eukaryota > Viridiplantae > Chlorophyta > Ulvophyceae > Ulvales > Ulvaceae > Ulva > Ulva mutabilis. Next base: position 149,244 of record UNSF01000041.1, on the reverse strand, counting down.
ATGACATAAATGAAGCTGCCAAAGATTCGTCTGTGCTCTTGCCTGCAAGCACATATCAAGATGGTATCGAATGGCACAGTCATGCATGGCGAACAGAACATGTTGGCCCAGGTGGTGGTGACTTCTTACAACTCACGGCGGCCAGTGACATTGCCTCCATAACATGTGTTGTCATTTTGGCAGAGTCGACCAGGTCTGGAAGCACCCGCAGTTTGACCGTGTTGTCCAAGCAAGCCACCACCAAAGTTTCCCACACTTCATGTTTGTCCTGTTGACCTAACAGCACCAAACCGTCACTGCTGCTGATGGACTCCCACTTTGACGAAGAGACAGAGTGCAGCATCCGGGGAGTTTTTATGGCTCACCAGATATCACCAAGTGCTCCAGGTTGTCAGCACCAGCACGAACAATCCTCGAAGTCTCGACTAGGCCTGCCCTTGTGACGGAGCAGTACGCAAACAACAGAGTTCGAAGTTTCCAAGGTGTTCCAGAGCTCAGCCGATCCGCGATTCCCTGTGCCATCGTATCCCCCAGAGGATTACAGGAGACGTCCAACACTTGTGCATTTTGCAAAGAAACAAAAGTCCCAAACAGTAAGAGACCAGATGTGGCGGTAAACGCGTTGCTAGCAACGCTGAGCATCTCCAGGGATGGATGCCGGCCAATTGCACTCGAAAGCTGGCTAATCTGATCGTCCGACAGGCCCAAGTCGCACAAGCGGATCAGACGTAACCGATCCAGTTCACCATCGTTTATTGACTTGATCAGATACATAAATGCGCGAGGCTTTGCAACGCCAGCATTCCAAAGATCGATGCCTTGCGGTCCTGAACCTGACCGCAATGCGGTTCCACCAGCGCTGCATGCGGATCCAGCCTTCTGAATGGCATGCAGCAACGCTGCGAGTCCCACAGGTGACACAGAGCCGTGAGCAACTCGGACGATTGTAGCCTGTACAAGCCAGGCCATGAACACTCGACTTGTCCGTGGTCGCACAGGTCATGTGCACCCACATCCTTACAGTACAACAGTGTACAAGCCGTCACCTGACGCTGAATCAGCTGCGATAGTGCAGGCACGATGGCACTCCCAAGAAGGGCCGCGTCCTCCTCAGGAGGGCAACGGGCGTGCATGGCTGCGAACTGACGGACGAAACCTCGCTGTGCGTCGAGAACCTTGTGACCGTTACTGCAGGCTAGCATGTCTATAAAAACAAGTCTTCAGAAGTCTGGAGTTCGTCTGCTGCGCTCAGGAACAGCGCAGATTTGTGGCCAGGCCTCACGTGCCATGCATGCGCCCCGAGGCTGGACTACTGCCGGCACATGCGAAAGTCGCGTGCGATTTCGACTGGCACGCACCACTGTGTCCCATATGCATAGAATACACGGTTTCTTTTGTACTTGATATCTTGTAAGTGGTCGTGTTCGATTCCGAAGCAGTCTTGAGCAATGTCCTTCACCGTCTCCTGCACAGGGATGCGCGCCGCGAGGCCCACACTGTCCCGTGCTGCTCCAGTAAAGGCAGTTGCAGGTACGATGATCGACCTGCGGTATATGCTGTCGCCGTCTAGTAATCCCTCCTTTCATGGTAGGGTCGATCTCTCACCGCGAAAGGTTGTGTTTGGCCTCAAGACGATGAAACAGTAGACAACGCTGCCAATAATATGCACTGGACTATCATTTCTCCTCCCTGTGTTGGGTGCGACGAGATTGTTGTAAGCGGAGCTCACGAGTGTCCGTGACAGGATCTGCTCAGGGCCCCTTTTGTCTGCTCAACGTATGCAAGCAAAACTGCCATGCACTTGCCACTTTACATAAGGTATTGCCTCTACCAAGCGCCTATCTTGCAGGCGAGAAGGCTCTGGCTGTTGGAGCTGCCGCCTCTCTTGCAGTGCTGTTGTCCGTCGCGCCCGCGGATGCCGGCGTGTCCCTGGAGCAGCCAAAACTAAAAAACGTGCGGACCCCTCGTCACAGTATGCAAGGTGATCTCGCTAGCTGCATGATGTCGCATGCTCCTGTGCGAACCCGAGAGTTGCTTTTGATGCTGTCCAGCGTGGAGAGTGCTCACCCGCGCCTATATCCACGCGGACTCCACAAAGCATGCACTCGCTTGCTATGCTTTCCTGTAAGCTGACTGAAGCCGTCAAGGGTCTGTCCATGCCCGGGCCGTGTCCGGCAGCTTGCATCCCTGCACACCGTATTCCACGCTCGTGCGCGTATACAATAGCTGCAGTGGACGTCTTTGCCACCACACACAGGGTGGACATCCAGCGTTCTTGCAGGCCCTCGTGACCCCTGACGAGCCAGCGCCTCCCTCAGTAAAGAAGGAGCTCCCCGACCCTGTTGCCAAGCTCAAGGGCAAGGCAGCGGAGGTAAAGTCGGAGGTGGTCAAGTCGGAACCTCAGGACGAAGCCCCAGATACGCTTAATGTTCAGGCCTTGTGGCCACTAGGAGTGGTCGCTGCGGGTGGTGCTCTGTTCGCGCTGGGAAAAGTTGATAAGGGCTTTGCGGACCTCTTTGACAACGCCGTCAAGGTGTGGCGTGCCCGGAGTGCCATGTTTGCTGCTGTGTCAAAGCTAACGTTGTCCACTTCTGCATGCAGCTGGTGGGGGCAGTTGTGGGGTGCGGTGGGACATGGTGTGAAAGCAGCGGTAACACGTGCAGGACAGCGGCACAGAGGGTATCGGGTACGAGGACTCACTCAAGAACTCTGGTGGCTATGCTGCACCTTACTATGAGATGACTCTCGAGGAAAGGATGCAAGCAGGCACAAAGGCTCTCAAGAAGGGTATGTTCAAGAAGTAGAATGAGCGGGGAGCTCCTACTGCCGCAGACCAGTGCAGCAAATAGAGACTGGCAGTCCCGGAGGGCAGTTCTGCACTCAGTGTAGCAGTCGAAATCGTGTGAGGCAGCCCTGATGTGGCCCTCGGGCGGCACGTGGGTTTACAGAGAGTGTTTGGATCGTTGATGTATGTCATCTGCGTCCACACAGCACATGGTCACACCATCCTGCTGGACCCCCCACCATCTTATTCAGCGCCTACATCTGTGAGCGGTACCTCCGCGAGGCACTGCTGCAACTCCAGGAACATGCCCATCATCTCCGCATCGCCCTGCTTGCCGACCTTGTCAATCACCTTCAGGCCATACTCCAGCGCCTCCCGTGCCTCTTGAAAGTTCTGGCCAGCATAGTGCGCTAGCGCAAGGAGATGCCATGTGTGAGGCACGTCGTCTTGCTCACACAGCAAAGTTTCCAACACCTGCCAGCACAGTGCCATCTTCAGTTGTGTCCTCAGAGCTGCTGAAGCGTACACTAGCTACTCCCATGCACGTTTTGCTTGACGCACTACAGTGTGCCTGTGACGGTGCACCCAGTTGAATGAGCATTGCAGAAGACCCCACCTCAAGAACTACCTCAGTAGAATCATCAAGCTCAAGCAGCAGCTTGCAACACTCCACGCGAAACTCATACGACGGTGTGCACAAGCTGCAGTCCTCTGGTGGGTCGGCCTCACGGTTCTGTTGAGAGTGCACGCCATGAACTGCTGACTGGGCTGCGCTGCCCCCGCCGGCAACCGGGTGTGCGGATGCATGTGCACCCTCACCTGCTTCCGTGTCGCCTACATGCTGAGGCAACCACCACTTGCTCATGGACTCCCGCAGCAGACGGAGTGCGCCTGTGATGTCCCCAAGCTCGTACTGCAAGCTTGCACGCACTTGCAGTGGCTCAGGGTTTGCTGGTGCAACTTGTGATGCCTGCAGTCATGGTGCGAGGTGAAGGGCTGACGAACGGCTCGGAAGTTGAGGGTTGGTCATTCATGTTTCTCCTTCATTCACAGGAGCAGCAGCGCACTGGTGCGTCGCGGGGTGGCTGCTGCACACCTGTTCTAGCAGAGAGATGCAGTCTGATGAAGCGGCTGCGAGGTCGTCCGCACGGCTGATGCGCAGCTCAGCCAAGCTGCACATTGCAGAGCTCAGGGTGGCACTGATTTCCGCGATCTGCTGATCGGATGCGCTGTCGCCCTGAAACGGCACTGGCACTGAGGCAAGGGTAACTTGTACACATGGCACATGCTGTGCTGGGCGAGGTCACACACCAATGAATGCCCTAGGCTCTTCAATATCTCGATTCCTGTTGAAAAGGCGTCATCAGCTTCCTGCGTTGGTCCCAGCAGCTGGCCAAGATACCTGCATAGCAGACCCATGTTGTGCATGCCAGCCCCGGCCTGTGGGATGCTTCAGCTTTGCTGCGACGTACATATACTTCTCGAAGCCTGCGGCAGGCTCCATCCGTACAGCCTGGCGCAGGGTGATGACTGCCTTCTCCGGGTTACCCACATCTGCCAGCATGCTGCCAAATGCGGTCAGCACGCTTGGGTCTCTTGGAGCGAGCGCCAAGGCCTGTTCCATGCTGCTCTGAGCAGTTTCGACGTCGCCAGTGCTGAGGGATTCTTGTGCAGTGGCCACATGCTGCAACGCCTGCAGAGGGTACGCCTCCTGGGTGAATAGTTGAAACGGCTACCAAGGATTCCTCAGCCACTCTCTGTACGGCCGGCGGGCCACCGGGCCTTCCCGAAGTAGCGTGAGGCCACAGACACACCTTCTCAGTATTTGATGCTTCTTCAGCCATTTGTGCACAAAACTTTCAACGTTCCCTCGACCGTATTTGCGTTTACGACATTCTATTCCCAAGCGCAGTGATTCGGAACGCGCAGCACGCCCGTTCGCCACAAGCCAGCGGGCATTTTGAAGGTGTCAACCAGTCGCACGAGCAATGGCAACACGCATCGGGTAACTCGGAATAAACAGGCACACTAGTTTTGGCGCAGTGCATGGCGCAACATGGCGCCGAAGTTGCCGCTCTGCCATGCATGCTGCGATCGCCGGTGAAGACTGCTTCGTTGTGCACGTCGACTGTAATCGCATATAAGTGGACTCAACGATTCTGGCAGTTGACATGATACATCACTGGCCAGGTTTAGCTGCACGCGAGGGGTCACTGGTGCCACGGCATGCCCGCTAGCCAGCAGTATCGCAATGTACCAGCTCAGCGGTCCTGCTGCAGGCAACCGAACAAGCTGCAGACAAATAATATCAACAAGCGACGCGGAGCTGCCCAAGAACTGCGTGCTTACCAACCTCTGCGCCCAGATGACAGCTGGCGGTACTGGATTGCCGCAATGGTTGTACGCACACTGGGGCTGCGGCGACCATCACGCACACACACGCGCACACGCGCACACGCGCACACGCGCACACGCGCACACGCGCACACGCGCACACGCGCACACGCGCACACGCGCACACGCGCACACGCGCACACGCGCACACGCGCACACGCGCACACGCGCACACGCGCACACGCGCACACGCGCACACGCGCACACGCGCACACGCGCACACGCGCACACGCGCACACGCGCACACGCGCACACGCGCACACGCGCACACGCGCACACGCGCACACGCGCACACGCGCACACGCGCACACGCGCACACGCGCACACGCGCACACGCGCACACGCGCACACGCGCACACGCGCACACGCGCACACGCGCACACGCGCACACGCGCACACGCGCACACGCGCACACGCGCACACGCGCACACGCGCACACGCGCACACGCGCACACGCGCACACGCGCACACGCGCACACGCGCACACGCGCACACGCGCACACGCGCACACGCGCACACGCGCACACGCGCACACGCGCACACGCGCACACGCGCACACGCGCACACGCGCACACGCGCACACGCGCACACGCGCACACGCGCACACGCGCACACGCGCACACGCGCACACGCGCACACGCGCACACGCACACGCACACGCACACACACACACACACACCACACACACACACACACACACACTCACACACACACACACACACACACACACACACACACACACACACACACACACACACACACACACACACACACACACACACACACCACACAACACACACACACACACAACACACACACACACACACACACACACACACACACAGAGTGCACGAACGTAGAACGTGCTAGCCTGTGCTGGCGTGAACGCAAGCAGGCATAGATGGTCATACACCGTGTTGCGGTGGCTGAAAATGTCAATGTCGTGGACTGTGGAGTTCGCGAGCCGCAGATGCATGGCAGAGAAGTCGAGAGTAATTAATGCTGTTATGCAAATGGCGATTTCATATGTTCCCATCCGAGCAAATTGCGACATCGGGTGTGTACAACTGATGGTCAATGCATCCATATCTGACTGTTTACCGGCTGCAGAAACCTACGCATTCAGGGTTCATGGTGTAAGGACCGATTCACTGGTAGGCATTGCTTGTGGGGCCAGCTACTGGGCCCAGCTGGGGTTGTGACAAACTTTGAACCAGCTGAAGTAGGGCGGGCCGCTTCCGTCAGGCGGGGGTACACACGTGTGACAGACGTGTTGCCCACAGTAAGGCGTGGCATGAGTACATTGCCATGTGCGGACGGCCGTTTGGTGGTCTGGATCGCGTGGTGTCAGCAGGGAGCAAAAAGAGCCAAACGTGCATCACCTGTGCTGGGCTCGTGCATTTTACTTGCGAGAGATTTGCAACCAGCCAGAAGTAGACCAAATCAGTTGTCCAAACTAATGTGCCACTGCATGTGTGGGGTGCAGGGCGTTGCTCGCTGCCGGTCAGTCCAACTCGAGCTCACACAACTCGAGGCATGCACTTGCTTCCACCCAGCTTCTTCCTGAAACCTTGCTTTGCAGCCGCAGCCATGCGCAGGCTGCAAAAAGCACAGCTTCTTGCCCAAGTGCTCATCTGCTTGCAATCATCAACCCGGTTTCAGCTTGCAGCGATTCTCCCCAGGCACCAAATATGTACGTTCACCATGCAAGTGCAACACCATGCAAGTGCAACACCCCTCTCGCTCTTTCTCTGTACGCAGTCAGCCATGTGCGGATCAACTTTAACAAGTGGGGTCCGACGAATGCGTGCGCGACTCTCCAAACGGTTCATCCATCCTGTGTGCAACCACCTCGTGGTGCATACTCCTGTAACGTATCTCGCTGTGCTCACAGAAGATCATGTGATCTCAACGATGGCCTCGGCATGCATGCTCATAACTACGGTGGCGAGCCGCGGCTAGCCGGATGCATCCGGATGCATACGCGGACGGAGATCCGTCCCAAACGCAAACGCAAAGTCACGCCATGAAAAATGCACCAGTCTGCATGAGGTGGTGTTGTGCAGGTCCATCGGTGGCTTCCGAAGGTCTGCGACGGGAGCAGATTGAGCTTACGCGATCGAAGCGTGCATTATTATACGTGGGCACGAAGAGGTTAGAGCAAGAACTGCGAGCATAGTAATTGCTGGTGTCCAATGGCTGGAATCATCTAGTTGGATATGGCTCAGTCAATAAGACCCAACGTTGTCCGCGACCCATCGCCTGGTTACAGAGCCAACGTGGCTGTGTGCGTAGCAGATGTTCAAGCCGGGAAAGTTCTTGGATTCCAACGATGTGATCATTTTTCATGGCAGTTTCCTCAGGGAGGCATCGACCATGGAGAAACGCCTGCAGAAGCAGGTGCTGCATGCAGCTGTGACTACAGGCGCACTGCATGGGTACAGCGTCCACATTCTTCAGCACTTGACAACGGACCAATGACTGGTGGAATGTTGCAGCCTTACGAGAATTGTATGAGGAAACGGGAATCATAGCAGATGCTGTCGAAGTTTTGCAAGAGCTAAAAGGCTGGGTTCACTATGACTGGCCAAGAAAGCGACAGAAAGAAAAACATGCACTGGGGGCAACTAATTGGAAAGGGCAGAGACAGGTGCTGAATTCTGTCCGGAAGCAAAACTGTGCATCTTACACACACAAGCAGATGCAACTGTGATGCTGCTCAGCAACACGAATCCATCCTAAATAACTATTGACTAAATCGTATTGAGGCATCGGTGTCGATGCCAAGAATGCAGTGGCCGCACGCCTTGCGCAATATTAACAGTTACGTGAAGCTGTTTCCGTATTGGGAAAGTAGATCGCCCTATCCGGCCCGGCGCCTTACTCCGCAACATTTGCAGAAATGGTTCCTAATGAAGGCACGAAGTGTCTCATATGTGGAGAGCTGCATAGATCTCAGTGGTCTCGGCGGTGCTCAACAAGAGTTTGCACAATTTGGATGGTTTCACATTGAAGACATGCTGCCTCTATGCCGAGACTTCAAACGCGGCGCGTACGCGCATGTTATCCGTGTGATGCAGCCTCTGATCGCGGCGTGTCAGGCATCGGGTGCATCTCCATCGATGGTCAGCATGCAGTCGCCTGCACAGGGGCTCATAATGCAGTCCAGGCTGGACGAAACACGAGCTGAGCATTGTGGACATGCAAGATCAGCTGAAGCATGTACTGCTATTGACGCAGTTCGACAGCATACACTCGGCGACCTCGTTGCTGCCTTGGTGGGGGCTCATGGAGCAGTGGAGGTCCAACAGGCAATCAGCCACGTCACTGCAACAGCAAGCGAATTATCTGCTCCAATTGAGCCCGAGCACATGCATGGCAGCCTCGACGCTGGTCAGGGAGAGCTATTCCAGCCATACACACAGCTTCCACAAGCTGAACTGCACGAAGAGCGCAAACATGAAGAACTGGTGCCAAGCTCAGGGTGTTCTGAGAATAATGCGGCAGCTCACACGCCCCAACATGTAGCAGATGCAACCGTCAATTCAGAGCTTCATTTCTGAAGCGGTGACATGAGGCAGTATGGAAAAATGCAGCCGCAATCTGTCCAGCAATGAGAAAATCTCGTAGAATTTTCATCAGCGCAGTGCAAATGCATGACTTCTGTGTAGGACGATGTCATAGCTCTAGGCGGAGGCCAGGAATGGGCGTCGCGAGGATGCCAACGTCCTCCTCAGACACATCTTGGATACGAGAAGGCTGCCATCGTGGCTGCTTGTCCTTGTCAACTACTGCAGCCCGCACGCCTTCGCGGAAATCATGCTGCCCAGCCATCCTTGTGCACACCTGGATGATGTGCAGCAGCCATAAGATGTGCATAATCAGGTAATTTGCGTGAGCATGCAACAGTAGCAGAACGGGCCGCACATGAAACTCCCTTGCTATACAACCACGCAATTTCCCTAGTGGACCTTCGGATGCAGCATCTTGGAAGACATTTACGAAGTGATCGACAGTAACAGCCAGGCTGCGAGGAGCTGCATTGTTAAGCTTGCTCAGCGTCTCTTCACACCACTGTCTTTGTGTTGCTGTGACCGAGGCGGATGCTGCCTGCACATGCCGAAGGCGACCTTGTACTGGCCGGACACAGTCCACCACGCAACAGTGTCCATTTCGGTTGCAATGACAGTCTTGATTGAGACACATAAGCCATGAGCACCTCTTCGCGCAATGAACTGTAAAGCGTTTGCACTGATTGTACTGGTGAGCCAGTCGCCTCCATGCACTGTGCAGCTGTCGCAAAATGCTTTGTGATCATGGCCATGCAGGGCATGACCTGCGCAGCCTCACCATCAGGCACGGATGTGTGGTCGTTGAGCAGACCTACAAGCAGTTTGACAGAGTCAGAGACCACTCAGCATGCCAAAGTGATGTGCATGGCAGCTCCCTTCATACACTCACCATCCACTTGAGCCTGTGCCCCTTCCAGTGACTGCGCAAGGTCTGTGCTCTGAAGAGCATCTTTCAGCGCCGGGATGTGTGAGCTTTGCACATAGTGTGTGCCAACACCACTTCCGACTAGGTCTGCAGGAGTCCTCAAGCGTGTCCCTGTCATTGCCAGGAACAAAGCCAGCTCCACAGGCATACACCTTGATGCCATGGATGCAAACCCAACATCTGGCAATAAGCCAATCGCACATTCTGGCATCGCCCAAAGCGTTTTTTCTGTCACTACCCTCGTGTCCAGAAAACCAGCCAACCCCTGCACCATGTCGCCGTTGCAGAACATGCGGCCTAGCTGACTCAATCCTGTACAGACAAGCTCCTGCGGGAGTTCTGCCAAGAACCATACCATGCCGAATCCCATCCACACACCTTCACAGATGCCAAGTGTAGGCATGCGCAGCTCTGAAAGGTGGACGACCAGCGCGTACTCACTTTGAAATACACTGGCAATGTGATGGTCCTTGGTTGCAGGCACACCCTGTATGTAGGGTTGATCTATTGCTGCCTGGCGAATTGCTTTGATGTCGCCACCTGTGCAGTCGGCGATGCACTTTCCAGCAAGTCCATTGGTCGCATGCATTGGAGAGCAGCACTTTGACAAAATTCCAGAAGTCAGACGATTTGAAATACGATGCAACGAAAGACGTACCCGCACATAGAGCGCGGGGTGTGGATGAATGAATCATAATTGCTGAGCACTCTTTGCTTGGCTCCCACATCGATAGTGCTCTCTGGATGTCCTGTGACATGCCTGCATGGTGCGATTGTCTGGATCAGTAAGACTAAAATATCAAGTTCCTGCGATACTTGCGGCATCAGCCAGTGCAGCATGCTGGCATGGCTTGGCTAATGAGGAGATGGAGGATACCGACAGTCAATGCGTTGAGTGCCTTCTCTCGCTGCAGGGTGATGACTCCCAATCTTCCCTTGGTCATGCGTGCGCTCACATCATTCATGGCTGTACAAGCAATGTTCCGGGGCAGGCTCAGATATCCGATTGCTCTGTTTAAGCTGATGCTGCCCAGTCCTCGTAACATGCTGCAGCTTTCACGCGCCGACGATTCCCCTTTGGACCACGCACGATTTCCATCGCCGTTCTTTGTCACCAACATGTATTTTGGCTCATGGCAGTGGCAAACAACTCTCAGCTCCTGGCGTTGCCGCAGCTGGGAGAGGTAGGCCTAGCTACGAGGCAACCGCACTGAAGCGTGCATGTCGTTCGCGTAAGCCCCTTGTTCGAACGCGTTCGTAGCGCGTTTTCCGGTACGCCCTTTCACATAAGCACTGGCCCGAGTGCTCACCGCCAAAGGTGAGAAGGCTGGCCTAAGCTTCCCTCAGACCAACGTCAAAACAATAGATCGATCGGGCATGACGCCCTACTCATTTGAGCAGCAGCCTTGCGCCCTGGGCCAGCCCAGGGCGAACACATTCACACGTGCCACGTGTGTATCAAGGAGGTAATCCGACCGGAAACCCCATACTATTCGATCACTTTCCCATTCATGTACCAGCAAGTTGAAATTGATCAAGAGAATTCATGGAGTTATACAAGTCTCGAAGCGGCCACCACGGCTCAGTGGCCGCCTGACTGTGAGTGGTCAGTGCAACTTGCTGGCATACAGCTGCCAAATACATTGACTACTTCTGGTTGTCTGTTATGCGCAACGAATCAGTGATTCTGTCAAACAAACCCAACCTGATGATGAGCTATCGTCTAACTGCAGATATCATTCAGTTTATCATCTATGGTCGCAACTGCATTGCCAGGCAATGACAACGATGTCAGAGACGCGGACAGACATGCACATTATCATATTTCTGCAAATCACGACACGCCACAGCTTGCTCATTGCAATGGTTGATGCCTGTGTGGGGTGGGCCCACCCGGTGGGCCCACCCAAGTCATTCCCAGTTACGAGCGGTATAATGCCTGTCTGAAGTTGAGATTGAAAGAGTCCGAGCATGAGTGTCGTATTCAAGCATGCTGTCGTGCTTCTGCTGTCCTGACGCTGTACAGTACTATGGCATGTACTCCAGAACGTCCGCAAAACGTTCTCGCATCATTCAAGAACAACGACACAATCCAGCAGGCTCATCATGCCTTCTTCTTACCCGAAATCTCCTCAAACAACGCGAGAGAGTTCTTGCCCAGCACTGCTATCTTGTACGTGAAGAATCCAGCAAGCATGGGCAGTAGCTGAAGCTGCAAACCCACTGACTCTGCATACAGTGTGTTGTACCTGCAGACCAAATCGAAATCGATAGTGATCAGCACACTGACATGATGCCATATACGGTAACAATCAAAATGTAATCTGCCGTTGATCAAATCAACAACTGCCCCCCATATACACCGAGATAGCTCAACTGCATGCTGTGAGTTGCATGGCACATCAGAACAGAGCGACATAGCGACTTACCTGCACAAGCTTCACACAACAAATGGCCAAGACTGTGGATAGAGGCAGGACGGCCATAGCACAGTCATGCAGGCTGCACGTTGCATTGCATCTCAAGCACTGGGAACAAACCTGTTGAACACTAACACCAGAATGACAGGGATCAAGAATCGAGGCTGTGCACTGGCACCGCCTGCGCTTGCACCCAGGGTGGTCGCGCCAATGCTGTCAATGCTCTTGACCAGGAGCCGGAGGTAAAGTATGCCACCCAGGGCACCGACCAAATAGCTTGCTGCCACATCCTGCAAAATTCGAATTTGCTTTTTGAACAGATGAGGCTCCACAAGTGAAATAGTGGGCTCGCCAACATTCACACATGCCAAACTGCAACCTCAGCCATTGTTCATGGCAGGGTAACGCAATGCACAGATAGATCAGTTGATATCCCACACACATGCATGGTCAGACCTGATTACAAGAATCCGCATGCACACGCGTGCCAGGCATGGCATGTTATCTGCTGCAGCAGGACAGACATGTGTGCACTCTGACTCACCCCGCGAGACAGTCCACAGGCAAGCTGGGCATAGAGAAGTTCCAAAAATGAAAGTTATCAGCATGGATTGTCATGCTTGGGAACAGACCCTGGTGTAGAACGAGCAGACGGCTGCGGCGCAGACTAATGTTGTTGCGGTCGTCCAGAGCTGGTATTCCTGCTTGGACGCTTCATACGCGAGTTGTTCCTCCTGCAACCTGGCTTCCGCAGCACTGTCGTCTCCAGCATCTGCCACCATGCGTGTGGCAACCACACCTCGCTTCTGGTACCCACTGGAGCGCTGCCAACTCTGGCCCTCCCTTGCAGAGGGCGGATCAGCGTACTTCTTGCCGGATTGTGTTTTACCAGTCATAGCAATACTCGGAGTGTTCTGTGGCAGTAAGGGCTTTGGTTTCTCTCTGAGTTTTGCTGACAAGTCCACGTTCATATCGTTGAGATCGTTCAAGCGGGAAAGGCCAAGGAACCCTGAGCCTGCGCCGGTGGCAGGACCCCGTGCAGCTTTCGCTTCTGCCGCGTTCCCAGCATTGTCGACGTCTTCCTTTGCCTGCGTCAGCACCAAAATCAGTTTGGCATGGAATGGATTAATTGCTTGGGATGCTGCTCTGGCAGGCGAGAATTTGGCCCCAGTTTCTGGCACAGCACACAGACACCATATCCATTGTCCCAGACCCGGGAGCCCAGGCGATTTCATGACGACGGACTCTGCAGGTTGATAAACTTGCATAATCTGTACGTAGACCTATACTGAATACAGATCACTTGCATGCATGAATGCATCTGCCCAGAAGCAGCATGCTGCAGCACACAGCACTATACCTTGTCCATCCAATTGGTGTTCCAGATGAAGTCAGAGTCGTAGCGATTCTTGCTTCGCTTTGTATAATCCTCTGGCCCTGTTCCAACTCCAGGCTTCAGCAACGGGGCTGCAAGGAACGCACGGTTTTAGGGGACACAACTACAATGGTTAGTGGAAGGCTTCGTGGAGAACATCGTATCATACCGTCAACATCAACCTCCCCAAAGTATTGTGTCCGGACCGGCTTTCTTCGTTGTTCACCCGGTCTCCGCATTTGTTGTGGAGGGCGCTGCTGCGACTCACTATGGCAGCAGATGTCGCGTTCTGGACGAGTTGGAGGCCCGAGACAGTGTGTAAAACTCCATGATTTCCTTCGTCCGACAAGCTGAACAGTGCTGATCGCTGTGGGTATTGTGTTCATGGCCATTGCTGAAGTACTGCTATGAAATGAGATGCTGGAACACGAGTGCAGAAAGGCTTTTCACGATAGCAGTGCCAACATGATGTCGATTTCCTGATTATACTTGTGAATATAATGCTGAACAAAGAGTCCTCAGGTCTCGCTCTTCCTAACCCAGCTGTCAGCGGCGCGCGAATTTGTCTGTTCGGCGCAACAGTTGCGCTTGTCTACAGTGCGGCAGATCTTCGTCGCTGATACCTCACGACGGTGTTGCAGAACTGTTTCGTGGACTTCATCTGATGCAAATCAGTGTCAGCCAGTCGCGATACCAACGCTTCGGTCGCAAAGAACAATGCGACATAACGCGGGCGCGATATGCATGACTACGGCCCCTATATGGGCTTGGGCCGCGCTGGGGCCGCGCTGAGCCTGCCAGGCCGCATGCATGCGCTGTCATGACTACAAGCTTCGCCTGATCACGCGTGATTGCATGCCGCGCTTTGAACTGCACAGCCAAGCCAGGCTTCCCGAAGAAGCCACGCACACGACGATGGATACTTGCACAATGGTGTCGGCACAACGCACTCGCATGCATTAAACAGCATTCTGACGATGCATCGTCGCTGGCGCTACCGCGCAGGCTGGAGTCGAGCCGGGGTCAACAACACCAATCGCATGTGCAGAGGTTGCCGATATTTCTCCAGAGCAGAATAGCGGACACAGTGAATCTCAGCCGACCAGACAACTCATCATTGCACCTATCTGGCGCTCTGCGAGCTGGGCCAGTGCAGCAGAATGGATGTGGACGAGGCTGAACTGCAAGATCTATACTCATGGGTGCGTAACGACGGCGCGCCGTAAAGCAGTCCAATATCTACTAATTCAATGTATACGCGATTTTCAGGTCGATGACATACCTCTGTCAAGGCCCAAGCGAAATATTGCCAGGGACTTCAGTGATGCAGGTGTTCTTGCTTGGGTACAGATCCTGTTTGCAATATCAGCGCTTGACCAACTTATCATAAGATCTGGCTTGTTTGGTGCAGTTTTAGTCGCAGAGGTTGTGCAGTACTTCTTCCCCAGGGATGTTCAGCTACACAACTACAGGTGACAATCTCAGTTCAGCTCCTGTTTCAGTGTGACACACGGCCAAACTGAGTTTGCAACGGAATTCTGTACATGCAGTGCAGCAAATAGCTTCACTCAAAAGATGTACAATTGGAACACCCTAAATGCCAAAGTGTTCCACAAGCTGGGGTTTGCTGTCCCCAAAAACTTGTGCGAGGCAGCAGCTCGAGCACAGCCTATGGCGATCGAAAAAGTCCTCAAACTGCTGCGAGTCCGCTTTGCAGAACTGATGCAGCATGTAAAGCCACCTGAAGAGGTGAGATCTGATCACTCCTATGCCTGCAGTGCTCAGCGTTGCTGCACATCCTGCACATCTGCGTGGCACAACTCCATCATAACATCGTAGACTTGGATCACTTGGATCACGAAATATGAGCAGCGGGTGCATACGAAAGATTTTTTGAACGCTCGCGTCTCAAAAGGTAGGAGTGCGACACGCACCACAATGCCTGTCTATGCTGCGTGCAGCTGAACTCAGTGTCAGTCATTCCAATGCACACAGTATACAGATCATGAGCTGCAGTGGTCGTGAGCAATGTCGATGAAGGCAGATTTGGTTGCAGTGTGGGTGCACACAATCGTTCACTCAGCGACGCTCAATGTGTCGGATGACAGCAGCCAGATCCCTGCCGCCCTTTGGGATCCAAATTAAGCATGCAGGAACCTCATCTAGTATCTTATATTCAGAATCTGCCGGCCCGTTTGCGGAACCCAGTCCGTCCGGGTCAAGTGAGTGTTGGGCAACTCAGAAGGGAGTTGCCAAACCAACCAGCAGAGCCGCTCCCCGACCAAAGCCACAGTCAGGCGGATACACTCAATGATCTGCGAGAGATGAATGAGGTATGAAACAACGTCTGCAAAGAGCTTGTGACCAATCGCCCTGCGACCACCGTGGCGTGTTTGATCGCTGTACCTGGGTGCGCTCGCCGGTGGTATGGCCGTTTATGAGAAGCCCAAAGGTGTCCAATCAAACGATTTCTGACCTTGCAGCTAACTACAGCCAAAAGAGTGTGTTGCAGATTCTTGAAACCAAAACCCGCAAGCTAGAGCAGCTTGTTCGGCTGAAAGACGCCAAGATTCAGGCGCTCCGGTCTCAGCTGCAAGCAACGGGGCAACTGCAATAATGCAGATCAATGGTAGATCAAAGCTCGCGATTCTGTATGATTGATGGCCACAAGGAAGACACGAATACGTGCAACCTTGCCATTAGGTTGCAGCGCATCGCGCGGAATGCCGCGTGGGATGCCACGCAACATCTCGCGAGATCTCTCTTCGCGGCGGTCAGCGACGTTCACGTTGGACAATGTGTGTAAGAGTCAGTACATGAGCAGAAAGCGACAGCTACTGACACAAATGCCGACATGTCCAGTAACCGTTGAGCTACTGCGTTGATGTTCTATTCGGCATTCACAAGCATGTAAATTGCGCCACGCACAGTGCATTCCCTGTTCCCAGCATTTGTTGCATGCTCGAAGTGGTATACATGAGCATGCCTCGCAGTGCGGGGGTTGGAGCGTCTCTATCGCACCCCGCGAGCAATGTGCAAGGGAAGTCGCACATTTCTGAGATTTGCTACATGATCCGAGAAGTCTCAGAATATCTCACAATGTACGTTACAAACTCCATGTTTGTGTTGCATGATGTATGTCAGTTGCTTTCTTCAGTGTCTGTGCTGACACCTCCGCTGCTGCCGTGCAGCCCTCCATGGGTGGCTGGCCATGCTATGATGTATTGCCAAATATACTTTGAAACACGTACTTCAGAACTCAATGATTGCCTGGTGAGCCTTTGAACACTGCTTTTCCCTGGCATGCTAGTGATCTGTGTATTCTGCCTGTATTAGGTGAATCTGAACTGCTTATGCAGGCCATTGCGATTGCGGCTATGTTTCTGGCATGCAAAGTACCAGAACTAGCAGGATCAGCTGTGCAAACCCAAGGAGCTGATCCGCTTATGGCTGACTTTGACCGTGGACCGCTTATGGCTGACTTTGACCGTGGACACCTGACCGTCCTTGTTCGAACATGCCTGGAGTGGGCGGCGCTTCGTGACAACCAACGGTCCACCACAAGTGGCAAGCAGCATGTCAAACTTTATGTAGCGGTGAGATTGGATTATATGATGCGAATTTGCCCTTGCGGTAGGCTATGTGCAATTATACAACTCTTGGTGTGATGTATGTAGCGACAGGAACGTGCAATGAAGGAGAGAGTGCTAGCGGCGGAGCGAGCTATCTTGATGGACCTGGGTTATCAATTCGTTGATTACCCGCTTCATGGTGATGTGTATCAGCGATGCGAACTTTTGGATGCCTCTCCAGAGCTCACACAAGCTGCATGGAACATGGCTAGTGACAGGCACGCTGCGCTGCCCTAGCTGCGCTGTCCTATGCACACAGCGTATCAATTTGGGTGTTCGAGCACCACTTTACTCATGCTTTGCAACTGGTAGTTGCCATGTTGACCGATCTTGTGCTTCCACTCTACACTTGAATAGCGTTCAATGTCATGAGATGTGGCACACTCATGGTTGCGAGGTCTGCGAATAACAAGAATATGTGTTTTGTAGCTTCACATCCTCCATTCCATTGAGAGCAAGCTGCATTGAGTTGGCCTGGGGAGTCATTGATGCAGCAGCTAGAATGCTTGGCCAGCAGCAGTGCCTGCGCAACGCGGGTGGTGGTCATGTATGGGAAGAGGAAGGCCTTGAGCACAGTGTTGTGGAGGGTGCGATCGAGTCCATGGCCTCGCATGCTGTGTGCATGATGTCCAGTAAACACTTCTGGTGATGTCTGCTCACTGTGCTCATTTGACACTGGCCAGTCTGTCATGCATCAGTCACACGGCAGCCCGCGAAGTAACCAGATAATGCACGTTGCTGCTCATGTTATATAATTCTGAGAGGGCGACTTGCTGCAGGTATCTCTGTATCCGTTCAGGGCCTGTACATAGCCTGTGAGTGAGGCATGCACGCTCGAGTGTGCAGGAGCTTGGTACGAATGGACTCTATTGTGACAGGCTCTAAGGTGATATGCAGTAATTATGGCAAATGTAACGACATTGTGTGTTTGCTGAACGCCTATGCTCCACTTGCATATGCACTGGCATATTCGTAGCATATACGTCGTCACGTTTGGGCACCACCCGTGTTCACAGTATTTGCTGCCGGTCGTGAAGAAATGCCTCGCGATGACCTCCATGGTTGGCAGTCCTGCAGTCGCTGTGAATTGTCACAACACCCACTGCGGGGTTTAGGTTCCGGGCAACAATGCAGCTCAGCAGCGGCCGAGCCGATCAAGATTCTGAACTCAGTACGCACACCATCCTGATTGACATCGTTGGGCATATTTATAACACAGCATGTTTGTATTGGTGCGAACGTCAAGCCCTCGACTTTGTCTGCCGCGGTATCCATTGCATCGCATCATTGTCAGCTGTACGCACCGGTACCTCGAGACTACGACTGCTGAAAAGGGGAACTGTGTGTTCTGATGCGGATGGTGTATGGGTGGTTGATTCCTGCGCAAGCGTAGCCGCTGTATAACAATCTCGAGCCGTTGGTATACCACAGCGGTGGTGTGCACTGTCATGTCTACGCAGCTGCGACGTACCGCAGCACGCTTTTGTGTCTTGCGTCACTCCAATTGTTGGACATCATGCACCTCAACCGCCTGCAGAGAGAGGAGATCATGCAGCAGTGAGTATGTTGCTGGTGCGCTGAACGTTGTGTCAATAATTTAGCGCATACCTCAGCAACCTCCATTCAAATGGCGCAACAGATGCAAGATTACTTTACCATTCTGCGCCGTGGAATGTAACTGGTGCATCCGTTCCGCAGCTGTGTAAAAGCCAGTAACTTCAGCTTTGTCCATGTACATACTCGTGTCATAAAGTCACCGTCTGTACGCAAAACGCTGTGGGTGCACTTGGCGATGGCAATGCGGTGCTTCTAGTTATTTTACCGGGTTTTGGCACTGTCGCGTAGCTTGACCCTTCGTGCTGCTGTACCTGGCAATGGTGCTGTGCCTTATGCAGCTGGGGCGTCAGGAGCATAGTTGGTGTTTTGAGAAGCTTGACTGTTGCTCTCTCATTTCTGGGGTGCTGATTGCATCATACTCCTGGCATGCAGGGACCGGAGTCTACAGCGTGCACGTGTATGCCAGAGTATCGGGCTTTCCACTTGTGCAGCGTCAGCAGCTCAGAATTCACTAGAGCAGAATGACACTGAGCCACGTGGATCCGTCGACAGCAATTCCACGTCTCCTAGCGGGCTCCACGATGCCCTGCTGGTTGATACCCTTGCGTTGATGAAGTCCTTTGAACACAGCGGACTCAGTAGAGAACAAGCTGAGGCTATAACCCGTCACATCACACAGCTTATTTTGTCACAAGTATCACATAACCGTACATGCTTCACATCTAAGGAAGAGATGGAACGGGTCATCGTGACATTGAGCTCAAAGCAGCAGCAGCACAAGCAGGAGATGCAGGTGCTTCACAGCACCTTATCTGTACATGTAGACACAGCATATGGATCAAAAGCCCAGCATTGCAAGCATTGCTCAAGGAGGACGTCGGCATAATGGTTGCATGTAGATGCCACAGCGTGTGTTATTCGAGATGTGGCACCTGTGTGCCACTTTCAGGTTGTCCGGTTGGGTGTTGTAGGTTGCTCATGAAGTGTACTCGGGCTCGATGAACAAAGAGGCAGAACGGCTTAGCGGCCAACTTGCTGCCTTCAAGTCCGACATCAAGCACGAGGTGTGTGCAGTCATACCTAATCGGCAACACTGTTGCACCAGTTATGGCTATGTCAGCATGACTGCTTAGCTGCTCAACACAACCTTGGTCAGTAGGTGGACAAACTCACTGCCAATCAGAAACTGGATCTGAATTTGGAACGAGGCAGGCTACGTGATGACCTCCAGCTCCTGCGAGATAAACTCACAACGCTGCGTACCTCACTGGAGCGGGAAGTG
This sequence comes from Ulva mutabilis, assembly GCA_900538255.1. NCBI lineage: Eukaryota > Viridiplantae > Chlorophyta > Ulvophyceae > Ulvales > Ulvaceae > Ulva > Ulva mutabilis. Next base: position 129,302 of record UNSF01000041.1, on the reverse strand, counting down.
CGTACACCGCATCGCAACCTTGCAAATCACAGGCCTGAAATCATGAATTCGTGAAACACTCCAGGCTTGGATTGTGTCGGAATTCCCTGCATCCTGGTCGAATTCCCTGCATCCTGGTCGAATTCCCTGCAGTTGTGGTTATGGTGCTAGGATTGTGCTTTCAATACTTTCAAGTGCAGGTGAACATGGTTAGGACAGAAATGGAATCATCCAAGAGTGACACATTGAAGTGGGTATGCATCTACCTGTCATGGCCAGTTTCAGCTTGCCTGCCACACACAAATGGGACCCGCAACAGTGTCAGAAATGCCATCATGCGGACGTCCCATGCTGATCACAAGTATTGATGCAGCATGTGTAATACTGATATATGCAGGTGATTGTCACTGTGGTGGGCCTATTGGGAGCTGGGTTTGCGGCAATTCGACTGGCGATGGCATAGTACCGATGCTATGTACGTTCATAGTCCCAGGCATGTGCATTCAACACCACGGTCACCTTCCGTGAAACAAGTCATACCGCCGCAGCAGAATTTTACATCAAGTTGCCTGGATATTGCTGGCAATCGTGTGACAAGCCATGCAATGTGAGACTAGAACCAAAAACTAATGCTTAGTGAGAAACTGAGTTTTCTAGTGAGGCGATGTCGCTCTAGAGGCTTGACAGGCTGAGCTTGATATACTGAACCTATCAAGGTAGCATACAATCGCAGTGCAGGTTTGTGAGTCAGCTGAATAGTCTCTAGGTTTGTCTATGCAAGTAAGGCGGTCTGCATGACAGGCATGCATCGACCGGCATGCTCAATTGAATCATCAATTTGCGGCTCAAGCACACGTGATGGACCGTTCATTTCAGATATCTGGGTGGGATGCGCTCCGACTGCTTGCCTTGCACGAGTTGAAAAACAGCAGCGTCAGGCGGCTTTTCACACTTTGCTCACACCAGCAATCACACACTCGAATCACCGGTGCTACTCACCGCACGGCGTACTACTCACTTAGAACTGCTCCCCAGGCAAAGAGAGCACAATGGCCTCACGGTGGGCGGGTGCAGTGCTCGGCTTTTGCATCAGCAGGCTGTCAACTGTTGAATGAAACATGACAGCCCGAAACAGTCGATTCTGGCAACGATGCATGAAGGCTGAGCTATGTGATGCTGCTATGAACCATGAGGCCGCAGCGAAATGTAAATGCAGGCTGGCAATGCGGGCTTGCATCCTTGATCGGACATGTTCCATCATGGGGCAGATGTGCACAGGTTCCATGAGACAATCACGCACCCAAGACTGTTACTGGTGCGTATCATTGGCGCCCAATCGGGATTCGGGCTTCACGCGGGCAAACATCATACACAAACACACCATTTCGCCACAACACATCCTACATGTAGATTCACCACCAGCTACTGCACTACACATACTAGGCGAACCACTGCACAAATCACTCCGCAACTGGTACGTATACGTGCAACAGCATGCAACATGCCAAGGATCACTGAGCCTGATAAATTAATACCCAACACTGTCACCAACCCAGTCATAGATCCATCAAAGCTGCATCTGCCAAAAGACTCAGTGCGCCTGTGTCGCACAAACGATCACCCTTCGGGACTGCATCAGGGCTCGCCTTCCCAGAAGCACGGCTGCGGTAGTGTGTGTGCTTCAAACTTTCGGCCTCCGGTGACGTACAAGGTGACCACGAGTCACGGCATACTCGCTTGGTGTCATGGTTCCCAGGTCGCGTTCCTGTGCTCGACATCCTCTTTATTGGCAAGGGCGGCAGGCTGCCAGGCGCCTTTGCAGGCGCTCCATGTTCGCTTTGTTGCAGCTGCTTGAGAGGAGCCACCATACACATCATCGGCACAAGCATTTGCTGAGCAACGCCATTGTGGATGACAGTGCTCGGCACAAACACCTTTCGGTATTGGGGTGCAGACTTCTGACCGCCCCCAGCCGCTGATGTGGATACGGCGGGCATAGGTGGGAGAGAGCACGCTGAAGTACTACGGACAGGAAGCGGGACTGGAATGCCTAGTGCAGACCCATTGGCGTCAGGTTTGGGTGGAACCAGATGTGTAGGAAAGGTGATGGGAGGATATGGGAGTGAAGCAGATGGAGACGCGGCAGAAGCCTTCAGCGAGGCCACAGGGACTTGACAGCTGCCCGACGGCATGAACAGCATGCTGCTCCAGCTGTGCTGCTGAGCATCATTTACCTGGTTTGGGCAGAGGTCGACTTCAATGCTCTGTTCAGCCTGCACAGCGAGATGCATATAAGCTGATGCGGAGGCAAATTTTTTAACCGCGCATGCTCATGGGGGCGGCGAAAGGCCGACAACGACGTTGCGAGTGGAGTGCCGCACGTAGAACGTGCGGGCGGGCACACATCAAGCACCGGCCAGACCCCAGAATTTCGCCACAAAATCTCCTGACACATATTCGGGTGTGCTTTTGTTGTGTTGAGGACCCCCGACAAATCAGCCAACGCGAGCATCTGGAGCGGACCAGGGGCGCTCGAAGCAGTGTCGAAGCAGTGTCGCAAGTCGGGTCACTGTTGCTCCCGCGCGTCTGACTAGCGTACACACAACATGTCATACGCAACCATAGGTATTCTAATCTCAAGAAAATGCGATCAAATAGAGATATCCCTGGAGACCCGAACATTTGTGGCACGTGTTCTAGTGACGAAGCACGATGTCGTAGATACTCGCGGACAACATATCTGAAGCACAGAGCTGCCCAGGATGCGTGTCAGGCGCTTGCTATGGTGATTATACGCCATCAATGATTGTTGATGGCGCCTACACTCTGCAAGATCAGAATTGTGTTGGAGTATGCAGTAGCATTGACGAACGGGACGCCGGCATGCGGAGAGCATCAGCTACACTCCGTGTTTGCATTGAATGGTTGGCAGCCATGCGTTCAACATGGCAAACATATCCCAAAGTCATATTGGCATCTGTGATGCGCCAAAACTGGCATTGCAGACCGCCTGATCAAACATACTCCGAGTGTCGAAGACATGTTGCGATAGCATGTCAAAGCACCACCAGTCCTCCCTCGACACCAAAACTTCGACACAAATATCAATATCTGCTTCGAGCTGACTATTGTGGTGGCTGTACCTGTTGGCGTCGTTGGCGCGACCGGGTCATTGGCGCGTCCTGTGAAGCTTTTGGAGCGCCAATGGAACCCGAGCCACATGAACCTTCCCGCTGTTCATTAGGAATAGCTGCCTGTGTGCTTGCGTCGCCATCACTTTCGAGCTGGGAACCTCTCACGGCTTCGCTGGAGCGATTTTTCGGACCCGCCCCGACACACATCGTCATTGTACCTGCCTCTGCTGCACTGTGTACTTCTCAATTCCTTTTGCTTATCGAACGAAGGAAGCAGATATACTCACGAAAACGTGGCGAACGGATTTAATGACTGGTATTCAAAGCAGCACGTGCTTACAATGGTTCTTCCGTTTGGTCAAGGCAATACGTCGAACCAACACCAAGAATGCTCAGCCGACAGTCGTGTGCGTACTTTGTGTTGAACTTCGCTAACGCAAAACGTCCCGAACATTCATGTGGTTACAGTGCGAGAATATACGAGGCAGCCTTCGCTACAACTCCAGTGCCAGTACAGTAAATCGCGATATGTCGAGTGCGCTAGGCGACATGCCATGTGAAATATCTCAAAGAATCTTGTGTGGCTGGATGTGATCGAGGTTCAGTTGGCTTCACACCAAGCGACGCAAGCTCTGGCAATGATGCCCTCCACAGGTTATCTTTGACACCTATGCGATGCTATAGCTATGTATCTCTGATGAAGAAATGTGCACGACCGATTCACATACACACAGGGACTTCCATAAGCGCAGCAAGTATGCCTGCCAGGGATATCTTATGCTGATATGCCCATGCCGCGTTGGACATGGCGCGGGCCACGTGTGCAGGTGGTTCATGAGTACTGCCGATTTCCCGCTCAAGCAGTGTTCAGCACTTGCTCATCGAACTGGCTTCAGAACCATGTGTGGAGTTCGCGCAACAGCAAGGTGCTCTCGTGCGTGCCGTCGACATGCTGGATAAGACCAGCCACCAGCTGCAGCCAGGATTGGCGACAAACGCGGATCTGGACTGGTGCTCTATAGCTAGATCTGTGCCTCGCGACTGGATCGAGTCCACAGCAAATAGTAGGCGCTCAATCGCTGGATGTATACTCGTAGGTATCAACACTGGTGACCAGTTGGTCAAGACATGCACAGAGTCCAAAGGAGCCTCGCGTATGTGTTGGGCCTGCTCTGTTCACGGACATGCATTGTTATTGCAATAACAATGGAGTGCCTCGCGGTATATGCAGCTGTGCACGTGATATACCTAGGCCTTCGAATTCCAGTCACCGTTGTACCTCATGATCAGCGACTCCATGCAGCCAAGTATCCGTGCGATGGTGGTGGAGCCTAGGCATTTATCAGCGCGTAAGTACCGTTTGAACACTCAGACGTGCCAGCTTAGAAGTTGGCACGGCCGCAGATGTGTTACACACCTAGTGATAGGTCTAGGACCCAGCAGCGCCGGCGCCGTGGCAACAGAGCATTCAACAATACTGTACTAGTACTGCAGTCAACAGTAGTAGTATTACTGCAGACCTGTGCACTGGAAAGGCAGCTGTGGCGGGCAGACTCCGCCCGGTTGCTGAGCTGTGAGGTAGTGAGTCGGATATGCCACTGGCATGACTAGCGCATGACGAGTCGTGTGGTTATAGAGTTGTCACACTCACACACACACACACACACACACACACACACACACACACACACACACACACACACACACACACACACACACACACACACACACACACACACACACACACACACACACACACACACACACACACACACACACACACACACACACACACACACACACACACACACACACACACACACACACACACACACACACACACACACACACACACACACACTTGATGTGCGTGCCACAAGCATGCCCTGTGCTTGAGTTGGTGGCCATGGTCTCGCAGACCTGTGACGCTGCATTGCCAGTTGGGACAAAACTCCTTACAGCTAGGAGCAGCTGACTGGTGCATAAATGTGGTTCGTGCAGCCGGAGAGCAGCTGCTTTTCAAGCCATCAGCTGAATGTTGACGCAGCGCTGGGCATGGTCCGCTGTACCGCGTCAGTTCTGCCGACACAGGATTCCAGCTGCAGCAGCTATCCAAGCACCATGGCGCTGGCGACAGGTTCGGCATTTGCTGTGACGCAGTCCACGAACACAGAGTGCCACGGTTGCAGCGGCGCAGGCCGACCCCGCGTCTGGTCGTGCTGGCCCGCCCTGCCTTCCCGAGAGCTGCCGCGGGGAGAGCGATGCGGCGCCGCGAGTGCCCATCGCGCCCCACCCTCAGGCCCCTGCCGGGCGGCCGGAGGGGGAGGGCTGGTACGCCCTGCACTGTGGGGGGCGTGAGCCCCTGGGCTCTCATGTGCGGGGGGCCCTTGATGGAGTGCTCGAGTGGGGCCGGATGGAGTGTGGGTGCTGCTGTTGGGTGGTCGGTGGTGGCCGGTTTTGCTGGGGTGGGCGGTAGTGTGCAGTTTGGCAGGTGGTTGCTGTGTGCGGTTGTGGCGCGGGTGCCGTGGTGGTGGGGTGCGGGAGTGCGCATTCGTGTGGGTGCGTGGGTGTGGTTGTGTCGGCTGTGTTGGTTCGTTGTGGCTTTTCACCTGAGACAGTTGTTGCTTGTCGCTGTTGTCTGCTTTCGGGGGGTTTTGGCCGTCTACTTTCCTGCTGTTGCCCTCGCTGCCGGGCTACTGCGTTCATCTCCGTGTAACACAAACACTGAGCTCGCACAGCTATAGCCAGGGTGCTTGTGGTGGCCGGTCTGTCTGTTTGCTTGTTGCCTGGTCTGTTGCCTCGGCGCTGCTGAGTCCTAGATCTATCACTGTGTAACACAGCTATAGCCAGTGAGATACGTTACAGTTGTATGCTCCACAAGGTGCTCGCACACCTATAGCCACAGTAGCTGCACGGTAACTGTAGCTGCACGCGAGCAGTATACATGGCGTCTCCCACCTGAAATACTTGGCGCGCCATGCTGGAGGGCCATGCTTCTGCTAACAGAGTACTCCGCAGAGCGCAGACTTACGGACCACTGAGCCACTTGGGTGCTGACATGAACAAGCGATTCAAACTGCGGGTGACACTCCCCTTACGTCGAGCTGAGCGACGTCGCCTGGGCGTCTTGATATGCAAGCAGAAAGAATCGAGACGGCATCATCTGTTCAGGATTATATCTTTGTGACACTTTTGTTGTCGTCAAGGTGAGTTCAGTCGGTTCCGTAGCTCGCCTTGCAGACCCGTTACTTCTATTGTGGAGCGTACGCTCTCCAAGTAATAGAGGCTCCAGTAGACGGGACTGGCAGTCTACCTCCCCTTCCTGTGAGGCTTTGTCAAATTTCTGCTCCACACGTGGTCATGATCGCTGTGTTTTGAATGATCTAACTATCCTTGTGCTATTGCTCTGTCACTGCGCCGGATCGTCGTGCATTGATATACTATGGAAACAAAGATTTAAATTCTTAAGGCAGATTGGGTACCAGCTGCAATGCCGGCGAAACGGGCTCTGGAACAAGGTGCCGCGGACAGCATCAGGAAATCAGCAAAGACGGGGCATGCGAGCGGCACCTCATCATCGAAACATTCCAATACGCAGCCACAGGCAGTGCAAAAGGAGGTGTGACACTTGGAACTGTGTTATGCGCTCAGGCGCCTGCGAGCTTTCCGGTTTGCTTCCGCGCTTGCAGCGGGCTCAGCGCATGTGTCTCAATTCATTGAAGCAGCGCTATGGTAGGCCCTCGTAGTTGCATAATGTCACAGTTTCCCCTGTTATAAGCGGTATCTGCAGGCATCCATCGAGCGATTTGGCGCAAATGCTCTCTCAGACCGGAATCATGGGGCAGGGCAGATCAAGTCTGTGCACGTTACGAACTTCATGTGTCACACCAACATGAAGGTTGATTTTCAACCGCATGTGAACTTCATTTCGGGACCAAATGGCAGTGGGAAGTCAGCGATCCTGCAGGCTCTCCAGTACTGCTTGGGTGTTCGTGCCAATCAGACTGGTCGTGGTACATCGAATGCAGCATACTTGAAACACGGGGCAGACCAGTCTACGGCACAGGTTAGTGCCCTCAGTCCCGTATGCACGGATATGATGCTGTTGCTTGTGTGACAGCTTGTCCATCTGATGAATCGCCTTGCAAGTGGTCCTAATTGAGCGCACACCTCGTCCACCCTTCGAGTTTGCAGGTGACCATCTGGAACACCGGTGCGGATGGCGATGCATTCCACCCCGAGAAGTTCGGCCCATACATCACAATTCACAAAACATTGTCAGCCAAAGGGCACACCTCCACAAAAGTCCTTGATGCAAGAGGACATAAAACCCAGTTAACGAAGGCCGACGACATCAGGAGGCTGCTCTCACATTTGTCTGTCAATGCAGCGAATCCGTCCATCGTGCTCACACAGGTGAGTGATGCAGAGCAACCTCAGCTCTTTACATTCTCCTGCAGGCACAGCATTCTTGTGCAAGCTGGCGTGACCACCCTCTTGTCACAAGTGCCTTTCAGCTGGGTCCCACATGATTTAACTTTAGATGGTGCATTCCTGATTGGATGCATGATTGCTGCTCCTTGCTTTGCTAGAAATTTTGGCCTGCACTGCTTGGCCCGTGGGCATCTGCAAGAATGCTTTGCCATGGGATCAGCTGGGGCAACATGCAGGATCATGCACGCGGCTTGCTGAGCGGTGACAAAGTGGAGAGCAAGCTGTATGATCTTATGTTTCAGAGCCTGGAGTTTGAGCGGACACTGGAACACCTGTCCTCTGCCAGGGAAGAGATTCGTACTCAAACCACAGAGGTTCGACTCCCTGCCTGTGCAGTATTCGTGCATGCAGGGACACGGCCATGAATTCCTGGCTGGTGGTCGGAATGAGCGATAACTGCCCATTGAGTTTGGTTATTTCCCATCATTCCTGTGAAAAGAGAATTCGCTCACAGTGTTGTGATCAGCACGCACACAAACGCTATGAACTGGGTCAGTGACACTCTCACCGATCGTCTGGAAGCACACACAGCAGTCATAAGTTGACACCTGCATTTCAGGCAGTACCAGCCTTCGTGTTTGTGATTCCCGATCTTATCATACATACGTCGTGGCTTTGGCAGCTGCAGTGACTGGGTCATGCATCTGTGCTTTGCGCTTGTGCTGCTTGGGGCCACAGCCATGCATGTACTTTCCTCGGCATCATAGCAGTCTCACCAGCATGCATGCAGTGAGTGAGTGAATCACGCATGCACAATGCAGTAGCAACGTGCAGGTGGAAAAGTTCAAGGAAGCCAAAGAAGAGTACGAGCGACGGCTCCAGGATTTGCAGGAAAGGCATGATTGTGCCACACAAGCCAAATTGCACAGGGAAGTGGCAGAACAGGTTGAGGTAACTTTCTTTTGCATGGCCTGCGGTCAGGAGTTTGCGGCTTAGGCCTAGTTTATGTACCATGCAAAGAAAATGCTGCCTGTTTGCAGGATCACATGGCTTGGACTGTAGTGCACTACCTGGCTACAAAGCTGAAAGAACTGGAAGATGGCATGAAGGCGTCTGGCCCTGCAGCAAGGCAGGACTTCCAAGCACAGCTGGAAGCTGTAGACGACGACATCAAGGAGCTCCAACATCAAGAGTTGGAAGTGGTGCACGTCTGCACAGATACAGAGTGCTGGCCTGATGTGGTTGCCAGCTTATGAAGCTGCAAGAGATGTGTTGTGCATAACGCATACTTGATGCATTGCAGGTGGCTGTGATTAATGAGACAGAGAGGCGAACAGGCGAGCACAGACATGAGCGTGAGGTCATGAGGAGTAAGAAGAAGGATGTCATGTCCAGAAAGAACAAGGCGACAAAAGCTCTTGAGCAGCGCATGACCGAACTGGCAGATTTTGCAGAGAAGAAAAAACAGGCAGACGCATATGTTCATGAGTTGCAGGCTCGCGGTGATGGTAATGACGCTGTTGCAAAGAAGCTTGAAAAATGGCAGATGAAGAAAAACAACATGGCAGACAGCTTGGAGCAGTCTCAAAAGGCTCTGACGGATGAGCGCAATGCTTACTCGCGTGTCATGGTGTGCAGTCGCGATGTGATAGGATGTAGCTTATGCAGGATGGACCGTGACTAAGCCGGTGTACGTTTTTGAGCTGAGATATGCTCAGGTGCATGTGGCACAAGCAGGCCAACATCTTCTGCTGCATGCAGGAAGATGTGACCACCGCTAATGATCGCATTCACGCGCTGCGACAGGAGCATAGCCGTCACAGGGGGCAGATTGAGGCTGCACAGCGCCAGCTCGTCAGTATGCAACGCTCATCGGGACCCAATCAGCAAGCGGCTATGTTCTTCGCACAAGCTGACAACTTGCTGAAGGCTATCCAAATGAACTCACACCGCTTCAAGTGCACACCCATCGGTCCAGTTGGTGCACATCTGAGTCTTATGGACGATCGGTGAGCCCTGACTCCTCCTGTATTGTGGCGCACTGATGCGCACTGGACAAGCCATTTGGATGGCTATGCCGTTGTCCATTTCCTGTGATTTGGTCTGGCTGTGACTGGCGGCGTTTTTGCAGCTTTTCCGCAACGGTTGTCGGTGCTCTTGAGAAGCTTCTGCCAGCATGGATTGTTGACAACAGGGCAGACTACAAGACGCTGATGGCATTGCTGCAGCAGCTCAAGCTCCCAAAACAGCCCACGGTGTACATCATGCGCTTTGATGTTCCCCTGTACAATATCTCCCCGCACCAGATGCCACATGAGTCAATCCTGACAATCTATCGTGTGCTCAAGGTGTGCAATATATTGATATGAGATGCACTCACGGTGTATTTATGGTGCGTTCGCGTCTTCAGAGGTACGTGCATAACACGCGCGTCTTCCAGGTGAAGCCGGACACTCCCAATGGCCATGTGTTGTTCAACTTGCTAGTTGACCATGGCCGCATCGAAAATGTGGGCCTCATGGAGAACGAGAACGTTGGCCGCCAGCTGCTGGATGACGGGCAAGCATGGCGCAACCTCTCCAACGTGTGGTGCAATGGCCAGGATGGACCAGTGGATATGAAACGCACCGGGGGCGGGGCCAGGTCGATCTGGCCATGGCCAAGGAATAAGCCTGTTCCCTCACCCCTGCTCACAGCGGTATGCACTTGCATCTTTGGTTCTCTAGGTGTCAGTCAAGCATGTACACTTAACCTCGATAGACGATAATGTGATGAGGTAGAACAGTACTGCAAAGCAATGCTGAGGCTAGTGAGCATGCTCGTTCTGGATGATTTGCGTCTGCATTGATAGTGTGACCAGGACCAATGATGATACGTCAATGATTTGGTAGTGGTCAGGGTGGTGGCCAGTGAGCCTAGCGTATACGATGTCATTGCATTTGTCAAATCCCAATTTCAATCAGACAGCCAATGTCTTAGTGGAAGGGTGTAGCTATGGAGGCTCAAATAGGGAAAACAATGATATCAGAATGTGATCAGCGATCAAATTTCATACATGTCATTCTGGACACGTTTGTATCTTCAGCAACGTTCTCTTTGTGATGCGCGGTCTGTGTGACCTGGCGTCACTCGGCTAGCATGGTTACGTTCGGCTGCAGGACAAGTCAGCTATCATTCAGTCTCGCCGGAGCGCGCTCATGGACGACCAAGAGCGGCTTTGCCAGCTCGAGGAGTCCCTGAAAATGGCAGAAGGTGAACATCATGAGGCAACTGCTCGACACAGGGCTGTGAAGACTCAAGTCGAGCAGCAGGCACAAAATGTGCGAAGGTGTGCATATGGTCTGGGCGTTTTACCAACATTGTGCCAGCGATATTATCCATCCAAGCCTTACAGCGCCAGCCTTACAGCGTGTTGATGTAGACTGCAACAATCACTGAGTCGCCTTGAAAGCGACATGCCAGAATTTCAGCAGAGTGCGGATGATGAGATTGCGGAGTACTTGACAATCAGCAATGAAGCGGGTAATGAAATGCGAAGAATCAAGCCTGAGTTGGCGACTCTGGAGGAAGAGGTAATGCTCGTTGCAGCCTACTCAGGGATTACTTGACAGGCGCTGTTCTACCGTCGAGCTTGGTCAATGGTCCATGTCTGTTATTGGGAAGTGACAATGATGTCAGTATGACTGCTTTTGTCTGCCGAACAGCTGCGCTGTCAGCCACTGATGTGAGTATGCGTGCAGAAGCTCCGAGCAGAGGAAGCACTGAAGGAAGTCGAGGAAGAGAAGCACGCGTACGACGCTCATGCTAATGAGATGAAAAAGGAGATTGAAGGTAAGCTGAAGTTTCAGATGCATGTTGCACAGCAGAAGGCACAAAAAATCAGCTTGCGTGACGTCATCGCCAAGAACCTGGCCAAGATTGAGGAGAACGAACGTGCTGCTGAAGCAGCAAAGGCGGAGCTCATGCCTGCATACACAAAGGCGCTGGAGGTGTGCAGTCAGATTAACATATCTGAGCACAACTCTGCGTTTGGCTACAATACTGTCAGATTTTATGCAACAGATGCAATGGCAGCCAAGGCGGTCATTTCAATGTCTGGCTTCCACACTGCACACATCCTGAGGTGCACAGCTCTCTGTGGTGTCTGCTCAACATGTGAACTCCACATGTTGATCAGTTGCACCTCTTGCCACCATATGCAGCACAAGTGTGGAATAGTGTGAGCACACTGCGATTGTATGCATTAAAACTGTGTGTGGCTTTTGTATCAGGATTTAGAACGTGCAGGATGCTGAGACGGTGTGCACCGCTGAAGAAGCAGAATCTGAGCTTCCTGATCTGAAAGACCAGGTCACACATCTGATGGGAGACATGTTGCGAAAAAAGCGTATTGACATTGATGATGCTTTCAATGACAAGGAGATCATGGTCTATCTGGCTTCGCGACTGCACAGCAAGGCTGACAAGTATCAAGAATCCGCCAATGCAACTCTTGAATCATTGAATACCGAGCTGGTGTGCATGCGTCTGACTGTAGCATGCTGGTACGAGATGGCCAAATACGTATTTTCCACCAGTGCTTCAATCTACATGTGTGCTATGTAGGAGACAGTTCAGACCACGATGGAAACCAACATGCGTCAGACCTCTCAAATTCTGAGTTTGGTAGACATACAGAAACAAAGCTTCATGGACCGCAAGCACAAGTACATTGAGATCAGAAATCAATCATGCCTTGCAATCAACTCTGGTTTCAAGTCAAAGCTGAAAACTGGGCGAAATTGGAAGGGTCAAGTCATTGTAGACCATGACTCTGGAACAGTCTCGCTGAGTGTCACACCTAACAAGGGTACGTGTTTCTGCGCGCATGGTTACGGCGTCTTCCACAAAGATGCAAGCTTTGCTTTTTGTTCCACCGGTGTCTCACACGCACGTTCGCATCGTCTGCCATGAATGCTGATCTAATCTCCGTGTTTGGTGCAGGTGTTAGCACGGGTTCGAAAAAGGACGCGGCTGTGAAGGACATGAAAGCGCTCAGCGGCGGGGAGAGAAGTTTCACGTCAGTGTCCTTCATGTTGTCACTTGGCAGTGAAATTCGGACACCATTTTTTGCGATGGATGAGTTTGATGTCTTCATGGACGCGGTGAACAGGAAGGTTTCACTCACATCGATCCTCAAATTCGCGTGGGACATGCAAGACAAGCAATTCATCTTGCTGTCACCATTAGACATGGCAGTGGTGGAGCAGAGCCGCCATGAGGTCAATGAGTCCCTGCAAGCCAAGGCCAACGGAGCCAAGTTTGAAGCGATGCCCAAGGATTTCATCCGATCCTATCAAATGCAGCCACCCAGGGAAGGAGCACGCGCACATTACTGAGATGGTCAGAGGCGATCCAGCAATGGACGTCGACACTTGATGCAGGTACATTGAATTCTTATTCATATGAATGTGACTCTGTATCTGAGGCTGTCAGATCTGTCCATATGTGTGAAGACATGTCGCGATCTGTTGCTTATCCCATATGTAATCACCATGTGATTGTCAATGTGCATAACAGTTCAGCATTAGCCGGGCTGAAGGCGACCGTAGCAATGGTGTGTGCGAGCGATTTCTCAAGCGAATCACGTTGATATGCTGTGCATGTCGTGAGAATTGGCAAGCAGAAGCTGCGTCGCAGTGCCCAAGCCAAATACTGTTTACCACAGCTTTATTTAGACGTGTCACAGCAGGCATGAATGAACTTATAGGCATGACACAGAATCTGCCATCTGGCTTATGCTGAGGACCAAGAACTTATGCTGTTGCACCAAGGCCAGTGTCCCTGGTTGAAGCAGGCAGATGACCACCGGATCGGTTGCTTGTTTCACACTGAGTCGCCACCGCTTCCCGGCGGTCAGCCATGGAATGCCGCGAGCGCAGTGAAGTGGAGGTCCGGTAACCCGGCTTGTCCTCTTTCTGCTGTATCTTCTGGGCCACCGTTCATAGTCTGGTGCTCACGGCATGGGGGGTCGAGCACCCCCCCAGCTTGCATGGGGGATGTTGGGGGTGGCATGCAAGTTCTCGGGTGGGGCTGTGTGCAGTGGGGCCCGCGCCAGTGTCCGTGTGGGAGGCTGGGTACGAACAGGCTGAGTGTGGCTGTGTGCTGGTGGGGGTTGCACGGTGTGGCTGAGTGGAGTGCATGGCATCGGCGTGTGTGTCAGCGTTGTGGTGTGCGCTGTTGTGTTACACTATGATAGACCAACGCCCCAGCCGCGCTGAGGGAAGAACACACGGAACAAAACAACACAAACAGCACGGTCACCGTACACATCGGCATGAACTCACAAGGAACACAACCGGCAGTGAGTAACACAGCACACCGATCCAGTGCAACAGGGCGCTATCTACTCACAGGCACCAGGTGCTAGGAACCGCGGTGTAGAGCCGGCCACAGCAGCCAGCATGGCCATGGGCATGCCACGCTGCTCCGCGGCCATCCCGGGCTGCCGTGGTCCCACCCTCAGCTCACATGGTGCCAGAGCTACTGGCGGTCAACACCGGGGTCACGGTAGTGGCCGGAGATGGCCGAGGTGGAAGGCGGAGAGGGGGGGATGGTGGGGGCATCGATGCAGGGAGCCAGGAGGATGGGGTTGGGGGGTGGGGGGGGGGGGGGGGGTTGACCTCATTTCGTGCCGGGGATCAAGGCGGTCAGGTCATGCGTGGCGGCCTATGCTGATGGCATGCCAGCGCTGGGAGGCTGGCAGTGGTAACCGCCGGGCCCGGCAGAAGCGCCCTCCCGTGTGCGCTGGTGTGCGGTTATGGCAATGCATTATAGTTGATGGATCCTTCCTGCTTGCTGCCGGCCGCTTGCTGGGAATCGGTTGCTTGCTTGCTGGTTGTGGTCGTCGCTGCTGAGCTCCTGCGTCGATTTCCGTGTTTTGGGGTATGCCACATGACTCATCGTGTGACCTGACGCACTTAAATCGAATAGATTTGACTTCCTTCGCCGACGCTGCTTTTGACTTGCAGCAAGTGCAATTCTGCAACTGCGAGCGCACGGAGTGACCTTGTACCAGAAAATCGTGATTATTTTTACATGAAGCCAGGCCATCGTGAGGAAGTCGCATTCAACTTGGCGGCAGCGCGTTGCATTCGACTTGCAAACCTAACCATGTGCCTGTGCGGCACACAAGAGATACGTTACAATGTGCCTGTGCGGCACACACGACCAAAAGGCACATGCACCGGCTGCATGCTGCACGATGTCCAGGCTACCACCGATGGTACACCATGGCCAGCCAGTCGGACACGCCGGCTGTGCAGAGTTGCACCACGAGCGTGGGGACACATTGCGCTGCTTTTTCTGCACGCGACCACGAGTTGAGAATATTCGTGGCGTAGGTGGTATCGCAGACGCGGTCGCGTCATTGTCAGACGATGTCCTATCACAACAGATAAGTCGGCGGGCAAGTAGCATGCAGTGCACTGTACATGTCCCGGCACTTGTTGCGCGAATGGACCTGCACATGTCACTGCCACAGGTGGGCCCGGTGGCCACTAGTCCGCCGCGACGCCTGCCCGAGGGTCGCCGGGGCCGCGCGGCCGCGGCTTGCGCCCGGCCGCTACCCCCCCGCTCGCAGCGCGACCCGGAACGGGGTGATCTGCTTGTGATGTTGCCCTGCGACACCGTTGTGGCCGATGTGTGCGTGACCTGTCCGGTGGCCCCCTCCCGGGTCGTCGCCGCGGCAAACACGCCAGGCGCTGCCGCCCAGCTGATGGACGACCGGAAGCGAGACAAGTACGGCCGCTCCGGCACAGGCGCATGTCGCTTCGTGTCCCTGTCGCATGAGACGTTTGGCCGTGTGGGCACGGGTGCGTTCGCCTTCCTGAATAAGATCGCTGACTTTGCTGCGGCTTCGGGGGCCGTGTCCAGGCGAGCGTTCTTGCAGAATGCCATGTGCGAACTCTCCATCACTCTGTGCCGTGGTGTGACGCGCCAGGTCCTCGCTGCGGCTCCGCTGCGTATGCGGCTGGCGGGCCGGGCGGTGGTGCCTGGCCACGATGTCCCGTCGGACGTGCTATAGGCGGCCGCTGGCCGCCTTGCTGGACCGGGTGCCGCGGCTGCAGCAGCGCAGGCCGGCCCCGCGTCTGGTCGTGCTGGCCCGCCCTGCCTTCCCGCGAGCCACCGTGGGGGGAGTGATGCGGCGCCGCCAGTGCCCTTCGCGCCCCGCCCTGAGGCCCCTGTCGGGCGGCCGGAGGGGGAGGGCTGGTACGCCTTGCACTGTGGGGGGCGTGCGCCCCCGGTCTCTCATGTGCGGGGGGCCCGTGATGGAATGCTCCAGTGGGGCAGGATGGAGTGGGGGTGCTGCTGTTGGGGGGTCGGTGGTGGCTGGTTTTGCTGGGGTGGGCAGTAGTGCGGTGGTGGTTGTTGCTGTGTGCGGTTGTGGCGCGGGTGCCGTAGTGGAGGGGTGCGGGAGTGCGCGTGCGTGTGGGTGCGTGGGTGTGGTTGTGTCGGCTGTGTCGGTTCGTTGTGGCTTTTTCGCCTGGGAGAGTGATTGCTTTTTGCTGGTGTCTACTTTCGGGGGTTTTGGCCGTCTACTTTCCTTCTGTTGCCCTCGCTGCCGGGCTATTGCGTTCATCTCCGTGTAACACATGTCACTGCGTTGCCGAATAACCCATCGAGCGCTGACATGCAAGGAGCCCTGGTTGCTGCGCGCCGAGTTCCGCTTCGCGTCGCATATGCCGATCGTATGCGCGCGCGCGCCTCTATTATGCGCGTAGGAGGCACAGATCTTCCATGGGTGCCCAGGTGGATTTGGGGCAGACCGTATACCCTACCTACTGTGTTGAAACTGAACCCTACCTACCTATGCGTTCATCTCCGTGTAACACCTACCTACCTATGCGTGTCGAACAGTACTGATTGCGACACGCTGCAGCGCTCGAGACAAATCCCTTCGGAGACTCGCGCCGCTGCATTCTGGAGCAACGCAGAATAATATATCGACGTTACGTAGATGTGAAACTTGAGAGGAACTGTTCTTAGAAGCTTTTGCGTCGCGCTTGATGTCCGGAACGCGCTGCTTATACAATTCTATCTACATCCATCTTGCACCCAGTGTCTTTGGATCGCGCTTCGCAGCAACACAGTTTATTGTATTGCTGGCAGCTGGCGAAGTACCTGTGCCTGCCTGACGTCGCGCTCGTTCTGCTGAGCTGGCGCGGTATTGCTCTTTGGCTGTTCGTATTTGGAGTTCAGAACCAGAATCAGATCACAGCCACAGCAACTTCGATAGCGGCATACTAAGTGCAGGAAATCCGCAATTGCGAGCAAGCACCGTACCGGGTACGCCCATTGCCTGATGTGCAAGATGACACTCCCCAGGCCGCGCTTGAAATGCCTGTGTGTCCACGAGATAGCACGTGTCACGCTCTCATTCCGGAGCGCACACAGGTACTGCGTGGAGTGTGAGTGTGTCTGCTTTCGAGCCGGCGCTAGTTCGTTCTGGCATTTGCTCGTGCGGAGAGTGGCATTGGTGCTTACGGTGGCCTGTCTGTCTGTTTGCTTGTTGCCTGGTCTGTTGGCTCGGCGCTGCTGAGTCCTAGATCTATCACTGTGTAACACATAGCGGCAGTGCATGGACCGCCGCAACGACCGAAGCGGGGCTCCGCCAAAAACGTCACGAACAACAAGACTCACGTTCAGCGAGTGCAGCACCCGCCAGCATGTGTGCCACTGTTCACCGCATACATGCCGTGACAAGCCATGCGCCTGACTGTGTGTTGTCACGCACTGATCAGATCATTGAAATCGGGGTGCAGCATTACATGCAGGTCGTCTGGAGTGACACCACCATGTCAGCTGCTCCCATGGACAGAAGCAATCAGTTGCAAGGTGTGAGGCGCCTGCCGGGGTCGGGCTTGAGTCTGGTGTACATGTATATGCCGCACCAGCGCCTGCGCTACTGTGCCCTTCAACAACAGATGCCCCCGTGCCCTGTGCAGGCATGCCCTTGCTCCCATTCCAGGATGAACCGCCATTTGCTCTGCATGGGCGGCACCTCTTGAGACGACGTGTTGGGGGTTTGCGCCGTGGGCGTGGGCATGTGGGAGCTCTGTCCTCTGGCTCCACCGCCGCAGTTTTTGTGGTCGTGGGCATTGTACTGCTTCTCGTGGCTGCATACATGTATTACAAGTTGGTGTACCTCAAAAAAAGGAAGCAGCGGCCTGCAAGGCCTAAACCCAATCAGCCCCAATCTGCCGCGCCAGCTCAGGCAGCTCATACTAAGCCATCTACCCCTGTGAATGGCAATGGATCTGTTGTGACAGGCTGTGCTGCCCCAGTCCAGGCACAACACGCTTATGCACAGGAGCCGCCCATGTACCCTCAGCCACATCCAGCGTATAGTCATGCACCTGCTGAGCACGCCCATGCACCTCCATGTGCACAGTATCCCTACACCCACGCAGGCAGTCCTCAGCCGCAACAAGCGAGTCATCAGCCGCCTCCAGGCTACCCTATGGCATAGATGCGTTCGTTGTGGTGCGTTTCATAGCTGGCACAGTTGTTTTTTTAAATGGCTACATGTCCTATGCATGTTCGCTGCAGACTGCACCTAGCCACATTCTGGCTTTGGATTCATGGATCATCTGCGACCGTACATCGCGTAATGACCTGCACAAAGTTGTGTTGCAACTCAAGGCGCTGGAACGTCCTGCTAGCATTGGCGGAGCAGCAGCTTCTGTTGCTCTGCACAGACGGTTGTGATTGTGCGGCCCTGTCCATGCAGACGGGTGGCGGCAAGGTGCTCTTGCTGCTGCACCATGTGTAAAGGTCCACTTCGAGCCTGTAGATGGCCAACAGATGATTGAGATGACACAGAAACCTGTCGAGCAGTATCGATCGCCATGCCAAGATGGTTCCAACCAATCGTTCCAGCGTTGCAAGATGCGTGTGCCCCCTGCGCGTGTACTGTATTTCCAGGGTCAGGGTCGCCGTAACACGTTTTATGGGTAACATGCGGTGGTGCAGCGGTGTGCTGGCTGTGAGGGTGAGAACCAAACACTGATGTACCGATGTCCCCATGCCTTGATGTGCTCCCACTCTCCTGATTCTTAGCTATCTAGAATCGTGGCGACTTGAAATGGGCCTGCCGTTGCGGTAGTACTGTGCGGCTCTTTGCACCCATTTGACTGCCTTGACTAGGTGGAGTCTGAGTGCAGGTGCGGGTCATTGCCTCAGCTGAGGCCATCAGTTGCAATTGCATCTCACGTTATCCCAGGCTTTGCGATTGCATGAGCATAGTCGCACGTTCTCTCCAATCCAATCTATCAGGACTTTTTGCACGAGAATGCCGTTCGTAAAGGGCCCTGAGCCTGAGACAGGCATGCCAGCAGAGTCGGCCCGCTGCAGATAAGAGTTGCGAAGACCTGGATGGTTTTGTGATCTATCACTTGTCCACCTGAGGCTTGGAGTCAGCATCCAGGCGACAACGTTCAGTCGACATCTTGTGGGGCTAACCGGAGCGGTGCACGGGATATGGAACTGTCTACATTTGCTTTGCTGTCACTGCTGCGATGTTGGAGGCGATGCAGGACATCCTTCTGGGTCGGCCACAGCGCAGCCAAAGTTGACCATTTGCAGCAGCCAGATGCCAGTGGGCTGCTTGGTGCCTTGGGTGGTGGCGGCCAAATGAGGCAGCCGGTCAGATTGCATGCTTGTGCAGAAGGGTGTGGTCGAGTACAGACACACTGTTTTCCTTCCGTGCTGTGGCGCGGGCCGGCCCCACGTCTTTTCGTGCCAGCCGCCCCCGCCCTACCTTCCCGCAGGCTGCCGCGGGGTGTGCGATGCGACGCCGCACACGCCCTTCGCGCCCCGCCCTGAAGTTCCTGCCGGGCAGCCGGGGGGGGAGGGGCTGGTACGCCCTGCCCTGCGGGGGGCTTGCACCCCCGGGCCCTCATGGGCGGGGGCCCCGTGGTGGAGTGCTCGAGTGGGGCTGGCTGTAGTGGTGGTGCTGCTGTTGGGTCGGTGGTGGCCGGGTTTGCTGGGTCGGGCGGTAGTACGTAGTGTGGCTGGTGGTTGCTGTGTAGCGTGGGTGCCGCGGTGTTTGGGTGCGGGAGCGCGCGTGTGTGTGGATGCGTGGGTATGGTCGTGTCGGCTATGTCGGTTCGCTGTGGCTTTTCGCCTGAGACTGTTGCTGCAAGTTGCTGTCTGCTTTCGGGGGTTTTGGTCGTCTGCTTTCCTGTTGTTGCCCTCGCTGCCGGGCTCTTGCGTTCATCTCCGTGTAACACACTGTTCCTTTCTTCAGGTCTAATCATAGTGGCCATAAGCAGGGTATCCGCATCCCTTCGCAGCTGCATCCGTCGACGTCGGCTTATGCCACCCACAAATAGCATTGCTTATGCAGAGTCTAGGCTGCAGTAATGAAGGTATCCGCTCTATCGCTACTCATCGTAGGCTGTCAGTCACAGCAAGGATACAACCCGCACTCGCAACATGCACAGCGGGGGAAGGCAGGAAACTCCGGTGCTGGCATGCCTGTACGAAAGCCTTTGTTGATCTACGACGTCTGGATTAGTGCAGAAAAACTCTATGCGCTGCTGCATGCTGTGCAGCGCGACTGTGACTCCTCGAGACTCCTCGAGCTCGTGCAGCTCAGGCCTGACCTCGAGCACGCTTATGTATTTGCACAGACGAAAGCAACGCATAGAATTGCCGGATGTTGCCCTCGACTCTCGCAGTGCTTGTCGCACTGGAAGTGCGGACATGGCAACTGCGTCCAGCAAATACCACCACGTAACTTGTGCACATGGCTCAGGCGGCGGACGCGCCGCTGCTTCACACCCCTGCAACGCACGCAGCTTTGCACGTCGCTCGAAGCGAAGTGGGTATCGATGTTACGCATTTGTGATGAGGTTTCATGAGGCGTGATAAGTGTTTGTTGAGCGTGGTTAAAGGCTACTTAACAGAGCCCTTCTTACGGAGAGCATAAAATTACGGCACTCGTGAGCCCTCCCAAATGCTGGACGAAACAGGAGGCTGAGAAGGCTCGCGATCGACGGCACGAACGCTGCTGGTGCGAATCCTGCCGTGAACATTGCATGCCCTCCCATCGACTGTCGGTGCAGCCACCTAGCTAGTTATGTGAGCATAAGTGGTAGCTCCGTGAGTTGCGCATGCCCAGATCCCTGTTGCTGCGTGAACGCGCGCTGGCACGTCCGCGTGCGAGCTGACGCTGCTGCTTTCCCGCGTGGCATCAACACTACAACTATGTTTCGCAGCAAGACAGCAGACTTCCGAAATTTCATATCAGACACGCCGTATGATCGCGTGCTGTAAACTCGAGGGCTTCCAGTCACCCTTGTACTACATAGCACGACACAAATGCTCGACCACGCTTGGCCAAGTGTGAAACGTTACAGATGTATGCTCCACAAGGTGGTAGAACACAGAGGCACGATTCATGGCAATGCACCAAAAAACCAATCACCATGGCCAAGCGCCGTACACAGACAGAAACACAGCAGCTTGGCCAAGTAGCCCGTATACTTAATCTTCACCGAAAGCTCATCCTCTACGCTGGTGGAAGGCGCGCAGAACTCGAATGTTGTCCAAAACTGTCTGCTAAGACTTCCTCACAGCGTCTACGCGAAACTGGCCCACCCATGGGTGGGCCAGAGGGGTGGGAAAGTTAGCACGGTTCAAGACAACACTGAAACGAGCGTTTTTTTACGCTCTGATGCCTCCATGTGATAGTACATACTCATGTGATTGCTGTGGAACCGAGCCGGCTCAATTCGGCCAAGTGTGTGCGATGCAATGAGTCCTCTAGTGCAGTGTGTCACACGAGCATCGCTGACTGCAGAGGGCGCACTTCGCGGTATCAGAGGCGCTGAACGCAAAGATTAAACAACGTTATTAATTATTTTGCATTTCGCGAGGACTGGGTGCTCGCAGGCGCGTCCACATCAGATCTGGACATTCTGTGGGGCTGCATGTGTGCAGCAAGAGATGCTCCCCTGCTGCCGGATGACAGCGAAACAGACTCACAAACGTATTTCATAATAGATTAAATATATCCTGAGTTGTTGTAAAGCCTGAATATATGTGCTGATCGGATTGTGGGCCGACTGCTCTCGCGCGGAGCTGGTGCGAGCCAGTGCCAAGGAAGTACATGGGCTGCAGTGAATGCAACATTGCTTTGACAGAACAAGGTAGAGGCATACAAACAGCGTATCTGGTGTTTTGCGTTGCTCCCTAACGTGCCTGGCCAATGTGAGGAGACACCACCGGCCAAGCGTGTCCTCATCGATGCGGCCAGAATGCCGCTGACATGAAATACCTACGGCGCCAACGCCAATATGTATGTATCCTTCTATGTTAGCAAGCTATATTTAAGCGAGTTCACGTCTAACGGCCAATTAAATCGCGTACTGCCAGTTGATTACGGCACAAGAATGTCGCAACGGACGATCATCAAGTACATCTTCCATACGATGAACATCTAGACAACAAGAAAACGATTTTGGGGTCTAAGATGTTGCAGCGAGAGCTACTTCGTGCATGTGCCTGTCAACCGTGCCTTGTATTCAGGTTGGCTGGTAGTGCGCTGCACCAGTACGCACGCACTCTCTAGCCCCTCTGTATTGAATCAGCTACCTTTGTACATGTCATATACGTGCTTGGACGTGGATTTTAACGCAGATTGCTGCAAACGAGCGTGCGCGCAGTCTGGACCACCATCAAGTTTCCCACCCCGAGAGTCTTCCTCGCGCGAAAAAAACGCATGCATGGAGGTGGGCCGACACATGGTGGGCCAACTCGCACCCGTGCGCAAACGAAGGCTGGGTGCACGCACAGCACAACAGAAAGCAGTACATTGATAGGCAATTAACTAGATCATTACAGTGTTACAGTGTTTCAATATCATCCCATTGATCACCACATCTACACCAGCTGGCCTCCTCGGCAGCATGCCATCACAACTGCCAGCGTCAAAGCACAAGTGCGATTACCTCACAATGTACACGTCGATAATATCTTGACACAAGTTTCCTTTCGATGATAGGATCGCGGTCATGCTGGTGGCCGTTAGCCAGCCAACCTGCATACCAGCAAGTGCTCTGATGACAAATCAGATGGCTCCACTCGTCCTTCAAACATGCAAAGGGCCTGCCGCCGAGGCAAATTGGCTGCTCACCTCGAAAAATAATGCCCAATCAACTTGTAGTGACCATCCCACTTACAGCTGGCCTCCTCGCCAGCATGCTGACACAACACAGCCAGCATCACTGCCATGACCGAACATATGACCTGATGATGTAGCAAGTCGACTGCATCATCGTGTCAGCTTCAACTCGTGCTAAGGTGCTAAGGGGATAGGCATCGGTGATGGCTGAACCTGCAAACAGACTGTGGTGAGGAGTGTGGCTCAACACTTCAGGCAGCAAATTCAGTGGAGAAATGTGTACGCACATTACCATTCCCATTAGGAACAAAAAACAGCTGTTGAGCACATTTACACACCTGCCATAGCGCTCCCTGACTTCACAGCTGTCACAGGTGCTTACACTTTCAACTGTCGACTTGTGACCCACAGAAAGCGTGTACCCACAGAGCAAACCAGAATTGAATCACCATTCCTAGCTGTCATACAAGTGAGTTTGCGACCGAACGAAATAGATCCCGTGTAAGCCACCAGCATCGAACTCACCTGAATGCCAAAGGCTGCAATTTCAGCTGCAGCTGCTGAGGCTTGTGGCTGCACAGCATAGGTTCAGTGGAAACCTGTATATCAGCCAGCATATACTTGAATATAACAAAGCTGGCCACGATGACAGCCTGGCACACAGTCAAGTACAGCATCACAGAATCTCACAGGGCGCTGCAACAGGCTCGTGAGCTTACCTGACTGTCAGACGTTGCAATTGCTGCTGCTAAAGCTCATGGCTGTACCAAATAGAAATTTGGGTGACCTGCACACCAGCACACTGCTGAAAAAGCTACATCTGGCTGTCAGACCAGTGCAACATGAGCTACCCCAAACGAATGCAGCACCTCATTGACTTCTGCATAACACCTTTGTGCACATCTGACCGTCAGAAGCTGCAGCGGCTGCTTGTGAAGACACTGGTTGGACAGAGTGAGAAAGCCAGAGACCTGCAAGACAGCGAGTGGCTGATGAAAGCACAGCCCCTGCTATGCACGGCCGTTGAGAGATTTATCGCTGCAATTTCGTAAAATAGCGGATTTGCATAGCAATGATCAGGCTAGCTTCTTCGATTCAAGTTGCACAGCTCTTGAACACACCAGAAATACAACTGTTACGAAATTTGTACCACACAGGTTCACGGAAGAGACGAACCTTCTGTAGAATTCTCACAGCGTAGCTGCGTCAGACAGTAGCGAACTGTCCAGCTGATATTTTTGCTCGGCACTTGAGGTCAACAACGACTGCGCTGAAACCCTGCAACAAGCGTATACGCCATGAGTGACAGGCCAGCATAGTTTTGAAGCTATACTGACGCATGGTAATGCGTTCACATGCGCCATACCTTGCCCATCTAGGAGGCAGTGCGATATCGCTGGACGCCAGTGTTCGTCGGCTTGCGACTCGCCCGTGGCCGAGATCCATGATTCAGTGTGATCCAAGACAAATAGAGATGACGTCAAGCTTTGTGAGGTCAGAGCATGCAAGCTGGCAAGTTCATTCGCCACTCGGGCGCATAAGGAACGATCTGACAGTGCAACTTCACAGGAACTACGGAGCTGCGAGAGGAAGTCTAACAAGAACATGCACAGCCGTACATGCCATACACGCCTGACAAGTATGCGCTAGTCACTGGAAGCGCTACAGTGATTGCTTCAGCCGGGCACATACTTGCTCTGCATGCAGCGGTATGTGACCATGTGGCGTGGTGCACTAGAACGTGAATAGACGACCACTCCAACTGGCGTGATCACCTGGGGGCTAGGCGAGGACGTGGACACAACGGCTTTCCCAGCAACTATATAAGTGATTATCGTAGCTAAAGTCATTATCGTAGCAATTATTTGTGCCACGCAGGAAAGCCTGTCCCGTTCACGAACAGCGGCAGGCGGACGTGTACTTCATTCCGGGTGATTTATAAGCTATAGCTGCACATATATAGACTTACGTTATCGTTTAGAGTGTTTTGCCTCGTCCCATTGCATCACAGATGGCAAGCACCGCAGCGACCATCTGCGGAGCCCTGACCATTGCAGCAGCCCGCCTCATCTGTTCGCCCACCCTCTGGGTGGCCTTCGCGAGAGACAGTCTTCACACAGACGCCAATTATGACCGTTCTCAGGCCATTGAGACCCAGTGAATACCTTGATCAGCTCGTTCAAACCAAGGAATGTCAGAATCCACTGCCTACTTCTGCGTTTCCAAATAGTTCTTCACAAAAACCCATGCCTGCAATTCCCACTCTTTCCACTGACCCGCCCACATGGTGGGCAGAATACCACCCCAGCATTCCACATGCACGTGCACATAGTGCATTCAACCATATTACCACTTGAATTATGCCAAACATGCCTTGTTGATCCAAAACCTTCCACTCTTGCCATTCAATTACTCATTTGCTCCAAACGCCCCCTGCATGCTCACTGTAGATCTCCCCACCTTCGCAGCTGGCCCACCCCTGTGGTGGGAGAGACAAATAGCTGCCCCCACAAAACAGCCAGCACAATGGCTCAAATGATCATCTTAACATCCACAAGCACCTTACACACCTCAGGGACCACCAATACATTGAGTTTGACCAGTTTTACGCATTTCTCAGTGACCTGCTGCTAAGGCCACCCTCAGTATTCCCACCTCACCAGTTGGCCCACCCGGGTGGTCCAGTTTGGCGTAGACGCTGTGATCGTGAATGCCATGCAGTGCAGGTGATCTATTCGGCGGGAACAGGACGCACGTGAACACGGTGTCGAAGTGAGCATTAAAACACTGTGATGTGCTGAATATGTAGTCTCGGCACTAAGGCATGCCCGAGCTAGCACTGAGTTGTGCATGGCAGTCACATCAATGCATGGAATCCTAACATGATCATCGATGTGTAAAAACACCGCCATCTCAGCTAAAGTCATGGACACATACAACCTATTGCAACGTGCGAGGCAGAATTGCTTGCTGCACATGCACAAGGCATTTTTATGTCTTGTTATTGGGTGTGCTGCTGTGACAGCTCAGGGACGACCATGGAGACTGATCTTGTACAAGCGCGCTTCAGGAACACCATCGCCTCTTCAAGATGAAGAGAATTGCTGCCCGCATGGTCGTCATCTTCTGAAAGGGCGTGGCGGAGGCTCTCGAGGAGGGCGCTCCCGAGGGGTTGGCTTTGGTGGTGGCGGCGGGGGGGATGACAGCGGCAAGCCCAATCGAGCCGCTATCATCATCCTGTCCGTCGTGGGCGGTGTGTTGCTTCTCGGCGCCATATGCACGTGGTACAAGTTCGCACAGCTGAAACGCAAGAAGAGGCCATCCTTCAAACGTAACCGGGATGAGTGTCAGCTGCCCACACCCGGCTTTGAGCCCCAGGCAGCTGCGCCCGCACACGGCGACGGCGGTGTGGTGACAGGCTACGCTGTCCCTGCCTACGCAGTCCCTGCCTACGCACCCACGCCGTATGCACATGCACCCGCGGCACCTGTGGCATATGCACATCCACCTCAGGTGTATGACCAGACACCTGTTGACCAGGCACCTGCTGAGCATTCCAAGGTGCCTCCGTATGCACAACAACCGACCTACCAGGCAGCTGCGGAGCATGTTCAGGCACCTCCGTACCCACAACTTTCTTTTGGGCAGCCGGGCGTTCCACCACCGCCGCAAACAGCGAGTCATCATGCGCCTCCTGGCTATCCGATGCTGTAGAGGTGCGAGTTGTGGTGCGCCCCAGACTGATAGTGTATTGAGTATAGCTGTTTTTCCGGTGGCAGTCGCTCTGCGGAACGCATGTGGCGAGCTTCCGCCTGTGCATGCCATCGTCACGAAAGATGCTAGAGCTTGAATGTCATTCCTTGCTGCACCCGAGGATGTTGCTCACCCATACTGTGACACATTCAAGAGTGAGCAGCGAGCGCATGATAATTTGCAGAACGTCCTGTTGCTTCTGCACAAAAATATCATGCTGCCTTACGCGCATGCACCCTGACAGGATCGATTGTGGCGATCATGCGAGCCTGACTGCGTACCTGTGCCTGCCTGCAGTTCCGCTGCAGCAAGAACCTTCATGTGCTGGAACGCTGTCCACAAGGATCAATATTAATGTCCAGCATGCATATGGCCAACAGACTGATGACAGGCGCATTCTTGTCAAGTTGTACAAGGTCTACATAGAAGAGGTGCCGGCCATGTCAAAACTGCCCAGGTGTACAAAGTCACTGAGCAGATCCAGCATGTCCTCAGCCAATGTGTGCTTGTGGGTGTACGTCTGCAACACCTCACTTCGACAGCAACCAGAGCCCCCCCCCCCCCCCCCTGGTTCCGCACGCCGTAGGCACTTGGGACCTCAGCGAGCAACAGTCAGCTGGAGTCATTATGCCGCAGCTCGAGTTGCTGTCCTGTATCTCATTGAGGTTTCTTCTTCAAATGCAAGCTTGCGTCTGTTGAGGACGTTTGTGGCGTACCGCACAGTACAAAACTGTGGCACAAAACATCTGTTGCACCAGACTTCTGTTGCACCAAACTTCTCCAACATATGTAACAATCACCGTGATTTTCATCTCCGGTTGCCTGGTTTTCGCAAGTATGCTGCTTCCGTTCGACAGTTTCAGGGGTTTGCTCTGGCATGCGTGAGTGAATCGGGCGGGGCCAGACCGGTGCGCGCTGTCAACGCGTGGCTGCGCTCAGCATGCACTCAGGCACGGACATCGCCATGCCCAACGTCTCATACCCTTCATCCACCATGAATTTACATTTGACACAGATCAGAGCTTCTCTCCTACCCTGTGCTCTGCCAGTTGTGCAGCTTCACTGTTGCAGATTCGATCTACTATCGCATGTCAGATGTTTAGACGTTTGGATTTCACGAGCTTCACGCTGTGCATCTTTTGGCTTTGTACCTATCATATGTGCTCTGGAACAAGCAGCATAGGCTGCGACACAAGGTGTTGATTTGCATGTGAGAATGACCTGCAATGCCAAGCTCCGCGCAATTGGATGGCAGTGCTTCGACTTTGCGAGGAGCTGATCCAGACATACACGGGTGATTGGGGGTATGGGAGCACCGCAGCATCCGCGAATGGATGTGCTCAGTGTGAACGCACGTACATCCCATGTATACAGCTCCAACCAGGACAAAGTGCTCACAGCATGTCACTGATAAGCGAGAGATCCACCCACTGGATACCTCGACTTTTGCGCCTGCTCTGCAACCACTGGATGTGATGATAGCCAAATGGCATGCTTGTCAGTCATTCAGAAGCCAGTCAACCAGATCTGTGCGAGGCCGCGCACATCGGACAAGCGTGAGGACGTGATCATCGGCAGAGAGTGGGCAGAGAGGGGTATTCATGTATACGTGGTGTTAAAAGTTCTAACATGAGTCGTAAGAGGCAGAAATGTTAACAGCTGCAGGGCCCGCTGCAGCTGCCGAGCCTTTGGCACCACCAATGAAGCCAGCTGGCACGGGGTACACACACTCACGACCGACATGATCCGACCGTATGGCATACAAATGCAATTGCGCTGTGTGCCAAGGCGTCGCTCGCATGCGTTGGATCCGCTGAATTTTCGTGACCTGGCAACGATCACATCTACCTTGTTGGTAGCATCAATCGTGAATTAATCCATGTTCATGTACACGCACTTATCAACAAAGTACAAGCCGCTAGCTGGAATGTGGCCGTGATGAGCTAGGGCTGTGCACGTTTGGGTGAGCATGAAACACGCCACCACGCACGCCGCTCCTTAGTGATGATGAGCATCCCAATGTGGTCCGCGTCCCCAGTTTGTGGAGGAAGTATGTTGTTGAGTGTGGAAGCGATGTTCCTTGCGCGCACGTGCTCAGCGGATTTCTGGCGCACCATGGTGTTTCGATGAACGGCGCAGGTGCCCTGTAGACATGGTGTTCGGGTCGTGACCGGTCAGCATGCAGCGAAAAACGGTCCAGCGTATGTGCCGATTACACTGAACCGCAAACTTTCTGGAGTTGCTCAGCAGTACTTAGCGTGAAGCTGCACGCGAGGCGTGTATTGTGCGGCGCACTTTTGTGATCCTAACTTCCGCTCTCTACGACGTCCGCTCTACAGGACTTGCCCCTAATGGTAAATCAGCATGCCTGCCGCTGAAGACACAGCCCAAGCCCGAGTGGCGTTTGCTGCATGCACTAAAGAGGATGCTACAGAGTTCCTGACGCTACAGCAGGTGATGGATCGTTGTACTGGAGACACCGTCTGCGCTCCCCTTCCCAATTCACTGACTCCAGCCTTGTGCAAAGTACGCTCTCGTTAGCACCTGCTGGTTTTATTGTCATCTCATTCTTGTCATGTCTGATTCACGTGTTGATGGTTCAGGCAGGTGTATTGAATGTTTCCAGTGGAATTGATGAAAAAACAGGCTGCTACCATGGCACCAACGGCAGCATCGTCACGAAGTCTGAAACACTGTTCGATGGGCCGCTGCAGCAGGGACATGTACAAGGAAAAGCTGCAGTACAGTTTGCCGATGATACGGGCTATGAGGGAAGTATTGCAGCGAATGTGCTCTCAGGGCTAGGTGTAATGTCTTATGCGGGATGTCGCTACCATGGTGAATTGCAGAATGGCCTTTTTCACGGAACCGGCACACTGACAATTGGTCTTCCTGTGGAGGCCAGTTATCAAGGCGAGTTCACCTGTCCCCACGTTCGGCATGCTGCTCCAGCTCGGTGCAGACTGGGAAATGCCTGCAACGCTCAACTTCAGTGCACCCCTAGACCAGAGTCAGCTGACCAGCGGCCACTTGTGTTAATTCTATTGTGGTATTCTGCAGGAATGTGGGTGGATGGGCTCAGGCATGGACAGGGCACCTGGGCGGATGCAGCTGGAGAGAACAAATACTCAGGCGCATGGAGGAGTGACCAGAAGCACGGCTGGGGTATCATGCAGTACCCGTCAGGAAGTGTCTTTGAAGGCGAGTGGGCACATGACAAGAAGCATGGCTTTGGTACGATGTACTGGACTGATGACATGGAGCGGTACAGGGGAGAGTGGCAGCACGATACGCCGCATGGAATAGGCGAACATACATACTTTGCTGGGCTTCGGCCAAACAAGGAGACTCCAGCACATGTGGTCCGATGCAACCGTTATATTGGGATGATGCACAATGGGAAGCGGCATGGAGAGGGCTGCATGCTCTATGGTACTGGTGAGCCGCCTCATTGGCGCTTGCATGCCTTGGCTCCTTTGGAGCCAGATAGC
This sequence comes from Ulva mutabilis, assembly GCA_900538255.1. Taxonomy (NCBI): domain Eukaryota; kingdom Viridiplantae; phylum Chlorophyta; class Ulvophyceae; order Ulvales; family Ulvaceae; genus Ulva; species Ulva mutabilis. Next base: position 99,342 of record UNSF01000041.1, on the reverse strand, counting down.
TTTCATGCCTGAGGACAGACATTGGATCAAACTGCTCAGATAGAACCAGTGTTTTGCCGGATGCAGGAGCGAGGTATGAGGGAGAGTGGAGGCAAAATGTGAAACATGGCAATGGGGTGTATGTGTTTGAAGACAGTTCGTGCTGGGAGGGGCAATGGGAAAATGATGAACCTGTAGCAGACAGTGGGCAAAGGCCATTTACTGCACTAGGAACATGCCCTCAGACTTATGTTGATGATTTGTTGAGGCACGAGCAGGACACGAGGCTAGCACAGAAAGGTGCGGCATCTGTCTGCGACAAGGCTCGAATAGGGTATGTCTAGATCCATCACATGCCAACTGCTGGCATGGAAAGAGTCATGGATCCGGGACGGCATCGGCCAATGCCATACCATTCTGCTCCAGAGTGGTGGACTCGGCTTGCTAGTGGCGATGGCGTCGCCGCATTGACTGGGTTGGTTGGTCACAGAACAACACAGTGTCGTCGCCATTGATTTACACGTCAAGACGGCCTGTGCTGTCTGACGCAACAAACGGCAAGCCTGCCCTGTTTAGTGCGTTATGGGGAAACAGCATGTACGCCAGTGTCGCAACTGTGGCCATGGACAAGGCTTTTGCATCAGGCTGGAGGCTACTTTCTGCTAGGTAGCCCTGCAATGTCTCTAACTGCTGCACAGGTGTTGAGGCCGCACTGATGGTGAACAATTCGGAGCTGCGTGCCCTGTACGCTCTGTACTCGCAGTTGGACATCCCATGGTTGCATCCGACACCATACCACACCACGCTGGAGAAGCGCAGCAGCTTTGCACTGCTCGCTGTACAGCTCTGGCGCCTCATGCTTGATGGCTGTGTCCTGGATGCGCATGCAACACTCGTGGACGTCGACAGAATTTGCAAGCGCTGCTGCAAGCCACCCCCAGTGGTTGCAGCGCGGCGGCGCCGGGTCCTCTCAACTCCGAACTATGCAGGGGTGTGGGAAGTTGAGGTTGCAGATCATTCACCATATCGGGTGAGATTTTGTGCTCGAGTGGCATTTGACACAGAGAGTGGTGACCCTGTGTGTCTGCACTACTTGTGTTCTGCTTTCATAGCGCTGCGGACGAACTGATACTCGTCTCACATGGCATGACATACAGTCTGCACCAACTGCAGGAGATCCTGTACCCAGAGTTCTGCAGCATTATTGTGCGGTTTGCATCGGCCAGGTATAGCATGATGCCTGGACTGGCCAACCGAGTGAAGAAGCTTGTCACTGCCTACCTTCTGCCCTTGCTGGAACAACATACAACAGCTCCAATGCACACACTTGAAGCAGATATGGCATTCTGTCAGTACCTGCAGCTTATCGATCCAGTCATGAAGATAATATTTGCGGCAGCTGCACAAAAAATCACGGTGTGATTGTCGCTCTGACACACTGCCGGGGCAGACTTGCAATTGCATCTGCCCACACAAGGGCACGGACCAATTCAACACTACTGCAGGAGGCCGACAAGGATATGGCGGCTTCTCTCAGCGCGACTGTGCCGGAGACAGACTGCCTGTCTACGCAAACAATTACTGCAGGCTGCGGGCTGCTTGTGGTACCCAACTCAAGCAACATCAGCCCCAGTGTTATGCCAGCTGCAATGATCAAACATCCTGTCTTAGATATGACTCCTGTTGAACCCAGCCACTGCTGCACTTTGTCTGTGCGGCAACTATTGTACATACTGCAGCACTGCGGGATCGTTGGCAAGCCTGTTGCCAACAGATGCATATCCCACAGCACTGCCGTCCACGCCATCCAGCGAGCTTGCTATCCATCACAGAATAGGCATGCCCTGGTGCGCTCTAGCACCAAATGCTGCTCAGCTTCACAGCCACAGAATCGTAGCACAGGCAGTACGCTTGATGCACATCCTGTCGATTCATTGCAATTGCTGCCAGAGTGACCTGCGAGCCGCGTGCACTCAGTGTTGGTTCTCGGTCCTCTGAATGCCTGAACGCTTGTAGCTGCATGTAGGCGTCAAGGGCAGGCAGCAGCAGCAGTGAGGACGGCGACGGCTTGGTATCGGACATTATGTTTTGTGGCACCTTGTTGTCGTATCTGGACTTTGTCCTCAGCTGTCTTGCCATATCTCAGGATGTTGTTGGCAAAGGTGGAAGCCAACTCAGCAAGGTGGGCCTCCTTTGCACAGCATGCTGGCAATATCAGCATGGCAGCCATGTGCATCCTGCTGTTTGTTCATGCATCCAGTTGAGCGGGGCCTCAAACTGAGTTCAGGACTGCGTGGCAGTGCATGTGGTAATGTGTACCACGGAATTGATCCATGTGAGCTTGCTACAGTTTCGCGCGTTCATGGACGGGCCACAGGGAATGTTGGCTGAGTCACTTCACCTCCTGGGTCTGACGCTACCACCAGAACTGGCAGAGGCGTTTTCATATTTTTCTCAAGCAGGGGCATCCAAGAGCGGACGCGGGTCATCAAATCGACGGTCTCGGAAGTCTGTTGCTGGTGCAAGCGTCATTTCGCCGGCAAGCTCCACATCAGGCATCGGGGATGTGGAAAAAACTGGTCTGCGTGATGCTGCTGAAGATGCGGATCCTGCTTGATGGACTGTTCTGGCTTGTGCAAGATGGGAAATAGCGGAGACACTGGGAAAAGGCCCCAGCTGCACTGCAAACTGCCCAAGGTGGCACTGCAAATGCCCAAGCTGGCACTGCACACGTGTGCACCAAGCGCCTACCTGGCCCATCGTGCTCCGCTGATGAAGACTACAGTCTGACAGCTGAATCCTGTCAAACGTCACTGAATATCAAGTTGCCCAATTTGAAGCGGCACTGGGAGCACTGGGCCAGGTCTGTGAAGCTTGACCGTGCTGTTGTCACTGCACAGCTGGGCACCATGGCACCTAGAACGCTTGGCACCAGTGGAGCATGCCATCATACAGAGGTGCACGCGTACCTGATATACCAGGGATGGCTGTGCAAAGTTTGACGTACTACTGCGCCGCGGATCTGTACCGGTGTTGACATTTGTCAGCAGCCAAAAAGCCGTCGTGCGATTGCACTTGTCCCTCGTCTGCTTTCCTGCTGTTGCCATCGCTGCCGGGCTCTTGCGTTCATCTCCGTGTAAAACACTTGTCTCTCTAGGGTGTGGGCCTGATGGGAGTTGGCGTCTACGGGCTGGCAGGCTGACCGGCGTTTTGCGGTGGTACCTGCCCTGTGCTGGTATGAATATCGTTGACTTGGCATGCGTTGCTGCGTTTCATGCAAGAGTCTGGTGCAGAAGCGCTTCTTCGAAGCCTGTCTACAGCTGTCCCGGCACCGTCCCGGGACCACCGCGGTGCACCGAGGAAACTGTAAGGTAATCGAGACTGCCGATAGACACTGGGGCAGTATCCGTGACACGAAATCGATCAATTGCACATCCGATCTTGCAGGGCGCGCATGCCGCCGAAACCGGCCGCGGGTCATGCGCTGCAGCAGTGCCTGGGACGTCCGACATGCAGAGAACCTGAGTGATCTGCTGCACATCTGTGTCAGCAAGTGCATCGCAAGCTTCGCATTGGTGCGGTTGCTGAAAAGCATATAGCATCGCCTCAGTCCAACCAGCGCTTGCACGGGGCCACGCGAGTGCAGCGGGAGCGTCCTGTGGGTACTCCGCTTAGGTCCGGCTCGGACGTTTTCCACTGCCTGTAAACAGCCCTTCATTTTTGTAACCACATTCGACCTGCCGCGAGAGCGAGCAATGAGGATTTGACTAATTGACTAGCAATGCTGAACTTAATAGGTTGCCTGCACAATTCGCTCATTTGGAGTCCCGCGTGCGCAGCGCGCACGGTCAACGGCATGCGTATTGGGTTTGTCCACATTCAGTCCGCTGTGATCTGCATCGGGTAGTCCACGCCACTGCTTGTTCTTGCCAACGCAACTCTACACCTTCTCCAGCTATCGGCTTGCTGCGTGCTCATTGTGATTCCGTGAGGAGTCGTGATATACACACGCCGCGCCTGTGCAACGTTTCGACAGCGAGCAGCTGCGGCGCTTCCCAGCAACACTTTAGCTGGCCAGAAATTGACGCAATTTGTAGTCTGAGCGAGCACTGCTGAACCAAGTCAAGCTATTTGGTGAAATGTCTGGTGATATCGGGAACATCAAGACGGTGCGTCGTCGCCCACTGAGTAGACCTAATCACAGAGCGGAGACCGGAAAATTCAGCATCCAGAAGTCACATCTGTGGGAAAGTCTTACATGACCTTGTGCACAGTGCACTGCCTCTGTATCACTGTTTACTCACGAGCAGCTGCCATTGGTGTTCAGACAGCTGTACATGAGTCATCTGCTAGTGAGGTGCTCCAAGCCAGAAGCAAGCAGAGCGCACTCCACAGACGCGTGCCAAAACCTAGTTTCTGATACACACGAAACTAGCTTCTGCAATGTGCAAATGTTATGGAAGATCCCGAGTGCTAACGCCAAACCTGCTACACAGTGTTCACACATCTGTCAGTGCATGACGGTGACCTATATGTGGCACACAGGCGCTGCTCGAATCTGCACAGTCAGAGAAGCTACCGCCCTTGCCCGAGGATGAAACTTCCTCTCTTTGGTCACGGCCAATCCGGAGGTCAGTGACCCAGGCTGCCCATGGCCAAGGTAAAAGCCACGACGATGGAGAAGAACAAGGCGACTCCATTTTCTTGCGCAAAATGGTATGGGTCAGACCTTCACAGACTCTCGGTCAGTGTGACCCTAGATCAAACCATCGCCACTCGCCCTCATACAGTGTTGTGCCGCTGCCTCACACCGTGCTGCCTGCCTGCAGTACCCAAAAGGCCGCATCCGCTCCTACACATTCATGGAGCGCTTCCGCAATGCGGCAAACGCATACTCCCCGACTTCCACACACGAAGAGTCCCATGCGGTCACATTTGCTGACTCCACCTTTGAACACACCGTCTCTGGCCCGCTCCTGCAGGAGAGCAAATGTGCGCACCTGCTGCCTGTTTGCCCCGGCTCACTCAGCAGCCCTGTGCATGCCCCGAAAGCATTGCATGGCACGCTGTGGCACTGTGGCACCATGGCATCGGAGCACATTTGTGCACGTGCATGCATTAGACACGCGCCTTGTGAGCATGCTGGTGAGTACATCGTGTGACTGGCCCGCGAGCACATCTGAGCGAGGCACCTCTACAGCCTCTCATTCATTTCCACCCTCCCCAACCCACTGTCGCAGAGCGTGGGCGGGCACATGGGACAGTCGCAAATGCTGGAAACCACGTCCCACCACGCCTGGCGGTGTAGCTCTCATCGCCAGACCTTCAGTACCAATGTAAGCGTGCCTTCTGCGTCTCCGAATCATGGTAGCGTCACCGGTGCCTGCAACATTGTGCAGTTACCGCTTTGTCGGACTGGTCCCTGGGCGCGCATGGGCATGCTCACCATGCGGCCGACATGCAAGGATGCCTGCATGCCTCTGTCCTGCGCGCCAAGTCACTGGAACAGCAGAATGTCGATGCTCTCAAATCCAAGCTGGCGCGGGCTCGCACAGCTTTCGAGGTGTGTCCATCACTTGCTGCAATACAGGCACGCCTGACCAACTGCTACGCATGCTGTGCTCACAGCACATGTCAGCCAGACATGCTCCAACACGCCACTGGTGTTTTGGTTTGCACACAGCATTGCCGCCACGAGTGCGACAGTGCAGAGCATGCATCTGACCTCGTCCAAGTGATTGTCTGCCTGTGCTGTGATTGACGTGTTCCTCTGGGAGCAACAGTGGACGGACCCTCTGTTCATACACCAATACAGCAGGGTGCAATCGTCGATGTTAAGTAACCATTCACATGCACCACCGCACCACCGGCACTCCTCTGCTGTTCAGTGCGCACACAGCCGCACACAAAGCAAGTGCTCCCAGTGGCATGTTGTCCGCCAGAGTGGATGCGATGCAGGTGTTCTTCACTCTTGCATGCTTTGTGGGCGCGGGCGCTGTCGCGTACGCCGACCGCCACCGCCACCGCGAGGACTTCCTGCAGATCGTGCACATCCCGCTCTTCCTGTGGCTCATCATGGCCGCCCTCATCTTCCCCACCATCCACTTTGCGCGCTGGGCCATGGACGCGCTGGTGACGCTGTTCGAGGCGGTGGCCGTGCGCAGCGGCCTCACCAACGTCCACTACGTCCTCATCGGCATGTCTGACGCCCTCAGGTGCGGCCGCACGCCTGTGCTGCTTGTTTACAGCTGGAACTGCATGGGGTATCTCGAGGGCGCTCGCCCACACGCTCAGGGCGCCTCCCCACACTCCGGAGTTGGCTCCAGCTGGAGCACGCCGGCCACAGGTCACTGTGCCACATTGACAGACACCTGCCCTCATTTCAGAAGTCTCAGCTAGACGCCCCGCTTCCCGATACGGGTACACTCATCGTTGCCAGAGATCTCGCGATGTCATCTGCATGCCGCGCTGCACGTGGTGCCGCTGCCGGCACCCTCCGGGACACCCTTGAGGGAAGCCAGATGGAGGTACTACCGCCCGTGGGCGGCTGTCGCCAGCTTGGACCATGACTACTTTTGTCCAGCACACCGAAACTAGGTAGAGGTGTCCACATGGTGGTCATGTAGCCAAAGGCGTGCTGCGGAGGGCCAGCCAGGGGGCCGTATGAGGCCCGCCTGCACTCCACCATGAGCAGAGCCACGTGCACATGCATGCAGGCTGCTGGCGGTGTCGGTGCTGATGGAGGTGATGCTCCTGCTGGTCATGCATGAGCGCAAGTACGACCTGCCAGACAAGAACATCTACGTCATCTACAAGGTCGGGCTGTGCCTCATCATCTTTGCGATCGTGGAGCTGTTCAAGACGCTCTCCTGTCGTCTCCTGTCGCTGCGTGTCAACGCGGAGTCCATGTTTGAGAATCTGCAGGTCCCGCCCCACCTCTTTCGATGCTTTCTGACCTGCACTTGTGTCCAAACCGCATCCACGCTCTGTGGTAGTCATAGTGCATCGAGCGCATGTCAGGACACAGGGATTACAACTGGTTACCCGCGGCCTCAGGCACCTGTCTACAACCACTACCCAGCAGCAATGTGTGAGCGAAATTGCCGAGGAATGCAGCAGTCAGTAGCACGCCACACCCACACCGCACCTGGCCGCAGCATGCCGCGTGCCGCGCAGGTTGCCCGCATCACACTGTGTGGCATTTCTCCCTGCATGACGGTACAGCCCACAGCCAGGTTTGACCAGCACCGACAGCGGCCCTCCCCAGCTGCAACTGCCACTGCAGCACCATGCTTGCATCTGCCTTCCACATCTCGACATGAGGCGCATGACCACCAGTGCATGCAGGCAGCGATCGAGAAGGAGCGTGTGCTGGGCAAGGTGATGGACCGGAAGGTGTTGGCAGGCGGGGACGAGGCAGAACACTTTGCGCAGATCGCGAAGCTGCGCGACATCCCAGAGTGGTCGGTGCCGCACTACCTCACCGACCTCTACCAGCTCTCCCTCTCCTCCGACCCCAACACGCTCATGCTCTCCTCCTTCACCGACCGCATCACAGACCTCGTCGCGCAAGTACGCCCGCTGCTGCTCCAGCCCACCACCAACCTCGGCGCCTCTCCTCGCGACCTCATGCACTGTCTCCTGCAGAGGCCTGCCCGTGGAGCTGGTGCACGTCGCGTCAGCCACCCTCAACGGCGAGCTGCTTCGCCACTCTGTTCAGTCCAGCTCCTGTCCAGTTGTCTTGCACTGTGGCATTGACCGCATCGTATGCACGGACCGCAGCAGAGCGCTGCTGTGCAAGGCGCTGCGACAGCAGATGCATGCATCACAGCCATGCAGCACGTTTTGGGATGGAGGCGGTGGCGTGCAGTTCAAGGACATGCCCGAAGAGGACTTGGACGAGCACGCGAGCCATGCGGCGGAGTACTGCTGGCTGACAGCGCGCCGTGACCTCACGCGGGAGCGCCTCTTCCGGGAGGACTTCGAGGCCCTCCTCACGGACAAACCGGACGCCGACTTCACTTTCAGCCTCTTTGACCTCGACGGCGACGGGTGCGGCTCCCGCAGCCTGTCTGCCACCTGGACTGCCAGCTGGACTGCCAGCTGGACTGCTGTGAGTGATCGCTGCTCAGGGCGACCACCACACCTGCTGCACGCGGTTTGCGCCAGAGTGTGTGATGTGGATGCGTAGCAAGTGCATGGGGCAGATGCACGTGAGGCTATTGTGTGGCCCTGAGCGCTCGTGAGGTGTGGGGGGCGGATGTGGATGCATGCAGCCCGCCTGAGCAGACGTGGAGGTGTGTGCTACTGCATGTTGCCAACACAGGGCTTGTGCAGGTATGTCACCGAACCGGAGGTGCACTCGCGCTTCCAGCACATCTACAGGTGCGGCGCCCCAGCCTCTGCCGCGTTTGACCGTGTCTGTGCTCAGCCGGTGACAAGTCTGAACACAGTGTAGCCGGAACACCATGGGTGGGCCATACACCAACTACTTTTGATCGCTGTTTGGCATGGGCTGGGCTTCACATGGCCCCCCACGCATGGGAAAGCATTTGCCAACGAGCACGGTTCGTCAGCAGCAACCATGTGCCTCTTTGCATTGGGAGCATCATCAGACACTCCTGTCTGGACATGGCCTGTGATTCAACCGCCGCTTCCATGCCGATTCCAGCCGTGACTTCCTCTGTCGATTCAGCACACTGTCCTGCGGTCAACGGGCCGCCTGCCATCATGCTCCGAGCAGCCCACCGATACCCTCCGCTGGCAAACATGAAACATTGACACGCGAGCCCTGCTGCACCCACACACCAGCCAGCAGCCGCCAACCACGTGACAGCCCCGATGTGTCCCCAGGGAGCGCCGAAACCTCGCGCGCACCCTTCAGGACAACGACCAGGTGATCGGCACGCTCGAGGCCCTTGTTGGAGCAACCATGCATGTGCTCGCCGCCTTTTCGTACGCCGGCATCTTCGGCACCGACGTCGGCCACCTCGTGATCTCACTCTCCAGTATGGGCGTCGCCTGCGCCTTTGTATTTGGCAACAGCCTCCGCACCATCTACGAGAGCGTTGTCTTCCTCTTCATCATCCGCCCCTACCAGGCGCGCCCCCTGCACGGCTGTGCCCCCCCAAAGCCGTATGTCGTCGCTGCATCTCTCGTCTGCGCATGCGTTAGCGCGCGCATCATGAGTGTCTATACAGCAACCCTCACATCCAGCCACTGTGCTACTCTGTGGTGAATCAGCCCGTCACTGCTGATTCAGTCACAGTGAATGTTGTGTGCGATCGACTGTGCATGGGACTGCGTCTTGGCCACATGCAAGTAAGCTGGATGCAGGTGGGAGATGCAATCATCTACAAGGGTCAGCTGCACACCGTTAAGAACTTTGGGCTTCTATCAACCCAGTTCATGCGATGTGACGGTTGCAAACTCTGGGTGTGCATCCACCTTCCATGATTGCACGTCAGTTTGGCCCCCAAGGCCCTGTACCTGGCCATGTCTGCAGACCGGCCACAAAGCGATATGTTGTGACAACATGTCAATGTGAATGCACAAATGTCTGCTGCGCCAATGAGATCCGTACGTGACCGCACACACAATCTCACACACAATCTCACACACACACACACACACACACACACACACACACACACACACACACACACACACACACACACACACACACACACACACACACACACACACACACACACACACACACACAGCACGCTATTCGAATTCCAATGCTTCCGCATGACAGATATTCGGCTACGTGTGGGGCAGACATGCTTGCGTTCAGCCACTTTGTCATTGGATCATCTTTGAAGGTGTCGCTTGCCACACGAGCTGGTCACACTGTCTGCCTACAAAACGCCCGCAGTAGATGTAGGCAGCCTCGAACGATGCGTTGCATGCCCATGTCCCTAGATGGCACGTCAGCCAGCAACCTGCGTGCAGCTTCTGCACAGCTTCTGCACAGACACCTCGCAACTCAGCCTACTGCCGGTGGTGCTGCTGCAGGTGCCGAACCAGTCGCTAATGAGCAGCGACATCAACAATGTCACGCAGTCTCACGAGCTCCAGGACCGCCTCGTCTTTGAGGTGGACTCTGGCCACTTCACGCCGGATCTGTGTGCGGACCTTGCCAGCCGCATCTCGGTCATGATGGCGCAGGAGCCCAACCGCCACCTCTTTGACATCGACTTTGTGCCGTTCAGCTACATCATAGCTGTGACAGACCCCCTCAAGTACAAGGTGTGCAACCTGCGTATCACACTTCCTCTTGATCCAACTGCATCTCAGCTGATGCCACAGACACAGCGGAGGTGCACCGTCTGTTATGCGAGCACGCTGGTCATCTGCAGCACCGTGTGTTACACAGTGATAGATCTAGGACTCAGCAGCGCCGAGGCAACAGACCAGGCAACAAGCAAACAGACAGCAAACAGACAGACCGGCCACCGCAAGCACCAAGGTCATGCGCCGCACGAGCAAATGCCAGAACGAACTATCGCCAGCGCGAAAGCAGACACGCACACACCACGCAGTACCACGCAGGCCACGCGCACACCAAACACACAGCCAGCACTCGCCGGGCCCACAAGCGGTCGTCGGCGCAGCACTAGCAGTCTGCACGGGCGCGACAGCGCGCGCTACGGCGATGTCCGAGGCCGCGAGGCACCGGTCCCAGGAGCCATAGCCTCAGCCAGCCCGGCAGCCCGAGCGGTGTCCGGGGAGGGGCGCAGAGGAGAAACGGCGGACGTGCGCTGGGAGAAGGGAAGAGGGAGGGAGGGAAGAGGGAGGGATCGGGTGCGGGGGGGGGGGGGTGGGGGGGCTGCAGGGTGAAATGGGTGGAGGGGGGGGGCTCTCGGGGCGAGATGGGCGAGATGGGCGAGATGGGCGAGGGGGGGGGGGGGCGACGCAAGCCCATGCGCGATGGCCTGTCAGCGCCGGCAGGCCGTCTGTGGGGACAGGAAGGCCCGGCAGCACCGTGTGGCATACTCCGGGGGTGTCCATGGAGTAGGGTGCATTCATTGCGGCAGCAGGACGTATCGCATCACTGGGCACGCTGCAATGAGTGTGTGTATACTTCCTTCGATGGCACACGCTCAGTGCAGCTTCTGCAGCAGTATGACCAGATCGGGTGGGCCCGCAAGTGCTCGCTGGCCCGCAGCACTGGCCGACCTGCTTCAGCTGTCCTGTTTGGGATTGCGCCGCATTGTTAGTCCTGCTTGAAGTGTCACGGATACTTGGGCAGCATTTAACTTGCTGTGAGCAACAGGGCGCGTTGCGGTGGACCATGCTGCAGCACCTTACACAGGGTGAAGCTTTGCAGCCCTCTCGACTCGTCGCGGTTGTGTGGTGACTTGATGGCGGGTATGTGGCGTGCAGGTGGGGCTGTGTTACCAATTGGCGTTCAATGGTGAGAAGTTTGCCCAAGTGGTCGAAGCTCGAACACTCATCAACCACACAATCGGCGAATGGCAGCGGCACCACAAAATCATCCACTCCACGTCGGTGCAGCCACTGTACAATTTTACAGGCGCCAGCTAGGTGCTATTCCCATGGTGCTCGAAGCCTTCTGGTGTGGGCCTGCTGCTGGCGGTGACGCCGGAGTCAGGCAAGCATGCCCGAGGGATGTGCAAGCACATCTTGTTTCAGTTCAGCAGTCGATCACTATGGCGACCTGCATGCTTTCATTATGTCGGCGTGGTGTGAGAGGTTCTTCATAGGTGCTCCATCTTTTGAATTTCAGTTTAGAAGTAGTGTTGCCGCGTTGAGGACCAGTTGATTTGGGTAGCTGCTTTCGACTTGTTTTGCTTCGACCTTGAACAAGGTTGCAGTAGGTCAACATTCCATGGGCACCGCGAGTGCGTGTCACTGCGGAGCGCATTTAAAAACTGGTGACTTCCTGGATTGCTGGTTCGCTTCTTCACCATGCGGAGCCAGGGCAACGGCACATGTCAACTCGGGGAGAGGGGATGTATCACTGTATAACCTAGCCTCGTATTACAGTACTTATGCTCAAGATCCGACTGATCCACAGCCCAGATACAGGGACTGGGCGTCTATACACTATGATCGCAGTCCAACACGGACTTTCCTGCGACAAACTACACTCACTAAGTCACCACCCTATACAGTACATAATCAGATACCCCAGGGTCACGATGACGCTCCAAGCAATCACCGTGGACGTCAGGCCTATGACCAGGAAGTCCTGCAGCTCGGCGTACGGCGTGCCCAGTGACGTCTCCAGCGCTGATGCCGTCATGTTTGGAAAGCCTGCACAACAGCTGCGCCTCGACGACTGTGCAGTCCATACCCTGGCACCCAGCCGCTGCAGCGAGCTCTGTTCATGGAGCAGCATTGCCAATACAAAAGTGCACTTGTGACGCTGCCACGCATGTGAATCGCCCTCAAGGGCATGCTCGGCCTGCCAGGCAGAAGCGAGACAGAAATCACCCCATGCCCGCCTGGCGATGGGTTTGCAGGGGCGCACCAGAGACAGGCAGGCCCATAGCGCCTGAGCACATAAGCACGTTTGCGAGGACCAGCAGGCGCGGGTGCGGCACCGGCAGCGCCTGGCCGACCGTCTTGACGACGGGCAGGATGACCATGGCACCGACGGTGTGCGATATAAACGTCGTGCACACGGCGACCACGGCGCAGAAAACGGCGACAAGGCTCCAGAGGTCCAGGTCGGCGGTGGCCGAGGTGATGGCATCCGCCACGAGCTCCAGCACGCCGCACTGCTTTACCGCCTCGCTCAGCACCAGCCCGCCCTGCATACCCCGGCAGCAGTCTTGGGTAGGTCGTGTTCATGTTTCACACAGGAGCCGCATGTTCTACTGTGCAGGCTCCCACAAGAGGCAGCAGTGCTGTATGTCCATGAACTGTTGTTATGAATGGACAGTGACTGTGCTTAGACGGTCGCTGGTCTGGGCGGCTTTTACTCAGACACAAGCACATCGGAGGCCCAGCTGCCCAAGGCTAGCGTAGCTGTCGGCAATTTGCAAGCCCAAGGCGAACCAATCGGCCTGTACCATGGACATGTTGTGGACAAGGGGTATGGTGTATTTCGTGTATGGACAGCTGATGCACAGACAGCATCAATGCCTGCCTGGCATCCACGAACAGCTGGTAATGCTTGCGTCAACTACTCCGACCGAGCCTACTATCATCGGTGCTGGGCCCGTCCGATATCGTGGCAAAAGCAATGGCATGTGTCCAGGCGCTGTCTCGCACAGGTGGGAGCATTTGCCAGAGCGACTCAGCCGAGGGTGTGCCACAATCAATGCGATCAGCTGCAACTCGAGCCTGACGTGTGCAGAGCAGCGGGGGTGGGGGGCACCTGTGCGAGCATGACGACGTGCCAGAGGAAGCCGTTGAAGTCGTCCTTGTCGAGGATGCCCGTGCCGAAGAACACGGCGAGCGGTAGGATGGCCACAATGCCCTGGTCCCCCAAGATGCCCTGCAGCGCCGTGTTGCCGCACCACAGCAGCACCGTCACCGCACTCACCATGACCACCACCACCTGCACATGGCGCAGCATCCCTCCGCACCAGTGCTCCGCATCACCGCCATGCTGCTCGCGCAAGGTAGGCACAGCAGTGCTCGCTGTGCATGCATGGTCATGGCGGGTTCTTGAACCATGCAGCCGGTGAAGCACCCGCCTGTGTGCGATGTGTTGGCCGCGGCCCTCCCTGGCGCAATGGTCGCAGCACAGCACAGTACAGCACAAGGGTCGTGGCCACGGAGGGCTGTCAGCGGAGAGAAGGCAGGTGTGGGGAAGCAGGCAGGGGCAGGCGGGCGGGGCGTGCTTGCGTCATGTTGATGGGGTCGTTGGAGGAGCGCAGCGGCAGGATCTCAGTGACTTCGCGGTCGGGGTTGTAATAGAGCAGCAGCAGCCCCCAGATGGCGAGGTTGATGACGGTGCTCACGGGCAGCGCGATGGCAAACCACTCGAGCCAGTTCGGCGGGGTCGTGTGGTCGGACAGCACGGCGATGGCAAAGATGTTCTGCGGGCTCGAGATGGGCGACGTCCTGCACACCGCAGCACGCGTCACGCCGGCCCACCAGCGGTCCTAGATCACTGATTTCCGGGCGCGCAGGACAAGTACACAGCGTCCGCGCTGCACCTCATCGAGGGCTGCGGCATGCCGCCGCTCCCAGCTGGTGCCCTTGATGTGGTGGTTGTTCGACCGAGCAGGGCCGCATTGGGAAGGCGGTACAGCACGGTGCGGAGAACGGCAGGGGCGCGGGACATCACGGCGCGTGCGGCTGGGAGGAGGAGCACAGCAGCACAGGGGGCGGGGAGCGCACATGCCGCCGACGTTGGAGGCCATCGCAATGCCCATCACGATACTCTGCACACGGCAACATCTTTGACTGGCTGGCACTCGTGCGTGGTGGCATGAGGCAAGCAGGTGTGATTGGGGCAGGGGGGCATGTTTGCGCGATAGCTCGGGACAAAGAAGGCACGCCCACGCGCGCAGATCTCCAGGTTGCTTAGGACAGGGCTGGAAAGGGATGCCGGGTGCACAGTGCACGCAGTCAAACCTGTTGTCGCAAATGGTCGCTTGGATGGGAGCATGCAGGTCAGGCAGTGTTGTGGAGGGGCTGGGGGAGAGGGGCGGCGGGGAGGGATCACCTTGCCGAGCATGGGGCGGTTGTGCTCGCGGCGCAGGATCGGCTGCACCAGCGCGTAGCACAGCACGGGCGCCGCGACGTTGGAGATCCACATGCTGGAGAATGTGGCGATGAACATGGAGGCCAGCACGACGTGCCGCGGCCGGCTGACGCGCGCCATGATGCGCACGGCGACGGCCTTGGCGATGAAGTGCTTGGACAGCGCGGCCGCGATCGCAAAGCCGCCCAGCAGCAGCATGATCACCGGTGAGAACATGACCTGCATGCTGGCCCACGCATGACGCAGCACGCAGCACACTCACGCACGCAGCCTCGCTGGCTAGCGGGCCGCCTCGAAGGAGCACAGGGGAGCTGCGCACCCGGAAGACGTGCTGCGCGGCTTCCGGCGCCGGCAGCGGCGCTCCGTCTTCTGTGGGCAGCACGCGCAGCATGACGGTGAGGGCGGGCACGAGCATGGAGGTGACGTAGAGCGGCAGCGCCTCGGTGCTCCAGAGCAGCGAGAGCAGCGTGATCATCGCGAGGCACGCGTTCTGCTGCGGGTTGTCGAGCAGCTGCAGGTTGAGGAGCGCGACGAAGGCGGCGACGGAGAAGGCGAGGACGACCGAGTGCGTCGCACGGCGGCGCGAGCGGCGCTTGTCGGCGGCGCCGCCGTGCTCCTCCACACGCACCACGGCGGTGTGCCGCTCGAGCTCGGCCATGTCGCGCCACACCGTTGGCCGCTGGTACTCGAGCGTCGGCCGCTGCCGCAGCGCCTCCAGCGCGCTCGCGGACTGGTCCACGGCCTGGTTGTGCAGTGTCGCATGGAGCTCCAGCACGCGGTCCGACTGCTGCACGCCCGCCACCGCCGCTCAGCCTCGGACTCAGTGCAAGCAACGGAATGCACCTCGCGCTGCGATGGGCGTCAGCACCGGCGGTGCTTGCACTTCAGTTGAAGCGGTGCAGCAGGCGTGCTCTCGGTGTGCACAGCACGGCTTACAGCACGCCGTGGGACAGCACCAGCTGTGCTGGGGCACACGTCTGCGAGGTCGATTCACCACTTCCGCAACTAGCCGCTTGCAAATCAGGTCGGAGGCCACCGCTACCCGTCGGCTGCGCTTGTGATGTCTCTGTCCTTGGCCTCCAGGCGGAACCCAGTGTTGCGTTGCGCGCGCACAAACACGCAGGCCCATGTGGCACCGACAGAAACGAGGGAGGGAGGTGCGGCGTATGCAGACGGGCTCGGGCTCTGCGACACAACCCAGCGACACCGCCACAGCCGTGCGCGCGCGGGGCGGGCGCACCTGCTGGATGAGCGCCTCCTGGTCCGCCGGCAAAGAGTGCTCCACGGTGGGCATGCACTCGGCCATCAGCGGCGACTGCGTCACCTTGTCGTGCTTCTTCAGGATCTTGCGGAAGCCGTCGCGGTTCATGTGGCGAAACTCCAGCAGGTCCTGCAGCTCCATGTACGCGTCCTTGGCGCGCTTGCGCAGCGGCTGCAGAAGGTGTGGCGGCGCCTTGTTTGCCCAGAAGTAGCTCTCGCTGCCCTGCACGCACAGCACGGTGCAGCGTCAGGGCAGCAGGTCGACACTGCGGCTGCTCTCCCATGAGGCCACTCTGGGTGCGCTTGGTGTTGGATGACCTGGCTGCACCAGCATGCACGCGGTGATGGCCAGCAGGTGCGTACCTCGGTCAGGTGAGCCTGCCGTACATCCACCATATCTTTCTCCAAGTTTGCCACTTCGCTTGTGACCTTCTGGAGTTCCCGCACGATGAAACTCACAACCTGTACAGACGAGACTGAGTCAGAATGCCGCTGCTGCATGCACCCACGAATGGCTCACAACCAGCGTAGGTGATTCACCTTGTTCAGCTCCACCTGGATCTGATCTCGAAAGTCCTGATGGCAACGTGCAATGGTCGGGTTTGCGAGCGTGATGGATGCGCTGTGCTGCAGGAGGGGCCGCTCTGCACCGTCAAACGACACAGATGGCAACCTGCTCTCCTCCATGCTTCTGCGAAGCACAGAATCTGCCACATGATGTTCCTCCGCCTCCTGCACAGCAACATGTCGTCATCGTGAGGATGCTCGATCTGGGCATGCGTCCGCCCCAGCGTGTATCAGCATATACCCCCTACAGATTCCCCTGGGCAGGACACTCATCCACGGGTATGCAAGAACATACCACGCGTTCAATCGTATAAATAAGACGCTTGAGCTTGTTGTAATCGATGTAGCTTTGCCTCCAATCAGGATTTGTGTTGAACGTCAGCTGATGAGCGAACTTCATTTCGCTGTGCTGCTGTGCCGCGACCTCAAGATTCACTGACGCACCGCAGCTCGAGCTGAAGCGCAGCTGCCTGGAGAGGCTCTACACCACGCACCAGAGTGTACGCACGTCAATCTTCACCTGCTGCTTTCGTGACTGCGAAAGAACTTGGGCCACGGCGCGGACCAGAGCGGGGTAGGATGCGGCCCTTCCATTCGTGCCCCTACGCTCGGCAAATGGACGAGACCTTGCAGACTGATCACAAGTGCACGTTCTCTGTAATCCAGTACATCGACCTGCAGCGGCACAGCCTGGTGCGAAAGCTTGCCCGGGTGACAACGTGCCCCAATATCTCGGGGGCAAAGACGTACCGTAGGTGGCGCGGCAGCACTGACGGAGCCGGCGACACTGATCACGTCCGCTGAGCTCAGCTAAGCGTGCGGCATGCAGACGGGACGGATTGCGAGCAGGCAGATGACCATGAGAAAGAATGGTCAAGTGCCGAACTATGCTGATTGCCTGTGATCATGAATATGTGCCGTGCCCGGAATCGTTGAGGAGGCGCCTCCGTGCCAAGCATGCCCTGCATGGCGGTGTGTGCATCCGGCCACCCGGCAGCGTCCTCTTGTCCCTGCATCAGCGGGGCCGCGTCCAGGGACCGGTGCTCCCTGCACCGGGGGCACTTGCCCCCGCAGGCTCGCACGGCGGATGCTAGGGCTGGCTGGCGAGTCCTCGGGTGGGGCTGTGTGCAGTGGTGGCCTCCTCCCAGCAGCCAATCAGACGCTCGGCAGTTCACCCTGTGCTGCCCTGTCTCATGCGTTTGAGCGGGTGGACCGCTCTTCCGCCGCTGTCCGCAGGGGTGCTGTGGCCGATGCCCGCTTGGGTTTGTCGTGATACCCGATTGGTTTTTATTTCCCTTTCTCAACGCAGTAGAGTGCAGTGGTGTATGCCCATCAGCTGGAATGCTCAGTTGATGGCTGTCAGACGTCTGAGCGGGCCCAGTACTGCTATGTTGATCTCTGCGGCACCGCACTGGCCACCTCGACAGCCTCTGAGGAGGCACCCTATAGGGGGTGCGGAAGTAGCAGCGCTGTCTACCGCAGCGGGCTGCGGCTGCTTCATGCCATGCTCCGCATGCTGCAGCTGCTTCATGCTGCGCTCTGAACGCTGCAGCTGCCGAAGCTCAGGCTGATCGCTCTGTTGGCAGTGTGCCGTGCGCATGCTCCACGTGCGAGAGTTTCCATGTTGTGGCTCCTCTCGAGGTGCTCGTTGACGCGCCGCTGCGGCACACGCTTCAGATCGCCCTTCAGGGTCGGTGAAGCTCACATCCAGCGCAGCCCCACCACATGCACGGCCAAGTGGAAGGATTTCCCTGGTCATTTGCATCGGGCTGCCATTCACAGGCTCTCTCGGTATCGCACACTTTGCCACAGCTTCTCAAAGGCACCAGCCTGTGACAGTGGGTCTACATACAGAATCTAGCACTGTTGTGACAAGTCATGACATGGCCCCAGATCCCACCTGAAAGCAGCCTACCTGGTCCTCAGACGTAGGTTGGGCGGCACAGAAACCCTGGTCTGCAACCCTGGTCTTCAACTGCCTGTTTTCGCTCTGTCACATGTGCAAGCATACGTAGTTGCCCTTGTGGCCATATGCCACTGACGTTCGTGGTCTTCAATGTGCCCGGATGGAAGGCTGCCCTGACATGCATGCAGCAACATGCTTGTGGTGCTCTGACATGCATGCATTCAGAAGGCTCCAAATAGCTGAACATCCATGTGACACCAGGTCTCATGCTCACAACAGCTGAGAAGCATGTAGTTATCGTGAGCAGGAAGCATGAAGCTCAGTTCCTGATTAGATTGTGTGCACACTTGTATACTACACAAAGTACACTTGGTCAGGGCAGAGTGTGCAGCAGATTGTAGAGAGTGCAGTATTTGTGCCAACTCAATTGCAGTGGAGGACACCCATATACATCTGCTTCCGTTCTCATTCTGGAGTTCATGTTGCTTCCGTCCTTTGTGCTGTTTAGCTTCACGGGATGGTGCCGTTGAGGCGGGTTCTGAGCAGCCGCTGGATGGGTTCTTGCAACCTGCCCATCACAGGTCTATGCTTGCACTGGGCTCTGAGAGTTCACCCTAGGACACGTGACCAGAAAGGGCCACTTTAAACAGAATTGGAGTCGCGAAAGCATTCGTTGTCAAGCAGTCAGGGGTAGGTGCACACGACCAGCAGCTGCAAGGGGGGTCAGCATGGCCCCCGATGCTCGGGGAAGCTTAAGGTGGTGAGCTAGCACACTCTAGATGCAACTGGAGTCACCGTTGTTTGTTGTCATGGTGCATATGCATGCCAGCTATCGCGATTCATACTAGCATGATCAGGCCATGCAGCATGGCGCTGCGGACCTTCAACTCATGTTTGTGTTCCTGAATTGAGACCTCTGCACCTGAGGGCCTTGTGCTGTCTTACAGCTTGAAGTGCACAGAAAAAAACATGTGCTGCGGCGGGACTGATCATCGAGTGCCAGCAACCTGATAAAAAAACGTTTGCCTAGGCAGCTGATGCGCTGTGGAATACATGGTGCTTAGATATTGAAGACCTGCATGGGCACGCAATTGCAAGCGGACACACCTACAGATGTGGGACCGGCCTTCATGAAAGCGAGAGTTCTCTGTCATGGTGACCATGATGACAATCGCGAGTGGACTCAGGAGGAAGGTTACAGAGGTACGCTCCACAGAGTGATAGAGCACAGAGGCAAGCAAGCATGGCAATGCATCAGGCGTATAACCATGGCTGAAAAACCGAACCGTTAACACGGGATCTGTTATACACATGTACAGGCTGAAACTCAGCAATGCGCTGCAGTCACCCCGAAACGGTCTCTCTACTCACATGTGCTGCTCATAGTGGACTCATAAGCATGTTTTAGCAGCTGTCGGGCCCATGGCTGGCGGGTCAGAGCGACACAGTCCGTGGCGTATGCGAAAGCCATATACAAATGCGGCTGTATTGTTTGTGATTATAATCAGTAAAATGCAGGAACGCGTATCAAGGACCGGCATTAGCTCAGTTGGTAGAGCATCAGACTGTAGAGGTTGCCAGAGGGATTCCCCCGATATCTGATGGTCGTTCGTTCGAATCGGACATGCCGGATCGGCTTTCTACGTAAGTTTTTTGTAGTATAAGACGTTTCCGGGTCGATCGCGGGGGTCGCGGGGGCGGGGGGGCGTTCGGGCTTCGGATGGGGGGCGGTTGGGGTTGGCGTGGCCACCGGGGTTTTCGTCGGTGGGTCGGGCTGTTTTTCGGGTCGGGACGGGACAGGCTTTCGCGAGCGCCGTGGCAGCGGCTAGCGTTCAACACGATAGGCTTTTTACGTACGTTTTTTGTAGTATAAGACGTTTCCGAGGGGTTTTTCCTTTCAGCAGTGAATGGCCGGTGTGCAGCGCAGGTCACAAGATCACCAGTGCAAGCTTAAGGGCATCACATGCTGGCGGTATGTGGGTATACGCAGTGCAAGGAACAGAGCAGTCCACTGGCAAACAGACAAGCATCACAAGTCCATGGCGCCAAACGCCGCTCAGACCTGAGGCCTGGTATCAGCAGCGCATATGTCCCAAGGCCAGTCGATTGGACCAGCACCAGTGCACATGTATGTTACACAGTGATAGGATTAGGATCAAGGACGCAGCATGAACAGAGCCGAGGCAACACAGCAGTCAACATGCAAACAGACCAAACACCCACGTGTTCGGAACCGTACAGAACATGTCGCCGCCTGTGCACATGGTTGTTTGCTGGTTCGGTGATCGTTGTCCGTTTTCCTTGGCGCTCCTGCAGCCCAGCTCTAGCCCAATGTAACACATCCTCCTTGTCTGCACAATCTCACCAGAGGGTGTACGCTGCTGTTAAAAACCTCGAGGGCTGGCTGTGAGTGTCCACTCATGGTCGACAGGCTGGGCTTCAAATTTGGGAATCTGTATCTCGTATCTCACCCAAAAGCGCACTTGCACGTGGTGAACTGGCTATGTGGCGTGACATTGCTGAGGATTGGTGCGTGTAGCCTGAGGATACATTCGAGGCAAACTTGCAGCCGTTGGCATCTGATACGTGATCCCATATACTCAGCACAGTGTACAGTGCACAAGTCGGCCCCAGTTCAATGCGAATGCCCAGCCCTGGGCAGCGAAGGCAAAACCGTGCATACATCAGCACGGAGCTGAATATCGGCAAGCAGCACGCAGCAAGTGCCCAGCATCGTATGCATATATCCAAGTGTACAAAAACGTACGTAAAAGCCACATATATAGAGCTGATAACATCTGTATCATCCCATACGCCAGCATTGACTCCTTCACAGATACAAAACGAACGCATGTGCAAGAACGCGACCCCAATCACACGGCAATCCGTGCGCATGCAGAATATCGCGAGGGGGGTGCACGTGCGCCGCGCACATGCACGGTGCGAGTTCGACGCTGCAAGTTGCAACATCGCACATCCCCCGCCCCCCCCCCCCCCCCCCCCACACACACACAGGCATGCGTCGTGGAACATACGGACAGCCGACGTACTGCGAGGAATCCTCAGCACGTGCGGGCAAAGGGGTGGCTGCGCAGTCAGCGCGAGCGCGCCTTCGGTGGCCCGCCGGCGACGCAGAGTGCCACTTCCGCGCCCAGGCTCGCGCATGTGGACAGCGAGACCTTCCAACTGCCTCGTCACTGCGGCAAAGGTGTCGGCGAGGCAGGTGTCCCCCCTTGGCGTCGCGCCTGCGTGCGGTTGACCTGGCCGAACCTGCGTTATCCGCACGTGGGGCGCCCGGCCGCGGGATCGCGATGCCGTGGACGCCTGCGGGCGCATGCCGCACTGGGTTGTATAAAAGCTGGAGGAGGCTGCACAGTCCTGTACAGTTTCGGTGCGAAGACCGTGCTTGACAAGGCATACGAGCGTTATATCTGCAGGAACCTGCATCCGAATCCCACCTGGAGGTGTGTTCCCCACCTCCACCTCCCCCGTCTGTCACAGCTTGACAGCTGCCGCTCTGGCACGTTTACATACCAGAGCCCGTCCGCAACGGTCGCGATCGGGTCTGCACGCAGAACGGACACGCTCGCAACAACGGCTGAGAGAGCGTGTAGTACTAGTGACGAGCTTCAGCCCTCGTATGAGCGTGCGTGGTGCTGCCAGCGCTCCAATCGGCCATCGAGATCCGCTAGCCAGCTATGACAGGCGTCATCGCCACTCACGGTCACTGGCCGCGGTGCTGCCAGCGACACCGCGAGCACAGATAGGTCACCAGCGTGTATAGCACAACGCCAGTCACTGTCTCTGACCTGACGTCCCAAGGCCCTCGAGTGCGACATCGCAGCTGTGCACAGCCGCGTGCATATGTATGCTGCGCCTGGCGTATCCACCAGCAGCGCCAATATTGATTAATTGCAACGCGACACGCGTGAAGTAGCGCCGGCTCGAAAGCAGACACGCACGCACCACGCAGTACCACGCAGCCCACGCGAATGTGACGTACGCTTCCCTGCAAACGTGTAGCAGCTGGCGCCTGCACATGCATGAACTGTGTGTACTGTGTATGCCTGTAGGGCGGCCGCAGCTCCTGCTCGGTGTGACGCCGGTTTCCGCGGCCGTATGCCCGCTAGCTTCGAGAGCGATGTGCCTCACTGTCTTAGCTGCAGTCGTGCTTACCGTGGCATGAAGGACGGTGTTGCAGCTGGTCACCGCTCTAGCATCCTGGTTCTCTGCAGGTGGCACGTCATCTGTTCATGTGATCTGCAAGGCACATGGGACGGTTCCACGGTACACATGGCACATGGGACGGTTCCATTCTGCACATGGCACTGCACACATGGCAGGTGGGGAGCTGTCACTTGCACATAGTGAACCTAGATCTATCACTGTGTGACATACTGTGAAGCCCGGTGCAACGCCAGGTTGTTAGTTGCAGGCATACGGTGTGCACAGGGATCAGCACATGCGGGCGTGTAGGTGTTGAGCTAGCAGGTAGACACGGCAGTTCCATTCGTGAAGGCTACTGAGCCTGGAGGCAAGCGGGCGCATCCAGAGAACGGTGGAGTCAGCAGCCGCGTCGATGGCGCCGGCAATGGGTGCAGATGCCGACAGCATGTGCGTTTCCCTCCTGCCGGCCGGCCTAATGTTTGGGGTGTGCAACCAGCTGGTGCGCAAATGTGCTGTGTCACTGCCTGTGGCGCTCGCTGCTTCAGCTGAGCGGTGTAGGGTGTGCTTTAGAGGTCGGTGGCCTACCAGCGTTGCACATGCGTGTCTGCATGTTTGCGCACAGTGCCTGCAGCTCAAGCTATCTCGGACAACACGCACGGGCCGATGGCGCCAGCTGGCCGCATGCTGACCTTGTGCTCTCCGAGCGCGTGGATTGTCCAATGACGGATCCTGTGTGCAGCGGACGGTACCAGATATCGGCGCTGGGGCAGTCCGTGCTGGCTGAGTTGGAGCAGGCGGGCGTGAGCATCGAGGACATCAAAATCTGTCGGCGCGCGGTAGAGGTGCAGAGCGATCGCGCTGCGCGAGAGGCCGAGCCGTCGCGGGCCTCCTTCATCGCAGGCCACGGGGCGTCGTTTGCTGAGAGTGTGCTCCCGTCACGCGGCCTGTGGTACACGCTCATGGTTGGCAAGTACCGCACGATGGAGTCGTTGAGGAGTGCCCAGCGGACGTGTGCGCAATTTGCTCAGGCGCAGCTGGCCCTCCTGCGGAGTCACAAGCAGGCAACGAGCCATCTGTTCCCCGTGGACGGTGTGGATGACGAGGTGGGGGCACACTGGCCTGTGACGTGTTAGGTGTCCTGGGCTGTTTGTTTCAGGCGTGCAGTTGTTGTCGCTCCGCATTCGAGGGAATGGTGGACTTTCTTGTTGATGCTGCTAATTTGCTGTTGCTGCTGTGAGCCCCTGCCCCAGGTGCCGCTGGTTGCGGCCGGGTGTTTCAAGCACGTGCGAAAATCGGCTTGCATGCAGATGGACATGTACCGGGTGATCCAGTCGTGGGAGCACCTGGACCTGGACACGTTTGACGCCGTGCTGCGCCTGATGATCCACACTGGGCACGTTGGCTCAAGCGGCAGCATCAACACGATCAAGTACCATGTCGGCAACCTGGTGCAGACGTACCACGCAGCAGCAGGCTCGGTGCGTGCGCTTGTGCATGACACACGCTCGCTGAGATGTGTGCCTGAAATACGTATGCAGCTACATGCATGTTGGCCCTGCACTGCTGTCGCCGCGGGCAGATCTCATGTCTGGTGCACACCGCAGCAGGAGCCGCGGCTGCATGTTGTGCTGCGCCATGTCCTCCCTCGCCAGGCACCTGCCGCGTCGCCTGTCTCATTGCCACTGATGACTGCATGCAGGGTTTGGCACTGGAGGCGGCTGACCCCTTCCGGCGGCACTCCACTGTGATCGACAACGTGCGCATGTGGATCAAGTCGTCGCCGCTGGGGACAGTTCGCAAGATGGCAACACTGTCGACAGCGCAGATTGGCGAGGTTGTCAAGGATACCTTCATTGGCGGCCTCGGCATGTTGCAGGTCCGACCTGCCCTGCGGCAGAGTTTTCCCGCTTTTGCCTGCATGTTGGCGTTTGAGTGTGCTGTTCGATACCTGCCTGGTGCTTGTACTGTTTGCGGCGCTGTGACAGTGAGGCCACCGCCACCTGCTGCGGCCGTGTGAGTATGGATGTCGTCCAGAGCGGTGAATGCTGTGCAGGGGCGCTTCCTCTTCGGACACATCGCGCTGACGGGCACGCGCACCCGCCACTTCACGTTCTTGCGCTGGAAAGACGTCAAACTCATCAAGGTCTTCTATCTGGAGGCCGGGGTGCGCCATGCGCTGCTGCCTGTTTTGTGCGTGTGTGCCTGTCCGCCCGTATCCCTGAATGCATCGGCCCGCCTGTCCATCTGGCGGCCTGTCTGTCTGTCAGCCAGTCGGTTTGTGCATGTCTTTCTGTTTTCCCGTCCGCCCTTCTGTTCTCGCCTGCATGTTGTTAGAGGGTCTATCACATCCACGTCCGCTGTCTGCACGGACGGTACCTGTCGGCGCGCATGCCTGCTTGCTTGGCACCTCGTGTGCCAGCAGTGTCATGGCGATGGCCGTTGCGTGTGCGCGTCTCGGCAGGGCTGTCTGTGTAGTCCACTGCGCAATCTGCCTGTGCATGCTGCAGGTCAGGAAGGTGGGCTACGCCTTGGTGTGCGTCTCTCAGTGTGACAAGGCCCCCAACTCTTATGGTGTGAAAACCATCGCATTGGACTGCCTCGGCATGGATCAGGACGGTCTGGTTCCTCTCGTGGGCAACATGCTGGTCGAGCTGGGCTTGGCGATGGGCGTGTACACGCCTGCCATGCTCCGGAGTCTGGTGAACGGTGACACGCTTCTGCCGGCGGCTGACAAGCGCGAGTGGTGTGCCTCCAACAACCTGTGTGCAGCACCTGCTCTGTCCGCGGTGCGCGATTTGGGGGTTGCGTGCGTGCGTATTGCGATGTGATTGTCCTCTCAGCTAGGGGCCCGTGTGCGTCTGTGCATCTGTTTGGCATCATGGCGCCTAGAGTCGTATGAAGTGGATTCACCACGCTGCCACGCCTCGCACCTGCTCACACCATGTCCGCCGCGCGTGTCCGTAGCCTCTGCAGGCTGGTTCTGCACCTACACCTGCATGCGTGCATGCTGGTCTGTTACACTTGCCAGGCACGTTCCTGCAGTCACCGGGACCCAGAGAGCAGTGTGTATGCCGGGGACAGCAGGGCGGCGATGTGCAGGAAGCACAGTCGAGAGCCAGTGTGCTGTGCAGGTATGTCATCTGCGTGGAGCATGACCTGCTCTTCAACCCGTTTGCGAATGCTTCCTCCTCCAGGATCTCGGCGCTGTTGGGGTCTGTTGCCGCGGTCTGTGGTGTGTATGCCGGCCCGCGAAGCCTCAGGTCGTCAATGGTGCTGAACGCTGTGCTCGGCACCTTGCTACTTGGAAAGCCGTTCGACCCGACGCATCTGAACCACCGTGGGCACTGGGTGTTCGGACCCAACAACGCCGCACTGAGCAAGTACTTCACGTCGCAGGGATCTGCGGCGAGATTTGCTCTCATTGTTCGCTGCTGAAGTGGGGCATCCCATTGTCATGGACTGTTGATTCTGGTGCCTCGCGTGTCATCGGCAGGTTGCATACTGGTGTGCATGGTCATCCTGGCAGTCTAGGAGGCAGCCTGTTGCACTCCAACAGGGGAATGGTTGTGGTGTGTAGCTTGGCACCATCGGTCGTACCTTTGCAGTGTGTTGGGCCCGCGGCAGATCGCACTGTGCTTTGCAGACGCAGGCGGGCAACTGCGCCTCAGAGGCGGCTCAGGAGCGGGCGCGTCTCCTGTCCCGCATCGGGGCCGACTCGGCCGGCGGCGGGCGCGCAGCGCAGCGGCGATGCCTGATTGAGAACGACCTGTCTGCCTTTGTTGCGTTCCAAGGCAGCGCTGCAGGCCGGGTCGCTCAGCAGCGCGTGACGGCGGCTGGTCGGACGCTCATGGAGGCCGTCGGTGGCTTCGATCGAGGCAGTGGCGGACCCATCGCCAACGTCTTTGAGCGGCTGGCGGATCTGCACCCCCGCCCCGGCCTGTGGCTGCTGCGCAGCCCTCTGGCAGACGCGTACTTGCAGGATCTTGCTGGTGCGGGGTTACCATGCGTCTGTGATTGTGTGCACCGCGTGCATCACACCTGCATGCTTTGTATCGGCCCCGACTTATGCAACAGCAATACGAGGTTGACAACCGGGTCGCATAACGGTGAACAGCAGCAGCTTAATATGCTAGCTCATGTCAAGCCTGTCTGCCTGGTTTGTCATCAGCCCCTACGCCATTCGAGGGGGTCTTTCTTGCCCCGTGGTTGAGGTCTCGGCATACACTAGCTCTGCTAGGACCGGTGACTGTGTGCAGCACACGTGGTGGTGTGCAACACCGCTTGGTCCAGCCATGGAGCAGTGACCTTGGCTGCAGGGTTGTGATAAGACCAACCTGTTGTATTTATAGGTGATGACAGCCAGTGATAAATAACTCTGAAGTCAGCCAGTATCCTGTCTGTTATTCAGGGGCCGCAGATATAGCTCATGCATGAATCTCGGGCTCGGCCTGTGGCTGCGGCGTTGGCCCTGCCTTTCCTGCACATGTGTGCCCTCTGCATCTCCACCGCCGCCTCCAGTGAGCTCCAGCCAGCCCTGTGCAACGTGTCGCCTAGCACCACCCGTTGAGACAAACGGTCCAATATGAACGTACCGCTTTGGCAGTGTTATCTGTGTCGAGCTCAATGTATGTCGTGATTTTTAGTTATACATGTACTGGTACATCAAACCAGTGCACCCAGCGATGTGTCATGGAACATGTAAGTTGCGTGCGTACAGTGCTAAGGTGAAGAACTTCCCTTATGGCCCGCTGACGCGATCAATGCACTGCAGGCACGCGTTCGGGGGCCGTGCTAGCGGCGTACACGTCCGTCGTGTGTGCGGCTCAGGCGACGCGGGCCCAGTGGCTCGCATCTGCTGCGCTCGTCGTCCACATCTCGCCCCAGGATGTCAGCCTGTACCGAGCCGCTGTCACCGGCCGCGACATGCGGCAGATGGTGGCCGATGTGGAGGCTGACCACCCGGAGGGGCTCCATGTGGAGGAAGGCGGCGCTGGTGCTGGCGATGCCAGCGACGGCGACGGCAACGACGGCGATGATCTCCCGCCGCTGCCGCTCGCGGCCGGCGATGGGGAGTATGACGGCCTGGGCCTAGAGATCGCAGTTGACGGGGATGACCTGGAGTGTGCAGCCGCCATCGAGGAGGCTGGCGGCAGCGGTCTCATCGCCGCCGAGGCCGGTGGTGGCGCTATCGCGGCGCAGGAGGACGGCGACCCCCCCCCGGGGGAGGGACGATTGATGACGGCCATGGGCAACAGTGTGAACATTCCAGTGACCCATCGAGCGGGGCTCGCAATGCTGCGGGCGCGGAGGCGCCTCGTACATCTTCTAACAACGGACTCGCGGACGGGGCGGAGTTGGGTGCCGTTCCCGGCATGCAGACGCATCCCGCAGGCTCACCCAGACTTCACATCAGATGTGGTGGACCTCGGGCATGATGACTGCGAGGCCCTCCTGCGCACCTACATCAGCGTGCGTGACGGCCTGGTGCCCAGGGCAGCGGCGCGTTTTGCGCATATGACTCCGGCAATGAGGAATGTGCTGCACTCTGGCATCTGTCTAGTGCGGGACTGTGCCAGCCATGCCACGCTGGGCTCCTACAAGGCGCTGCACATCTGCGATGGCCATCGCCAGGGCGACATCGAGATAGAGTCCACCGGCGAGCTCATGCGGCCGTGCAGTGCGTGCAAGATGCTGTTGTTGTAATTCAGTAGACCGTAGCCCGTAGGCACTGTGGGATCTAAGCATGGCGTAGCCATGCGCAGGGGGTCGCGCTGTCACATACCTGGCTGGTGTACAGGCCTCCGCTGTGACAGTGCGCTCTCAGTCTTGGATTATAGCACGTGAGTCTTTGGCAGAGTAGAGTGATTACACTTTGATCAGTAGAGCCTATATAAGCGTTCAACCAAACGTCTCATACGGATACGATCAGAATCATTGTCTGCAGCACGCAATCTAGCATGCATTGCTCGTGCATATGGTAAGCCATCGGTGCATGGCGTCCCATAGCCACTCCGGATCAGCACCGTGCATCCATGCATACATGGTCTCCGTAGTCCTGTGTATGCCACCATGCATGGTCTCCGTAGTCCTGTGCATGGCTGGATCACGACACTCCCCCTAGACTAGGCTTGTACTACCGCAAGCTGTAGTCTATCTCTAAATTTTGCTAGTGCTGGTCCTGCCAACACCTTTGTAAACATATCAGCTAGCATGTCTACCGTGCTAACCCAGCTGATAGTTAACTCATCGAGTTCTACGAACTCGCGGACCCTCAGGTCCCTGACCCTGATGTGCTTGGAGCGGTCACTAGAGATGGGGTTCACAGCTAGCAAGTTGGCACTCTTGTTGTCACCCCACAGAGTTGGCTTCACAGCCGACAAACCAAGATCAGTGCACAACTGCTTTGCCCACATCACCTCATTGGCTGCTGAGCTCATCGCAATAAGCTCTGCCTCAGTCGTATCACCAGCCACAATAGTCTGCCTCTTCGAACGCCAGAACACACAGTTCCCATGCATCCGGACTATCACTCCTGACACGCTCTTCAAGCAAGCACCATTGGCGAAGTCAGCATCCGTAAATGCTTCCAACACCTCACTTCCCTCATTGGAGCCACTAAAGGTCAAGCCAAGATCTATGGTCCCTCGCAGGTATCTCAGTACATGCTGGACAGCAGCCCAATGACACTTCGCACTCCCAGCCATATGCCTGGCCAGGACATTGGCCGGAAAGGAAATATCAGGACGCGACACAGCAGCCACATACTGGATGCTTCCTACGGCTTGCATAAACCTCTTATGCTCTGCGACAGTAGCCTTCTCCTGGCTAGGATCATCCTTCAGACTAAACACTTTCTGCTTTGGTACCAACGGCGTTGGTGCCTTTCTGCACTCACTCATACTGAACCTTTCCAGCATGTCCCTGATGTTCTTTCTGTGCGTTATGGTGATAGTGCGAGCAAGCCGATCACGTATGACCTCCATACCCAGCACATATCCCAGCTCCCCCAGGTCACGACCCTCAAATGCCTCAAGGATCCTGCTGATGGCATCATCCATCTGCTCCTTACGACCGAAGATCAACAGATCATCGACCCATAGGAAAATAAGACATCGTCCTATTTTGCAAATAAACAGTGCGGGGTCACTGGCTGATCTCACAAAGCCCATTCTCGACAAGAGCTCTGCAAGCGCTTTATGCCACTCCCTGGCAGCTTGCTTCAGACCATACAACGCCTTTTTCAGACGCCACACCATACCAGACCCATCATCCAGTACAGGAGGTTGTGCCACATACACTTCCTCCTCCAGAACACCATTCAGGAAAGCACATTTAATGTCTATGTGTCTCGTCTCCAGATCCTCTACAGCACAGACAGACAACAGAGCCCTGAAGGTAGCATAACTGCCCACAGGTGCCCATGTCTCAAAGAAATCTACGCCCTCAACTTGCGTAAATCCCCTGGCTACATATCTAGCTTTGAATCGCTCAATCTCACCCTGTGCTCCTCGCTTAATCTTAAGCACCCACTTGCCTGTCACAGGCTTCACTCCTGCTGGGCACCTGACTAACTCGAACACATCATGTTCCCTTAAGGAGGTCAACTCATCAAGCATTGCTATGATCCACTGCTCACGATGGCAGCCTCTCATGGCTTGCTTCACCGTTGGATCGTCCAGCACAGCTTTGACCTTCTTCCTCGCAGCAGCTGCACACCGGGACTCACTGCGGCTAGCAGTCTTGCCACTGCTCGGAATCACCTCCTGCCCCGTCGTGTTCTCTGCATCAGGAGTCACACTGTCAGCCGTAGCAAACACTCCATCCGCCAGATCACCGACGTCACTCTCCATATGGACTACTGTGGAGCTCCCAGCATCATCATGCTCACGTGCATCATCCGGGGAAATGCGCTCAACAGCAGCATTCTCACTTTCATTCACTCCCACAGCATGGACAGCAGGTCTTAAGGTTTTGCGAATCAATTTGAAAGGTTTTGGAACCCATCGAACCCTCACCTCTTGTGGTGGATCCAGATGTTCTCCGCTGCCTCCTGCGGCACTTGGTGCTAACTCTCCCCCTGAGCCAGCTCCGCCTGCCTCTACTCCACTAGGCACATGCCGTAGCTTGCCTTGCCCCTGACTATCAACACGCTGTGGCATATGCCGTGGCTCATCATGCTCCCAGCGTACTGCACGTCCTGACACCGCTGACCCTTGCCATCGTTGTACATCCCGTGGTCTTCAGATTTCGCAGGTGGGGGTGGCTCACTCGGCGCCTTGCCCATCGACCGTTGGACTCGCTGCGGTGACCGCGAGCGCGATCGAGACCGAGATTCCGAGGGCTCAGATGCCCCTGAGAATGACTCAAACCGAGTCACTGGCAGCCTCTGGCTGTTCCTCCAGGCGTCCCATTTACCGGGCGCCATTGCTTCCGGACCGGCTCATGCATGCATCCAGAGA
This sequence comes from Ulva mutabilis, assembly GCA_900538255.1. Lineage (NCBI taxonomy): Eukaryota > Viridiplantae > Chlorophyta > Ulvophyceae > Ulvales > Ulvaceae > Ulva > Ulva mutabilis. The sequence goes on along the minus strand of UNSF01000041.1, from coordinate 68,312 downwards.
CTCGCCCTGTGGCCGTGGAACCGGGCCTGCCGCTACCGCACTCGCATGCCCTCTGCATCGCCAACCCCCCCCACATGTGAGCTCCCACCATGCAGACGACCCATTTACCGGGCGCTACTGCTTCCGGACTGGCTCATGCATGCATCTGGGGGCTCGCCCTGTGGCCGTGGAACCGGGCCTGCCGCTACCGCACTCGCATGCCCTCTGCATCGCCAACCCCCCCACATGTGAGCTCCCACCATGCAGACGACCCATTTACCGGGCGCTACTGCTTCCGGACTGGCTCATGCATGCATCTGGGGGCTCGCCCTGTGGCCGTGGAACCGGGCCTGCCGCTACCGCACTCGCATGCCCTCTGCATCGCCAACCCCCCCCACATGTGAGCTCCCACCATGCAGACGACCCATTTACCGGGCGCTGCTGCTTCAGGACTGGCTCATGCATGCATCTGGGGGCTCGCCCTGTGGCCGTGGAACCGGCCCTGCCGCACTCGCATGCCCTCTGCATCGCCATCCCCCCCCACATGTCGGCTCCCACCATGCAGGCGTCCCATTTACCGGGCGCCATTGCTTCCGGACCGGCTCATGCATGCATCCAGAGCCTCGCCCTGTGGCCGTGGAACCGGCCCTGCCGCTACCGCACTCGCATGCCCTCTGCATCGCCACCCCCGCCACGTGTGAGCTCCCACCATGCAGGCAACCCATTTACCGGGCGCCATTGCTTCCGGACCGGCTCATGCATGCATCCAGAGCCTCGCCCTGTGGCCGTGGAACCGGGCCTGCCGCTACCGCACTCGCATGCCTCTGCATCGCCAACCCCCCCCACATGTGAGCTCCCACCATGCAGACGACCCATTTACCGGGCGCTACTGCTTCCGGACTGGCTCATGCATGCATCTGGGGGCTCGGCCTGTGGCCGTGGAACCGGGCCTGCCGCTACCGCACTCGCATGCCCTCTGCATCGCCACCCCCGCCACGTGTGAGCTCCCACCATGCAGGCAACCCGTTTACCGGACGCCACTGCTTCCGGACTGGCTCATGCATGCATCTGGGGGCTCGCCCTGTGGCCGTGGAACCGGCCCTGCCGCACTCGCATGCCCTCTGCATCGCCACCCCCCCCCCCACATGTGGGCTCCCACCATGCAGGCGTCCCATTTACCGGGCGCCATTGCTTCCGGACCGGCTCATGCATGCATCCAGAGACTCGCCCTGTGGCCGTGGAACCGGGCCTGCCGCTACCGCACTCGCATGCCCTCTGCATCGCCAACCCCCCCCACATGTGAGCTCCCACCATGCAGACGACCCATTTACCGGGCGCTACTGCTTCCGGACTGGCTCATGCATGCATCTGGGGGCTCGCCCTGTGGCCGTGGAACCGGGCCTGCCGCTACCGCACTCGCATGCCCTCTGCATCGCCAACCCCCCCCACATGTGAGCTCCCACCATGCAGACGACCCATTTACCGGGCGCTACTGCTTCCGGACTGGCTCATGCATGCATCTGGGGGCTCGCCCTGTGGCCGTGGAACCGGGCCTGCCGCTACCGCACTCGCATGCCCTCTGCATCGCCAACCCCCCCCACATGTGAGCTCCCACCATGCAGACGACCCATTTACCGGGCGCTGCTGCTTCAGGACTGGCTCATGCATGCATCTGGGGGCTCGCCCTGTGGCCGTGGAACCGGCCCTGCCGCACTCGCATGCCCTCTGCATCGCCATCCCACCCCACATGTCGGCTCCCACCATGCAGGCGTCCCATTTACCGGGCGCCATTGCTTCCGGACCGGCTCATGCATGCATCCAGAGCCTCGCCCTGTGGCCGTGGAACCGGCCCTGCCGCTACCGCACTCGCATGCCCTCTGCATCGCCACCCCCGCCACGTGTGAGCTCCCACCATGCAGGCAACCCATTTACCGGGCGCCATTGCTTCCGGACCGGCTCATGCATGCATCCAGAGCCTCGCCCTGTGGCCGTGGAACCGGGCCTGCCGCTACCGCACTCGCATGCCCTCTGCATCGCCAACCCCCCCCACATGTGAGCTCCCACCATGCAGACGACCCATTTACCGGGCGCTACTGCTTCCGGACTGGCTCATGCATGCATCTGGGGGCTCGGCCTGTGGCCGTGGAACCGGGCCTGCCGCTACCGCACTCGCATGCCCTCTGCATCGCCACCCCCGCCACGTGTGAGCTCCCACCATGCAGGCAACCCGTTTACCGGACGCCACTGCTTCCGGACTGGCTCATGCATGCATCTGGGGGCTCGCCCTGTGGCCGTGGAACCGGCCCTGCCGCACTCGCATGCCCTCTGCATCGCCACCCCCCCCCCACATGTGGGCTCCCACCATGCAGGCGTCCCATTTACCGGGCGCCATTGCTTCCGGACCGGCTCATGCATGCATCCAGAGACTCGCCCTGTGGCCGTGGAACCGGGCCTGCCGCTACCGCACTCGCATGCCCTCTGCATCGCCAACCCGCCCCACATGTGAGCTCCCACCATGCAGACGACCCATTTACCGGGCGCTACTGCTTCCGGACTGGCTCATGCATGCATCTGGGGGCTCGCCCTGTGGCCGTGGAACCGGGCCTGCCGCTACCGCACTCGCATGCCCTCTGCATCGCCAACCCCCCCCACATGTGAGCTCCCACCATGCAGACGACCCATTTACCGGGCGCTACTGCTTCCGGACTGGCTCATGCATGCATCTGGGGGCTCGCCCTGTGGCGTGGAACCGGGCCTGCCGCTACCGCACTCGCATGCCCTCTGCATCGCCAACCCCCCCCACATGTGAGCTCCCACCATGCAGACGACCCATTTACCGGGCGCTGCTGCTTCAGGACTGGCTCATGCATGCAGTCTGGGGGCTCGCCCTGTGGCCGTGGAACCGCCCTGCCGCACTCGCATGCCCTCTGCATCGCCATCCCCCCCACATGTCGGCTCCCACCATGCAGGCGTCCCATTTACCGGGCGCCATTGCTTCCGGACCGGCTCATGGCATGCATCCAGAGCCTCGCCCTGTGGCCGTGGAACCGGCCCTGCCGCTACCGCACTCGCATGCCCTCTGCATCGCCACCCCCGCCACGTGTGAGCTCCCACCATGCAGGCAACCCATTTACCGGGCGCCATTGCTTCCGGACCGGCTCATGCATGCATCCAGAGCCTCGCCCTGTGGCCGTGGAACCGGGCCTGCCGCTACCGCACTCGCATGCCCTCTGCATCGCCAACCCCCCCCACATGTGAGCTCCCACCATGCAGACGACCCCATTTACCGGGCGCTACTTGCTTCCGGACTGGCTCATGCATGCTCTGGGGGGCTCGGCCTGTGGCCGTGGAACGGGCCTGCCGCTACCGCACTCGCATGCCCTCTGCATCGCCACCCCGCCACGTGTAGCTCCCACCCTGCAGGCAACCCGTTACCGGACGCCACTGCTTCGCGGACTGGCTCATGCATGCATCTGGGGGCTCGCCTGTGGCCGTGGAACCGGCCCTGCCGCACCGCATGCCTCTGCATCGCCACCCCCCCCCCCACATGTGGCTCCCACCATGCAGGCGTCCATTTACCGTGGCGCCATTGCTTCCGGACGGCTCATGCATGCATCCAGAGACTCGCCCTGTGGCCGTGGAACCGGGCCTGCCGCTACCGCACTCGCATGCCCTCTGCATCGCCAACCCCCCCATGTGAGCTCCCACCATGCAGACGACCCATTTACCGGGCGCTACTGCTTCCGGACTGGCTCATGCATGCATCTGGGGGCTCGCCCTGTGGCCGTGGAACCGGGCCTGCCGCTACCGCTCGCATGCCCTCTGCATCGCCAACCCCCACATGTGAGCTCCCACCATGCAGACGACCCATTTACCGGGCGCTACTGCTTCCGGACTGGCTCATGCATGCATCTGGGGGCTCGCCCTGTGGCCGTGGAACCGGGCCTGCCGCTACCGCACTCGCATGCCCTCTGCATCGCCAACCCCCCCCACATGTGAGCTCCCACCATGCAGACGACCCATTTACCGGGCGCTGCTGCTTCAGGACTGGCTCATGCATGCATCTGGGGGCTCGCCCTGTGGCCGTGGAACCGGCCCTGCCGCACTCGCATGCCCTCTGCATCGCCATCCCCCCACATGTGGCTCCCACCATGCAGGCGTCCCATTTACCGGGCGCCATTGCTTCCGGACCGGCTCATGCATGCATCCAGAGCCTCGCCCTGTGGCCGTGGAACCGGCCCTGCCGCTACCGCACTCGCATGCCCTCTGCATCGCCACCCCCGCCACATGTGAGCTCCCACCATGCAGGCAACCCATTTACCGGGCGCCATTGCTTCCGGACCGGCTCATGCATGCATCCAGAGCCTCGCCCTGTGGCCGTGGAACCGGGCCTGCCGCTACCGCACTCGCATGCCCTCTGCATCGCCACCCCGCCACATGTGAGCTCCCACCATGCAGGCAACCCGTTTACCGGGCGCCACTGCTTCCGGACTGGCTCATGCATGCATCTGGGGCTCGCCCTGTGGCCGTGGAACCGCCCTGCCGCCCTCGCATGCCCTCTGCATCGCCACCCCCCCCCCACATGTGGGCTCCCACCATGCAGGCGCCCATTTACCGGGCGCCACTGCTTCCGGACTGGCTCATGCATGCATCCAGAGCTCGCCCTGTGGCCGTGGAACCGGGCCTGCCGCTACCGCACTCGCATGCCCTCTGCATCGCCACCCCCCCCACATGTGAGCTCCCACCATGCAGACGACCCATTTACCGGGCGCTACTGCTTCCGGACTGGCTCATGCATGCATCTGGGGGCTCGCCCTGTGGCCGTGGAACCGGGCCTGCCGCTACCGCACTCGCATGCCCTCTGCATCGCCAACCCCCCCACATGTGAGCTCCCACCATGCAGACGACCCATTTACCGGGCGCTGCTGCTTCCGGACTGGCTCATGCATGCATCTGGGGGCTCGCCCTGTGGCCGTGGAACCGGCCCTGCCGCACTTCGCATGCCCTCTGCATCGCCACCCCCCCNGCTCGCGGCCGGCGATGGGGAGTATGACGGCCTGGGCCTAGAGATCGCAGTTGACGGGGATGACCTGGAGTGTGCAGCCGCCATCGAGGAGGCTGGCGGCAGCGGTCTCATCGCCGCCGAGGCCGGTGGTGGCGCTATCGCGGCGCAGAGGACGGCGACCCCCCCCGGGGGAGGGACGATTGATGACGGCCATGGCAACAGTGTGAACATTCCAGTGACCCATCGAGCGGGGCTCGCAATGCTGCGGGCGCGGAGGCGCCTCGTACATCTTCTAACAACGGACTCGCGGACGGGGCGGAGTTGGTGCCGTTCCCGGCATGCAGACGCATCCCGCAGGCTCACCCAGACTTCACATCAGATGTGGTGGACCTCGGGCATGATGACTGCGAGGCCCTCCTGCGCACCTACATCAGCGTGCGTGACGGCCTGGTGCCCAGGGCAGCGGCGCGTTTTGCGCATATGACTCCGGCAATGAGAAGAATGTGCTGCACTCTGGCATCTGTCTAGTGCGGGACTGTGCCAGCCATGCCACGCTGGGCTCCATCAGGCGCTGCACATCTGCGATGGCCCATCGCCAGGGCGAACATCGAGATAGAGTCCACCGGCGAGCTCATGCGGCCGTGCAGTGCGTGCAAGATGCTGTGTTGTAATTCAGTAGACCGTAGCCCGTAGGCACTGTGGGATCTAAGCATGGCGTAGCCATCGCAGGGGTCGCGCTGTCACATACCTGCTGGTGTACAGGCCTCCGCTGTGACAGTGCGCTCTCAGTCTTGGATTATAGCACGTGAGTCTTTGGCAGAGTAGAGTGATTACACTTTGATCAGTAGAGCCTATATAAGCGTTCAACCAAACGTCTCATACGGATACGATCAGAATCATTGTCTGCAGCAGCGCAATCTAGCATGCATTGCTCGTGCATATGGTAAGCCATCGGTGCATGGCGTCCATATAGCCACTCCGGATCAGCACCGTGCATCCATGCATACATGGTCTCCGTAGTCCTGTGTATGCCACCATGCATGGTCTCCGTAGTCCTGTGCATGGCTGGATCACGACACTCCCCTAGACTAGGCTTGTACTACCGCAAGCTGTAGTCTATCTCTAAATTTTGCTAGTGCTGGTCCTGCCAACACTTTGTAAACATATCAGCTAGCATGTCTACCGTGCTAACCCAGCTGATAGTTAACTCATCGAGTTCTACGAACTCGCGGACCCTCAGGTCCTGACCCTGATGTGCTTGGAGCGGTCACTAGAGATGGGGTTCACAGCTAGCAAGTTGGCACTCTTGTTGTCACCCCACAGAGTTGGCTTCACAGCCGACAAACCAAGATCAGTGCACAACTGCTTTGCCCACATCACCTCATTGGCTGCTGAGCTCATCGCAATAAGCTCTGCTCAGTCGTATCACCAGCCACAATAGTCTGCCTCTTCGAACGCCAGAACACACAGTTCCCATGCATCCGACTATCACTCCTGACACGCTCTTCAAGCAAGCACCATTGGCGAAGTCAGCATCCGTAAATGCTTCCAACACCTCACTTCCTCATTGGAGCCACTAAAGGTCAAGCAAGATCTATGGTCCCTCGCAGGTATCTCAGTACATGCTGGACAGCAGCCCAATGACACTTCGCACTCCCAGCCATATGCCTGGCCAGGACATTGGCCGGAAAGGAAATATCAGGACGCGACACAGCAGCCACATACTGGATGCTTCCTACGGCTTGCATAAACCTCTTATGCTCTGCGACAGTAGCTTCTCCTGGCTAGGATCATCCTTCAGACTAAACACTTTTGCTTTGGTACCAACGGCGTTGGTGCCTTTCTGCACTCACTCATACTGAACCTTTCCAGCATGTCCTGATGTTCTTTCTGTGCGTTATGGTGATAGTGCGAGCAAGCCGATCACGTATGACCTCCATACCCAGCACATATCCCAGCTCCCCAGGTCACGACCCTCAAATGCCTCAAGGATCCTGCTGATGGCATCATCCATCTGCTCCTTACGACCGAAGATCAACAGATCATCGACCCATAGGAAAATAAGACATCGTCCTAATTTGCAAATAAACAGTGCGGGTCACTGGCTGATCTCACAAAGCCCATTCTCGACAAGAGCTCTGCAAGCGCTTTATGCCACTCCCTGGCAGCTTGCTTCAGCCATACAACGCCTTTTTCAGACGCCACACCATACCAGACCCATCATCCAGTACAGGAGGTTGTGCCACATACACTTCCTCCTCCAGAACACCATTCAGGAAAGCACATTTAATGTCTATGTGTCTCGTCTCCAGATCCTCTACAGCACAGACAGACAACAGAGCCCTGAAGGTAGCATAACTGCCACAGGTGCCCATGTCTCAAAGAAATCTACGCCCTCAACTTGCGTAAATCCCCTGGCTACATATCTAGCTTTGAATCGCTCAATCTCACCCTGTGCTCCTCGCTTAATCTTAAGCACCCACTTGCCTGTCACAGGCTTCACTCCTGCTGGGCACCTGACTAACTCGAAACACATCATGTTCCCTTAAGGAGGTCAACTCATCAAGCATTGCTATGATCCACTGCTCACGATGGCAGCCTCTCATGGCTTGCTTCACCGTTGGATCGTCCAGCACAGCTTGACCTTCTTCCTCGCAGCAGCTGCACACCGGGACTCACTGCGGCTAGCAGTCTTGCCACTGCTCGGAATCACCTCCTGCCCCGTCGTGTTCTCTGCATCAGGAGTCACACTGTCAGCCGTAGCAAACACCCATCCGCCAGATCACCGACGTCACTTCTCCATATGGACTACTGTGGAGCTCCCAGCATCATCATGCTCACGTGCATCATCCGGGGAAATGCGCTCAACAGCAGCATTCTCACTTTCATTCACTCCCACAGCATGGACAGCAGGTCTTAAGGTTTTGCGAATCAATTTGAAAGGTTTTGGAACCCATCGAACCCTCACCTCTTGTGGTGGATCCAGATGTTCTCCGCTGCCTCCTGCGGCACTTGGTGCAACTCTCCCCCTGAGCCAGCTCCGCCTGCCCTCTACTCACTAGGCACATGCCGTAGCTTGCCTGCCCCTGACTATCAACACGCTGTGGCATATGCCGTGGTCATCATGCTCCAGCGTACTGCACGTCCTGACACCGCTGACCCTTGCCATCGTTGTACATCCCGTGGTCTTCAGATTTCGCAGGTGGGGGTGGCTCACTCGGCGCCTTGCCCATCGACCGTTGGACTCGCTGCGGGTGACCGCGAGCGCGATCGAGACCCGAGATTCCGAGGGCTCAAGATGCCCCTGAGAATGACTCAAACGAGTCACTGGCAGCCTCTGGCTGTTCCTCCAGGCGTCCCATTTACCGGGCGCCATTGCTTCCGGACCGGCTCATGCATGCATCCAGAGACTCGCCCTGTGGCCGTGGAACCGGGCCTGCCGCTACCGCACTCGCATGCCCTCTGCATCGCCAACCCCCCCACATGTGAGCTCCCACCATGCAGACGACCATTTACCGGGCGCTACTGCTTCCGGACTGGCTCATGCATGCATCTGGGGGCTCGCCCTGTGGCCGTGGAACCGGGCCTGCCGCTACCGCACTCGCATGCCCTCTGCATCGCCAACCCCCCCACATGTGAGCTCCCACCATGCAGACGACCCATTTACCGGGCGCTACTGCTTCCGGACTGGCTCATGCATGCATCTGGGGGCTCGCCCTGTGGCCGTGGAACCGGGCCTGCCGCTACCGCACTCGCATGCCCTCTGCATCGCCAACCCCCCCACATGTGAGCTCCCACCATGCAGACGACCCATTTACCGGGCGCTGCTGCTTCAGGACTGGCTCATGCATGCATCTGGGGGCTCGCCCTGTGGCCGTGGAACCGGCCCTGCCGCACTCGCATGCCCTCTGCATCGCCATCCCCCCCACATGTCGGCTCCCACCATGCAGGCGTCCCATTTACCGGGCGCCATTGCTTCCGGACCGGCTCATGCATGCATCCAGAGCCTCGCCCTGTGGCCGTGGAACCGGCCCTGCCGCTACCGCACTCGCATGCCCTCTGCATCGCCACCCCCCGCCACGTGTGAGCTCCCACCATGCAGGCAACCCATTTACCGGGCGCCATTGCTTCCGGACCGGCTCATGCATGCATCCAGAGCCTCGCCCTGTGGCCGTGGAACCGGGCCTGCCGCTACCGCACTCGCATGCCCTCTGCATCGCCAACCCCCCCCACATGTGAGCTCCCACCATGCAGACGACCCATTTACCGGGCGCTACTGCTTCCGGACTGGCTCATGCATGCATCTGGGGGCTCGGCCTGTGGCCGTGGAACCGGGCCTGCCGCTACCGCACTCGCATGCCCTCTGCATCGCCACCCCCGCCACGTGTGAGCTCCCACCATGCAGGCAACCCGTTTACCGGACGCCACTGCTTCCGGACTGGCTCATGCATGCATCTGGGGGCTCGCCCTGTGGCCGTGGAACCGGCCCTGCCGCACTCGCATGCCCTCTGCATCGCCATCCCCCCCCACATGTGGGCTCCCACCATGCAGGCGTCCCATTTACCGGGCGCCATTGCTTCCGGACCGGCTCATGCATGCATCCAGAGACTCGCCCTGTGGCCGTGGAACCGGGCCTGCCGCTACCGCACTCGCATGCCCTCTGCATCGCCAACCCCCCCACATGTGAGCTCCCACCATGCAGACGACCCATTTACCGGGCGCTACTGCTTCCGGACTGGCTCATGCATGCATCTGGGGCCTCGCCCTGTGGCCGTGGAACCGGGCCTGCCGCTACCGCAACTCGCAGCCCTCTGCATCGCCAACCCCCCCCACATTGTGAGCTCCCACCATGCAGACGACCCATTTACCGGGCGCTACTGCTTCCGGACTGGCTCATGCATGCATCTGGGGGCTCGCCCTGTGGGCCGTGGAACCGGGCCTGCCCGCTACCGCACCGCATTGCCCTCTGCATCGCCAACCCCCCCCACATGTGAGCTCCCACCATGCAGACGACCCATTTACCGGGCGCTGCTGCTTCCGGACTGGCTCATGCATGCATCTGGGGGCTCGCCCTGTGGCCGTGGAACCGCCTGCCCTGCCGCACTCGCATGCCCTCTGCATCGCCACCCCCCCCACATGTGAGCTCCCACCATGCAGGCGTCCCATTTACCGGGCGCCATTGCTTCCGGACCGGCTCATGCATGCATCCAGAGCCTCGCCCTGTGGCCGTGGAACCGGCCCTGCCGCTACCGCACTCGCATGCCCTCTGCATCGCCACCCCACCGCCACGTGTGAGCTCCCACCATGCAGGCAACCCATTTACCGGGCGCCATTGCTTCCGGACCGGCTCATGCATGCATCCAGAGCCTCGCCCTGTGGCCGTGGAACCGGCCTGCCGCTACCGCTACTCGCATGCCCTCTGCATCGCCACCCCCGCCACGTGTGAGCTTCCCACCATGCAGGCAACCCGTTTAACCGGGCGCCACTGCTTCCGGACTGGCTCATGCATGCATCTGGGGCTCGCCCTGTGGCCGTGGAACCGGCCCTGCCCGCACTCGCATGCCCTCTGCATCGCCACCCCCCCCCACATGTGGGCTCCCACCATGCAGGCGTCCCATTTACCCGGGCGCCATTGCTTCCGGACCGGCTCATGCATGCATCCAGAGACTCGCCCTGTGGCCGTGGAACCGGGCCTGCCGCTACCGCCACTCGCATGCCCTCTGCATCGCCAACCCCCCCACATGTGAGCTCCCACCATGCAGACGACCCATTTACCGGGCGCTACTGCTTCCGGACTGGCTCATGCATGCATCTGGGGGCTCGCCCTGTGGCCGTGGAACCGGGCCTGCCGCTACCGCACTCGCATGCCCTCTGCATCGCCAACCCCCCCACATGTGAGCTCCCACCATGCAGACGACCCATTTACCGGGCGCTGCTGGCTTCAGGACTGGCTCATGCATGCATCTGGGGGCTCGCCCTGTGGCCGTGGAACCGGCCCTGCCGCACTCGCATGCCCTCTGCATCGCCATCCCCCCCCACATGTCGGCTCCCACCATGCAGGCGTCCCATTTAACCGGGCGCCATTGCTTCCGGACCGGCTCATGCATGCATCCAGAGCCTCGCCCTGTGGCCGTGGAACCGGCCCTGCCGCTACCCGCACTCGCATGCCCTCTGCATCGCCACCCCCGCCACGTGTGAGCTCCCACCATGCAGGCAACCCATTTACCGGGCGCCATTGCTTCCGGGACCGGCTCATGCATGCATCCAGAGCCTCGCCCTGTGGCCGTGGAACCTGGGCCTGCCGCTACCGCACTCGCATGCCCTCTGCATCGCCAACCCCCCCCCAACATGTGAGCTCCCCACCATGCAGACGACCCATTTACGGGCGCTACTGCTTCCGGACTGGCTCATGCATGCATCTGGGGCTCGGCCTGTGGCCGTGGAACCGGGCCTGCCGCTAACCGCACTCGCATGCCCTCTGCATCGCCACCCCGCCACGTGTGGCTCCCACATGCAGGCAACCCGTTTACCGGACGCCACTGCTTCCGGACTGGCTCATGCCATGCATCTGGGGGCTCGCCCTGTGGCCGTGGGAACCGGCCCTGCGCACTCGCATGCCCTCTGCATCGCCATCCCCCCCCCACATGTCGGCTCCCACCATTGCAGGCGTCCCAATTTACCGGGCGCCATTGCTTCCGGACCGGCTCATGCATGCATCCAGAGCCCTCGCCCTGTGGCCGTGGAACCGGCCCTGCCGCTACCGCACTCGCCATGCCTCTGCATCGCCACGCCCCGCCACGTGTGAGCTCCCCACCATGCAGGCAACCCATTTACTGGGCGCCATTGCTTCCCGGACCGGCTCATGCATGCATCCAGAGCCTCGCCCCCTGTGCCCGTGGAACCGGGCCTGCCGCTACCCACCACTCGCATGCCCTCTGCATCGCCACCCCCGCCACGTGTGGAGCTCCCACCATGCAGGCAAACCCATTTACGGGGCGCCCATTGCTTCCGGACCGGCCATGCATGCATCCAGAGCCTCGCCCTGTGGCCGTGAACCGGGGCCTGCCGCTACCGCACTCGCATGCCCTCTGCATCGCCAACCCCCCCCACATGTGAGCTCCCACCATGCAGACGACCCATTTACCGGGCGCTACTGCTTCCGGACTGGCTCATGCATGCATCTGGGGGCTCGCCTGTGGCCGTGGAACCGGGCCTGCCGCTACCGCACTCGCATGCCCTCTGCATCGCCACCCCCCCACGTGTGAGCTCCCACCATGCAGGCAACCCGTTTACCGGACGCACTGCTTCCGGACTGGCTCATGCATGCATCTGGGGGCTCGCCCTGTGGCCGTGGAACCGGCCCTGCCGCACTCGCATGCCCTCTGCATCGCCATCCCCCCCCACATGTCGGCTCCCACCATGCAGGCGTCCCATTTACCGGGCGCCATTGCTTCCGGACCGGCTCATGCATGCATCCAGAGCCTCGCCCTGTGGCCGTGGAACCGGCCCTGCCGCTACCGCACTCGCATGCCCTCTGCATCGCCACCCCCGCCACGTGTGAGCTCCCACCATGCAGGCAACCCATTTACTGGGGCGCCATTGCTTCCGGACCGGCTCATGCATGCATCCAGAGCCTCGCCCTGTGGCCGTGGAACCGGGCCTGCCGCTACCGACACTCGCATGCCCTCTGCATCGCCAACCCCCCCCACATGTGAGCTCCCACCATGCAGACGACCCATTTACCGGGCGCTACTGCTTCCGGACTGGCTCATGCATGCATCTGGGGGGCTCGGCCTGTGGCCGTGGAACCGGGCCTGCCGCTACCGCACTCGCATGCCCTCTGCATCGCCACCCCCGCCACGTGTGAGCTCCCACCATGCAGGCAACCCGTTTACCGGACGCCACTGCTTCCGGACTGGCTCATGCATGCATCTGGGGGCTCGCCCTGTGGCCGTGGAACCGGCCCTGCCGCACTCGCATGCCCTCTGCATCGCCACCCCCCCCCCCACATGTGGGCTCCCACCATGCAGGCGTCCCATTTACCGGGCGCCATTGCTTCCGGACCGGCTCATGCATGCATCCAGAGACTCGCCCTGTGGCCGTGGAACCGGGCCTGCCGCTACCGCACTCGCATGCCCTCTGCATCGCCAACCCCCCCACATGTGAGCTCCCACCATGCAGACGACCCATTTACCGGGCGCTACTGCTTCCGGACTGGCTCATGCATGCATCTGGGGGCTCGCCCTGTGGCCGTGGAACCGGCCTGCCGGCTACCGCACTCGCATGCCCTCTGCATCGCCAACCCCCCCCACATGTGAGCTCCCACCATGCAGACGACCCATTTACCGGGCGCTACTGCTTCCGGACTGGCTCATGCATGCATCTGGGGGCTCGCCCTGTGGCCGTGGAACCGGGCCTGCCGCTACCGCACTCGCATGCCCTCTGCATCGCCAACCCCCCCCACATGTGAGCTCCCACCATGCAGACGACCCATTTACCGGGCGCTGCTGCTTCAGGACTGGCTCATGCATGCATCTGGGGGCTCGCCCTGTGGCCGTGGAACCGGCCCTGCCGCACTCGCATGCCCTCTGCATCGCCATCCCCCCCCACATGTCGGCTCCCACCATGCAGGCGTCCCATTTACCGGGCGCCATTGCTTCCGGACCGGCTCATGCATGCATCCAGAGCCTCGCCCTGTGGCCGTGGAACCGGCCCTGCCGCTACCGCACTCGCATGCCCTCTGCATCGCCACCCCCGCCACGTGTGAGCTCCCACCATGCAGGCAACCCATTTACCGGGCGCCATTGCTTCCGGACCGGCTCATGCATGCATCCAGAGCCTCGCCCTGTGGCCGTGGAACCGGGCCTGCCGCTACCGCACTCGCATGCCCTCTGCATCGCCAACCCCCCCCACATGTGAGCTCCCACCATGCAGACGACCCATTTACCGGGCGCTACTGCTTCCGGACTGGCTCATGCATGCATCTGGGGGCTCGGCCTGTGGCCGTGGAACCGGGCCTGCCGCTACCGCACTCGCATGCCCTCTGCATCGCCACCCCCGCCACGTGTGAGCTCCCACCATGCAGGCAACCCGTTTACCGGACGCCACTGCTTCCGGACTGGCTCATGCATGCATCTGGGGGCTCGCCCTGTGGCCGTGGAACCGGCCCTGCCGCACTCGCATGCCCTCTGCATCGCCACCCCCCCCCCACATGTGGGCTCCCACCATGCAGGCGTCCCATTTACCGGGCGCCATTGCTTCCGGACCGGCTCATGCATGCATCCAGAGACTCGCCCTGTTGGCCGTGGAACCGGGCCTGCCGCTACCCGCACTCCGCATGCCCTCTGGCATCGCCAACCCCCCCCCACATGTGAGCTCCCACCATGCAGACGACCCATTTACCGGGCGCTACTGCTTCCGGACTGGCTCATGCATGCATCTGGGGGCCTCGCCCTGTGGCCGTGGAACCGGGCCTGCCGCTACCGCACTCGCATGCCCTCTGCATCGCCAACCCCCCCCACATGTGAGCTCCCACCATGCAGACGACCCATTTACCGGGCGCTACTGCTTCCGGACCTGGCTCATGCATGCATCCAGAGCCTCGCCCTGTGGCCGTGGAACCGGCCCTGCCGCTACAGCGCACTCGCATGCCCTCTTGCATCGCCACCCCGCCACGTGTGAGCTCCCACCATGCAGGCAACCCATTTTACCGGGCGCCATTGCTTCCGGACCGGCTCATGCATGCATCCAGAGCCTCGCCCTGTGGCCGTGGAACCGGGCCTGCCGCTACCGCACTCGCATGCCCCTCTGCATCGCCAACCCCCCCACATGTGAGCTCCCACCATGCAGACGACCCATTTACCGGGCGCTACTGCTTCCGGACTGGCTCATGCATGCATCTGGGGGCTCGGCCCTGTGGCCGTGGAACCGGGCCTGCCGCTACCGCACTCGCATGCCCTCTGCATCGCCACCCCGCCACGTGTGAGCTCCCACCATGCAGGCAACCCGTTTACCGGGCGCCACTGCTTCCGGACTGGCTCATGCATGCATCTGGGGGCTCGCCCTGTGGCCGTGGAACCGGCCCTGCCGCACTCGCATGCCCTCTGCATCGCCACCCCCCCCCCCACATGTGGGCTCCCACCATGCAGGCGTCCCATTTACCGGGCGCCATTGCTTCCGGACCGGCTCATGCATGCATCCAGAGACTCGCCCTGTGGCCGTGGAACCGGGCCTGCCGCTACCGCACTCGCATGCCCTCTGCATCGCCAACCCCCCCCACATGTGAGCTCCCACCATGCAGACGACCCATTTACCGGGCGCTACTGCTTCCGGACTGGCTCATGCATGCATCTGGGGCTCGCCCTGTGGCCGTGGAACCGGGCCTGCCGCTACCGCACTCGCATGCCCTCTGCATCGCCAACCCCCCCACATGTGAGCTCCCACCATGCAGACGACCCATTTACCGGGCGCTGCTGCTTCAGGACTGGCTCATGCATGCATCTGGGGGCTCGCCCTGTGGCCGTGGAACCGGCCCTGCCGCACTCGCATGCCCTCTGCATCGCCATCCCCCCCCACATGTCGGCTCCCACCATGCAGGCGTCCCATTTACCGGGCGCCATTTGCTTCCGGACCGGCTCATGCATGCATCCAGAGCCTCGCCCTGTGGCCGTGGAACCGGCCCTGCCGCTACCGCACTCGCATGCCCTCTGCATCGCCACCCCCGCCACGTGTGAGCTCTCCACCATGCAGGCAACCCATTTACCGGGCGCCATTGGCTTCCGGACCGGCTCATGCATGCATCCAGAGCCTCGCCCTGTGGCCGTGGAACCGGGCCTGCCGCTACCGCACTCGCATGCCCTCTGCATCGCCAACCCCCCCCACATGTGAGCTCCCACCATGCAGACGACCCATTTACCGGGCGCTACTGCTTCCGGACTGGCTCATGCATGCATCTGGGGGCTCGGCCTGTGGCCGTGGAACCGGGCCTGCCGCTACCGCACTCGCATGCCCTCTGCATCGCCACCCCCGCCACGTGTGAGCTCCCACCATGCAGGCAACCCGTTTACCGGGCGCCACTGCTTCCGGACTGGCTCATGCATGCATCTGAGGGCTCGCCCTGTGGCCGTGGAACCGGCCCTGCCGCACTCGCATGCCCTCTGCATCGCCCACCCCCCCCCACATGTGGGCTCCCACCATGCAGGCGTCCCATTTACCGGGCGCCATTGCTTCCGGACCGGCTCATGCATGCATCCAGAGACTCGCCCTGTGGCCGTGGAACCGGGCCTGCCGCTACCGCACTCGCATGCCCTCTGCATCGCCAAACCCCCCCACATGTGAGCTCCCACCATGCAGACGACCCATTTACCGGGCGCTGCTGCTTCAGGACTGGCTCATGCATGCATCTGGGGGCTCGCCCTGTGGCCGTGGAACCGGCCTGCCGCACTCGCATGCCCTCTGCATCGCCATCCCCCCCCACATGTCGGCTCCCACCATGCAGGCGTCCCATTTACCGGGCGCCATTGCTTCCGGACCGGCTCATGCATGCATCCAGAGCCTCGCCCTGTGGCCGTGGAACCGGCCCTGCCGCTACCGCACTCGCATGCCCTCTGCATCGCCACCCCCGCCACGTGTGAGCTCCCACCATGCAGGCAACCCATTTACCGGGCGCCATTTGCTTCCGGACCGGCTCATGCATGCATCCAGAGCCTCGCCCTGTGGCCGTGGAACCGGGCCTGCCGCTACCGCACTCGCAATGCCCTCTGCATCGCCAACCCCCCCCACATGTGAGCTCCCACCATGCAGACGACCCATTTACCGGGCGCTACTGCTTCCGGACTGGCTCATGCATGCATTCTGGGGGCTCGGCCTGTGGCCGTGGAACCGGGCCTGCCGCTACCGCACTCGCATGCCCTCTGCATCGCCACCCCCGCCACGTGTGAGCTCCCACCATGCAGGCAACCCGTTTACCGGACGCCACTGCTTCCGGACTGGCTCATGCATGCATCTGGGGCTCGCCCTGTGGCCGTGGAACCGGCCCTGCCGCACTCGCATGCCCTCTGCATCGCCCACCCCCCCCCCACATGTGGGCTCCCACCATGCAGGCGTCCCATTTACCGGGCGCCATTGCTTCCGGACCGGCTCATGCATGCATCCAGAACTCGCCCTGTGGCCGGGGAACCGGGCCTGCCGCTACCGACTCGCATGCCCTCTGCATCGCCAACCCCCCCCCAATGTGAGCTCCCACCATGCAGACGACCCATTTACCGGGCGCTACTGCTTCCGGACTGGCTCATGCATGCATCTGGGGGCTCGCCCTGTGGCCGTTGGAACCGGGCCTGCCGCTACCGCACTCGCATGCCCTCTGCATCGCCCAACCCCCCCCACATGTGAGCTCCCACCATGCAGACGACCCATTTACGGGCGGCCTACTGCTTCCGGACTGGCTCATGCATGCATCTGGGGGGCTCGGCCCTGTGGCCGTGGAACCGGGCCTGCACGCTACCGCACTCGCATGCCCTCTGCATCGCCAACCCCCGCCACATGTGAGCTCCCACCATGCAGACGAACCCAGTTTACCGGGCGCGCTGGCTTCCGGACTGGCTCATGCATGCATCTGGGGGCTCGCCCTGTGGCCGTGGAACCGGCCCTGCCGCACTCGCATGCCCTTCTGCATCGCCACCCCCCCCCCACATGTGGGGCTCCCACCATGCAGGCGTCCATTTTACCGGGCGCCATTGCTTCCGGACCGGCTCATGCATGCATCCAGAGACTCGCCCTGTGGCCGTGGAACCGGGCCTGCCGCTACCGCACTCGCATGCCCTCTGCATCGCCAACCCCCCCCCACATGTGAGCTCCCACCATGCAGACGACCCATTTACCGGGCGCTACTGCTTCCGGACTGGCTCATGCATGCATCTGGGGGCTCGCCCTGTGGCCGTGGAACCGGGCCTGCCGCTACCGCACTCGCATGCCCTCTGCATCGCCAACCCCCCCACATGTGAGCTCCCACCATGCAGACGACCCATTTACCGGGCGCCACTGCTTCCGGACTGGCTCATGCATGCATCTGGGGGCTCGCCCTGTGGCCGTGGAACCGGGGCCGCTACCGCACTCGCATGCCCTCTGCATCGCCAAACCCCCCACATGTGAGCTCCCACCATGCAGACGACCCATTTACCGGGCGCCACTGCTTCCGGACTGGCTCATGCATGCATCTGGGGGCTCGCCCTGTGGCCGTGGAACCGGGCCTGCCGCTACCGCACTCGCATGCCCTCTGCATCGCCAACCCCCCCCACATGTGAGCTCCCACCATGCAGACGACCCATTTACCGGGCGCTACTGCTTCCGGACTGGCTCATGCATGCATCTGGGGGCTCGGCCTGTGGCCGTGGAACCGGGCCTGCCGCATACCGCACTCGCATGCCCTCTGCATCGCCACCCCCGCCACCGTGTGAGCTCCCACCATGCAGGCAACCCGTTTACCGGCGCCACTGCTTCCGGACTGGCTCATGCATGCATCTGGGGGCTCGCCCTGTGGCCGTGGAACCGGCCCTGCGCACTCGCATGCCTCTGCATCGCCACCCCCCCCCCCCACATGTGGGCTCCCACCATGCAGGCGTCCCATTACCGGGCGCCATTGCTTCCGGACCGGCTCATCATGCATCCAGAGACTCGCCCTGTGGCCGTGGACCGCCTGCGCTACCGCACTCGCATGCCTCTGCTCGCCAACCCCCCCACATGTGAGCTCCCACCATGCAGACGACCCATTTACCGGGCGCTACTGCTTCCGGACTGGCTCATGCATGCATCTGGGGGCTCGCCCTGTGGCCGTGGAACCGGCCTGCCGCTACCGCACTCGCATGCCCTCTGCATCGCCAACCCCCCCCACATGTGAGCTCCCACCATGCAGACGACCCATTTACCGGGCGCTACTTGCTTCCGGACTGGCTCATGCATGCATCTGGGGCATCGCCCTGTGGCCGTGGAACCGGGCCTGCCGCTACCGCACTCGCATGCCCTCTGCATCGCCAACCCCCCCCACATGTGAGCTCCCACCATGCAGACGACCCATTTTACCGGGCGCTGCTGCTTCAGGACTGGCTCATGCATGCATCTGGGGGCTCGCCCTGTGGCCGTGGAACCGGGGCCTGCCGCTACCGCACTCGCATGCCCTCTGCATCGCCACCCCCGCCACGTGTGAGCTCCCACCATGCAGGCAACCCGTTTACCGGGCGCCACTGCTTCCGGACTGGCTCATGCATGCATCTGGGGGCTCGCCCTGTGGCCGTGGAACCGGCCCTGCCGCATCGCATGCCCTCTGCATCGCCACCCCCCCCCCACATGTGGGCTCCCACCATGCAGGCGTCCCATTTACCGGGCGCCATTGCTTCCGGACCGGCTCATGCATGCATCCAGAGACTCGCCCTGTGGCCGTGGAACCGGGCCTGCCGCTACCGCACTCACATGCCCTCTGCATCGCCAACCCCCCCACATGTGAGCTCCCACCATGCAGACGACCCATTTACCGGGCGCTACTGCTTCCGGACTGGCTCATGCATGCATCTGGGGGCTCGCCCTGTGGCCGTGGAACCGGGCCTGCGCTACCGCACTCGCATGCCCTCTGCATCGCCAAACCCCCCCACATGTGAGCTCCCACCATGCAGACGACCCATTTACCGGGCGCTACTGCTTCCGGACTGGCTCATGCATGCATCTGGGGGCTCGCCCTGTGGCCGTGGAACCGGGCCTGCCGCTACCGCACTCGCATGCCCTCTGCATCGCCAACCCCCCCACATGTGAGCTCCCACCATGCAGACGACCCATTTACCGGGCGCTACTGCTTCCGGACTGGCTCATGCATGCATCTGGGGGCTCGGCCTGTGGCCGTGGAACCGGGCCTGCCGCTACCGCACTCGCATGCCCTCTGCATCGCCACCCCCGCCACGTGTGAGCTCCCACCATGCAGGCAACCCGTTTACCGGGCGCCACTGCTTCCGGACTGGCTCATGCATGCATCTGGGGGCTCGCCCTGTGGCCGTGGAACCGGCCCTGCCGCACTCGCATGCCCTCTGCATCGCCACCCCCCCCCCCACATGTGGGCTCCCACCATGCAGGCGTCCCATTTACCGGGCGCCATTGCTTCCGGACCGGCTCATGCATGCATCCAGAGACTCGCCCTGTGGCCGTGGAACCGGGCCTGCCGCTACCGCACTCGCATGCCCTCTGCATCGCCAACCCCCCCCACATGTGAGCTCCCACCATGCAGACGACCCATTTACCGGGCGCTACTGCTTCCGGACTGGCTCATGCATGCATCTGGGGGCTCGCCCTGTGGCCGTGGAACCGGGCCTGCCGCTACCGCACTCGCATGCCCTCTGCATCGCCAACCCCCCCACATGTGAGCTCCCACCATGCAGACGACCCATTTACCGGGCGCTACTGCTTCCGGACTGGCTCATGCATGCATCTGGGGGCTCGCCCTGTGGCCGTGGAACCGGGCCTGCCGCTACCGCACTCGCATGCCCTCTGCATCGCCAACCCCCCCACATGTGAGCTCCCACCATGCAGACGACCCATTTACCGGGCGCTGCTGCTTCAGGACTGGCTCATGCATGCATCTGGGGGCTCGCCCTGTGGCCGTGGAACCGGGCCTGCCGCTACCGCACTCGCATGCCCTCTGCATCGCCACCCCCGCCACGTGTGAGCTCCCACCATGCAGGCAACCCGTTTACCGGGCGCCACTGCTTCCGGACTGGCTCATGCATGCATCTGGGGGCTCGCCCTGTGGCCGTGGAACCGGCCCTGCCGCACTCGCATGCCCTCTGCATCGCCACCCCCCCCCCACATGTGGGCTCCCACCATGCAGGCGTCCCATTTACCGGGCGCCATTGCTTCCGGACCGGCTCATGCATGCATCCAGAGACTCGCCCTGTGGCCGTGGAACCGGGCCTGCCGCTACCGCACTCACATGCCCTCTGCATCGCCAACCCCCCCCACATGTGAGCTCCCACCATGCAGACGACCCATTTACCGGGCGCTACTGCTTCCGGACTGGCTCATGCATGCATCTGGGGGCTCGCCCTGTGGCCGTGGAACCGGGCCTGCCGCTACCCGCACTCGCATGCCCTCTGCATCGCCAAACCCCCCACATGTGAGCTCCCACCATGCAGACGACCCATTTACCGGGCGCTACTGCTTCCGGACTGGCTCATGCATGCATCTGGGGGCTCGCCCTGTGGCCGTGGAACCGGGCCTGCCGCTACCGCACTCGCATGCCCTCTGCATCGCCAACCCCCCCACATGTGAGCTCCCACCATGCAGACGACCCATTTACCGGGCGCTACTGCTTCCGGACTGGCTCATGCATGCATCTGGGGGCTCGGCCTGTGGCCGTGGAACCGGGCCTGCCGCTACCGCACTCGCATGCCCTCTGCATCGCCACCCCCGCCACGTGTGAGCTCCCACCATGCAGGCAACCCGTTTACCGGGCGCCACTGCTTCCGGACTGGCTCATGCATGCATCTGGGGGCTCGCCCTGTGGCCGTGGAACCGGCCCTGCCGCACTCGCATGCCCTCTGCATCGCCACCCCCCCCCCACATGTGGGCTCCCACCATGCAGGCGTCCCATTTACCGGGCGCCATTGCTTCCGGACCGGCTCATGCATGCATCCAGAGACTCGCCCTGTGGCCGTGGAACCGGGCCTGCCGCTACCGCACTCGCATGCCCTCTGCATCGCCAACCCCCCCACATGTGAGCTCCCACCATGCAGACGACCCATTTACCGGGCGCTACTGCTTCCGGACTGGCTCATGCATGCATCTGGGGGCTCGCCCTGTGGCCGTGGAACCGGGCCTGCCGCTACCGCACTCGCATGCCCTCTGCATCGCCAACCCCCCCCACATGTGAGCTCCCACCATGCAGACGACCCATTTACCGGCGCTACTGCTTCCGGACTGGCTCATGCATGCATCTGGGGGCTCGCCCTGTGGCCGTGGAACCGGGCCTGCCGCTACCGCACTCGCATGCCCTCTGCATCGCCAACCCCCCCCACATGTGAGCTCCCACCATGCAGACGACCCATTTACCGGGCGCTGCTGCTTCAGGACTGGCTCATGCATGCATCTGGGGGCTCGCCCTGTGGCCGTGGAACCGGCCCTGCCGCACTCGCATGCCCTCTGCATCGCCATCCCCCCCCACATGTCGGCTCCCACCATGCAGGCGTCCCATTTACCGGGCGCCATTGCTTCCGGACCGGCTCATGCATGCATCCAGAGCCTCGCCCTGTGGCCGTGGAACCGGCCCTGCCGCTACCGCACTCGCATGCCCTCTGCATCGCCACCCCCGCCACGTGTGAGCTCCCACCATGCAGGCAACCCATTTACCGGGCGCCATTGCTTCCGGACCGGCTCATGCATGCATCCAGAGCCTCGCCCTGTGGCCGTGGAACCGGGCCTGCCGCTACCGCACTCGCATGCCCTCTGCATCGCCACCCCCGCCACGTGTGAGCTCCCACCATGCAGGCAACCCGTTTACCGGGCGCCACTGCTTCCGGACTGGCTCATGCATGCATCTGGGGGCTCGCCCTGTGGCCGTGGAACCGGCCCTGCCGCACTCGCATGCCCTCTGCATCGCCACCCCCCCCCCCCACATGTGGGCTCCCACCATGCAGGCGTCCCATTTACCGGGCGCCATTGCTTCCGGACCGGCTCATGCATGCATCCAGAGACTCGCCCTGTGGCCGTGGAACCGGGCCTGCCGCTACCGCACTCGCATGCCCTCTGCATCGCCAACCCCCCCCACATGTGAGCTCCCACCATGCAGACGACCCATTTACCGGGCGCTGCTGCTTCCGGACTGGCTCATGCATGCATCTGGGGGCTCGCCCTGTGGCCGTGGAACCGGGCCTGCCGCACTCGCATGCCCTCTTCTTCGCCACCCCCGCCACTTGTGGGCTCCCACCATGCAGGCGACCCGTTTACCGGGCGCCACTGCTTCCGGACTGGCTCATGCATGCATCTGGGGGCTCGCCCTGTTGCCGTGGAACCGGGCCTGCCGCTACCGCACTCGCATGCCCTCTGCATCGCCAATTCCCCCCACATGTGAGCTCCCACCATGCAGACGACCCATTTACCGGGCGCCACTGCTTCCGGACTGGCTCATGCATGCATCTGGGGGCTCGCCCTGTGGCCGTGGAACCGGGCCTGCCGCACTCGCATGCCCTCTTCTTCGCCACCCCCGCCACTTGTGGGCTCCCACCATGCAGGCGACCCGTTTACCGGGCGCCACTGCTTCCGGACTGGCTCATGCATGCATCTGGGGGCTCGCCCTGTGGCCGTGGAACCGGCCCTGTCGATACCGCACTCGCATGCCCTCTGTATCGCCACCCCCGCCACTTGTGGGCTCCCACCATGCAGGCGACCTGTTTACCGGGCGCCACTGCTTCCGGACTGGCTCATGCATGCATCTGGGGGCTCGCCCTGTGGCCGTGGAACCGGCCCTGCCGCACTCGCATGCCCTCTGCATCGCCACCCCCCCCACATGTGGGCTCCCACCATGCAGGCGTCCCATTTAGCGGGCGCCATTGCTTCCGGACCGGCTCATGCATGCATCCAGACACTCGCCCTGTGGCCGTGGAACCGGGCCTGCCGCTACCGCACTCGCATGCCCTCTGCATCGCCAACCCCCCCACATGTGAGCTCCCACCATGCAGACGACCCGTTTACCGGGCGCTGCTGCTTCCGGACTGGCTCATGCATGCATCTGGGGGCTCGCCCTGTGGCCGTGGAACCGGCCCTGCCGCACTCGCATGCCCTCTGCATCGCCACCCCCCCCCACATGTGGGCTCCCACCATGCAGGTGTCCCATTTACCGGGCGCCATTGCTTCCGGATTGGCTCATGCAGACACTCGCCCTGTGGCCGTGGAACCGGGCCTGCCGCTACCGCATTCGCATGCCCTCTGCATCGCCAACCCCCCCACATGTGAGCTCCCACCATGCAGACGACCCATTTACCGGGCGCTACTGCTTCCGGACTGGCTCATGCATGTATCTGGGGGCTCGGCCTGTGGCCGTGGAACCGGGCCTACCGCACTCGCATGCCCTCTGCATCGCCACCCCCGCCACGTGTGAGCTCCCACCATGCAGGCAACCCGTTTACCGTGCGCCACTGCTCCGGACTGGCTCATGCATGCATCTGGGGGCTCGCCCTGTTGCCGTGGAACCGGGCCTGCCGCTACCGCACTCGCATGCCCTCTGCATCGCCAAACCCCCCCACATGTGAGCTCCCACCATGCAGACGACCCATTTACCGGGCGCTACTGCTTCCGGACTGGCTCATGCATGCATCTGGGGGCTCGCCCTGTGGCCGTGGAACCGGGCCTGCCGCTACCGCACTCGCATGCCCTCTGCATCGCCAACCCCCCCCACATGTGAGCTCCCACCATGCAGACGACCCATTTACCGGGCGCTGCTGCTTCAGGACTGGCTCATGCATGCATCTGAGGGCTCGCCCTGTGGCCGTGGAACCGGCCCTGCCGCACTCGCATGCCCTCTGCATCGCCATCCCCCCCCACATGTCGGCTCCCACCATGCAGGTGTCCCATTTACCGGGCGCCATTGCTTCCGGATTGGCTCATGCAGACACTCGCCCTGTGGCCGTGGAACCGGGCCTGCCGCTACCGCATTCGCATGCCCTCTGCATCGCCAACCCCCCCCACATGTGAGCTCCCACCATGCAGACGACCCATTTACCGGGCGCTACTGCTTCCGGACTGGCTCATGCATGTATCTGGGGGCTCGGCCTGTGGCCGTGGAACCGGGCCTACCGCACTCGCATGCCCTCTGCATCGCCACCCCCGCCACGTGTGAGCTCCCACCATGCAGGCAACCCGTTTACCGTGCGCCACTGCTCCGGACTGGCTCATGCATGCATCTGGGGGCTCGCCCTGTTGCCGTGGAACCGGGCCTGCCGCTACCGCACTCGCATGCCCTCTGCATCGCCAAACCCCCCCACATGTGAGCTCCCACCATGCAGGCGTCCCATTTACCGGGCGCCATTGCTTCCGGACCGGCTCATGCATGCATCCAGAGCCTCGCCCTGTGGCCGTGGAACCGGCCCTGCCGCTACCGCACTCGCATGCCCTCTGCATCGCCACCCCCGCCACGTGTGAGCTCCCACCATGCAGGCAACCCATTTACCGGGCCGCCATTGCTTCCGGACCGGCTCATGCATGCATCCAGAGCCTCGCCCTGTGGCCGTGGAACCGGGCCTGCCGCTACCGCACTCGCATGCCCTCTGCATCGCCAACCCCCCCCACATGTGAGCTCCCACCATGCAGACGACCCATTTACCGGGCGCTACTGCTTCCGGACTGGCTCATGCATGCATCTGGGGGCTCGCCCTGTGGCCGTGGAACCGGGCCTGCCGCTACCGCACTCGCATGCCCTCTGCATCGCCAACCCCCCCCACATGTGAGCTCCCACCATGCAGACGACCCATTTACCGGGCGCTGCTGCTTCAGGACTGGCTCATGCATGCATCTGGGGGCTCGCCCTGTGGCCGTGGAACCGGCCCTGCCGCACTCGCATGCCCTCTGCATCGCCATCCCCCCCCACATGTCGGCTCCCACCATGCAGGCGTCCCATTTACCGGGCGCCATTGCTTCCGGACCGGCTCATGCATGCATCCAGAGCCTCGCCCTGTGGCCGTGGAACCGGCCCTGCGCTACCGCACTCGCATGCCCTCTGCATCGCCACCCCCGCCACGTGTGAGCTCCCACCATGCAGGCAACCCCATTTACCGGGCGCCATTGCTTCCGGACCGGCTCATGCATGCATCCAGAGCCTCGCCCTGTGGCCGTGGAACCGGGCCTGCCGCTACCGCACTCGCATGCCCTCTGCATCGCCAACCCCCCCCACATGTGAGCTCCCACCATGCAGACGACCCATTTACCGGGCGCTACTGCTTCCGGACTGGCTCATGCATGCATCTGGGGCTCGGCCTGTGGCCGTGGAACCGGGCCTGCCGCTACCGCACATCGCATGCCCTCTGCATCGCCACCCCCGCCACTGTGAGCTCCCACCATGCAGGCAACCCGTTTACCGGGCGCCAGCTGCTTCCGGACTGGCTCATGCATGCATCTGGGGGCTCGCCCTGTGGCCGTGGGAACCGGCCCTGCCGCACTCGCATGCCCTCTGCATCGCCACCCCCACCCCCCACATGTGGGCTCCCACCATGCAGGCGTCCCATTTACCGGGCGCCATTGCTTCCGGACCGGCTCATGCATGCATCCAGAGACTCGCCCTGTGGCCGTGGAACCGGGCCTGCCGCTACCCGCACTCGCATGCCCTCTGCATCGCCAACCCCCCCACAATGTGAGCTCCCACCATGCAGACGACCCATTTACCGGCCGCTACTGCTTCCGGACTGGCTCATGCATGCATCTGGGGGCTCGCCCTGTGGCCGTGGAACCGGGCCTGCCGCTACCGCACTCGCATGCCCTCTGCATCGCCAACCCCCCCCACATGTGAGCTCCCACCATGCAGACGACCCATTTACCGGGCGCTGCTGCTTCAGGACTGGCTCATGCATGCATCTGGGGGCTCGCCCTGTGGCCGTGGAACCGGGCCTGCCGCTACCGCACTCGCATGCCCTCTGCAATCGCCACCCCCGCCACGTGTGAGCTCCCACCATGCAGGCAACCCGTTTACCGGGCGCCACTGCTTCCGGACTGGCTCATGCATGCATCTGGGGGCTCGCCCTGTGGCCGTGGAACCGGCCCTGCCGCACTCGCATGCCCTCTGCATCGCCACCCCCCCCCCCACATGTGGGCTCCCACCATGCAGGCGTCCCATTTACCGGGCGCCATTGCTTCCGGACCGGCTCATGCATGCATCCAGAGACTCGCCCCTGTGGCCGTGGAACCGGGCCTGCCGCTACCGCACTCACATGCCCTCTGCATCGCCAACCCCCCCCACATGTGAGCTCCCACCATGCAGACGACCCATTTACCGGGCGCTACTGCTTCCGGACTGGCTCATGCATGCATCTGGGGGCTCGCCCTGTGGCCGTGGAACCGGGCCTGCCGCTACCGCACTCGCATGCCCTCTGCATCGCCAAACCCCCCACATGTGAGCTCCCACCATGCAGACGACCCATTTACCGGGCGCTACTGCTTCCGGACTGGCTCATGCATGCATCTGGGGGCTCGCCCTGTGGCCGTGGAACCGGGCCTGCCGCTACCGCACTCGCATGCCCTCTGCATCGCCAACCCCCCCACATGTTGAGCTCCCCACCATGCAGACGACCCATTACCGGGCGCTACTGCTTTCGGACTGGCTCATGCATGCATCTGGGGGCTCGGCCCTGTGGCCGTGGAACCGGGCCTGCCGCTACCTGCTTCGCCTCGCATGCCCTCTGCATCGCCACCCCCGCCACGTGTGAGCTCCCACCATGCAGGCACCCGATTTACCGGGCGCCACTTGCTCCGGACTGCTCATGCATGCATCTGGGGCCTCGCCCTGTGGCCGTGGAACCGGCCCCTGCCGCTACCGCACTCGATGCCCTCTGCATCGCCCAGCCCCGCCACATGTGAGCTCCCACCATGCAGGCAACCATTTACGGGCCGCCATTGCTTCCGCGACCGGCTCATCGCAGTGCATCCAGAGCCTCGCCCTGGTGGCCGTGGAACCGGGCCTGCCGCTACCCGCACTCGCGATGGCCCTCTGCATTCGCCACCCCCGCCCACGTGGAGCTCCACCATGCAGGCGACCCATTTACCGGGCGCCACTGCTTCCGGACTGGCTCATGCATGCATCTGGGGGCTCGCCCTGTGGCCGTGGAACCGGCCCTGCCGCACTCGCATGCCCTCTGCATCGCCACCCCCCCCCACATGTGAGCTCCCACCATGCAGGCGACCCATTTACCGGGCGCCATTGCTTCCGGACTGGCTCATGCATGCATCTGGGGGCTCGCCCTGTGGCCGTGGAACCGGGCCTGCCGCTACCGCACTCGCATGCCCTCTGCATCGCCAACCCCCCCACATGTGAGCTCCCACCATGCAGACGACCCATTTACCGGGCGCTGCTGCTTCCGGACTGGCTCATGCATGCATCTGGGGGCTCGCCCTGTGGCCGTGGAACCGGGCCTGCCGCACTCGCATGCCCTCTGCATCGCCACCCCCCCCACATGTGGCTCCCACCATGCAGGCGACCCATTTACCGGGCGCCACTGCTTCCGGACTGGCTCATGCATGCATCTGGGGGCTCGCCCTGTGGCCGTGGAACCGGGCCTGCCGCTACCGCACTCGCATGCCCTCTGCATCGCCAACCCCCCCACATGTGAGCTCCCACCATGCAGACGACCCATTTACCGGGCGCCACTGCTTCCGGACTGGCTCATGCATGCATCTGGGGGCTCGCCCTGTGGCCGTGGAACCGGGCCTGCCGCACTCGCATGCCCTCTGCATCGCCACCCCCGCCACATGTGAGCTCCCACCATGCAGGCGACCCATTTACCGGGCGCCACTGCTTCCGGACTGGCTCATGCATGCATCTGGGGGCTCGCCCTGTGGCCGTGGAACCGGCCCTGCCGCTACCGCACTCGCATGCCCTCTGCATCGCCACCCCCGCCACATGTGGGCTCCCACCATGCAGGCGACCTGTTTACCGGGCGCCACTGCTTCCGGACTGGCTCATGCATGCATCTGGGGGCTCGCCCTGTGGCCGTGGAACCGGCCCTGCCGCACTCGCATGCCCTCTGCATCGCCACCCCCCCCACATGTGGGCTCCCACCATGCAGGCGTCCCATTTACCGGGCGCCATTGCTTCCGGACCGGCTCATGCATGCATCCAGACACTCGCCCTGTGGCCGTGGAACCGGGCCTGCCGCTACCGCACTCGCATGCCCTCTGCATCGCCAACCCCCCCACATGTGAGCTCCCACCATGCAGACGACCCGTTTACCGGGCGCTGCTGCTTCCGGACTGGCTCATGCATGCATCTGGGGGCTCGCCCTGTGGCCGTGGAACCGGCCCTGCCGCACTCGCATGCCCTCTGCATCGCCACCCCCCCCCACATGTGAGCTCCCACCATGCAGGTGTCCCATTTACCGGGCGCCATTGCTTCCGGACTGGCTCATGCAGACACTCGCCCTGTGGCCGTGGAACCGGGCCTGCCGCTACCGCACTCGCATGCCCTCTGCATCGCCAACCCCCCCCACATGTGAGCTCCCACCATGCAGACGACCCATTTACCGGGCGCTACTGCTTCCGGACTGGCTCATGCATGCATCTGGGGGCTCGGCCTGTGGCCGTGGAACCGGGCCTACCGCACTCGCATGCCCTCTGCATCGCCACCCCCGCCACGTGTGAGCTCCCACCATGCAGGCAACCCATTTACCGGGCGCCACTGCTTCCGGACTGGCTCATGCATGCATCTGGGGGCTCGCCCTGTGGCCGTGGAACCGGGCCTGCCGCTACCGCACTCGCATGCCCTCTGCATCGCCAAACCCCCCACATGTGAGCTCCCACCATGCAGACGACCCATTTACCGGGCGCTACTGCTTCCGGACTGGCTCATGCATGCATCTGGGGGCTCGCCCTGTGGCCGTGGAACCGGGCCTGCCGCTACCGCACTCGCATGCCCTCTGCATCGCCAACCCCCCCCACATGTGAGCTCCCACCATGCAGACGACCCATTTACCGGGCGCTGCTGCTTCAGGACTGGCTCATGCATGCATCTGGGGGCTCGCCCTGTGGCCGTGGAACCGGCCCTGCCGCACTCGCATGCCCTCTGCATCGCCATCCCCCCCACATGTCGAGCTCCCACCATGCAGGCGTCCCATTTACCGGGCGCCATTGCTTCCGGACCGGCTCATGCATGCATCCAGAGCTCGCCCTGTGGCCGTGGAACCGGCCTGCCGCTACCGCACTCGCATGCCCTCTGCATCGCCACCCCCGCCACATGTGAGCTCCCACCATGCAGGCGACCCATTTACCGGGCGCCATTGCTTCCGGACCGGCTCATGCATGCATCCAGAGCCTCGCCCTGTGGCCGTGGAACCGGGCCTGCCGCTACCGCACTCGCATGCCCTCTGCATCGCCAACCCCCCCCACATGTGAGCTCCCACCATGCAGACGACCCATTTACCGGGCGCTACTGCTTCCGGACTGGCTCATGCATGCATCTGGGGGCTCGCCCTGTGGCCGTGGAACCGGGCCTGCCGCTACCGCACTCGCATGCCCTCTGCATCGCCAACCCCCCCACATGTGAGCTCCCACCATGCAGACGACCCATTTACCGGGCGCCACTGCTTCCGGACTGGCTCATGCATGCATCTGGGGCTCGCCCTGTGGCCGTGGAACCGGCCCTGCCGCACTCGCATGCCCTCTGCATCGCCACCCCCCCCCACATGTGGCTCCCACCATGCAGGCGTCCCATTTACCGGGCGCCATTGCTTCCGGACCGGCTCATGCATGCATCCAGAGCCTCGCCCTGTGGCCGTGGAACCGGGCCTGCCGCTACCGCACTCGCATGCCCTCTGCATCGCCACCCCCCCACATGTGAGCTCCCACCATGCAGACGACCCATTTACCGGGCGCTGCTGCTTCCGGACTGGCTCATGCATGCATCTGGGGGCTCGCCCTGTGGCCGTGGAACCGGCCCTGCCGCACTCGCATGCCCTCTGCATCGCCACCCCCCCCACATGTGAGCTCCCACCATGCAGGCGTCCCATTTACCGGGCGCCATTGCTTCCGGACCGGCTCATGCATGCATCCAGGGCTCGCCCTGTGGCCGTGGAACCGGGCCTGCCGCTACCGCACTCGCATGCCCTCTGCATCGCCAACCCCCCCCACATGTGAGCTCCCACCATGCAGACGACCCATTTACCGGGCGCTACTGCTTCCGGACTGGCTCATGCATGCATCTGGGGCTCGCCCTGTGGCCGTGGAACCGGGCCTGCCGCTACCGCACTCGCATGCCCTCTGCATCGCCACCCCCGCCACGTGTGAGCTCCCACCATGCAGGCAACCCATTTACCGGGCGCCACTGCTTCCGGACTGGCTCATGCATGCATCTGGGGGCTCGCCCTGTGGCCGTGGAACCGGCCCTGCCGCACTCGCATGCCCTCTGCATCGCCACCCCCCCCCACATGTGGGCTCCCACCATGCAGGCGTCCCATTTACCGGGCGCCATTGCTTCCGGACCGGCTCATGCATGCATCCAGAGGCTCGCCCTGTGGCCGTGGAACCGGGCCTGCCGCTACCGCACTCGCATGCCCTCTGCATCGCCAACCCCCCCCACATGTGAGCTCCCACCATGCAGACGACCCATTTACCGGGCGCCCTGCTTCCGGACTGGCTCATGCATGCATCTGGGGGCTCGCCCTGTGGCCGTGGAACCGGCCCTGCCGCACTCGCATGCCCTCTGCATCGCCAACCCCCCCCACATGTGGGCTCCCACCATGCAGGCGACCCATTTACCGGGCGCCATTGCTTCCGGACTGGCTCATGCATGCATCCAGAGACTCGCCCTGTGGCCGTGGAACCGGGCCTGCCGCTACCGCACTCGCATGCCCTCTGCATCGCCAACCCCCCCCACATGTGAGCTCCCACCATGCAGACGACCCATTTACCGGGCGCTACTGCTTCCGGACTGGCTCATGCATGCATCTGGGGGCTCGCCCTGTGGCCGTGGAACCGGCCCTGCCGCACTCGCATGCCCTCTGCATCGCCATCCCCCCCCACATGTGAGCTCCCACCATGCAGGCGTCCCATTTACCGGGCGCCATTGCTTCCGGACCGGCTCATGCATGCATCCAGAGCCTCGCCCTGTGGCCGTGGAACCGGGCCTGCCGCTACCGCACTCGCATGCCCTCTGCATCGCCAACCCCCCCACATGTGAGCTCCCACCATGCAGACGACCCATTTACCGGGCGCTACTGCTTCCGGACTGGCTCATGCATGCATCTGGGGGCTCGCCCTGTGGCCGTGGAACCGGGCCTGCCGCTACCGCACTCGCATGCCCTCTGCATCGCCACCCCCGCCACATGTGAGCTCCCACCATGCAGGCGACCCATTTACCGGGCGCCCTGCTTCCGGACTGGCTCATGCATGCAATCTGGGGCTCGCCCTGTGGCCGTGGAACCGGCCCTGCCGCTACCGCACTCGCATGCCCTCTGCATCGCCACCCCCCCACATGTGAGCTCCCACCATGCAGGCGACCCATTTACCGGGCGCCACTGCTTCCGGACTGGCTCATGCATGCATCTGGGGGCTCGCCCTGTGGCCGTGGAACCGGGCCTGCCGCTACCGCACTCGCATGCCCTCTGCATCGCCAACCCCCCACATGTGAGCTCCCACCATGCAGACGACCCATTTACCGGGCGCCACTGCTTCCGGACTGGCTCATGCATGCATCTGGGGGCTCGCCCTGTGGCCGTGGAACCGGGCCTGCCGCCGCACTCGCATGCCCTCTGCATCGCCACCCCCCCCACATGTGAGCTCCCACCATGCAGGCGACCCATTTACCGGGCGCCACTGCTTCCGGACTGGCTCATGCATGCATCTGGGGCTCGCCCTGTGGCCGTGGAACCGGGCCTGCCGCTACCGCACTCGCATGCCCTCTGCATCGCCACCCCGCCACATGTGAGCTCCCACCATGCAGGCGACCCATTTACCGGCGCCACTGCTTCCGGACTGGCTCATGCATGCATCTGGGGGCTCGCCCTGTGGCCGTGGAACCGGCCCTGCCGCACTCGCATGCCCTCTGCATCGCCACCCCCCCCCACATGTGGGCTCCCACCATGCAGGCGTCCCATTTACCGGGCGCCATTGCTTCCGGACCGGCTCATGCATGCATCCAGAGACTCGCCCTGTGGCCGTGGAACCGGGCCTGCCGCTACCGCACTCGCATGCCCTCTGCATCGCCAACCCCCCCCACATGTGAGCTCCCACCATGCAGACGACCCATTTACCGGGCGCTACTGCTTCCGGACTGGCTCATGCATGCATCTGGGGGCTCGCCCTGTGGCCGTGGAACCGGCCCTGCCGCACTCGCATGCCCTCTGCATCGCCAACCCCCCCCTCGCCCTGTGGCCGTGGAACCGGCCCTGCCGCACTCGCATGCCCTCTGCATCGCCAACCCCCCCCACATGTCGGCTCCCACCATGCAGGCGTCCCATTTACCGGGCGCCATTGCTCCGGACCGGCTCATGCATGCATCCAGAGCCTCGCCCTGTGGCCGTGGAACCGGCCCTGCCGCTACCGCACTCGCATGCCCTCTGCATCGCCACCCCCCCACACTGTGAGCTCCCACCATGCAGGGCGACCCATTTACCGGGCGCCATTGCTCCGGACCGGCTCATGCATGCATCCAGAGCTCGCCCTGTGGCCGTGGAACCGGCCTGCCGCTACCGCACTCGCATGCCCTCTGCATCGCCACCCCCGCCACGTGTGAGCTCCCACCATGCAGGCAACCCATTTACCGGGCGCCACTGCTTCCGGACTGGCTCATGCATGCATCTGGGGGCTCGCCCTGTGGCCGTGGAACCGGCCCTGCCGCACTCGCATGCCCTCTGCATCGCCAACCCCCCCCACATGTGAGCTCCACCATGCAGGCGACCCATTTACCGGGCGCCACTGCTTCCGGACTGGCTCATGCATGCATCTGGGGCTCGCCCTGTGGCCGTGGAACCGGGCCTGCCGCTACCGCACTCGCATGCCCTCTGCATCGCCAACCCCCCCACATGTGAGCTCCCACCATGCAGACGACCCATTTACCGGGCGCTGCTGCTTCCGGACTGGCTCATGCATGCATCTGGGGGCTCGCCCTGTGGCCGTGGAACCGGGCCTGCCGCACTCGCATGCCCTCTTCTTCGCCACCCCCGCCACTTGTGGGCTCCCACCATGCAGGCGACCCGTTACCGGGCGCCATGCTTCCGGACTGGCTCATGCATGCATCTGGGGGCTCGCCCTGTTGCCGTGGAACCGGGCCTGCCGCTACCGCACTCGCATGCCCTCTGCATCGCCTTCCCCCCACATGTGAGCTCCCACCATGCAGACGACCCATTTACCGGGCGCCACTGCTTCCGGACTGGCTCATGCATGCATCTGGGGGCTCGCCCTGTGGCCGTGGAACCGGGCCTGCCGCACTCGCATGCCCTCTTCTTCGCCACCCCCCCACTTGTGGGCTCCCACCATGCAGGCGACCCGTTTACCGGGCGCCACTGCTTCCGGACTGGCTCATGCATGCATCTGGGGGCTCGCCCTGTGGCCGTGGAACCGGCCCTGTCGATACCGCACTCGCATGCCCTCTGCATCGCCACCCCCGCCACTTGTGGGCTCCCACCATGCAGGCGACTGTTTACCGGGCGCCACTGCTTCCGGACTGGCTCATGCATGCATCTGGGGGCTCGCCCTGTGGCCGTGGAACCGGCCCTGCCGCACTCGCATGCCCTCTGCATCGCCACCCCCCCCACATGTGGGCTCCCACCATGCAGGCGTCCCATTTAGCGGGCGCCATTGCTTCCGGACCGGCTCATGCATGCATCCAGACACTCGCCCTGTGGCCGTGGAACCGGGCCTGCCGCTACCGCACTCGCATGCCCTCTGCATCGCCAACCCCCCCCACATGTGAGCTCCCACCATGCAGACGACCGTTTACCGGGCGCTGCTGCTTCGGACTGGCTCATGCATGCATCTGGGGCTCGCCCTGTGGGCGTGGAACCGGCCCTGCCGCACTCGCATGCCCTCTGCATCGCCACCCCCCCCACATGTGGGCTCCCACCATGCATGTCCCATTTACCGGGCGCCATTGCTTCCGGATTGGCTCATGCAGACACTCGCCCTGTGGCCGTGGAACCGGGCCTGCCGCTACCGCACTCGCATGCCCTCTGCATCGCCAACCCCCCCCACATGTGAGCTCCCACCATGCAGACGACCCATTTACCGGGCGCTACTGCTTCCGGACTGGCTCATGCATGCATCTGGGGGCTCGGCCTGTGGCCGTGGAACCGGCCTACCGCACTCGCATGCCCTCTGCATCGCCAACCCCCGCCACATGTGAGCTCCCACCATGCAGGCAAACCGTTTACCGTAGCGCCACTGCTCCGGACTGGCTCATGCATGCATCTGGGGCTCGCCCTGTTGCCGTGGAACCGGGCCTGCCGCTACCGCACTCGCATTGCCCTCTGCATCGCCAAACCCCCCCACATGTGAGCTCCCACCATGCAGACGACCCATTACCGGGCGCTACTGCTTCCGGACTGGCTCATGCATGCATCTGGGGGCTCGCCCTGTGGCCGTGGAACCGGGCCTGCCGCTACCGCACTCGCATGCCCTCTGCATCGCCAACCCCCCCCACATGTGAGCTCCCACCATGCAGACGACCCATTTACCGGGCGCTGCTGCTTCAGGACTGGCTCATGCATGCATCTGAGGGCTCGCCCTGTGGCCGTGGAACCGGCCCTGCCGCACTTCGCATGCCCTCTGCATCGCCATCCCCCCCCACATGTCGGCTCCCACCATGCAGGTGTCCCATTTACCGGGCGGCCATTGCTTCCGGATTGGCTCATGCAGACACTCGCCCTGTGGCCGTGGAACCGGGCCTGCCGGCTACCGCATTCGCATGCCCTCTGCATCGCCAACCCCCCCCACATGTGAGCTCCCACCATGCAGACGACCCCATTTACCGGGCGCTACTGCTTCCGGACTGGCTCATGCATGTATCTGGGGGCTCGGCCTGTGGCCGTGGAACCGGGCCTACCGCACTCGCATGCCCTCTGCATCGCCACCCCCGCCACGTGTGAGCTCCCACCATGCAGGCAACCCGTTTACCGTGCGCCACTGCTCCGGACTGGCTCATGCATGCATCTGGGGGCTCGCCCTGTTGCCGTGGAACCGGGCCTGCCGCTACCGCACTCGCATGCCCTCTGCATCGCCAAACCCCCCCACATGTGAGCTCCCACCATGCAGGCGTCCCATTTACCGGGCGCCATTGCTTCCGGACCGGCTCATGCATGCATCCAGAGCCTCGCCCTGTGGCCGTGGAACCGGCCCTGCCGCTACCGCACTCGCATGCCCTCTGCATCGCCACCCCCGCCACGTGTGAGCTCCCACCATGCAGGCAACCCATTTACCGGGCGCCATTGCTTCCGGACCGGCTCATGCATGCATCCAGAGCCTCGCCCTGTGGCCGTGGAACCGGGCCTGCCGCTACCGCACTCGCATGCCCTCTGCATCGCCAACCCCCCCCACATGTGAGCTCCCACCATGCAGACGACCCATTTACCGGGCGCTACTGCTTCCGGACTGGCTCATGCATGCATCTGGGGGCTCGCCCTGTGGCCGTGGAACCGGGCCTGCCGCTACCGCACTCGCATGCCCTCTGCATCGCCAACCCCCCCCACATGTGAGCTCCCACCATGCAGACGACCCATTTACCGGGCGCTGCTGCTTCAGGACTGGCTCATGCATGCATCTGGGGGCTCGCCCTGTGGCCGTGGAACCGGCCCTGCCGCACTCGCATGCCCTCTGCATCGCCATCCCCCCCCACATGTCGGCTCCCACCATGCAGGCGTCCCATTTACCGGGCGCCATTGCTTCCGGACCGGCTCATGCATGCATCCAGAGCCTCGCCCTGTGGCCGTGGAACCGGCCCTGCCGCTACCGCACTCGCATGCCCTCTGCATCGCCACCCCCGCCACGTGTGAGCTCCCACCATGCAGGCAACCCATTTACCGGGCGCCATTGCTTCCGGGACCGGCTCATGCATGCATCCAGAGCCTCGCCCTGTGGCCGTGGAACCGGGCCTGCCGCTACCGCACTCGCATGCCCTCTGCATCGCCAACCCCCCCCCACATGTGAGCTCCCACCATGCAGACGACCCATTTACCGGGCGCTACTGCTTCCGGACTGGCTCATGCATGCATCTGGGGGCTCGGCCTGTGGCCGTGGAACCGGGCCTGCCGCTACCGCACTCGCATGCCCTCTGCATCGCCACCCCCGCCACGTGTGAGCTCCCACCATGCAGGCAACCCGTTTACCGGGCGCCACTGCTTCCGGACTGGCTCATGCATGCATCTGGGGGCTCGCCCTGTGGCCGTGGAACCGGCCCTGCCGCACTCGCATGCCCTCTGCATCGCCACCCCCCCCCCCCACATGTGGGCTCCCACCATGCAGGCGTCCCATTTACCGGGCGCCATTGCTTCCGGACCGGCTCATGCATGCATCCAGAGACTCGCCCTGTGGCCGTGGAACCGGGCCTGCCGCTACCGCACTCGCATGCCCTCTGCATCGCCAACCCCCCCCACATGTGAGCTCCCACCATGCAGACGACCCATTTACCGGGCGCTACTGCTTCCGGACTGGCTCATGCATGCATCTGGGGGCTCGCCCTGTGGCCGTGGAACCGGGCCTGCCGCTACCGCACTCGCATGCCCTCTGCATCGCCAACCCCCCCCACATGTGAGCTCCCACCATGCAGACGACCCATTTACCGGGCGCTGCTGCTTCAGGACTGGCTCATGCATGCATCTGGGGGCTCGCCCTGTGGCCGTGGAACCGGGCCTGCCGCTACCGCACTCGCATGCCCTCTGCATCGCCACCCCCGCCACGTGTGAGCTCCCACCATGCAGGCAACCCGTTTACCGGGCGCCACTGCTTCCGGACTGGCTCATGCATGCATCTGGGGGCTCGCCCTGTGGCCGTGGAACCGGCCCTGCCGCACTCGCATGCCCTCTGCATCGCCACCCCCCCCCCCCACATGTGGGCTCCCACCATGCAGGCGTCCCATTTACCGGGCGCCATTGCTTCCGGACCGGGCTCATGCATGCATCCAGAGACTCGCCCTGTGGCCGTGGAACCGGGCCTGCCGCTACCGCACTCACATGCCCTCTGCATCGCCAACCCCCCCCACATGTGAGCTCCCACCATGCAGACGACCCATTTACCGGGCGCTACTGCTTCCGGACTGGCTCATGCATGCATCTGGGGGCTCGCCCTGTGGCCGTGGAACCGGGCCTGCCGCTACCGCACTCGCATGCCCTCTGCATCGCCAAACCCCCCCACATGTGAGCTCCCACCATGCAGACGACCCATTTACCGGGCGCTACTGCTTCCGGACTGGCTCATGCATGCATCTGGGGCTCGCCCTGTGGCCGTGGAACCGGGCCTGCCGCTACCGCACTCGCATGCCCTCTGCATCGCCAACCCCCCCCACATGTGAGCTCCCACCATGCAGACGACCCATTTACCGGGCGCTACTGCTTCCGGACTGGCTCATGCATGCATCTGGGGGCTCGGCCTGTGGCCGTGGAACCGGGCCTGCCGCTACCGCACTCGCATGCCCTCTGCATCGCCACCCCCGCCACGTGTGAGCTCCCACCATGCAGGCAACCCGTTTACCGGGCGCCACTGCTTCCGGACTGGCTCATGCATGCATCTGGGGGCTCGCCCTGTGGCCGTGGAACCGGCCCTGCCGCACTCGCATGCCCTCTGCATCGCCACCCCCCCCCCCACATGTGGGCTCCCACCATGCAGGCGTCCCATTTACCGGGCGCCATTGCTTCCGGACCGGCTCATGCATGCATCCAGAGACTCGCCCTGTGGCCGTGGAACCGGGCCTGCCGCTACCGCACTCGCATGCCCTCTGCATCGCCAACCCCCCCCACATGTGAGCTCCCACCATGCAGACGACCCATTTACCGGGCGCTACTGCTTCCGGACTGGCTCATGCATGCATCTGGGGGCTCGCCCTGTGGCCGTGGAACCGGGCCTGCCGCTACCGCACTCGCATGCCCTCTGCATCGCCAACCCCCCCCACATGTGAGCTCCCACCATGCAGACGACCCATTTACCGGGCGCTACTGCTTCCGGACTGGCTCATGCATGCATCTGGGGGCTCGCCCTGTGGCCGTGGAACCGGGCCTGCCGCTACCGCACTCGCATGCCCTCTGCATCGCCAACCCCCCCCACATGTGAGCTCCCACCATGCAGACGACCCATTTACCGGGCGCTGCTGCTTC
The DNA here is from genome assembly GCA_900538255.1 of Ulva mutabilis. Lineage (NCBI taxonomy): Eukaryota > Viridiplantae > Chlorophyta > Ulvophyceae > Ulvales > Ulvaceae > Ulva > Ulva mutabilis. The sequence continues at coordinate 29,306 of UNSF01000041.1, read as the reverse complement.
AGGACTGGCTCATGCATGCATCTGGGGGCTCGCCCTGTGGCCGTGGAACCGGCCCTGCCGCACTCGCATGCCCTCTGCATCGCCATCCCCCCCCACATGTCGGCTCCCACCATGCAGGCGTCCCATTTACCGGGCGCCATTGCTTCCGGACCGGCTCATGCATGCATCCAGAGCCTCGCCCTGTGGCCGTGGAACCGGCCCTGCCGCTACCGCACTCGCATGCCCTCTGCATCGCCACCCCCGCCACGTGTGAGCTCCCACCATGCAGGCAAACCCATTTACCGGGCGCCATTGCTTCCGGACCGGCTCATGCATGCATCCAGAGCCTCGCCCTGTGGCCGTGGAACCGGGCCTGCCGCTACCGCACTCGCATGCCCTCTGCATCGCCACCCCCGCCACGTGTGAGCTCCCACCATGCAGGCAACCCGTTTACCGGGCGCCACTGCTTCCGGACTGGCTCATGCATGCATCTGGGGGCTCGCCCTGTGGCCGTGGAACCGGCCCTGCCGCACTCGCATGCCCTCTGCATCGCCACCCCCCCCCCCCACATGTGGGCTCCCACCATGCAGGCGTCCCATTTACCGGGCGCCATTGCTTCCGGACCGGCTCATTGCATGCATCCAGAGACTCGCCCTGTGGCCGTGGAACCGGGCCTGCCGCTACCGCACTCGCATGCCCTCTGCATCGCCAACCCCCCCACATGTGAGCTCCCACCATGCAGACGACCCATTTACCGGGCGCTGCTGCTTCCGGACTGGCTCATGCATGCATCTGGGGGCTCGCCCTGTGGCCGTGGAACCGGGCCTGCCGCACTCGCATGCCCTCTTCTTCGCCACCCCCGCCACTTGTGGGCTCCCACCATGCAGGCGACCCGTTTACCGGGCGCCACTGCTTCCGGACTGGCTCATGCATGCATCTGGGGGCTCGCCCTGTTGCCGTGGAACCGGGCCTGCCGCTACCGCACTCGCATGCCCTCTGCATCGCCAATTCCCCCCACATGTGAGCTCCCACCATGCAGACGACCCATTTACCGGGCGCCACTGCTTCCGGACTGGCTCATGCATGCATCTGGGGGCTCGCCCTGTGGCCGTGGAACCGGGCCTGCCGCACTCGCATGCCCTCTTCTTCGCCACCCCCGCCACTTGTGGGCTCCCACCATGCAGGCGACCCGTTTACCGGGCGCCACTGCTTCCGGACTGGCTCATGCATGCATCTGGGGGCTCGCCCTGTGGCCGTGGAACCGGCCCTGTCGATACCGCACTCGCATGCCCTCTGTATCGCCACCCCCGCCACTTGTGGGCTCCCACCATGCAGGCGACCTGTTTACCGGGCGCCACTGCTTCCGGACTGGCTCATGCATGCATCTGGGGGCTCGCCCTGTGGCCGTGGAACCGGCCCTGCCGCACTCGCATGCCCTCTGCATCGCCACCCCCCCCCACATGTGGGCTCCCACCATGCAGGCGTCCCATTTAGCGGGCGCCATTGCTTCCGGACCGGCTCATGCATGCATCCAGACACTCGCCCTGTGGCCGTGGAACCGGGCCTGCCGCTACCGCACTCGCATGCCCTCTGCATCGCCAACCCCCCCCACATGTGAGCTCCCACCATGCAGACGACCCGTTTACCGGGCGCTGCTGCTTCCGGACTGGCTCATGCATGCATCTGGGGGCTCGCCCTGTGGCCGTGGAACCGGCCCTGCCGCACTCGCATGCCCTCTGCATCGCCACCCCCCCCCACATGTGGGCTCCCACCATGCAGGTGTCCCATTTACCGGGCGCCATTGCTTCCGGATTGGCTCATGCAGACACTCGCCTGTGGCCGTGGAACGGGCCTGCCGCTACCGCATTCGCATGCCCTCTGCATCGCCAACCCCCCCCACATGTGAGCTCCCACCATGCAGACGACCCATTTACCGGGCGCTACTGCTTCCGGACTGGCTCATGCATGTATCTGGGGGCTCGGGCCTGTGGCCGTGGAACCGGGCCTACCGCACTCGCATGCCCTCTGCATCGCCACCCCCGCCACGTGTGAGCTCCCACCATGCAGGCAACCCGTTTACCGTGCGCCACTGCTCCGGACTGGCTCATGCATGCATCTGGGGGCTCGCCCCTGTTGCCGTGGAACCGGGCCTGCCGCTACCGCACTCGCATGCCCTCTGCATCGCCAAACCCCCCACATGTGAGCTCCCACCATGCAGACGACCCATTTACCGGGCGCTACTGCTTCCGGACTGGCTCATGCATGCATCTGGGGGCTCGCCCTGTGGCCGTGGAACCGGGCCTGCCGCTACCGCACTCGCATGCCCTCTGCATCGCCAACCCCCCCCACATGTGAGCTCCCACCATGCAGACGACCCATTTACCGGGCGCTGCTGCTTCAGGACTGGCTCATGCATGCATCTGGGGGCTCGCCCTGTGGCCGTGGAACCGGCCCTGCCGCACTCGCATGCCCTCTGCATCGCCATCCCCCCCCACATGTCGGCTCCCACCATGCAGGCGTCCCATTTACCGGGCGCCATTGCTTCCGGACCGGCTCATGCATGCATCCAGAGCCTCGCCCTGTGGCCGTGGAACCGGCCCTGCCGCTACCGCACTCGCATGCCCTCTGCATCGCCACCCCCGCCACGTGTGAGCTCCCACCATGCAGGCAACCCATTTACCGGGCGCCATTGCTTCCGGACCGGCTCATGCATGCATCCAGAGCCTCGCCCTGTGGCCGTGGAACCGGGCCTGCCGCTACCGCACTCGCATGCCCTCTGCATCGCCAACCCCCCCCACATGTGAGCTCCCACCATGCAGACGACCCATTTACCGGGCGCTACTGCTTCCGGACTGGCTCATGCATGCATCTGGGGGCTCGCCCTGTGGCCGTGGAACCGGGCCTGCCGCTACCGCACTCGCATGCCCTCTGCATCGCCAACCCCCCCCACATGTGAGCTCCCACCATGCAGACGACCCATTTACCGGGCGCTGCTGCTTCAGGACTGGCTCATGCATGCATCTGGGGGCTCGCCCTGTGGCCGTGGAACCGGCCCTGCCGCACTCGCATGCCCTCTGCATCGCCATCCCCCCCCACATGTCGGCTCCCACCATGCAGGCGTCCCATTTACCGGGCGCCATTGCTTCCGGACCGGCTCATGCATGCATCCAGAGCCTCGCCCTGTGGCCGTGGAACCGGCCCTGCCGCTACCGCACTCGCATGCCCTCTGCATCGCCACCCCCGCCACGTGTGAGCTCCCACCATGCAGACGACCCATTTACCGGGCGCTGCTGCTTCAGGACTGGCTCATGCATGCATCTGGGGGCTCGCCCTGTGGCCGTGGAACCGGCCCTGCCGCACTCGCATGCCCTCTGCATCGCCATCCCCCCCCACATGTCGGCTCCCACCATGCAGGCGTCCCATTTACCGGGCGCCATTGCTTCCGGACCGGCTCATGCATGCATCCAGAGCCTCGCCCTGTGGCCGTGGAACCGGGCCTGCCGCTACCGCACTCGCATGCCCTCTGCATCGCCAACCCCCCCCACATGTGAGCTCCCACCATGCAGACGACCCATTTACCGGGCGCTACTGCTTCCGGACTGGCTCATGCATGCATCTGGGGGCTCGGCCTGTGGCCGTGGAACCGGGCCTACCGCTACCGCACTCGCATGCCCTCTGCATCGCCACCCCCGCCACGTGTGAGCTCCCACCATGCAGGCAACCCGTTTACCGGGCGCCACTGCTTCCGGACTGGCTCATGCATGCATCTGGGGGCTCGCCCTGTGGCCGTGGAACCGGCCCTGCCGCACTCGCATGCCCTCTGCATCGCCACCCCCCCCCCCCACATGTGGGCTCCCACCATGCAGGCGTCCCATTTACCGGGCGCCATTGCTTCCGGACCGGCTCATGCATGCATCCAGAGACTCGCCCTGTGGCCGTGGAACCGGGCCTGCCGCTACCGCACTCGCATGCCCTCTGCATCGCCAACCCCCCCCACATGTGAGCTCCCACCATGCAGACGACCCATTTACCGGGCGCTGCTGCTTCCGGACTGGCTCATGCATGCATCTGGGGGCTCGCCCTGTGGCCGTGGAACCGGCCCTGCCGCACTCGCATGCCCTCTGCATCGCCAACCCCCCCCACATGTGGGCTCCCACCATGCAGGTGTCCCATTTACCGGGCGCCATTGCTTCCGGATTGGCTCATGCATGCATCCAGACACTCGCCCTGTGGCCGTGGAACCGGGCCTGCCGCTACCGCATTCGCATGCCCTCTGCATCGCCAACCCCCCCCACATGTGAGCTCCCACCATGCAGACGACCCATTTACCGGGCGCTGCTGCTTCAGGACTGGCTCATGCATGCATCTGGGGGCTCGCCCTGTGGCCGTGGAACCGGCCCTGCCGCACTCGCATGCCCTCTGCATCGCCATCCCCCCCCACATGTCGGCTCCCACCATGCAGGCGTCCCATTTACCGGGCGCCATTGCTTCCGGACCGGCTCATGCATGCATCCAGAGCCTCGCCCTGTGGCCGTGGAACCGGGCCTGCCGCTACCGCACTCGCATGCCCTCTGCATCGCCAACCCCCCCCACATGTGAGCTCCCACCATGCAGACGACCCATTTACCGGGCGCTACTGCTTCCGGACTGGCTCATGCATGCATCTGGGGGCTCGGCCTGTGGCCGTGGAACCGGGCCTGCCGCTACCGCACTCGCATGCCCTCTTCTTCGCCACCCCCGCCACTTGTGGGCTCCCACCATGCAGGCGACCCGTTTACCGGGCGCCACTGCTTCCGGACTGGCTCATGCATGCATCTGGGGGCTCGCCCTGTGGCCGTGGAACCGGCCCTGTCGATACCGCACTCGCATGCCCTCTGTATCGCCACCCCCGCCACTTGTGGGCTCCCACCATGCAGGCGACCTGTTTACCGGGCGCCACTGCTTCCGGACTGGCTCATGCATGCATCTGGGGGCTCGCCCTGTTGCCGTGGAACCGGGCCTGCCGCTACCGCACTCGCATGCCCTCTGCATCGCCAATTCCCCCCACATGTGAGCTCCCACCATGCAGACGACCCATTTACCGGGCGCCACTGCTTCCGGACTGGCTCATGCATGCATCTGGGGGCTCGCCCTGTGGCCGTGGAACCGGGCCTGCCGCACTCGCATGCCCTCTTCTTCGCCACCCCCGCCACTTGTGGGCTCCCACCATGCAGGCGACCCGTTTACCGGGCGCCACTGCTTCCGGACTGGCTCATGCATGCATCTGGGGGCTCGCCCTGTGGCCGTGGAACCGGCCCTGTCGATACCGCACTCGCATGCCCTCTGTATCGCCACCCCCGCCACTTGTGGGCTCCCACCATGCAGGCGACCTGTTTACCGGGCGCCACTGCTTCCGGACTGGCTCATGCATGCATCTGGGGGCTCGCCCTGTGGCCGTGGAACCGGCCCTGCCGCACTCGCATGCCCTCTGCATCGCCACCCCCCCCCACATGTGGGCTCCCACCATGCAGGCGTCCCATTTAGCGGGCGCCATTGCTTCCGGACCGGCTCATGCATGCATCCAGACACTCGCCCTGTGGCCGTGGAACCGGGCCTGCCGCTATCGCACTCGCATGCCCTCTGCATCGCCAACCCCCCCCACATGTGAGCTCCCACCATGCAGACGACCCGTTTACCGGGCGCTGCTGCTTCCGGACTGGCTCATGCATGCATCTGGGGGCTCGCCCTGTGGCCGTGGAACCGGCCCTGCCGCACTCGCATGCCCTCTGCATCGCCAACCCCCCCCACATGTGGGCTCCCACCATGCAGGTGTCCCATTTACCGGGCGCCATTGCTTCCGGATTGGCTCATGCATGCATCCAGACACTCGCCCTGTGGCCGTGGAACCGGGCCTGCCGCTACCGCATTCGCATGCCCTCTGCATCGCCAACCCCCCCCACATGTGAGCTCCCACCATGCAGACGACCCATTTACCGGGCGCTACTGCTTCCGGACTGGCTCATGCATGTATCTGGGGGCTCGGCCTGTGGCCGTGGAACCGGGCCTACCGCACTCGCATGCCCTCTGCATCGCCACCCCCGCCACGTGTGAGCTCCCACCATGCAGGCAACCCGTTTACCGTGCGCCACTGCTCCGGACTGGCTCATGCATGCATCTGGGGGCTCGCCCTGTTGCCGTGGAACCGGGCCTGCCGCTACCGCACTCGCATGCCCTCTGCATCGCCAAACCCCCCCACATGTGAGCTCCCACCATGCAGACGACCCATTTACCGGGCGCTGCTGCTTCCGGACTGGCTCATGCATGCATCTGGGGGCTCGGCCTGTGGCCGTGGAACCGGGCCTACCGCACTCGCATGCCCTCTGCATCGCCACCCCCGCCACGTGTGAGCTCCCACCATGCAGGCAACCCGTTTACCGGGCGCCACTGCTTCCGGAATGTCTCATGCATGCATCTGGAGGCTCGCCCTGTGGCCGTGGAACCAGCCCTGCCGCTACCGCACTCGCATGCCCTCTGCTTCGCCACCCCCGCCACTTGTGGGCTCCCACCATGCAGGCGACCCGTTTACCGGGCGCCACTGCTTCCGGACTGGCTCATGCATGCATCTGGGGGCTCGCCCTGTGGCCGTGGAACCGGGCCTGCCGCTACCGCACTCGCATGCCCTCTGCATCGCCAACCCCCCCCACATGTGAGCTCCCACCATGCAGACGACCCATTTACCGGGCGCTACTGCTTCCAGACTGGCTCATGCATGCATCTGGGGGCTCGGCCTGTGGCCGACGACCCATTTACCGGGAGCTACTGCTTCCGGACTGGCTCATGCATGCATCTGGGGGCTCGGCCTGTGGCCGTGGAACCGGGCCTACCGCACTCGCATGCCCTCTGCATCGCCACCCCCGCCACGTGTGAGCTCCCACCATGCAGGCAACCCGTTTACCGGGCGCCACTGCTTCCGGAATGTCTCATGCATGCATCTGGGGGCTCGCCCTGTGGCCGTGGAACCAGCCCTGCCGCTACCGCACTCGCATGCCCTCTGCTTCGCCACCCCCGCCACTTGTGGGCTCCCACCATGCAGGCGACCCGTTTACCGGGCGCCACTGCTTCCGGACAGGCTCATGCATGCATCTGGGGGCTCGCCCTGTGGCCGTGGAACCAGCCCTGCCGCACTCGCATGCCCTCTGCATCGCCAGCCCCCCCCACATGTGGGCTCCCACCATTTACCGGGCGCCGCTGCTTCCAGAATGGCTCTGCATAAATCGTGCCCTTTCCGGCGTCCACAGTGTTCTGCTGTTGTGTTTTGGTGGGCAATACATGACCTGAGCGTTGCATGGCTTGGCAGATGTCACCGGTGGCGTGGCTGGGTCGGAGCACGGTCGATGTGGGATGTGTGCCACATGTAAAATGCCACCATACAGCTGGCACAGTTGCTGGGCGACGCCGTCTCCGGACCAGTTTATGCGTGCGTGCAGAGTTTCGGTCTTTGGATGTACATCTGTGTTTGCTGTTCTTGTGCGCCCACAATGTCAGGCACAATCATGTTGACAAGTCAATCATTTTATCCAAGGTGCGATCTGTGAATCGTTGCCGGCCATCTCTGAAACAGTGGTCCGTTGGTGGGCTATGCACGAGCGACGCGGGAGGTGTACCCGAGAGGTGAGCCATTTAGGGCGTGCACACTTTTACACGGAAAACAAGAACAGCGTGTGGAAGAGAGATCTCCTACAGGCTGATCCAAGTAGCACAAGATCAGCGGTAAGGAGGCCGACGCATTGGGGACCCGAGTAGGGCATTCGACTGTTTTCACCCTCACAGCAGAAACAACATCAAAAGTTTCTGAGCATTTGTATATGTAAAACTCAACTCTGTCGTACTTCAATACGGCCTCGTCTCTGTACGGGCTCGTCTCTGCACGGGCGTTAGGGCGCAGTACCCCCAGGTGGGTGTGCACAGCTGGGACAAGCTCTACGAGGTGTTTCGATATCGCATGTTTGTTTTATGATATAAGGAATCCCGCTGTGCAAGCACAATGCAGTGGCGAACTTGTGCACGACGCAGGTAGTAGCAGGCAATCGGGTGATGGGCCTGCACAAGCAAGTCGCACCACGAGCATGCAGCAATCGCACACGAGCTGCTTTGCTTATCTTCGCTAAGAGTTTGTGTGCCTCTGTCGAGTCTTCCCACACGTCGGGAAAGCTTGGCCTTACAGTAGCGTCGTGGTCTTTGCTGCTGTTTCGGATTCGGTGAAGCGATGCAGTGCAAGTGCAGGTCACGCGCGAATAGTTGTGCATAGAGTTTGTGGGTGTGCAGCTGTATGTGCGGTGGGTCGCACGGTTCGAGATCGTGGCCTGGAAACAGGTCTTTTCCAGCGTGCGCACTCCGCTAGCCACACGCATCGCGGTGCTCACACGTGTTACACGGAGATGAACGCAATAGCCCGGCAGCGAGGGCAACAGAAGGAAAGTAGACGGCCAAAACCCCCGAAAGTAGACACCAGCAAAAAGCACTCATACGTGTACGTACGCGCGCTTCACCGGCTGTCGAAATCGTTCGAGATTCGTGTGTGAGCGGCTGCCTTTGCTCACCGCAGTGTCGTGCACGAGGACCGGGCCCGGCGAGAGCAGCGCACAGCCGCGCTCTCCTGCACCGGAGCAGCCCAGAATACGTTCTGATACTATAGGCTGCGACCCGTGTGGGAGCGTCTCCCTTCAAGACACCATGCCGTGACGGGTGAACATGGCCGACGAGGTGGCTAGAGGGTGTTGGCGTTCGAGCCGAGCCCGCAACCGATCCTCGCGCGTGAAACCTGGGGAACAAAAGTCTGGGATGATTCATGTTTCACGTTGCGCACTGATGTCACCGGACACTGCTGACGGTACGACACGACAAGCAAGCATCAGCCATCGCGCGAGAGGCTGTACACAGTAGGTACGCGCCCAAGGATCACCGACGCTCGCAAATTCGCTGGGGATCCATGAGTGTTCACCGTGTTAATCAGGCGTGCCCTTCTGGTGCAGGGCGTGTAGGGAAAGGCGCAGGCGAGGATCGCAAGACGCAGCACGGATATCGCGACCCAAGGTTAGCACGCCCCGCTCTCAACCATGGATCATCAATGCGGTGATTTCCGTAAGCATGATCAGGGATGCAGTGCAGGGCAGAGTTGCATGTAGACGCTCCGCCATGAGTCCGCCAGGAGTCGGTCCGCCCGGCCAGGTACGCTCTCAAAACGGGACCTTTTTGTGTATTGTATACTGTACAGCACGTTTACCTGCGGCCCCGATCGGGCGCGGGGCCCTCAGCGTAACCGCCGTGCCCGCCGGGGTCTCCTTTACAAAACTGGGTTGGCTGCCGGGAAGGTGAACCTTTCCTCCGTAGGATGTGAGTGCACGGTTGCAAGGCGCAAGGCTGCGTCTAGAATCATTGTACATATGTAACGGTGCCTTTGTAGCGTGTGAGCGCATGACTGTGGTGGACAGGTGTTCGGCAGGAACAGGATGCACGTGAACACGGTGTTGAAGTGAGCGTTACAACACTGTGACGTGCTGAATATGTAGTCTCGGGCACTGATGCATGCCCGAGCTAGCGTTGAGTTCTGCATGGCAGTCACACCAATGCATGGAATCCTAACACTCCCCCTGTGACGGAAAGGCAGAAATCAGGACACCAGGCAATTGATCTGTCAACGAATATGTGGGGAAACCTTTAGGAGGAATAAAAACCCACAAACACAAGGCTAGCTTGTGCCGGCTGCACTGCACTTTGCAATACTCAGCCTACCCAACCTGTGCAAATGGCACGACACTGGTTGGGCTGTTCATCATGGCATAGCAAGCGAAACAAGATACGCGATAGTCATCGGATGTCTTGTTGCTTGATATCTTGGAGCAGCTTGATGCAGCGTTGGCATTGAGCGGCACGATCTTGGGCGCCGCAGTCACCCTAGGATCACCCTGCGGCCTCGACTTCTTTAACGTTGATTACAGCAGAGGCTGCTGAGTACCCTTGAACGCGCTGTGGCGGTAAACAGGGTAAGAACGAAGGTTTGAAGTGCTGGCGTCTTGAGCATGGCAGCCGTCTGCCATGGTGCGCGCGCTAGCCGGTCTACTCTATGTCGATTTCGAGTCGAACGAGATAGAAAGAGATACTACATCTTACTTGCGCGAAGGTTAATGTGCGGCGAGACTGGCACGGGCCCGAGTCGATGTTGCACGTGCACCGACGCCCGGCGCAGTGGAAGCGTGATGAAGCCCATAACCTATTCGGCGGGAACAGGATGCACGTGAACACGGTGTCAAAGTGAGCGTTACAACACTGTGACGTGCTGAATATGTAGGTTGGGCACTGAGGCATGCCCGAGCTAGCGTTGAGTTCTGCATGGCAGTCACACCAATGCATGGAATCCTAACAACAGGCTCATGCATGCATCCAAAGGCACGGCCTGTGTCGGTGGAACAGGCAATGCCGCTACCGCACTCGCATGCCCTCTGCATCGCCACCCCCGCCACGCGTGTGCTCCCACCATGCAGGCGTCCCATTTACCGGGCGCCGCTGCTTCCGGACTCGCTCATGCATGCATATAGAGGCTCGGCCTGTGGCTGGGAACCGTGGAACTGGGCATACCGCACTCGCTTGCCCTCTGTATCGCCACCCCCCCCCACATGTGAGCTCCCACCATGCAGGAATGCGTGCGCTGTGCAGGCGTCGCCGCGAGCGGGCTTGGCGCTAGCTGAGAATGCTGGCTGCTGGCAGCATGGTACGCTGACCGCCAACACTGACGGCCGTTGCGCAGTGAACATTGCGGCTCTGTGGGTACATGCGCGAGCTGTGAAAGAGGAAGTCGTCATTGTAGGCGAGATGTGTGAACGGGGGTGGTCAAGCGCCGGCAAGATTCCGAATGTAGTTCCGTGTGGTACTTCTTACAGCGCGGCACGATTTTACAATAACGTAAATGTAATCTGCTACATATTTCTGAGCAACAGCATGCTGATTTGTGGACATGCTAGCGCAACAAGTGGTTCGCTATAGCCACCCCCCCCACATGTGAGCTCCCACCATGCAGGCGACCCATTTACCGGGCGCCACTCCTTCGGTCTGGCTCATGCATGCACATGGAGACTTGGCCTGGGGCCGTGGAACTGGGCATACCGCACTCGCTTGCCCTCTGTATCGCCACCCCCCCCACATGTGAGCTCCCACCATGCAGGCGTCCCATTTACCGGGCGCCGCAGCTTCCAGGATGGCTCATGCTTGAATCTTGCCCTTTCCAGCGCCCACGGTGTTCTGCTGTTGTGTTTTGGTGGGCAATACATGACCTGAGCGTTGCATGGCTCGGCGGATGTCACCGGTGGCCTGGCTGGGTCGAAGCATGGTCGCTGTGGGTTGTTTGCAACATGTCAAATGCCACCATACAGCTAGCACAGTTGATGGGCGACGCCGTCTCCGGACCAGATCATGCGTTCGTGCAGAGTTTCGGTCTTTGGATGTACATCTGTGAGTGCTGTTCTTGTGCGCCCACAATGTCAGGCACAAGCATGTTGACTAGTCAAGCATTTTATCCAAGGTGCGATCTGTGAATCGTTGCCGGCCATCTCTGAAACAGTGGTCCGTTAGCGGGCTATGCACGAGCGACGCGGGAGGTGTACCCGAGACGTGAGCCAGTGTGGGCGTGCACACTATTACACGGAACGCAAGAACATCGTGTGGAAGAGAGATCTCCTACAGGCTGATCCAAGTAGCACAAGCTCAGCGGCAAGGAGGCTGAGGCATTGGGGACCCGAGTAGGGCATTCGACTGTTTCCACCCTCACACCAGGAACAACATCACAGTTTCTAAGCATTTGTAGATGTAAAACTCGACTCTGTCGTACTTGAATACGGGCTCGTCTCTGTACGTGCTCGTCTCCGCACGGGCGTTAGGGCGCAGTTCCCCCAGGTGGGTGTGCACAGCTGGGACAAGCTCTACGAGGTGTTTCGATACCGCATGTTTGTTTAATGATATAAGGAATCCCGCTGTGCAAACAAAATGCAGCGGCAAACCTGTGCACGACTCAGGTGGCAGCAGGGAATCGGGTGATGGGCCTGCACAAGCAAGTCGCACCACGAGCATGCAGCAATCGCACTCGAGCTTCTTTGACCTGAACTTCGCTAAGATTCTGTGTGCCTCTGTCGAGTCTTTCCCAACGTCGGGACAGCTTGGCCTTACAGTAGCGTCTTGGTCTTTGCTGCTGTTTCGGATTCGGTGAAGCGACGCAGTGCAAGTCCAGGTCACGCGCGAATAGCTTGGCATAGAGTTTGTGGGTGTGCAGCTGTATGATCTGATATGATCTGCTATGATCTGCTTGATACGCGGTTGGAGTCGGTTCACCGTGCCGGACAACGTGCTATACACGGGTCCCCCGCTCCCGGCCGACACCCCGGTCGGTGCCAACCCCCACGCCATCCATGCGCGGCGCACCCTTGTCCCACCGTACACCACAATTGGCGTCGCCGGGTTCTCATCCGTTGAGCCCATATATCGGAGAAATGTGCGGCAACAAGCGGCCTACCAGGAGTCGTTCGGCTTGGCCCACATCGCACCCGACGCAATCCCGAGTGGTTGCCCCTGTCGGGGTGCACCTGGCCCGTTGCGACACAGGCGGTGCGTGTGCAGAAAGCACAGATCGTTGGTTGGGCGATCGCCAATGTGTCCCAGATGGACAAGGCTCCCAATGTCCATGGGGGCAAGGCGATGTGCATCGAATCGCTGTTGTTGACTGCCAACCGCACGCTCCCGCTTGTTGGCAACGCGGTCGTAGAACTCGGTATTGCGATGGGGGTGTTGCAGGTCGAAAAGCTTAACAACCTTCAGCACGGCGAGTTTGCGACCGTCGAAAAGGGCATCGGTGACTGGTGTGTGGTCGCGCGCCCCTGTCATGATCCCGCTGTCGGCGGCCACGGCATCTGCGGTGACGTACCATAACAATTCCGTGTTGGTTGTGGGCCGGCGATTGGCGATGCCATTGACTGCCAGTCGGTCGCATGTTGGATTGTCGTCTGTGCGCAGCACGGGCTGCACTTTCTGCTATTCTAAAACGCTTCTGGCGAGCAGATCACAACCTTGATGGGCACGTGCACCCAGACGGTCGGCGTGTATGCTAGTGAGCGATCGCTGCGCTCCTGCATGGTCATCAACGCTGTTATGGGCGCGACGCTGGAGGAAAAATTGGTCAATCTGACGCACCTTTAGGCACGCGGCCATTGGATGTTTTCGCTCTCCTGTGCGGCGCTACCCGCGTATTTCACTCTTCAGGGCAGCATCGTCCGGATGGCGACCATGGTGCTAGGTGTCGTGATCCAGCCATGCACAGGACTACGGTGACCATGCATGGAGTGGATTCACGGTGCTGATCCGGAGTGGCTATGGGGCAGCCATGCACCGATGGCTGACCATATGCACGAGCAATGCATGCAAGATTGCGTGCCGCAGACATTGATTCTGATCGTATCCGTATGAGACGTTGATTGAACGCTTATATAGGCTCTACAGATCGTAGTGTAATCACTCTCTCTTCTACTGTCCTAAGACTCACGTGCATTCATCCTCCAACTGAAGGTACAGGCGCTGTCACGGACAGATACCTAAGACAGCAAGGTATGTGACAGCACCAACCCCTGCGCATGACGACATGCTCAGGATCCCACAGGCCTTAGGCCGCGGTCCACTGAATTACGACATAGTATCGGTGATGATTGTGGGGATTCTTGTGATGTCTGTTAGCATGCGATAGAGTCCAGGGGGAACCTGCGGTTACGGCTGCACGCTCCGATGAGTGTGCTACACCGCTCTAGTGTATAGCCGACCGTAGAGAGACTAGAAAAGCTAATGCAGAATGCTACGGCGGAGCTGCATTATGCTTGTGTGCTGGTCTCGCAAAGAGGCCTACGGGTCTGCGTTTCCTGCGACATATGGTGGTCATGTTGCAGGACACCACCACTCCGAGACGATTCAATGGCATCTCGCCAAGGGTCTATCGGTTCTGACGGTGTGGAGGGAGCAGTTAACCTTCCGCATCATCGCACTCGCTCTACAGTGCGCCGCGAGCAGGCCGCGGAGGGTCAGTCCATGCCCCACGGGGAAGGACAAGACGCTGGGACCTACGGGTATCTCAGTGTTAACCCTCTGCAGGCCGCCATGCCGGGCAACGCTGATCCTACGGGGAATGCGGGTGCTCAGGCAGCGGTGCACGGAGCGCAGGAAGTGCCACACGTTGCCCAGACAGCATGGGCAGCGCAGCAGATACCACCTCCGATACCGCAGCCTTCGCAGGCTGCGATGTCATCCGGGGCGGCAGCAACAGCCGGGACGATCGATGTTGCAACTCTCGCGAGCGCGCTATCGCTCGTAATGCCTAAGTCTACGCCGGGAAAGTCGCTAGTAGACAAGCACAAGTTCCCGGTATGGAACCACAGATATGATCACTTTCGGGTGTTCAAGAAAGAGGTAGAGAGTTGGGCAAACATGGTGGGGGAAAGTAGCCTGCTAGTGAATGATCCACTGGCACAGAATAGCCAGGCTCATGAGTCAGTCAAGCATTGGCTATTCGTGACATTACCGAACGAGGATAGGGATTTCGTGTCAGACTGCAGTTTTGTCCATGAGATATGGGCATTGCTGCATGCCAAGTACATGCCTTCTGTCGAAGTAGAAATACAGAAGCTATACCAGCAACTCAGTGGTGCCAGGCAGGCGGGAAAGCCACTTGAGAAACATGTCAACGAGGTAGTTGGTATAGTGAACCAGATGAGGGGTCTGGGAGAAGCTGTGCCTGATCAGTTATACCGCTCTAGGCTACTGGCAGTGGACAAAGAGTATGCACTGCTGCAGCCGATGCTGCAGCAACTGCCAGTGCAGCAGATAGTGTCCACGCTGCTGACACATGCTCAGAATAGCAGCCAGTCTGCCCCATCGCGATTCCCACGGGATGATCGCGGTGGTCAGCAGAGATTTGGGGGACGAGGGTATCGTGGTGGACGCCACGGTGGTCGCCATGGTGCACCCCCAGAGGTTGCCGCAGTGGGAGCAGGGGGAGCAGATAAGCGCAAGTGCTTCAATTGTGAGAAGCCTGGCCATCTGCAGAAAGATTGCCCTTTGCTCTCCGCAGAGGTCAAGCAATTCCTACAGAAACAGGCAGCTGCAGGGCGAGGCCGTGGCAGAGGCCGCGGGGGCCCTCAGGTGGCTGTGGTAGACCTAGCGGAACTGCGAGCTGACTGTGCTGATGGGCCGTCGCCCAATATGCCATACACCTTTCTGGTGGATAGCGGGTCTGACCTGAACATATGCTTTGACTATAGCATGTTCAGTGAGATCAAGCCACCAGATATCACAGAGTGCCAGCCCTTAGATCAGGGCAGGCTTAAGATATATGGCATGGGCACTATCAGGGCGAATGTGGGGAAGTACGTGACAGTACAGGGTGAGTTGGTGCCTGTAGATATTGAGCTGGATCATGTCTACTGGGTGCCAGCCAGCCCGATCAATATCCTATCAACGACTGTGCTGAAGCGGTCGAACGTGTACTTGCACACAGGCAAGGCAAACACAGTAGAGATGCCGGGTTTTTATGACCAAGCACAAACATTTGTGGGCAACTGTGAGCAGGGAGTTGATAGTGATGACAACCCCACATTGAGCTGGTATTGCGGGACGGGCAGACCGATATGGGAACTGCGCCCTGTAGATTCAGGGACAGACTGGACCAGTGCCAACAACCTTTTCCACAGAAATAGGACATGGGTTGGCGAGCAGGCGAGAATCGCTGCGGTAGATGGTGTGCCTATTGGTCAGAGATCTTCTTACCGACTTGACCAGCATTTCTGGTGCATCTCTCGTTTCACCATGCGGGCAACCGGATTCTCAAACTGATGACTGAGAATCCAGACCTGTATGACCTCAAGTTGCCTAAACCCACGGGAGTAGCGCTTGAGTGTCATGGTTGTCACGTGGCGGAGCAGAGAAGTGGTGACAGAGCACGGCATGGGGGCAAAGTGACAAAGAATGCCTCGTATGCTGGAGAAGTATTGCATGCGGATCTGGCTGGACAGATTAAGCCAGTAGGCATAGGCGGAATGAACTACGTCCTGGTAGTAGTGGATGAGTACAGCAGGTACTCACATGTGATCCCGCTGAAGTCAAAAAGCGGTGCTGCGGAGATGATATGTCTTCTGATAGAACGCATCCGCACTCAGATTGTCTATGACAAGGAGGTAGGGGTGCGGAGGCTGCACACGGACCAAGGAGGTGAGTTCAGCTCGAGTCAGCTGGCTCAGTACCTTGAGTGGCGAGGGATAGTACACACGTTCACTGACACCGCCCAACATGAGTCAAATGGGTTGGTAGAACGAAAGATCGGTGTGCTGAACACGTCAGTGCGGGCGAGTCTGCTGCAGGCAGCAGTGCCTGCATTCCTGTGGCCAGAGGCATACATGTGCGTGAACCATGCACACAACCTGACGCCGAGCACAGCACTGGAGGGTGTGAGGCGGAAGGAGGCAAAGCAAAAGCTGGAGGATAGGTTTGTTGCCACCAGCTCTGAGCCATGGTCCACGAACGTGCAGCAGCGGGCTAAGCAGCTGAGAGTCAGGAAGGCTGCAGCGCATGCGCTGAGTCTGAATGAGCTGTGTGAGACGCTGGTTGCCAGGAGAGAATTGGCATTTGTGGCACAGCACATGAGAAATGTGAATGTCAGAGAGATTGTGCCATACTTGTTGTGGTTTAGGAAGGTCAAGGAAGATGACTTCCGTCTCGTGGTGGCACAGGTGAAGCCTTTCGGGTGTCCAATGTATGTGTATCCAAGGAGGGAGCACTTCAGGCACCTGGAAGCGCGAGGAATCCTCGGTGCCTATATGGGACCGGGTGGAGGTCCTCACATGGACAGGGTTCACGTGAAACGTGGGAATGGGGGAGCAGTGCGGATGTACAGGCACACGGCTGCTCCACCTGCTCTAGTGAAGGATTTCGCGCAGCGATTTCACATGGCTGGGGAGGCTACGGCGGACCCAGTTGTGCTAGAGAACTATGAGCAGGGTGAGTTTGAGATCCTACCCGATCAGTACACCAGTGTAGTGCCGGAAGCTGAGTTCTTGCCCAACATGAAGAAGTGGGTGAAGAGCACTAGTGTGCGGGCAGTGCGTCCACCAGCCAGTCGTGAACACATGATGCTAGAGAGGGGCAGAAATGTGGATTGGGCTGAGGGGGAGCATCCGGGTCTGGGCCATCAACACTGGGAACCAGGACGAACGCTGCACAGGCGTTTCAAACCGACAGACGAGCTACCTGAGGGTGAGCCCGAGTTTTCTCCTAGAGTGTTGGGTGCAGAGCTGCTGGCGCGACATGAGCGCTGGCACACACCAGAGATCAGTGAGGCAGTGGTTGCAGCACGCTGCGATCATGCAGCGGCTGACAATGCTGCAGCGGTGGCACACTGGGACTATGATGCAGCAAACCAGCCGTCTGGGCCTTTACACCATGAGTTTAGGCCTGCAGAGACGATCCCTACGAGGGATAGGGCTGTGTTGCACATAGGGGACTGTGATATCCATCCGCTTCCAACTGATGAGGAAGTGAGTGATACTGAGTCTAGTGATGGAGGTGAGGATGAATCTGCGTCTGAGTCTAGATCCCGCTCGCGTTCAGCGGAACCAGTCCAGCGGTCGATGGGCAAGGAGCTGAGTGAGCCACCCCCACCTGTGCGAGCTGACGGTCACGGCGGCGGCCGAAGTCACCGCGGGTCCACGGTGTCAGGGCGTGATGACCGTGACAGATATGATGAGCCGAGGCATATATCTGGGTCTGAGGGCCAGGGGCAAGGCGAGCTACGGCATGTGCCTAGCGGAATAGCGACAGGAGGTGATGGCTCAGGGGGAGAGTCAGCACCAAGTGCCGCGAAGGGCAGCGGAGGACGTCTGGATCCGCCACATGAGGTGAGGGTTCGATGGGTTCCAAAGCCTTTTCACTTGATTCGCAAAGTCTTAAGACCTGCTGTCCATGCTGTGGGAGCAATTGTGAGTGATGCTGCTGTTGAGCGCATTTCCCCGGAGGAAGCACGTGAGCATGTGAGTGATGCTGCGAGCCCCACAGTAGTGAATGATGATGAGAATGACGTCGGTGACTGTTCTGATGGAGTGTCAGCTGCAGCTGACAGTGTGCCTCCTGATGCAGAAAAGACGACGGGGCAGAAGGTGAATCCAAACGGTGGCCCTACTGCTAGCCTTAGTGAGTCCAGGCGTGCAGCTACCTTGAGGAAGAGGGTCGAGGCCGTAGTAGATGATCCAACGGTGCAGCAGGCCATGCGTGGCGCTCATCGTGAGAAGTGGATCACGGCAATGCTCGATGAGCTGACCTCCTTAAGAGAACATGATGTGTTTGAGCTGGTTGAGTGCCCAACAGGAGTGAAGCCTGTGACAGGCAAGTGGGTGCTTAAGATCAAGCGAGGAGCACAGGGTGAAATTGAGCGTTTCAAGGCCAGATACGTAGCCAGGGGATTTACGCAAGTGGAGGGCGTAGATTTCTTTGAGACATGGGCACCTGTGGGCAGTTATGCTACCTTCAGGGCTCTGTTATCAGTCTGTGCAGTAGAGGATCTAGAGACGAGGCATATAGACATCAAATGTGCTTTCTTGAATGGTGTTCTGGAGGAGGAAGTGTATGTGGCACAACCTCCGGTACTAGACGATGGGTCTGGTATGGTGTGGCGTCTGAAAAAGGCGTTGTATGGTCTGAAGCAAGCTGCCAGGGAGTGGCACAAAGCGCTTGCAGAACTCTTGTTGAATATGGGTTTTGTGAAATCAGCCAGTGACCCTGCACTGTTCATTTGCAAAGTAGGACGTTGTCTTATTTTTCTGTGGGTCGATGATCTGCTGATTTTCGGCCACAGAGAGCAGATGGATGATGCCATCAGAAAGATTCTTGAGGCATTTGAGGGTCGTGACCTGGGGGAGCTGGGATATGTGCTGGGCATGGAGGTCATACGTGATCGAACTGCTCGCACTATCACCATCACACACAGAAAGAGCATCAGGGACATGCTAGAGAGATTTGGCATGAGTGAGTGCAGACGGGCGCCAACTCCGTTGGTACCAAAGCAGAAAATGTTTAGTCTGAAGGAAGATCCTAGCCAGGCGAAGGCTACAGGCACAGAGCATAAGAGGTTTATGCAAGCCGTAGGAAGCATCCAGTATGTGGCAATTGTGTCGCGTCCAGACATTGCGTTTCCGGCTAATGTCTTGGCCAGGCATATGGCTGGGAGTGCCAAATGTCATTGGAATGGTGTCCTTCACGTACTGAGATACCTGCGAGGGACCATAAACTTTGGCTTGACCTTTAGTGGCTCCAATGGGGGATGTGAGGTGTTGGAAGCATTTACGGATGCTGACTTCGCCAATGGTGCTTGCTTGAAGAGCGTGTCAGGAGTAGTAGTCCGGATGCATGGGAACTGTGTGTTCTGGCGTTCGAAGAGGCAGACTATTGTGGCTGGTGATACAACTGAGGCAGAGCTCATAGCAATGAGTTCAGCAGCCAATGAGGTGATGTGGGCTAAGCAGTTGTGCACTGATCTTGGTTTGTCGGCTGTGAAGCCAACGCTGTGGGGCGACAACAAGAGTGCCAACTTGCTAGCAGTGAACCCCATCTCTAGTGACCGCTCTAAGCACATCAGGGTCAGGGACCTGAGGGTCCGAGAGTTCGTAGAACTCGACGAGTTGACTATCAGCTGGGTTAGCACGGTAGACATGCTAGCTGATATGTTTACTAAGGTGTTGGCAGGACCAGCACTGGCAAAATTTAGAGATAGACTGCAGCTTGCGGTAGTACAAGCTTAGTCTAGGGGGAGTGTCGTGATCCAGCCATGCACAGGACTACGGTGACCATGCATGGAGTGGATTCACGGTGCTGATCCGGAGTGGCTATGGGGCAGCCATGCACCGATGGCTGACCATATGCACGAGCAATGCATGCAAGATTGCGTGCCGCAGACATTGATTCTGATCGTATCCGTATGAGATGTTGATTGAACGCTTATATAGGCTCTACAGATCGTAGTGTAATCACTCTCTCTTCTACTGTCCTAAGACTCACGTGCGTTCATCCTCCAACTGAAGGTACAGGCGCTGTCACGGACAGATACCTAAGACAGCAAGGTATGTGACAGCACCAACCCCTGCGCATGACGACATGCTCAGGATCCCACAGGCCTTAGGCCGCGGTCCACTGAATTACAACACTCCACCCGGTCCCATATAGGCACCGAGGATTCCTCGCGCTTCCAGGTGCCTGAAGTGCTCCCTCCTTGGATACACATACATTGGACACCCGAAAGGCTTCACCTGTGCCACCACGAGACGGAAGTCATCTTCCTTGACCTTCCTAAACCACAACAAGTATGGCACAATCTCTCTGACATTCACATTTCTCATGTGCTGTGCCACAAATGCCAATTCTCTCCTGGCAACCAGCGTCTCACACAGCTCATTCAGACTCAGCGCATGCGCTGCAGCCTTCCTGACTCTCAGCTGCTTAGCCCGCTGCTGCACGTTCGTGGACCATGGCTCAGAGCTGGTGGCAACAAACCTATCCTCCAACTTCTGCTTTGCCTCCTTCCGCCTCACACCCTCCAGTGCTGTGCTCGGCGTCAGGTTGTGTGCATGGTTCACGCACATGTATGCCTCTGGCCACAGGAATGCAGGCACTGCTGCCTGCAGCAGACTCGCCCGCACTGACGTGTTCAGCACACCGATCTTTCGTTCTACCAACCCATTTGACTCATGTTGGGCGGTGTCAGTGAACGTGTGTACTATCCCTCGCCACTCAAGGTACTGAGCCAGCTGACTCGAGCTGAACTCACCTCCTTGGTCCGTGTGCAGCCTCCGCACCCCTACCTCCTTGTCATAGACAATCTGAGTGCGGATGCGTTCTATCAGAAGACATATCATCTCCGCAGCACCGCTTTTAGACTTCAGCGGGATCACATGTGAGTACCTGCTGTACTCATCCACTACTACCAGGACGTAGTTCATTCCGCCTATGCCTACTGGCTTAATCTGTCCAGCCAGATCCGCATGCAATACTTCTCCAGCATACGAGGCATTCTCTGTCACTTTGCCCCCATGCCGTGCTCTGTCACCACTTCTCTGCTCCGCCACGTGGCAACCATGACACTCAAGCGCTACTCCCGTGGGTTTAGGCAACTTGAGGTCATACAGGTCTGGATTCTCAGTCATTAGTTTGAGAATCCGGTTGCCCGCATGATGAAACGAGAGATGTACCAGAAATGCTGGGTCAAGTCGGTAAGAAGATCTCTGACCAATAGGTACACCATCTACCGCAGCGATTCTCGCCTGCTCACCAACCCATTTCCTATTTCTGTGGAAAAGGTTATTGGCACTGGTCCAGTCTGTCCCTGAATCTACAGGGCGCAGTTCCCATATTGGTCTGCCCGTCCCGCAGTACCAGCTCAATGTGGGGTTATCATCACTATCAACTCCCTGCTCACAGTTGCCCACAAATGTTTGTGCTTGGTCATAAAAACCCGGCATCTCTACTGTGTTAGCCTTGCCTGTGTGCAAGTACACGTTCGACCGCTTCAGCACAGTCGTTGATAGGATATTGATCGGGCTGGCTGGCACCCAGTAAACATGATCCAGCTCAATATCTACAGGAACCAGCTCGCCCTGTACTGTCACGTACTTCCCCACATTCGCCCTGATAGTGCCCATGCCATATATCTTAAGCCTGCCCTGGTCTAAGGGCTGGCACTCTGTGATATCTGGTGGCTTGACCTCACTGAACATGCTATAGTCGAAGCATATGTTCAGGTCATACCCACTATCCAACAGAAAGGTGTATGGCATATTGGGCGACGGCCCATCAGCACAGTCAGCTCGCAGTTCCGCTAGGTCTACCACAGCCACCTGAGGGCCCCCGCGGCCTCTGCCACGGCCTCGCCCTGCAGCTGCTTGTTTCTGTAGGAACTGCTTGACCTCTGCGGAGAGCAAAGGGCAATCTTTCTGCAGATGGCCAGGCTTCTCACAATTGAAGCACTTGCGCTTATCTGCTCCCCCTGCTCCCACTGCGGCAACCTCTGGGGGTGTACCATGGCGACCACCGTGGCGTCCACCACGATACCCTCGTCCCCCAAACCTCTGCTGACCACCGCGATCATCCCGTGGGAATCGCGATGGGGCAGACTGGCTGCTATTCTGAGCATGCGTCAGCAGCGTGGACACTATCTGCTGCACTGGCAGTTGCTGCAGCATCGGCTGCAGTAGTGCATACTCTCTGTCCACTGCCAGTAGCCTAGAGCGGTACAGCTGATCAGGCACAGCTTCTCCCAGACCCCTCATCTGGTTCACTATACCAACTACCTCGTTGACATGTTTCTCAAGTGGCTTTCCCGCCTGCCTGGCACCACTGAGTTGCTGGTATAGCTTCTGTATTTCTACTTCGACAGAAGGCATGTACTTGGCATGCAGCAGTGCCCACATCTCATGGACAAAACTGCAGTCTGACACGAAATCCCTATCCTCCGTTGGTAATGTCACGAACAGCCAATGCTTGACTGACTCATGAACCTGGCTACTCTGTGCCAGTGGATCATTTACTAGCAGGCTACTTTCCCCCACCATGTTGGAGGCCTGTACACCAGCCAGGTATGTGACAGCGCGACCCCCTGCGCATGGCTACGCCATGCTTAGATCCCACAGTGCCTACGGGCTACGGTCTACTGAATTACGACATGGTATCGGTGATGTTTGTGGGTATTCTAGCGATGGTTGTATGCTTGCGATAGAGTCCAGGGGTCTACGGCTACGGCTGAGCGTCCCGATGAGCGATTCACACCGCTCTAGCGCTTAGCTGTAGAGTCCGTAGAGAGACTAGAGTACACAGATGCATAACGCTACGGCTGGACCGCATTCTGTCAGGGTACTGGTCTCGCAGAAAGGCCTACGGGTCTGCGTGTCCTGCGACGCACGAAGGTCGTGTTGCAGGATGCCACCACGCCGAGAAGTCCCAATGGCATCTCGCCAGGGATCTATTGGCTCTGACGGCGAGGATGGAGAAGAAGTTCGTCCTCGCCACCACACACGTTCCACAGCGCGCCGCGAGCAGGCCGCGGAGGACCAGTTCGTGACCTACGGGGAAGAACAGCGCGTTGGGACCTACGGGTATCCCAATGCAGGTCCTCTGCAGGCGGCATTGCCGGGAAATGCTGATCCTACGGGGGAAGCAGGAGCTCAGGCTGCGGCGCAAGGAACACAGCCAGCACATCTCGCAGCGCCAGCTGCGTGGATGACCCAACAGATACCGCCTCCGATACCGCAGCCTTCGCAGGCTGCGATGTCATCAGGAGTACCAGCTACGGCTGGATCAATTGACGTAAGCACGCTAGCGCAAGCGCTGTCGCTTGCCATGCCCAGGCCAGTACCGGGGAAATCTCTAGTAGAGAAGAACAGATTTCCAATGTGGCACTATAAGACTGATCACTTCCGAGTATTTAAGAAGGAGGTAGAGAGCTGGGCGAAGATGGTGGGTGAGAGTAGCCTGCTAGTCAATGATCCGCTTGCTCAGAGCAGCCAGGCTCATGAGCAAGTCATGCACTGGTTGTTCACCACACTGCCAAAGGAGGATAGAGACTTCGTGGCAGACTGTAGTTTCGTCGATGAGGTCTGGTCGTTGCTGCATGCTAAGTATATGCCATCAGTGGAGGTAGAAATGTTGTAATCCATTGGACCGCGGCCTAAGGCCTGTGGGATCCTGAGCATGCCGTAGCTATGCGCAGGGGTAGGGTACTGTCACATACCTTGCTGTCTAGGTATCTGCCGGTGACAGCACTGCATCTTCGTTGGAGGCGACGACACGTGAGACTTCGGACAGTAGAGAAAGAGTGATTACACTACGATCGACAGAGCCTATATAAGCGTTCTCTAAACGACTCATACGGATACGATCAGAATCAATGTCTGCTGGCACGCAATCTGCATGCATTGCTCGTGCATATGGTCAGCCATCGGTGCATGGCTGCCCCATAGCCACTCCGGATCAGCACCGTGTATCCTGGCACACATGGTCACCGTAGTCCTGTGTATGCCACCATGCATGGTCACCGTAGTCCTGTGCATGGCTGGATCACGACACTCCCCCTAGACTAAGCTTGTACTACCGCAAGCTGCAGTCTATCTCGAAATTTTCCCAGTGCTGGTCCTGCCAACACCTCACATCCCCCATTGGAGCCACTAAAGGTCAAGCCAAAGTCTATGGTCCCTCGCAGGTATCTCAGTACGTGAAGGACACCATTCCAATGACATTTGGCACTCCCAGCCATATGCCTGGCCAAGACATTAGCCGGAAACGCGATGTCTGGACGCGACACAACTGCCACATACTGGATGCTTCCTACGGCTTGCATAAACCTCTTATGCTCTGTGCCTGTAGCCTTCTCCTGGCTAGGATCTTCCTTCAGGCTAAACATTTTCTGCTTTGGCACCAAAGGAGTTGGCGCCCGTCTGCACTCACTCATGCTGAATCTCTCCAGCATGTCCCTGATGCTCTTTCTGTGTGTGATGGTGATAGTGCGAGCAGCGCGATCACGTATGACCTCCATGCCCAGCACATATCCCAGCTCCCCCAGGTCACGACCCTCAAATGCCTCAAGGCTCTTTCTGATGGCATCATCCATCTGCTCTACCAGACCGAAAATCAACAGATCATCGACCCACAGAAAAATAAGACAACGTCCTACTTTGCAGATAAACAGTGCAGGGTCACTGGCTGATCTCACAAAGCCCATACTCAACAAGAGCTCTGCAAGCGCTTTGTGCCACTCCCTGGCAGCCTGCTTCAGACCATACAACGCCTTCTTCAGACGCCACACCATACCAGACCCATCATCTAGTACAGGAGGTTGTGCCACATACACTTCCTCCTCCAGAACACCATTCAGGAAAGCACATTTTATGTCTATATGCCTCGTCTCTAGATCCTCTACTGCACAGACCGATAACAGAGCCCTGAAGGTAGCATAACTGCCCACAGGTGCCCATGTCTCAAAGAAATCTACGCCCTCCACTTGCGTAAACCCCCTGGCTACATATCTGGCTTTGAAACGCTCAATTTCACCCTGTGCTCCTCGCTTGATCTTAAGCACCCACTTGCCTGTCACAGGCTTCGCTCCTAATGGGCACTCGACCAGCTCAAACACGTCATGTTCTCTCAAGGAGGTCAGCTCATCGAGCATGGCCGTGATCCACTGCTCACGGTGAGTGCCACGCATGGCCTGCTGCACCGTTGGATCATCTACTACGACCTCGACCTTCTTCCTCACGGTAGCTGCACGCCTGGACTCACAAAGGCTAGCAGTAGGGCCACCGTTCGGAGTCACCTCCTGCCCCGTCGGCTTTTCTGCATCAGGAGTCACACTGTCAGCCGTCGCAGACACTCCTTCAGCTAAGTCACCGACGTCATTCTCACCATTGAACACTGTGGAGCTCCCAGCATCATGCTCACGTGCACCCTCCGGGGAGATGCGCTCAACAGCAACATCACTCATAATGGCTCCCACAGCATGGACAGCAGGTCTCAAGACTTTGCGAATCAAATGAAAAGGCTTTGGAACCCATCGAATCCCCACCTCATGTGGCGGATCCAGACGTTCTCCGCTGCCCCTCGCGGCACTTGGTGCTGACTCTCCCCCTGAGCCATCACCGCCTGTCGCTATTCCCCTAGGCACATGCCGTAGCTCGCCTTGCCCCTGGCCCTCAGACCCAGATATATGCCGTGGCTTATCATATCTGTCCCGGTCATCACGCCCTGACAACGTGGACCCGCGGTAACTTCGGCTGCCGCCGTGACCGTCAGCTCGCACAGATGGGGGTGGCTCACTCAGCTCCTTGCCCATCAACCGCTGGACTGGCTCCGCTGAGCGTGAGCGGGATCTAGACTCAGGCTCAGAGTCATCCTCACTACCAGATGCATCTTCATCCGCCTCCTCATCAGTTGGAAGCGGATAGATGTCACAGTCTCCCATGTGCAGCACAGGTCTATCCCGCGTAGGGATTGTCTCTGCAGGCCTGAACTCGCAGTTCAGTGGCCCAGACGGCTGGTCTGCTGCATCATATTCCCAGTGCGGCACAGCTGCAGCACTGTCAGCCGCTGCAAGATCACAGCGCGCTGCAACCACTGCATCACTGATCTCCGGTGTGTGCCAGCGCTCATGGCGCGCCAGCAGCTCTGCACCCAACACTCTAGGAGAGAACTCAGGCTCACCCTCAGGTAGCTCCTCTCGTGGTTTGAAACGCCTATGCAACGTTCTGCTTGGTTCCCAGTGCTGATGGCCCAGACCCGGATGCTCCCCCTCAGCCCAATCCACATTTCTGCCCCTCTCTGGCATCATGTGTTCACGACTGGCTGGTGGACGCACTGCCCGCACACTGGTGCTCTTCACCCACTTCTTCATGTTGGGCAAGAACTCAGCCTCTGGCACTACACTGGTGAACTGATCTGGCAGGATCTCAAATTCACCCTGCTCATAGTTCTCTAGCACAACTGGGTCCGCCGTAGGTTCCCCAGCCATGTGAAATCGCTGCGCGAAATCCTTCACCAGAGCAGGTGGAGCAGCCGTGTGCCTGTACATCCGCACTGCTCCCCCATTCCCACGCTTCACATACACCCTGTCCATATGAGGACCTCCAACCGGTCCCATATAGGCACCGAGGATTCCTCGCTCCTCCAGGTGCCTGAGTGCTCCCTCCGCGGATACACATACATTGGGCACCCGAAAGGCTTCACCTGTGCCACCACGAGACGGAAGTCATCTTCACTGACTTTCCGAAACCACAACAAGTATGGCACTATCTCCCTGACATCCACATTTCTCTATGCACCTTTCCACAAATGCCGCATCTCTCCTGGCATTCAGCTGCTCACAGAGCTCCTTCAGGCTCAGCGCAAGCGCTCCCGCCTTCCGGACCCTCAGCTGCTTAGCCCGCTGCTGCTCATTTCGTGGACCATGGCTCATGGCTGGTGGCAACTAACCTCTCTTCCAGCCTCTGCTTCGCCTCCCTCCGCCGAACACCTTCCAGTGCTGTACTCGACGTCAGGTTGTGTGCCATGGTTCACGCACATGTATGCCTCCGGCCACAGGAATGCAGGGACTGCTGCCTGCAGCAGGCTTGCCCGCACTGACGTGTTCAGCACACCGATCTTCGCTCTACCAACCCATTAGACTCATGCTGGGCGGTGTCAGTGAACGTGTGTACTATTCCCCGCCACTCAAGGTACTGAGCCAGGTGGTTAGAGCTGAACTCACGTCCCTGGTCCGTATGCAGCCTCCGCACCCCTATCTCCTTGTCATAGACAGTCTGAGTGCGGATGCGTTCTAGCAGAAGGCATATCATTTCAGCAGCACCGCTTTTCGACTTCAGCGGGATCACATGCGAGTACCTGCTGTACTCATCCACCACTACCCAGGATGAAGTTCATTCCTCCTATGCCCACTGGCTTTATCTGTCCAGCCAGATCCGCATGCAACACTTCTCCAGCATACGTGGCATTCTCGTCACTTTGCCCCATGCTGTGCTCTGTCACCACTTCTCTGTTCCGCCACATGGAACCATGACACTCAAGTGCTACTCCCGTAGGTTCAGGCAGCTTGAGGTCGAACGGTCTGGATTATCTCGCATCAGTTTGAGAAACCGGTTGCCAGCACGGTGAAACGCGATATGCACCAGGAAAAATGGATCAACCTGGAAGGAAGATTTCTGACCAATAGGTACACCATCCACTGCAGCGACTCTCGCCTGCTCACCAACCCATTTCCTATTTCGTGGAAAAGATTGTTAGCACTGGTCCAGTCTGTCCCTGAATCTACAGGGCGCAGTTCCCATATTGGTCTGCCTGTCCGCAATACCAGCTCGGTGTGGGGTTGTCCTCACTATCCACACCCTGCTCACAGTTGCCCACAAACATCTGGGCTTGATCATGAAAGCCAGGCATTTCTACTGTATTTGCCTTGCCTGTGTGCAAGAATATGTTCGACCGCTTCAGCACAGTCGTTGATAGGATGTTTATCGGGCTGGCTGGCAACCAGTAAACATGATCTAGCTCAATGTCCACAGGCACCAGCTCACCCTTCACTGTCACGTACTTCCCCACATTCGCCCTGATAGTGCCCATGCCATATATCTTTAGCCTGCCCTGATCTAGAGGCTGGCATTCTGTGATATCCGGTGGTTTGATCTCACTGAATATGCTATAGTCAAAGCAGATGTTCAGATCAGACCCGCTATCCACCAGAAACGTGTAATGGCATATTGGGCGCTGGCCCATCACCACATTCAGCTCGCAGTTCAGCTAGATCAACTACAGCCACCTGCGGGCCACCGCGGCCTCTGCCACGGCCTCGCCCTGCAGCTGCTTGCTTCTGCAGAAACTGCTTGACTTTGCTGAGAGCAAGGGACACTCTTTCTGCAAATGACCAGGCTTATTGCAGTTGAAGCACTTACGGTTGTCTGCTCCCCCCGCTCCCACTGCAGCAACCTGTGGGGGTGTACCATGGCGACACCGTGGCGTCCACCACGATACCCTCGTCCCTCATAACGCTGCTGACCACCGCGATCTTCCCGTGGGAACGCGATGGAGCAGGTTGGCTGCTAGTCTGAGCGTGTGTCAGCAATGTGGACACTATCTGCTGCACTGGCAGCTGCTGCAGCATCGGCTGCAACAACGCATATTCTCTGTCTACTGCCAGTAGCCTAGAGCGGTACAACTGGTCAGGCACATTCTCCCCCAGACCCCTCATCTGGTTCACTATGCCCACTACTCATGACATGCCTTTCTAGTGGTTTGCCTGCTGTTCTACACCACTAAGCTGTTGGTACAGCTTCTGAATCTCTACTCGACTGAAGGCATGTACTTGGCATGAAGCAATGACCACAACTCATGGACAAAGCTACAGTTGGACACGAAATCCCTATCCTCCTTGCAGAGTAATAAACGCCAATGCTTGACCGACTCATGGGCCTGGCTATCTGTGCTAGTGGATCGTTCACCAGCAAGCTACTCTCTCCCAGTGTGCATCCCAGTGTGCAATCCCAGGTGGCATCCCAGTGTCGCCTGAGCCACTTGCTGCGCGTGCTTCGCTCCGTGCACCGCTGCCTCACTCGCATTCCCCGTAGGATCGAGCCGTTGCTCGGCATGGCGGCCTGCAGAGGGTTACACTGAGATACCCGTAGGTCCCAGCGTCTTGTCTTCCCGTGGGGCATGAACTGACCCTCCGCGGCCCTGCTCGCGGCGCACTGTGGAGCGAG